>JAGSMP010000116.1:0-737500 GCA_029286625.1 Parnassius orleans | reverse complement strand
ACGTGATTTCCGAGGCACGGGGGTGAGACACCGCCAACTTTCTAACTCCGGGCAACTACTGAGAATTTCTTGACAGAAAAACCCAATAACTGATTTTTGTTCGCCCGACCCAGCTGTGAAAAGTTTTTATATATATACTTAGATAATATTAATGACGGAACTTTATTTTCGTCGTAAAAAGTAAAGTAAATATTAATTGTTTTTCCACCAGTCCCACGGAGTGAAAGCACAGAGTAAAGAGTAAGGACCAGAGGGGAAGCTTCCTAATAACTTTATATTTTTTTTGGAGTTTATGGCCTAGTATCTAGACCTTTAGGCCAAGTCTTAGGTATTTTTATTCGGTTTATTATAATTTCCCCAAATGTTTATTTATCCTTCATAGTACACTGCTTCACAATATGTTGATGCGTCACATTGTGCAGCCCTTGGGATATTTTGACAGCAACTTAAGTCAGCAGACAGCTGACAGTTGGCGATGGTATCTCAAGACGCCTAAGCAGATAGACACCTTATCTTGAGAATCATATCACCATCAGAGCACTTGTTGCACCGTTTTCACTAATAGTTCACATGCGCAGACACTTAATACACAAAATCGCACCACTTTTACATATCAAAATCCACTTCAAACCATTATTCAAACAATAATACAGGAGCAGCAAACCGCCGCCGATCAAGTTCCCGCCATAACTCCTCGAAAGTTTATACCTATTCTGATAGGGTTTATCACCTGATGCATGTGAAAATTTTAAGGAAAAAATAAAAATATAATATAGTATAAAACAACATGTGTATTCATTGTAACTTAAGTTAATATAATAATAAGTCTATTATTTGTAACTAAAATTAAAACTGAAAAAATTGTATATTTTGCTTATTTTCATGCTTAGCTTCACATTACATATATATCTATATTTCTATCAATTTCGTAACAACGTATTTATGAGTACAAACAATGAGGTGGTGTTAGTAATAACTGTGATGATGGTAGTGGGCAGTGGCGGTGGTGGTGGTGTATACCACCACCACCAATGTTACTACCAGGATGATGGTGGTGATAGTAAGGGCTGTGGTGGTGATGCTGGTCGTGGTGGTGGTGCCAGTGGTGGTCCACTATCCACCACCACCACCAATGACACTACCAGCACCACCATCCACCTCCACCCACACTGCACGATCAGTACTACCGTCCACCATGACCAACACCAGCACTACTACCACTAACACTAACTCCACCACTGTCTGGCTATTGTATTATTTTCTCTCTAATTTTTCATACATACTGTACAAATTAGGCATTTAGCTTATACGAACACTAATTATCTAATATAAATATATATAAATCTATAATGTCTTATTATATAGTACACAATCTCAAAACTTAACACTAATTGTAAAAAAAACTTAATAAATTGTTTGATCTATAAAATCACGAAATATTATTCGTCTGTTTATTACAATGCGCATGACCAACAGCCCTTTCATTAATACTCCGGCTGAGCCGGCGCAAACCGGTTTGTACCCCGACGGAGCGTCGGTGAACCTGTCGGTGAGAGCTCACGCACACATCGCTGCGCTATGTGTGCGTGTACCCGCAGCGAGACCTTTGTATGTAGTCTCCCCTCTGGTCGGTTTCTTTACTTATGTGGTGAAAGGGTGTTCCTTTACGCCGCCACTACACGGCAATTTTGACGGCTTCGAAGTCTAGTAGCTTAGCAATGAGTTTCAACGTTAAGCGGGTTCGAATCCCGCTACAAATAATTGTTTCGGGTCTGGATGTTTGTCCTTGTGAAATTTATGTTTGTAAATTGCCCCCTCTGCCTGAAAATCCTAGTGTGCAGGTTACGTTTATAAAAATTGAGTATGTTTTATATATAATCCTTATTTAATTGCAGATTACATTTCAAAGCATCATGAGAAGTTGCACGGGTGGCATTACGGGAGCGTTTATTTATTACTGTTCATTGTGTTCGCAACTTGTAAATTATTAGTGTAAAATACCGACTGTATTCGCAGAATTTGTTATAGAATTGTTGTATTGTAATAAAAATGTTTAGTTTTCATGTGGTTTTCATTTTATTACACCCATGTTTTCGACACAGTTTGGGTTAAGCACCAGCACTACATATTGAAATAATTGTACTAGCAATTTTTGGCAATTTTTTTATTTGGTTATGGCCTTGTGCGATTATATTTTTGCCTTTCCAGTGCCAAGTTTTAAGAAATTCTCCTAAATATTTAATTTCAAAAACTTTATATGCCTATGCGTCACATCGAGAAGTTCTTGGGAGATTTTGACGACAGCTAAACCCAGCGGACAGTCGATGACGACAGTATCTCAAGTTCTTGTGGCGCCTGAGCGGACAAGAAAACTTCAGGTTTTTTCAACATCGGAGCACTTGTTTCGTTGTTTCCACTAATAGTTCACATGCGCAGACTTAAAAGTTACCTAACAACCCCCACTTCAAACCATTATGTATGTTATGAATCAAGTGATTAATAAAGGCACTATTTATAATGCCCGGGCAATACTGACTTAAACTTTATTATTTTTCACATTGTCTGGTCATTATGAACATTGCTATGTTACTGTTGGGTAATTTGATATAACCTAACCATGTTATTCACTTATAAAACAATAAGTTAATGTTAAAGTAGTTAAAAATTAATTTGCTATAATTTTATAATAATTATTTTATTTTATTTTATATCATTTACGATTATCGTATGATTATTCATATGTACGATAATCGTATAAATAAAAAATATTTATTCGACAGGATTTTTTTAAATTAAAAAGTCCAATTCTTTCAATATTATATTTTAATTTATGGTTAATAATTATATCATTATAATGTACGCGGCTTTAGGGTGGCCCAAGGGCCACCCCAGCCGCACCTTGACCTACTGTCACTGATATTGCAAGATTAGTGTTAGACACAAATACCCTAATCATATGAGTAAGTATCAGAGTATATAAATATATGTATATACTTTATTATTTATTTTTTAAATAAAAAATATATCGGACGAATAAAAAAATCATACGATAATATTATCGTATAAATAAAAAAAATCGTTCGATTATCGTATGAATAGACACTTAAATCTTTTCATTAGTCTGCCCAATTATTTCGATAGCTTTTATCACATTGCCTGCTCATATTGGGCATTATTCATATCCATGACATATACACGATAAACAGAAATAAAGTTCCCGCCAAAACTCATTCCCGCTCGTCACAATCTTACAATAGATAGTTTAATGTAAACGTAGACAGAGATAATAAAAAAAAACAATAATGAAATTAAGTCATTCATATATTTATCATTACCGCCTATCGTAAGCTCACAGCTGGTTTTTCTCATAGATTGCGTCATAGGAGAGATATTTGCCATAGTTGCTACGTTTGGCAGGCGGGTTGGCAACCGCAGTTGGGGGTAGCCTAGCCTGTGTTCAGTATCGTACTTGTGATGGGTTATAGTAGTTCATCATCATCATCATCATTACAGCAGTTTACAAGTCCACTGCTGAACATAGGCCTCCCCCAAGGAATGCCACAAAGCACGGTCCTGAGCCACCTGCATCCATCGACTTCCTGCATGTCTTACCAGGTCGTCACTCCATCTAGTGGGGGGTCGCCCTACACTTCGCCTACCGGTACGAGGCTGCCACTCGAGAACCTTTTTTCCCCATCGGTTGTCGGTTCTTCGAGCTATATGGCCGGCCCACTTCAGCTTACTAATCCGTTGGACTATGTCGGTTATTCTGGTTCTACTGCGGATATCCTCATTTCTAAGTTTATCACGCAGAGAAACCCCGAGCATAGCCCTCTCCATAGCTCGCTGAGCAACCTTGAGCGTCCTCATACGGCCAGCAGTGAAGAACCACGTCTCAGATCCATAAGTCATCACTGGCAACACGCACTGATTGTACAATCTAGTTTTCAGGTTTTGAGGTATACTTGACGAGAAGATGTGTCGCAATTTCCCGAACGCTGCCCAACCGAGTTGAATCCGTCGATTGACCTCTCGGTCGAAGTTGGACTTACTTAGTCGGACTATTTGTTCCAGGTAAACATACTCTTCAACATTTTCGAGCTTAGTGCTCCCAACAACTACTGGCATAGGTGTGACATGGACATTAAACATGATCTTTGTTTTGTCCATGTTCATCTTAAGACCTATCCGTTGGGAGATACTATTGAGGTCATTGAGCATAGCGCTAAGGTCCTCCAGCGATTCTGCCATAAGGACTATATCGTCGGCAAATCGAAGGTGAGTGATGTACTCGCCATTGATGTTAATACCGTATCCTTTCCAGTCCAGTAGCTTGAAAACGTCTTCCAATACAGCGGTGAAGAGTTTCGGGGATATAACGTCACCCTGTCTTACACCTCTCTGCAGTTGGATAGGTTTCGTACTCTGATTCTGTACTCGGATAGCCATCGTAGCCCTACTGTACAAACAATTCAGCACTTCGATATACCGACAGTCAACTTGGCACCGCTGAAGGGACTGTAGCACCGCCCAAACTTCGACGGAATCAAAGGCTTTCTCATAGTCCACATACGCAAGGCAAAGTGGCAGATTGTACTCTTCTGTCTTCTGAACAATTTGCCGAAGGGCGTGTATGTAGTCTATGGTAGCAAAAGCCTCTTCGGAAACCGGCTTGTTCGGGAGGCTGGAAGTCGTCGGGTCTGCGTGCGAGACGATTCGTAATGACTCTCGAAAACAGCACGTAGACGCGGCTCAGAAGGGAAATCGGTCTATAGTTCTTCAAGAGAGCGTTGTCGCCTTTCTTGACGAACAAGACCACTGCACTTCTGCTCCACGCCTCCGGAGTAGTCCCACCATGGAGGACGGAATTAAAGAGCTTCTGAAGGACCTCAAGTACCGGTTTTCCACCCGCTTTCAGAAGCTCCGCTGTAATTCCATCCTCACCTGGGGCCTTGCCGTTTTTAAGGTGCTGGAGAGCCATTCTAATCTCGCTCAGACTGACGTTTGGAATATCATCGGAATAGTGTCGGATAAGACTTGCTCTTGGATCGTTACTCACATTTACGTGTGGCTCCAACGATGATGTGTACAGCTGCCCATAGAACCTCTCAATCTCATTCAAAATCTCAGGTGTCCCGGAAACGATGCTGCCACACTCGGTCTTCAGCTTCGACAGTTGGTTCTTTCTGGCAGACAGATCTCTAGCAAAGACTTTGGAGCCCTGGTTCCGCTCGATCGCTTCTTCAATACGAGCAGTATTAAAGTTGCGTAAGTCCCGCCGCATACATTTGGAGATCTGTCTATTCAGTTGCCTCTATTCTGTCAAATCTACTGAAGACTGCAGCTTCATTTTCCGTCTAACAGCCATGAGATTAAGAGTGTGATCGAAGAGTTTTTGTGTTCTTCTGCGGCGGCTCTTGCAGAACTTAGCTCCGACCGCATGGACAGTTTCCACGAGCTTATCATTCATATCGTCCACTTCATTGCAGTCTTCTAGGCACTGAAAACGGTTTTGTAACTCGAGCTGAAAGGTTTCGGGACTTTGGATTAGAGCACGAGGGGGACGGAGCGTTGACTTCATTAGACGAGACCTCTCCAACTTAACGTTTAGGTTCAGTGTGCCTCTAACCATTCGGTGATCGCTACCAGTTTTCACCCTCACGATCACTGAGACATCACTGAACAGTTGTCGTCTGGTCGTCATAATGAAGTCAATCTCATTTTTTGTCGAACCGTCGTAGCTCGACCAGGTCCACTTCCTGTGGGGCCGCTTCTGAAAAAAGAGTTCATCATAAAGAGTCCCTCTTTCTCCATGAAGTCGGCTAGCTGCTGGCCCCTTGGGTTTCGTTGCCCTATTCCAAATTTCCCTACCTTCAGTTCACCGTTCTCTCTTGTGCCTAGTTTTGCATTGAAGTCTCCCATTAACACCGTATAGTGGGTTTTGGAGGAATGTGTGGCTTTAGAGATATCCTCATACATTTCCTCCACCTCCTCATCGGGATGTGCCGAGGTTGGTGCGTAAATCAGTATGACCTTCAACGAATACCGTTTGGTGATTCTGAGTATAAGGTACGCAACCCTCGTCGACACACGTTCTACAACGTTGTTAACGAGAGACTTGTGGACAATAAATCCGCCACCTCCTTGGGACAGATGGTCGCCCTCCCGGTGATAGAACAAGTTGCCGGATTCGAGGATTACCGTGTCCTTCCCCTCTCTTCGGATCTCGGATAATCCTATAATATGCCAGCGTAACTTGTCTATCTCTTCTTCCGGCTCCAGGATCTTCTCGTCAGTCCTCAGGGTGCGTGCGTTGTATGTTGCCAGGTCGAGTCGTCTTACGTGGCAACCGAACCTCCACCGGAGATTCTTAGCACCCCCTGCCCCGCCGTTACCATGGTCGCCACCATAGTCAGGAATAGCGGGGCCGCCGGGGACTGGGGGCCGTCTCTTCGTAACTTTCATCATGGGGGATATTTGCCATAGTTGCCACGCTTGGCGAGCGGGTTGTCAACCGCAATTTTTTTATTTTAATATTGCTGTTATCAGGAAGATGCGATTCGCTATGGAGAAGTGACAAAGATTTTTTAATGTGTGCTGGACTACTTTCCCTTGATGATACCTACATTTAACAGACCCTTGTTTTCCCCTCTAATGTATGTATTAACGAAGAAAGTAAAATGAAACATTAATATATTTTAAAACAATGTTTATTAAATTTAATCATTCGAATCACTAGCTACGTACACAAACGAATCTTACGCATATATCCAGTATTATATCAAGAAACTATATCACAACACAATTATAGGAAATAAGTACTTATATATTTTAGAACGTCTAATTTACATGCTTGGGCAAAATGCAGTGTACTGGTCTAACAAAACATTCAGCAGCACTTAAATATGTAGCCAAAACTATTTTATAAACATGAAGTTATAAAGAGAGCAAAACTACTCTTATCTTCCTACTATTGAACATATATTTTTTTATTTTAGTTTGTTTCTAATCAATTAAACTGATATTGGTTTTGACTATTTAACATTCTTTATTGATAATATTTGTCCGAAAATGTCAGTTTTATCTTTAATTTTATAGTAAGCTCGTATTTTTTTTAATCAATAGTTAATATTATTTTGATGCATATTTACTTAAAATAAAAAAGTTCATATTGTCATATTTTACCCGATCAATATTTTTACCCGACTGAACCTAGATGTATGAAATGCACATAAAATGTATATTTGTAAATTTGGAAACAAGTGTAAGTCATTAGTTCCTTTTGGAAATGATACTTATATGAATTTATTCGTTAATAATAAACTATTGCAGTTCTTTGTTTAAATAACAATAGTTGTTAGTTCTAATTATACTGGTTTTTATTATCTATTCAAGACAAGTACATGTGTATAAGGAATACTTGTTACAGTTTAATGACCAAGTATTATTTGTATAGCGCTGTCATTTCATCATCAATTTTATCTTTTACATATTAACATCATTTGCACCCAATGCAACCGAGTCGATTTCATATAAAAGCTTTGGTTAATGGAGCAAACATTTGATAAATACAATTTATTTTTATTTTAACGCCTCTAATAAACAAAACAAGACCGCATGTAAATTGGCCCTAATACTATTACAAATAAAAAAACTAATAAATTAATTTTTTTTCATAAACTATTAATTAAAATCACAAAACTGAGTGTACCTAATAACATTTTTTTTTTTACTTTGCGTAAGGAATGTTTTAATACGCACCTACGTCACATTGTCACATTTTACAAACTTAGCTTTTTAAATTCATTATACAGGCTGATCAAAATTGAGCCATAGATTTTTTTTCGTAAAAATCACATTCAGTTTTTGCTTACCACCAAAAGGTTTTTCCGTCCAATTTACGACAATACCAAGGCACGATCCACCTCACCATGCATTTTTAGCTTAAAATTTAGATTTTTTTTGTGCCAAATCTAATGAAAGATATGCGTGCTAAGTCACATTTTTTATAGCTCGATGCTTTAATTTTTTATTATTTTAATTTTACATTCTAATGGTCATAGAGAAAGATTTTCAACCAAACAGATTATACACAAAATACAAGATTTAGGAATGTTATTCATTTAAACAAATTTAAATTTAAAATCTGTATAACACACATAGCGTTGTGTTCGATATAAATTACAAGGCTTGCATTATTTTTACAATATCGTCGGATAGTTTCATTAATTCGCTGATGTTTTTAGTTTGGAAGCATATCAAAGTAATAACAATAACAAACAATCACTAACTTTTATTATGATGCACACAAATAAAAACCTTCCTGGAGCAATGTGACGGTTTATTCTACAACTAATTATAAGAGGAAGCCCGTGCTATAATGGGATATACATTAATTACATCATACAGTCTATTAATGATAACATTAAAAAAATAATACGGTTCCAAGTAACTTTTCAATGCTACATGTGCGTTTAAATCAATTCAACAAATCTAAAATGCATTAATCTTAAGCTATGTAAGTTAGTACCAAAGCATTAGCGCAATGATATTCAAACACATACGAGATTCGAACCAACGCTAATGGTATAAAACACATACACTTTGGTTGTTAACATTTGGTAATAAAAATAATATCATACAAGATTTACTTGAATTCTTCAAAATATATTTTAATTAAAATTGATCGTTTGTACATTTATTTTACAGAATATGTTGTCGTTTAAACCTATTGATTAATACCTATTCAGGTATTAATAATAACTTGAATTCTAAATAATTTTATAAATGTTCTATGTATGTATATGAATAAAAAATGTTACAAATTTTTTATGTACTTATGTATGTACATAATTTCAACTTAAATTGAATAGTAATTACTTTATACTGGAATTATAATATTCAACGTAAAATTATCAAATATGGATATTTACAGATTATATAAATAACGCAACATACTTCTATATAAAGAGAGAGGAATTTGATAATTCAGAACATTCTGTATCGATGAGTAGCATTTACAAATAATTTGTCAGTTCATTTAGTCACACAATCTGTAATAAGTCAATTTATTTAACACTGCCATTCTATACAGAGTGTTCTATTATTCATATATCACAGATAACTTTATATAGAAGTAACGATAAAAAAAATCTCCTTTTACGAAAATACTTTTCGGATGCACTAAAAATCAAATTCGCTTGCACTTATTAACTTGAATCATAATACAAATGCGTCTTTAGGTAAACTTTTGAGACACGACAAGAACCCTCAACGCCACTTTACATTCTTGGTCTCTTCGAACGGTCTGTTAGAGCGGGACAGGCGCACTAACTTACACAGTGAGGGCGGAACAGCCCTCTCATATATCGACCTCACATATTTTCCTTTTTTGTGGAAAGCCGTATTTGTCCTTTTTTATGACCTCTTGTTTAAGTCGTAGGTAGGTTTCTATCCTTGATAAGGCGTATTCCTGTAAATACATTTTTATTAAGTTCAGGATATTTTATGTCTTTATTTGAAGCTACATAATACATAATTGCATCACATGTATATGTATTTTATTACATGAACATTAATGCAGCAACAAATGGGCATCCGACTCAGCATTGTGTCGCGGTGTCATAACAAATACATGCTATAATTTTATAGCATATCAATTTGGTCGTCTCAGTGTATTATTGTTTAAGTAGACAAAAAGACAGACAAAAATTTCCTTAATCAAATGGCTTAAATCATTAGATAGAAAAACTATTTGAACGTATTGTTTAAATATATATTACACACCACATGCATTTTTTTAAATAGAAATAGGGTGACAAACGAGCACACAGTCCACCTGATGGTAAGTGGTTACTGTGGCCCATAGACATCTACATTTATCCTCGTTTGCGAATCAAAACGCAGATGCGTTGTCAGCCTTGAGGACTAAAATGGAATGCCTCTTTTTCAGTAAAAAGGGTCTCCGGTTCTCTACACTCACCATATGAAACACAGCAGTATTAAGCTGCTATTTTACGCTGGTATTCTGTGAGAGCGTGGTCCTTCCCCGGTCGAGCCGACCCATTCGTGCTACAACTATACTATAAATATGGCAGCAGCATGGCTCTACCACGTATATATCTACACATACACACACGCGCGCGCACACACACACACACACACACACACACACACACACACAAAAGCACTCGCACACCACATTATTAACACTTAATACACCTGCTTACCTTTACTAGTATTTAAAGCATGTTTTTCTTCTTTGTATATACCTAATAAGTAATTTTTACACACTTTCTCCAAACTGAACAAGTATATTTTAATGTAATTTTATTACACGTAGCTGTATTGATTATTAAGTGTTTTACAACAATATCACTTCGGTTGAGGGAGGGGCCTGGTGATCCCATAGCACAGGGAACCTAGTTTGGGCACCAGTCTCCCACCTAGATCTTATTTAGCTAATATTTATAGCTGTTATTTAGTTGTATATTTCATTGTTACTTAGTTTACAGTGATGTACTGATCATAATATGTGGGAGAAAATAAATACCAATTATAATAATAATTATAATTAAGCATATTTGCCTGCAGAATCGCGGGCCCTAGGTTTCAATCCCAGCTATATTTTCCCTAAGAATACTAAATTATAGTTTTCTAATTCTATCGTGATTCTAATCGTGATCATCTTATACAGGGTTATTTTGCAACATATGGCCAAATTTGCAGAGGAGGTTCAGAATTGGTAAAATAAGCGAACGGTGATAAAAAAAAAGAAAAAAAAAACGCAAACATTTTGTCCTTTTTATCTTTTATATTAAAAATATGTGGAAATGCATTATTTTAACTGATTGTCATTCATAGATGTGTAGCGCCCACTATTTTATTACGCACGCACATATTTGGAAGAAAGTGTTGAATTCGTAAGCAGCCGGTGGTGTTCGGCCAGTTTGGCGCTCTCACTCGGTTACAAATTTAGGTATCTAATAGTTGTTTTGATTCGGTAAAGACAAGCGCGTCTCCCCACCCTTTCCCTTCCGTAAGCCGCGGCTGGCCGACAATGTCTGCTTGACCGTTACCTCATTACGTACGAGTGTCCTATTTTTAAATTTTCGTAGGTAGTATTACTTGTTACTTCGTTAGCAAAGACGCAAAGAAAATATTCGAACCGCGAATCCTTTGAAATGGTACGGTGTTACATTTTAAGCAATGAAAATTTACGTGGTGCGCAAAGATTATACGAAAGTGAGTCTTTACCGCATTTGCATAGACAAGAAATTAACGCACGTGTACCACCCAATCGAAGAACAATTTTTGCAGCTAACCAAAGGCTGTTAGACTTTAGAGAGTTCATGCCATGTGATTATTCAGTAATAAAGCCGGCTGTCAAAATGAGTGATAGAGTTTTTCGAGCGAAACTCCCGCGATGGCACCAATGATGCAGCTCGAGAATTCAGAGTTAGCCAGTACTACGTGTGGAAACTACTGAATTCTACTGGATATCACCCATTTCATTACCAACGTGTGCAAGCACTGAATAATAACGATGGTCCACCTCGAAAACATTTATGTGAATGGTAAGCGTAATTTAAGTGATTTTACGTTTAAGTTGTAAATAGTTCGTTGTTGTAAATAGCTACTAGTTTTAAATTGTTAATAATTGTAAATACTTTATTCCAATTTTTTTTAAATACGCCATAATAAAGACATCAGTCATCGGGTACATCGTTGAAATGTAAATAATTTTTTTTTATAATTTTATTAATTATGACTGTCGTAGGCCCGTTTAAAGTATGAAGGGAAAATTGGAATAATAATTCGCGTTCCGTAGACATCAACTTAGTAGCGAGCGTATCATTAATGAAGTAAATAGTAGGCAAAAGCTCAGTGCAATTGACTCGTACACACAAGAGCGCGCGTTGTTGTTGCCCATAAATTACATTCAATTTCGGATATTTTCAAATAAATGTAGAAACCTTATTTACGCGTATTTTTAAAAACTGCATAAAGTGTATATCAGTATTTATATTTGAACTTTATTATTAAATTTGGCTAGTATTTGAAAAATAACCCCGTATGTAGTTTGTTTCAAAATATCATTTCGGATTTTGGTGAAGATCATAAATCAATATCATCGAGGTCGGCAATCTGTCTGCAAATACACTTTCTAATTAGGAAAAAAGTTTTTCATGGAATAAAAATATTCTTTTCCATAAAACAGTTTTCCACCGTCTTCAATTATTTCGGACTGTCCTACTACTGTCTAAGTTAAAACACACACCTAATAATTAAACGACTTTTTTGTATATTCAGATGTCTCTCTCGTATAATCAATTCTCGTTTATTAAGACTAACTATGACTATTATTATAGTAACGGCCTCTCACCCAGTATCCAAAAGGTATTTGGCTCTTTGAAGCGTTGACGATGGACCAGAGACTCCAGAACAGGTGGCTTGCCAGTGCAAAAGCATCGACTTCGTTGAGCAGCTGGTTCACATCGTCAATCGTAGGTTCCTGCGGCTCCTTGCTATCAGACAGGTTCATGAAGTAGTGTTTCAGGTATTCCTTGATGAATATCTCCTGGAAGATAGAAGAATTTAATTAGTTAAGTAATCGGTCAGTTTAAAATAATAAATTAAGCTTGTACATATCAGTGAGAAAGTGTTTATTTTTTATTTATTAAAAATATAACTGCAAATAACTTTTGAATGATTTTACGCATACAAACGCAAATGTAATTATTTGTAAATGCAATTAATTTTAGTGTTTTTTTCTCTATTCTCTACAATTTTACGTTAGGAAATGTTGTTCTTCTAAGATGTAAAAGAAATATAAATTCACAGTTTTTAGTTAAAACACAGTATTTCGTCAAACATTGCTTCCTTTAAAAATATCTATGAGAACTTATTTAACATTTTTAATGATAAACAAAATAATTACGACAGTAAAAATATGAAGTGGCCACTTTTAACGATTGAAGTAATATATACTACGTACGTACGTATGTACGTACATATGTACTTATACTTCAATGGCTTATGTTTTCAATAAATATTATTTATAATCTATATTGAATAAAAAAGTTTCTGTTTCAAAAAAAAACATTTTTTTCACTAAAACTTTGTTTGACTTTGATTTTCAATTGTTATTATTAGAATAAAATAAAATGAATTTTTATTCAATATAAATTATTACATAATACTCATTCAGTCATTTTTTATTTACTACTGGTTCGGAAAATACATTCAGTATTTGAGTTAAAAATGGAGATCTCGAAAATTAGAGTGGAGAAATAATGGTTGAAGCCGATCCTTATCAAACAACAAATGAATTAGCATCATGGTTTGTAGTTAGTAAATAAACTCGAAAAATTATTGCCTAATTTATTAACTAATGTGTGTAGATCTCTCGACAAACCGTTTTAACATTACAAGACCTGCAGTTAGAAACCATTCGGCATCCTCTTTATCCGCCAGACCAAGCCCCAAGCGATTACAATTTTTTCCGCAATTTGGACAATTTTTGCCTTTGTAGAGTCTAGCTTCCCAGTGTTATACCGCAAAAGCATAAATTATCTTCCCTCGATGGTAGAAATGTATAGATAACTAGCGATCTCCCCCGGCTTCGCACGGGTGATTTCTGGATCTCAACAACAGTGCCACCTACCGGGTTCAATTGTGAATCTAAGCCATCTAGAGACCCAATCAAACACACACAAAAAATTCATCAAGATCTGTCCAGTCGTTTAGGAGTTCAGTGATAAACACACGTACAGAAGAATTACTATATATATAAAAATAAGGATAAAAACTTCGTTTAAATATATATCTTTTATTTAACATTTTTTTTAAATCTATTCATTTCATTTATTACATAGATGGATATCAAAGTCCATTGATGAACAAAGACCTCCCCATAGATTCCTTCATAAGTGCGATATTTACCACCAGTTAGTTGCCACGCTTGGCAGGTAGATTGGCAACCGCAGTTTTCATTTACTAGTTGTTGTTATTAGGAAGTCGCTGCTGTCCATTTCCTGGTTTGTTTCCCCCTGTGGCCTCTTACGACAACCACGGTACGATACGGGGTAGTAGATATCCTTACACCGCCATTACACGGTTGAATTAAATTGAATTTTTCAATATAAAACGGAATTCATTTCATACTATAACCCCTGTTTTTTTAAATTTAGAAGTAGTTAATTGCACACCATTGAAATTTGTGAACAAACCTTAGGGCGATTAGGCGTACATTTCATGTTTCCTTTGTCTGGAAGTTTAAAAATGATCAAAGCAATGGGGCACGAGTTATTTTGTACGGAATCAAGAATTAGTACAGAGTAATACAATTAAAAAAAAAATAGACTTGATCAAGTAAAATCAGACTACAGAGCCAAAAATGTCAAATTTTTAGACCCTTTTGAGTGGACTAAATAAGTACCTCGAACTTCGAGCTCGAGCTACATTAAAACCTTCATCCCCTATTTTCCACCTTTAGTATTCTGACTACCCCTAAAGTATAACCTATTTAATAAAAAAAAATATTTAAAATTGGTTCACAATTGACGATAATATCGAGTAACATACATATATATGAAAACAACACACTCGATTTAAGATCCTCCCCTTTTTTCTAAGTCGGCTAAAATTCCAGATATTTAGGGAAATTTTGCCGATAATAAATTAAATAAAATTACAAAATAACTCGCTAATAACCAAATGATATTCAATAATTATTAAAATGTTTAAAAAGCCATTATATCGTAGAAAGCGAGTACTCTACCATACTTACCATAGACAGTCACCTTCACACAACTAAACTCACCTTCTGTTCCAACGTGGGACAATTCTCCTGGTTCTCGTAATAGAACGGGTGCTCCGGGTTGGTGTAGTCGTAGCCCCACTCCTGGAAGTGGTTGGCGATATCGAAGCCCCTGTAATTGTAGGCGCAGTACTCGAAGTCGATGAGGACCAGCTTGGGTTCCCCGCTGTCGGAGATGTGGCTGATGATGCTGTCCGAAGTATTAGCGTCATCGAATTGCGACAGTGGCTCCACCAATGGCGTGGAGCTCTTCGTATGGTTGTTCTCTTTGTTGGAGCGGGGTGTTCCGTCGTAGGATTGCACGTAAATTGGGGACACGTCGTCCTCTGTTGTGTTTTGGACCACGTCTTCTAGGAGGAGAATGTTGCCTGGAATTATAAAACAAACTAAATTCGAAGGCTCTGTGGCGCAGTGCTAATCCTGCACGGAACAAGTATTTGTAAAAACAATTGTTTCAGGTCCGGATGTTTGTCTTTGTGAAATTAATGTATGTAAACTGCTCCCACGATACAGGAGGAATAACCGAACGTTTAAAAAAACAAAATTATGAACACGCGCAACCATTTTATCACCTTGACCATATATTTTATCTAGTTTTTGAAGTGAAAACTTCTTTAAAATCGTTGTGACTTGAAACTGATGAAACAGACAAGAGAAGAAAAAAGAGACAGACATATACATCTATAGGATTTAGCTAGCGAGAGAATGAGATAGAACATTAAATTAGTCGTGTTTAGACCACCTAGCGTCTATTTTACGTACCACCTTGAGAGACAATCAATTTTTGTTCGATAAAATGACTTCACCTATAAAATAAAGTGGATGGCGCTATTGCAAAGTAATTTTCCTTTCAATTCAATTTTGGTTGAAAATTATCATATTAAATAAGATCACCAGTTTTCTCTCAGTTCGGAGTATTAAGGTCGTAGTCGACGGTGCATGCTCCGACTCCAAGCCTGTGAATGCTGGTGTTCCACAAGGCTGCGTGCTATCGCCTACCCTGTTCCTTCTGCATATTAACGATATGTTACAAACCAGTAATATTCATTTTAATGCAGATGACAGCAGTGGCGATGCCTTATACGCTGGCCATTTCTCGGGAAAACGTCGTCTAGTGCCGGAATAAACTTGTGTCTGAAGTCGAGTCTTTGTGAACAAAGTCTCGGATTGGAGGCGATTAAATCTAGTCTAGTCAAATCCCAAGGACACAAGTATGCGCGTTTACCGCTCAAAAGAACCTCTTTGTCGTGTCTCCTCTGTTTCAAGGTACTCCCCTCGTTGCCTCAGCTAGCTTCGGAATCCTCGGCGTCGACATATCGAATGACGTTCAGTTCCGCGGTCACTGCGGAAGGCCAAATTGGCTTCTAAAAAGTTTGGCGTGCTTTGTAGAGCGGGATAGTATTTCATGGCGGCACACCGCTTGCAACTTTACAAGGCGCAGGTTCGGCCTCACATAGAATACTGTTCTCATCTCTAGGCTGGGGCACCCCAGTGCCAGCTCCTTCCATTTGAACGCATCCAACGCAGAGAGGTTAGAATCGTCAACGACCGAGCTCTTTCTCATCGGCTTGACTCACTGGCGCTGCGAAGAGATGTTGCATCTCTTTGCGTATTTTATGACATCTACCGGGAGTGCTCAGAGGAATTATTAGGATTAATTCCAGCCGCTGAATTACACCATCGCACATCAAGACAAACCTCGAGATACCATCCGTACTAAGTGGATGATTGGCGGTCTACCACTGTGCGATTTACAAGAAGTTTTCTTCCTCGCACAACTTCCTTGTGGAATCGACTACAGCTACCGATTTTTCTTGATCAACACGACTTAGAAACCTTCAAAAAAATAGCCTACTCTTTTTGAAAAGGCCGGTAACGCATCTGTAATTCTCCTGGTGTTGCAGTTGTCCATTAGAATAGAATAGAATAATTTTTTATTCAATATAGATTACATGTGTAATTTTTATTGAAAGTCATTTTTTACTTTACCACTGGTTCAAAAAAAAAAACCTCTGTCCTGGGAAGAACCAGCAAGAAACCCAGCAGGACATTTTTTTTAAAGTAAATTTTACATTAATGGTTGTACAAACTATTTAAGTACAAAATTTATTTTAGAAAGTTTGGAAGCGACCACCTCATTCCCAGGGGTTATTATCAACCATGTATTCATTTATATTATAATAACCCTTTTTATACAGTTTCAACTTAACAAAACATTTAAACTTGGTAATAGACAGAGCCTTGTTGTAATAGCGTATACATTGCCCCAAGAATGAATTACTGACTCTGTGGAGTCGAGAAACTGGTATCACTAGCTTGTGTTTGTTCCTAGTGTTTACAGAATGTATATCACTTTTTTTACTAAAACTACCTTTGTTTTTTAAACATACATTAAATTTTCGTAAATATACTGAGAGGCCAAAGTTAATATATTTATTTCTTTAAATTTATCTCTAAGAGGCTCTCTCGGCTTCTCGGCCCTCTTCTGTAAAACAAAAATAGTTTCTAAATCAGCCGCATTTCCCCATAGCAAAATCCCATAAGACATTATGTTATGTGTGCTATCTTATTGTTTATATATTAACTCAGCCAAGGACTTGGCTACACCGACATCTGCTTCTTTTGAGCAGTGTAATGACTTATTATGTAATTTGGAATCAGTTCCAAGTAATTTAAATTAGAAAATGAGACAATAGAGGTAATCTCTAGCAGTTATAATAATTTAAATAATTTAGAATGTAGCTTACAAAACCTTCATTGTATGACTCCACAGAGTGATAATAAAAATTGTTTACACCTGGTGCATCAGAATATACAAGGCATGATAGGCAAAGAGCTAGAAATTGAATTGTTCTTAAATAGCAATAATATTCATATTTTATGTATTACTGAACATTGGTTAAAAGCTTATAACATAATGTTTAATTTCAGTAATCACCAGGTGGTCAGTTCGTTCAATAGAGAAACGGTTTTAAGAGGTGGCTCGTTAATATTAGCTAGTAAATTATTATCATGTAAGGAACGTAAAGATATTGTGAGCCTCTCTGTTGAGCGAACTGTAGAAATGGCTTGTGTTGAGTTTGAGCACTCATTGTTGTGTGCGTCTACAGACCCCATGTTCTATATACAATACTTTTGAAAAATTATGGAGGAAGTTTTTGTTAAGCAATAAACAGAATAAATCTGTTGTAATATGTGGAGACTTTAATATCAATCTCCTAGAAGCTTCCTCCACCAATATTAAATTTAGATCATTGTTTAAATCTTATGGTCTTTTTAATTTATTTTTAGAGCCAACGCGTATTACTGAATGTAGTGAAACATGTATAGATAACATTTTTACAAATGTTAAGCCGTTGCATAAATGTATAATTCAAAAATTGAGTTCTGATCACTGTGGACAGTTAGTTTCGTTACCTTATGTTCACAAAAAGCAAGTAGATGAGAAAATTGTGTTTGTTCCTGTAAATGCTAGTCGCTTGGAGAAGTTTAGAAGTAACATAGTGAAGAAACTTCCATCACTTTCATACCAAAATGATCCTAATTTTTTATATGGAACAGTGTTTAAACTTATTTGCAATGAATTTGATAATATTTTTACTTCTAAAACGTTCTCCTTGAACAGTCGGAAGGCTTTCAATGAATGGGCGACAGTAGGAGTCCATAAGAGCAGACAAAGGTTATATGAACTTTACCATGAAGGTCATATAACCTAGCGTCAATTTAGGAATATGTTAAAAATATTCAAAATATTTAAAGGAGTGCTCCAAAGCCAAGTCTTTGCATTTGAGCAACAAAATTAAGACGGCTTCTAATAAAATTAAAATGACGTGGAGTATAATTAATAGTGAAACTGGTAAGGTCAACTCTCATAATTCAAACTACCGGTTGAGTTTAACAACAAATTAACGGAATCAGATCAGGATGTTGCAATGGTTTTGAGAAGTATTTTACGGATATTCCGATCTTAACCACTATGTCACTGAATTCTTCTCCTGCCGTCGCCGAATCATTGCTTAAACAAAATGTAAATGCGTGTACAAAGACATTTACATTTCATAAAATATCATCAAAAGATATTGTAAAATATTTTAAAACTATTGATGTTAAGAAAACTGTGATCTGTGGGGCATTTCCGTTAAAGTTATTGCGTCTATAATCGATATAATCGCGCCTCAACTAGCTATTATTTTTAATACTAGTATCGAATATGGTGTGTTTCCTGATTTGATGAAGCATAGTAAAGTAATACCTTTATTTAAATCTGGTAGTACATTAGACCCCGCCAATTTTAGACCCATTTCTGTACTGCCAACACTAAGTAAAATTTTTGAAAAAATTATTCTTGATCAAATGTTAATTTTTTAATGTTAATAATTTACTTCATAAAATCAATTCGGTTTCACAAGGGTCGCTCGACAACTGATGCTGGTGTTGAGCTGATTAAATATATTTTCAATGCATGGAGAATTCACAGGATGCTTTGGGTATATTCTGTGACCTATCCAAAGCCTTCGATTGTGTTCACCATGAAACATTAATCAGGAAACTACAACACTACGGTGTAAGTAATGCTCTTAAATTAATTGTTTCATATTTAAGTAACAGAACTCAAAAGTTGTCATTAATAGTATGAGCTCTTCCGGGTCGATAGTACAAATGGGCGTGCCTGGGGCTCAATTTCGGCCCTTTCTGTTTCTTGTATATATTAATGACTTACCTTACATAGTAGGATAACCATAATATAGTATTATTTGCTGATGACACTTCATTAATTTTCAAATTAAAACGACAATTATTAAAATATGACGAAGTAAATAATGCTATATCTAAATTAGTAAATTGGTTTAATGTTAATAACTTGCATTTAAATAGCACTAAAACGAAATGTATGAAGTTCGTGACTCCAAATGTCAGACAATTAAATACTAATGTAATTTTAAATGGGGAGGAACTGAGTCTTGTCGATACCACCATTTTTCTTGAATAACACTAGACGCGAAGCTCAATGGAGCCCCATATATCAAAGTTAGCAAGCAGACTTAGTTCTGCAGCATATGCTGTAAAAAAGATTAGAAATCTTACCAGTGTGGAAACAGCTAGACTTGTTTACTTTAGCTATTTCCATAGCATAATGTCCTATGGTGTTTTGCTATGGGGACACGCAACTGACACTGAAATTATATTTGTTTTACAGAAGGGCCATAAGAGCAATCTATGATTTAAAACCTAAAGAGTCGCTCAGACAAAAATTTAAGGAAATTAATATATTAACTTTGGCCTCTCAATACATTTATGAAAATGTAATGTACGTACACAAAAATAAAAGTAGTTATACAAAATAAGTGATATTCATTCTGTAAATACTAGGAACAAACACAAGCTAGTAGTACCAGTTACTGACTCCACCGAGTCAGTAATTCATTCTTGGGGCGATGTATACGCTTTTACAACAAAATCCCAGAAAATATACAAAATTCGACCTGCTCAAAATTCAAAACTTTATTAAACATAGTTTGTATAAAAGGTTATTATAATGTTAAGGAATTTATGGATGATAATAACCCTGGAATGAGGTGTTCGCTGCCAGGCTGTTTCTAATTTGTTTTGTGTGGTTAATTGTGTAATATACATGATTGTAAGCTGTTATTTAAAAAGTCCTGGGTTTCTTGCTGGTTCTTCCCAGGACAGAGGTTTTTTTTTCGAACCAGTGGTAATTAGACAAAAGAGTGACTTTCAATAAGTATTATTTATAATCTATATTGAATAAAAAATTTCTGTTTCTGTTTCTGTTTCTATGGAAATAACTGAAATAAACTAATCTAGCTGTCTCGACACTTGTGAGACCTCTAATCTTTTTTACAGCACAGGCTGCAGAACTTAGTCTGCTCGCTAGTTTGGATATATGGGGGCCCCACTGAAGCTTTGCGTCGAGAGTGATGCCAACAAAAAACAGTGGATTCAACAGGGCTCAGTTCTTTCCTATTTAAAAACACATTGGTACCCAGATTTTTAACATTCGTTGTTGTAAATTTAATACATTTAGTTTTATTTCCATTTAAATGTAGATTATTAACGTTAAACCAATGCATTAATTTTGATATAGCATTATTTGATAAGCATTCGCGGCGGTAATCACTTACCATCAAGTGATCCGCATATTCGTTTGCCCCCTCTCATATAAAAAACACCCTAAGCTTAACAGTAACCAGTTATTTTAATATTACAGACAGACACTTCAATTTTAGTTATATTATGTATAGATGTATAGATTTAAACTACTTTATAAATATTAAAATAATAAAAGAGAAACTACTTTATTAATAATAAATGGGAAAAGAACAGAAGTGAACAGTTACCCACCTTCCTGCATGTCATTGTGACAGAAAACAACTGGAGAGTCCACGGTGGCAATGAACTTCTTCAGCCACTCAATCTCCTTCTCAAAGTCCACAGTCTTTAATCGCTTTATTATATCCTGCTCTTCTTCGTTCTGTAAGAGAAAGAAATATGATGGTTATACTATATCTACATCAGCCTGTTTATTATAAATATTTAGTATGTTTCTTGTTCTCGACAAAATCAATGTAAAAATGACTCTTAATCAACATATTCTTAAAGTTGTACCGTTAAAAAAAGATCTCATTTGATCAAAGACCCCAGAGTTTACTGCCGACTCTTCTCAAAGAAGAGACAATAGCCTAAAGGCGGAACTCGCATCCTTTAACGCCGCAGCTCAATGCTAAGCCACTGCGCCATGGCGTCGTCGAAAATGGAATGAGACAAAGAAACTAGTTTAAAATTCTTTATAGATCTTTAAGATGTTTAAACATTACCTTTCCCACAGCACTCTGCGACAACCTCTCGTCCCTGACAGTCTTCAACCACTTGCCCATGGTCTTCCACAGCCAGTTGGGCTCCTTCGACAGCGGCACGTCCATTGAATGTATGGCGGCCATCTTCTCCGCAATCTTCATGGACAAGGCCGGCTCTGACAGCTCCTTTGTGAGCAGAGCCCGCGCCTGACAAAAAGTAACAGAATGAGGCGTTACTTTGCGGAAATCAACATTCTCTCTATCTGTTCGTAAAGTTTCATCACAATCGGTTCAGCAATTCCGAAGATTAAAAAAAAAGACAAAAATCTTAAAGAATGGTTATTTACAGCTCAATTGTATGCAAATAACCCCTGAGTTTATTAGAAGCCAGTTATTTCAATATTACAGACAGACGCTTCAATTTTATTTATATGTATAGATGTATAGATTAAGAATCCAAATACAGATGTGTTGAAACCCCAGGCATTTTGATGCTATTTAATTTGATATTCTTTTTTTTAATTCAATTTACTATTATTTATTTATTATTTATTCTAATTCTTTTTACGTGGTAGAGCCATGCTGCATCTATATTAGTAGTATAGTTGTAGCACGAATGGGTCGGCTCGACCGGGGAAGGACCACGCTCTCACAGAATACCAGCGTAAAATAGCAGATTAACGCTGCTGTTTCGTATGGTGAGTGTAGAGAACCGGCGACCCTTTTTACTGGAAATTAGGCATTCCACCTTAGTCCTCACGGGTGACAACGCATCTGCATTTTGATTTGTAACCGAGGATAGATGTAAATGTCTATGGGCCGCAGCAACCACTTTCAATCAGGTGGACTGTATGCTCGTTTGTCACCCTTGTCCTATAAAAAAAAAGTGGTACAAGAAATCTGTAGCCAACTTCAAACAAAGAGGGCTACAGATATGTTGACACCAATGAGGACTAAGATGGGATCCGTCCCGTCATGTAATTATACTGGCGGCAGGATTGGTAAAGAATTTTGTGAAGGCGGAGTCCTTCCGCATAGTGGCGGTGTAAGAATATCCACTACCCCTTATCATCCCGTAAGAGGCGACGGAGGGACATTGATAAAGGTAATGGGCAGCACTGTCTCCCTGATAACGACACAAAATAACAAAAAACTGCGGTTGCCAACCCGCCTGTCTAGCGTGGCAATCATTCCAGTGAAGCAATGATGATGATGGGACTATTGTTCAGCAGGGGACTTTTATAGGCTGTAATGGACGGGATGGTGGCCATTCCGCGGTCGAGCGTTTAAGTCGAGAGTTTAATACAGCTGCAGTGTGAATCTGCCACATCAAAAACCATGACAGTGGGAAAACTTTGCAAAGACATTTAAATAAATAGCGACTCTTGATAAGTCGTAATAATGTGTAATTCAGCTTGTTGTATCACACCGATATATATATATATATCGGAGAATCAGTGGCGCCATCTATGATCACACGGCGGCAACACCGGTTCTCGCCCGATAAACAACAACCGAACGCAAGCGTGACGTCATATCGAGTCATGCTTGGATGCGGCCGTGGGAGCGAGGGCATTTTATCGCCAGTGCTCGCACAGAGCGGACGTATCTATTCTACTGAGATTGATAAGTTACTTTGATTGCTAAGATAAGTCTAGACTAGATTATTATTGTGATTGTTCTGCTCGAGGCTACCCACCATGTCTGATCCCGATGAAGGTAGGGGCCGATTAGGCCCAGAAAACCCCCTTTGCCTACATATTATATATATATCAATCAGCTCGCAAAACGCTTAGTCCATTCATCTACAAGTATACAATGTGCCTCACTTTCTATCGCGTCATTCTTATCTCTTTTGACGCGGCACGTGTAATCTTAAGGTTGTCTTTTTGTACCGAATAATTCTTGCGACGTGAAAAAGAAACAAAATAACCTTGGCGACAAGGTGCCGCGTAAGTAGTATGCTTATTTATGGGCCGGGCCATGACCAAAGAAACAAAAACCTTCCATCGGGCCACGAAGCTGCAAGTACAACTGCGGGGCCCGCTTTGTCGAGCATATTCAGTGGATTGCCAGGCGCCGCTCAGATTTTTTTTCCATAGAATTAGGGTGACAAACGAGCACACAGTCCACCTGAAGGTACGTGGATGCTGTGGCCCATAGACATATCTACATTTATCCTCGATTAAGAATAAAAATACAGATGCGTTGTCACCCCTGAGGACTAAGATGGAATGCAGCGCTTCCGGTAAAGAGTTTCCAGTTATCTACTCTCACCACACGTAACACAGCAGCATTAAGCTGCTATTTTACGCTGATATTCTGTGAGAGCGTGGTTCTTCCCATAGAAGGTTAATTTGAAAAATGTTTTCTACTCACCGGTATGTACTCTTCAATCCTGCCACCAGAGAACACGCCGTGCAGCTTGGGGCCCAGTCGCCTCTCTGACAGCAAAGTAAATATGACCGATTCCGTCACTATAGCATCCATTGCGCGCTCTCCATGGACTTGGCCGTATATCCTTAGCAGAACCTGAAAGCGACAGTGTACATAATATTAATATGTATTTTAATATAACACATCAACATCTATACGTATATGTGGTAACCACACTACAGCATCACAGTTTTTATCAATACTACGACAGTGTGTTAGGGCTACAACCTGAACGGGTCAGCTCATCAAGCGTTATTTTGATGTTTCAGATAATTTGAGAGTTAGAAGCATTTATAGGCAGGGACTTGAAAACGAAATTAATTTCGTTTCGTTCCACTAAATGTTATCTCATAACGTTCCTTCCAAAGTTTGTTACTATACTAAAAACTAAAATTATCAATAACGTTATAAAAAACAACGTTAAAGGATATCATTTTCGTAGAACAATTTTTCGTTACGTTATAGGTATCAGTGACGTTATGCCTATATCCGCTTAATATCGTTACGGGTGAAACGTTACAGATTCACTCGGGAATAATTTAGTAGGGACGCACTGCGTGCCCGCAGCCCTCAAGGTCATAATATTATGTAGTTTTTACTCAAGGTGAAGGAGCTAGCTGGCAACGTTGCGTATCGAAGTAAATAGAGTAATTATATCGTCATATTAATAACGATATTATATCGTTATATTAATAACGATATATTTTTAATATCGTTATTAAATAGTTGTGGATTTCGTTCCGTTTATTAGTATCGTTATAGCCAAGGAGTTAATTTTGTTACGATCCTAGTGGAACGGTACGAATTATCGTTACTGGAACTACGCGTAACGTTATTTTGAGTAACGTTTCAAGTCCTTTATAGGTAGCCTAATGGTAGCCACAGATACAAAAAACTTTCTAAAAAAAAAGGAGTTCATCCATTATATGGCTGTTTTTAAACAATGATTAGCTTGACGTCCTAATAATTCTCATCACAATACTGACCTTCCTTGGCTCCTCGATTGAGAACGAATTCGACCTGATGATGGCTCTTCCTGCAAACCTGGTCACAGGCGTTTCGAGTTCCGTCTCGGGCGAACTCTCGCGCTGTGTGTAGCCGCCGAACTTGCTGGAATCCTCTGGCAGCGCCACATAGTACAGGAAGTTGGACAGGCCTCCGCTAAAAGAAAGAAACGAGAAGATTAGACAAGTATATTCTTTAGCCAGTAAATAATCCGTTGGTGAAAGTGGGTGGGGAATTTATATTATGGTTATACTTTATCGCCTCTTTGGTCTAGTGGTCGTAACCGTGACCACTGGTCATGAGCTCCCGTGTTTGAATCCCGGGTCGGGTCAAAAATCAGTTGTTAGGTTCTAATATTATAATTGTCTCGTGCCTCGGAAAACACGTGACACCGTTGGTCCTGCGCCTAATCTCTCTCCGATCGTGTCGGATTGCCGTCCCATTGGACTATGAGAGTGAGGGAATAGAGAGTGCACCTGTGCTTGCGCATACACTTGGGCACTATAATCCTGTCCTGCGCAAATAGCTAGTCTCTGTCGAGTGTTGAGACTGGTCGCCATCACCGAAATTTGGTTTGGAGGCCATTATTATGGTTGTAGCGCGAATACATTGGCTAGACCAGGGAAGAGACCCTTTATACTCAAAGCTGGACATTCCATCTTAGTTATCAGGGGTGACAACTCAGAACATCTGGTACACAGGGGACTTTTACCAGACGATAAAGAAAGAGGATAGAAAAATTTAAAATGGAAAGTTAAAAATGTTTCTCAGATTTACTCTTTACTGTTACACCGTTACAGCCTATTAAAGTCCACTGCTGACATAGGCCTTCCCCTATAGATTGCCACATAGGGGAGATATTTGCCATAGTTGCCACGCTGCAAGCGGGTCGGCAACTGCAGTTTTTTATTTTTAGTCGTTATTAGGAAGACGCTGCTGCCCATCTCCTGGTATGTTTCCCTCTGTCGCATCTTGCGACACCCACGGGGTGATATAGGTTAGGGGAAATTCTTACACCGCCACTACAGGGGATTTACTCTTTTACGTAATTATGCGGACTTTGTTATTTAAAATAAGTAATAAAACAAATAGTGAAAAACTGACGTCGTCGACGACGTCGTAGTCTCATAACAATAAACGATGTTTGACTTTGATACGTAAGTATGTAAACATTCATAAAAATATTACTTTAGTGTTTGAAAATTGCCGAGAAGCGCGTATTTTAATGAGGGCATCCACAACTTTTGCCGCTAGGGCGGCGCCACTTTGGAATTAGGTGAAATATTTGACAGATTTAATAGCTATATCGTGATCGCGGAGCAGGAAGAATCAATTTCAAAGAATTAAAATTATTACAATTCATACAAAAGTGAACTTTAAGAACTTGAGAATAAACTCGGTTTTCGAATCACAAATACTGTTCAAAAGGTCCTAACACTATCTTAGTTGCAATAGAAATAAAACTTTTTATGATGGGAATTAAGTTTAAAAATGCATTTAAAAAATCCTGCTCCGCGACTTTAGGAAGATAATTTGTTAGGAAAATACAAGGTTTGATGTTTGTTTCTGTAATATTAGTTATATTTAATAATAATTTGATTAGATATGAATAAAAACAAACTTCGAATATTCCTTAAAGTAGAAAAAAAACAAAACATTTAAAATGTGCAAAAAAATTAAAGAGCTAACTGAGGTATTGTTTTGTGTTAATACAATACTCTAGAAACTGATGAACTTTTATTGAAAACCAACTTCTCAATTAAATGACATTGTGTAACAAAAACTTCACCTCAGTGCCAAGCAGCGACATCTAGTGAGCGAAAGATTTTTTTTAAAGAAAACGTTATAGCAGCTTAATACTGCTGTGTATAGCAGCTTAATACTGCTGTGCTTCGTATGGTGAGTGTAGAGAACCGGAGACCCTTTTACTGGAAGAGGCATTCCATCTTAGTCCTCACGGGTGAGGACTAAGATGGAATGCCAGCAACCACTTACCATCAGGTGGACTGTGTGCTCGTTTGTCACCCTATCCTATACAAAAAAAAACTGTTTTTCTCCTGTGTCGTGGAGGCAGTTTACGAATACAAAATTGCACGAGGGCAAACATCCAGAGCCGGAACAATTATTTGTAGCCCATACAAATACTTGTTCCGTGCGGGATTCTAACCCGCGGCTCTCAGCGCCGCAACGTACTGCTAAGCCACGGAGCCGGATTTTTAGCTCCCATTGCTTTAAAACTAAAACTTTAATCCAATAAATTATAGAAATTTAGCAAACGTATGTTTTTATTAATATTATATTACTTCAGATTTTAAATATTAAAAATCGCTCGAGAGTTTCCGGAGTTACAATATCCAGAATCCGGAAATTGGAGCCACACGACGGTTATTATCTGTTTTCACATATTATACTTTGACTCTAATGAGATAATTACACAAACGAGCTTAGATGGATGCTGTGGTCCATATATATCTAAGATCGATCCCCGATGGCCATTACACAAAATGTAAATTACAATTTTACTTGTTTGGCGATGAAGTAAACCATAGTGGGGAAGCTTGCACGCCCACACGTTTTGGGACTGCACACAAATTATACCGTGGTCTAA
Source organism: Parnassius orleans (assembly GCA_029286625.1). Classification (NCBI taxonomy): domain Eukaryota; kingdom Metazoa; phylum Arthropoda; class Insecta; order Lepidoptera; family Papilionidae; genus Parnassius; species Parnassius orleans. The sequence goes on along the minus strand of JAGSMP010000116.1, from coordinate 709,815 downwards.
AACTACAGGAGGCCTGTACACAGCAGTTGGACGTGTCTTTGTTTTCTTTTTAACCGACTTCAAAAAAGGAGGAGGTACTCAATCGACTGTATTTTTTTATGTGTTATCTCAAAACTTTTTTCTAAGGTGAACCGATTTTGATGATTCTTTTTTTATTTGAAAGCTGGTGCTTCTCATGTGGTCCTATATAAATTTGATCAAGGTCTGACCAGAAGTTTTTGAGTTATCCTTAATAATGCGCATTTAATTGACTTCGACTACATTGATCATGTTCTCATTTTATTTATATTGAAGTCGGTTGTACAAAATGTTTAATTTTAACACTTGTTACTTTGCAAGTCCAGTACCGATTAGTTGACTATGTCCAAGTGTAAACCAAAGACAAGTCCGTTCATAATATGGTAATCACATATACAATGCATTTTAAAAGATGTGATAACCTGAGTGACTGAATGTGAACTGACAATGATAATTACCTCATGTCTACCGATTAAGTTTACATTGTTTTATATTGTTCATAACATTTCATATTAGTCCTCAAAGGTGACACATAAACGGCGGCAGCTTTGAAGTCAATAAGTTTTAATCAATGCATAGATGTTTACTTTTTGCACGGCATATGACACACAGTTCGATCTAAAAAAAAATGGAATAAGTGCGACAACTTTTTATTAAAAAAACGTGTGCAGTTCACACGCGGTAGAAGTGGAACTTTCAAATGAAATGAAATATAAAATGTGCATAATATTATAAATTTCCCGGCAAATGATTTATTTAAGACGACACATCGAAAACCGTTTAAGCGGGCTATCGCGACTGAATCCGAGTTAGTACATAATTTCTATAAAAACTTAAAAAACGCCGTCATAAGGTCTAAAATTGCGTAGCGCCCGCAACGATTAAGACCGCTTAGAAATCCCTTAGAATACTAAAATATTTAAAAAAAATTATTGATTTAAGTAATCAAAATAATGAGCAAGCAAATTACGAATATTGGTAAATCCAATTGGGCATGCCCTAAGCCTAAGCGCATTAAAAAAATTACGTATAACATGATTATACGGAATTTTTAAAGTAGTTTAAATACACAAGTTTTCACTAATAATCTTATTATAATTCCAATTTTACCGATAATTTTACGTCAAACTTCAATTTAAAAAGAAGTTTGAAAATTAGTGCACGATTCATAATGCTCATATGATCATCATATGAGCATTATGAGTCGTGCACTTCAAGTCACTCCATAAAGTCCAAGACGTATTTAAGTATAAATTTTACTTCCTACTTACTTTTAGTACGTACTACTATTATTTATTCTGTGCTTTTAAAATATTGTAATAAAAATCTCTGATTATTATTATAATCAAGTATGTAAGAAATTTGGTTTTTCGAATATTGTGTATTTGTACAGCGATCTTTTTGAGCCGCTGCAAACAACTGATACAATGTCCACTCACGACGGCGATTGACGCCGAACTAACTGAGTGAGTGACGCTGTCTCTATTTAGTAAAAAATAAATTTATACAAGGCTGCTAAAACACCGAATATTTCGACATTTCGCAGCCGAAAAAAAAATAATTATAAGTAAACAAAACAAAATTAATCTGCCATTTACATTCAATGGCTTCCCACATGATAGATGAAGAGTTTTAAAAATAGATTGAGTTGAACAATTGATATTTTCAAAAGTTATCGTGTTTACGAAGCTATGGATTTGATAACCACACCATGTGTCTTTTATATCACTTATATGTAAAATTAGATTGCTAGATACGATTTCATGCGACAAAACATTGGAATCTTAATTTTTAGGTTCTAGTAGAACATACCTGCGCGCTAGCGCTTAAGGCATGCAATATTGATGTTATGAATGTATTTGAGTGATTCCCAAGCATATAGATTAAGTAATTTCGTTGTAATTTCATATAGTGATTTTTAGAGGTGTTTTCGCAAATAATTATGATCGAGTCAAAATTATACAATCGTGTTTTGAACAAGCAAATTTATAAAATAATATATCCAAATTCCAGTTTCGTTAGTCGTGTCGTAATACTATACTATTCGATGAAAGGAGGTGCATTTTCTCGCGGTGTCGCCTTAATATAATAATTTTCAACCACCAATGCGGCATAAAATTTAAGATATAAGTTTTATTTCATAGCTAATAAATGTTACTGTACTGTACTGACTGTAGCATATGTAAAATACTCAGTCTATGTCGACAAACCAGTAATAGTATTATCTCAGTGAATTGTTAGTGCAATAAGAATTAAACCAATATTATAAGACAATAGAAGTGCAACTCAGTGTATATATACTATATGTACTAATATAATTATTAATATAATAGTGACTATAAACAATAAACTGTGAAAAGAACTGTGAAAACAACGGTGAAATGTTGTGTCTCTAAAGTATATTAATAAGTACTACGAAATTACTAATTCTTGAAGATCAGTTATAAATCAAACTTGTAAATGCAAATTACAACTACCTGTTGCATTCGCATAAACTAATATTTTCTTCTGAATTTGGACACTAGTCCTTTGAGATTGCTTTAATAAAATTATTAAGATATCATTTTATAACTAATTCTAGAAATACTTTAAAAGTGCTAACGAGGAAAGAATATTACAAAAATAGCGTTATGACGCATTTTGTTTACATTGAATGTAAATTTGTGCAAGTAAAACAATTAACAACCAGGTTGACCCAAAAAAAAAAATCGAACGAAATCTAGTACTGATACAGTGAACCATTTTGTTTTACTATTCTTCGAGCAGAGTATTTAAAAAAAAAACTAATCACCTGTTAATTTAAATTCCTAAAACCATTGCAAAAAATTCTAATAATTATCCGATTTGCATAATGGTCGCAAAATACACGAAAATACGTAACAATTAAATGGCTGAGAGGTTTTTGTGACATTTCTCTCAATCTCATCAAAGAGGTTCTTTTTGAGAATTAGTTAATCTTATAAAATTTTAGTATAAATTATTATGAACTCCCTTGAAAATATAACATTTCGTCGGAGCCGAGTTCGAACATTTTCGGAACCATCTCCCGACGACATCGACAGTGACATCATTTCACGGACACTAGAGTGCACCACCAGTAGTATGCCAGACATTTCAGAAGACGAAGACTGCTATCAAGTAGAAAAATTAAAAGAAGAAATCCAAAATCTTCAATCACAATTAAATAGCGCTCATAAGGAGATCGAATTATTAAATCTAGAAAATAGTAAACTCAAACGCTTAAATGAAGATTTGGTTAAAAAAAACCAGTTGTACAAAAAAGTCACAACACATAGCCCAGCTAAGATAAAAACAAATCAAACTACACCAAAGAAGAAACATCAAACTACTTGTAAAACCAAACAGACACAAACTGATCCTTTAGAAATTAAAAAACAGGATATTGAAACAACAGATAAACGAAAAGATATAATAGATAAAGAAAAGTCTCATAAAATAAGTATACAAAATATCAATAAGGATGAGAAAATACCTCAACGAACACGTAAAAAGAAAAAAATATGTGTACTCAGTGCGGATCAGAACAATAATGTCCTTAGTATTGCACAAAATGTATTATTAAACGACAAAGATGAAATATGTCATTACCTAACACCGAGAGCGGGAATAGAACAGCTTCTTAAAGGAATTGACTCAAAATTAGTGGATTTCACCTTTGATGATTACTGCATAATAATAATAGGACAAGAAGACTTTAAAGCAACGAAAGACTACCTCAAAATGATTATCTATATTAGAGATGTTATCAAAAAAATTAAGCATACAAACATAATTATTTGCTTTCCTACATACACATATAGAACACATAACATCTTTTACAACTGCAGAATCGAAACATTTAACAATTTACTCTACTTAGACTTATTAACTCATAAACATGCTTACTATTTGGATTCCAATATGAACCTAAAATGCGACTTTAGTATGTTCGATAAAAAAACAGGCTCAATAAATAATACTGCGTTGAGGACAATTCTCGAAGATCTTAAAGCGTTAATTGATAACATAGATTGCTTACGCATGAACGAAATGTTAAAACCCAGAAAAAATGTTGTGAATATTTTGGCGGATGGCACCGAAAATAGCACCTATAATGAGAATATAACAAATTTTTTTCGTCACTAAATGTATACACATAATGCACCAAAATATTGCCGGATTGCTAACAAAATCGGACTCAATCACAGTGTGCCTAGAAGAGCTGGCTGAAGGAGGATCATGTGTGGACATATTATGCATTACAGAACATTTTATTCAAGAGGGCTATGAAAAATATTTAACTATACCCAATTATCAGCTTGCGGCATGTTACTCCCGAAAGGAAAGCAAAAGAGGAGGAGCGTGCATATTAGCAAGAAGTGGCCACCAGTATAAGGAATTAAAACAAATTGCTAAAATATCAGAAACTGGCGTCTTCGAGTGCTGTGCTATCGAATTAATTAGCTATAAGATTGTTATTGTTTGTATTTACAGAGTTCCAAAAACTACTAACTTTAATGTGTGCATGGAAAAATTACACGTACTCTTGCAAGAACTTAATAGCAAAACATATAATAATATTGTCATAGCAGGGGATTTCAATGTAGATGTCTTTAAAAGAAATTATCAAACAATAGATTTTGAATGTTTACTTTTAAATCACAATTTAAAGTTATCTATAAATCAGCCCACTAGACTAAAAAGTCAAACATGCATAGATAATATTGCACATAACTGTAAAAAGTCCTGTAAGGTACAAATATGAGAATTTGGATTTGCAGACCACACAGCGCAATTAATAAAGTTACCCGTTCAAGAGTCTTGCTCTATTAAATACTGGCGTATGAATAGGCGTAATTACAACAAGGAATATGTTACAAAATTTAAAAGTTGTTTACGTAGTTTATCTTTTTCGAAAATATATCAAACGAGTGATCCCAACGTAGCCTATAATGCTTTTATAGAAACATTTTCTCTTTTTTACAATTTATGCTTCCTAATAAAACCATAACCGTACATACTACAAAAATACAAAGTGGTATCACGCGGCGTCAAAATATGCAGCAAAAGAAACGAAATCTTCTGTGGCAATATAGACGAAACCCTAATGAGACAAATAAAACAAAACTTACTAACTACTCTAAACTATTTAAAAAAATTATCCACCTAACACAATATGCACAAAATATTTATAAAATTAAAACATCAAACAACAAATCTAAAACCAGTTTGAATATAATTAATAACTCTAAGAACAAAGCTTCTCGAAACCCTATTACAAAAATAAAATTAAATAACGAAACTATAACAGATCCACAGAAAATAGCCAATGCTTTTAATAATTATTTTATTGAAAATTTTATCCCAATATTAAACTCAGGAAATAAGGCTACCTCACAAATTTCAAATAGTTTAAAATCATTTTTCATGTCCTTTTCTGCCACAGGATGTAGATAAAATAATAAATACATTAAAAAACACGAACAGCGTGGGTCATGACGGAATCTGTACGAAAATTCTTAAATGTGTTTCTGTAGAAATATGTACACATTTAAGTTACCTTATCAATTTAACCATAAGCACTGGCATTTTCCAGATGTCTTAAAAATCGATCGTAAAACCCTTGTTTAAAGAGAATACAGAATCCATGGAATGTTACAGACCAATTACGCTTATTAGTATTATCTCCAAAATTTATGAAAAATATATTTACAAAGAATTAAGTAAGTACCTTGAAAAAAATAACATACTTGTTAACGAGCGAAAAGGATTCAGAGAAAACCGAACTACAAACATGGCAATCTATGATTTCTTATATAAAGTTATAATTAACGTTGATAAAACTAACCCTGTCTGTACAGTTTTTTGTGACATGACCCAGGCATTCGATTATGTCCGACACGATATTTCGTTGGATAAACTGGAGGCCTATGGGGTTCGAGGTAACGTGCTAAACTAATAGAATCATATTTATACGGCAGAAAGCAAATCACTGAAGTAGCCTCAATAAATATAAAAACTAAATATGAAAAAATCTTTCAATCGCATGAACGAGTAGTTAAATATGGAGTACCACAGGAAGTGTGTTAGGCCCCTACTATTCTTGTTATACATAAACGACTTACCTAAATCCGTTGATCAACCAGTAACGCTCTTTTTTTTTGCTCTTTTAACAATTCAATGCAATAATAAGGATAGCTATAATAACGACATTAATAATTTCTTATATCAATAATAAAATGGTCAAATAATAATAACTTAAAATAAATCTGAATAAAACTTGTGTAATGCATTTCAGTCAACGTTTATCAACTCCCACTAATCTTAAGGTCCAATATAATAATAAAATAATTGACGAAGTCAACACTGCCAAATTCCTCGGGTGACGATTGACAAAAATTGAATTGGAAAGAACACACAGAAATTCTTAGTAAAAAATAACTAGCTCGGCATATGCCCTGTACAAATTGGTTAAAGTGCTTAACATTAATGCGTTGCTTACAACGTACCATGGCTTAGTTTCATCGCACCTAAGATACGGAATTATCTTCTGGGGCAATTCGACTTACAAGGAATTACCTTTCAAAGCACAAAAACGATGTATTAGGACCATGTTTAAACTGGAGCCAACAGATAGCTGCAAACCCTATTTTATAAAATATAAAATACTGATATTACCATGTCTATACATTTTAGAAATTGCCATGTTTGTCAAATGTAATCAGCACTTATTTCACGTCTATCAGACGTAGTTAGTCGCAACAGACGCGATGATACTATTCTCTGTTTGCATAGCTCAAAACTGCATTGATGCGAAAAAGTGTTTTTGCATGGCCCTTTAATATATAATAAGCTTCCGAAATGTTGGAAGGAGCAGAATGCCCGTGTATTTAAAAATAAGTTGCAATTATATTTAGAAGGCAAAGCATACTATAGCATATTAGAATTTTGGAATAATAAAATTTAAATCTTACGTAAGAAGCAATCATTTTACTGACATTGTATAAAACAGATAAAATATAATGTATCTTCATAGCAAATAATATTACCAGACATTTAATTTTAATTTATTTCTTAGACTTTGATTTATTGATAAAATTGTTAAAATTAGTTTAATAATAATCTAATTCGATAATGTGTTAAAATAATTTCATTTTCAATTATTGTAAAATATTTATAATATTTTCATTGATTTATACATTTGTACGCCACAAAGGCCAAACATGATTGATCCTTTTAATGTATCTGAACAACCTGCATGCTTTGTATGTATACTCATGTTTATACAAATAAATATCTTGTATCTTGTTACAATGCTTATTTTTAGACACATAGAGCCTAAATTAAGTGTACATCAAAATAATATTTTTTTCGAGTAAAATTAGCAATAGCGCCATCTACTTCATTTTATAGGTAAAGTCATTATATCGAACAAAACAAAAAAAGGCCTAAATGTGAGTTAGTTCGTCATTTCAATCGTATAAAAAAAATAAGGAAGTTAAATTCACTATAAAACTCGCACGCAATGAGGATAACATTACAAAATGTGTATTTCTATAAAAAGACTTTGCAACATTATAGGTATTATTATTGCTACAAAAATGTAACAATGGAAGGTCAATGGAAAATGTTTTATTTCAACTTGATAAATTATTTACTTAGCTTCATTTCATTATATGCTTAACAAAATAACACGATAGTCCGCAGTGAAAAACATGGCGGCGGCTTTGAAGTTAATTAGTTTTATTTAATGTGTAGGATATAGGGATGTAAATTTTTGCACCGAATCTGACACAGTCCGACCTTTTTTATAGGATAAGTGCGACAAACGAGCACACAGTCCACCTGATGGTAAGTAGATACTATGGCCCATAGACATCTACATCTATCCTCCATTAAAAATCAAAATGCAGATGCATCGTCAGTCGTCACCCCAGAGGACTAAGATATAATGCCTCGTTTACAGTCAAAAGGGTCTCCGGTTCTCTTTACTCAACATACGAAACACAGCAACATTAAGCTGCTTTTTACGCTGGAATTCAGTGAGCGTGGTCCTACCCGGTCGAGCCGACCCATTCGTTCTACAACCATAATATAGCTGCAGCGTGACTCTACCACGTAAAAATTACAAAACAACGCTCGATACAGCCAAAAATCCATAATATAAAGAAGCATGTGTATTGACTCATTGGTAATCAAAACAAAGTTAATCACATTATCAACGTATAAAATCATTGGCTTTCCTTATCGGCGGTAGTTTTCCGATGTCCCACATTCGATGCCGCTGCGTAGGCAACATTGTTACATATGATAGGTTCAGTAATAGCTGGATTTATCTGGTAATGTTTATAAATATAAACATACAGTATATACAATATAATCGTGGTAGAACAAGGAATAATAGTTAAACTGTTTTTCTATTCAAGATTTTTGTCCTTAATTTGCACCAATATCTTTATTCGATCTTTCTCAGGGTTTTTTAGTTATTTATTTCCAAGAACAATTTACATTAAGAGAGCGACAAAGAATTAGTGCTTACATCTGAAACAATATTATTGTTAGGTGAAAAACTGGGGCCTAAACTAGGTAAAACCTGTATCTTAGGTCACCAGGTCTCCACCTGTAGATATCCGTGGACAAAGTAGATAGATGAAGCTACAATAAATGATATGCTTCGCAATAAAACAATAAAAAAAATAAGAAGAAAGAAAACAATGTCTTACTAAACAGCAAACTGTCTACGTCACGTCAATGTCGTCTACGTCAATGTCGCACTTGCACACTGTTGCACACTGGTAGATAATGCCATAGGGCATTAAGTCCCCCCATTGTAACCCCTAGTTGAAGGTGTGTTGCAATAACAGATAAATAAATAAATAAATAAGTATGCTTTAATCGTATAGTACGCGAACAAAACAAGTTCGATCCTTAGAGTATACATACCCACTTGCTTATGCGTACTCTAAGGTTCGATCACCTTCGGCACCGATAAAATTGTTATTTTAAGTTTTTAACTGTCGAGTTTCAAATTGCATTTTAACTGCCGATTTACCACATGCTCGGCGATAAATAATAACTTTTTTTAGAATAAGCGTGACAAACGAGCACACAGTCCACCTGATGGTAAGTAGATACTATGGCCCATAGACATCTACATCTATCCTCCATTAAAATCAAAATGCAGATGCATCGTCAGTCGTCACCCCAGAGGACTAAGATATAATGCCTCGTTTACAGTCAAAAGGGTCTCCGGTTCTCTTTACTCAACATACGAAACACAGCAACATTAAGCTGCTTTTTACGCTGGAATTCAGTGAGAGCGTGGTCCTACCCGGTCGAGCCGACCCATTCGTTCTACAACCATAATATAGCTGCAGCGTGATTCTATCACGTAAAATTTACAAAACAACGCTCGATACAGCCAAAATCCATAATATAAAGAAGCATGTGTATTTACTCATTGGTAATCAAAACAAAGTTAATCACATTATCAACGTATAAAATCATTGGCTTTCCTTATCGGCGGTAGTTTTCCGATGTCCCACATTCGATGCCGCTGCGTAGGCAACATTGTTACATATGATAGGTTCAGTAATAGCTGATTTATCTGGTAATGTTTATAAATATAAACATACAGTATATACAATATAATCGTGGTAGAACAAGGAATAATAGTTAAACTGTTTTTCTATTCAAGATTTTTGTCCTTAATTTGCACCAATATCTTTATTCGATCTTTCTCAGGGTTTTTAGTTATTTATTTCAAGAACAATTTACATTAAGAGAGCGACAAAGAATTAGTGCATACATCTGAAACAATATTATTGTTAGGTGAAAACTGGGACCTAAACTAGGTAAAACCTGTATTTTAGGTCACCAGGTCTCCACCTGTAGATATCCGTGGACAAAGTAGATAGATGAAGTTACAATAAATGATATGCTTCGCAATTAAACAATAAAAAATAAGAAGAAAGAAAACAATGTCTCACTAAACAGCAAACTGTCTACGTCACGTCAATGTCGCACTAAATAGGTTGACTGGTAGATAATGCCATAGGGTATTAAGTCCCCTTTGTAACCCCTAGTTGAAGGTGTGTTGCAATAAAAGATAAATAAATAAATAAGTATACTTTAATCGTATAGTACTCGAACAAAACAAGTTCGATCCTTAGAGTATACATACTTACTTGCTTATGCGTACTCTAAGGTTCGATCACCTTCGGCACCGATAAAATTGTTATTTTAAGTTTTTAACTGTCGAGTTTCGAATTGCATTTTAACTGCCGATTTACCACATGCTCGGCGGTGAATGAAAACGTTTTTTTTAGAATAAGCGTGACAAGCGAGCACACCCCACCTGATGCCGTGTCTAATAGACATCTACATCTATCCTCGATTAAGAATCAAAATGCAGAGGCGTGTTTCTCCTGAGGACTAAGATAGATACTAAGGTCTCCGCCCTCTACGCTCACTATACGAAACACAGCATTATCCTATTTTTGTTTCATGCTGGTGTTCTGCAAGAGCGTGATCCTACCCTGATCGATCCGACCCACGCGTGCTGCAGCAATTCAGTGCATAACTTCCTATCTTATAAAATTGTAATTATTATTATATGTGGTCAAATTAAATAATTTTTAATTTAAATATAATGCTTTCCAATGTCAGTGACAGTTTGCTGTTGTAGAATTTAAATTACGCCTGCACATTATCGCTCATTGTCTTCCGTATTGCAAAGGTTACATCAATTCAGGTCAAGAAAATTAAAATTTTGTGTGTCAGGATCGTGCTAACTGGAAGTCGGTAGTCGGCGCCTACCTCTATGGGTGTCAGATCAGGCGTGCGTGTTCATGTATGTACAAAATTAAAATTATCATCTAAAGTAAAAGCCGACTGCAAAACAAAAAGAAAACCTTTCAAATAATAGCTTCAGGGTGACAATACCTCTTCCACCCTCTCACCTACTTCTGTCAACAGCAGTCATTTCACTGCTGTGTTTCGATCTGAAGGGTATAGGAGCCAGTATACAGGCTGCAAGGTATTCCAACTTAGTCCTCAGAGGTGACGATGCATTTGAGGCTTTTTGAGGTTGGATGCAGGAGTAGAAGATTTCAAAAGTAACTTACCATCATGTAGACAGTAAGCTGTTTGTCATTTCAGTTTTATAATAATTAAAAACATTTTGATCCTTAATCGATTATAGATGTATGGACCACAACATGGACTTATCATCAGATGGATTGTATGCTCGATTGTCACTTTTACTTCTATAAAAAGTTCCGAAATAAAATGTTTAATTTTAACACTTGTTACTTTGCAAGTCCAGTACCGATTAGTTGACTATGTCCAAGTGTAAACCAAAGACAAGTCCGTTCATAATATGGTAATCACATATACAATGCATTTTAAAAGATGTGATAACCTGAGTGACTGAATGTGAACTGACAATGATAATTACCTCATGTCTACCGATTAAGTTTACATTGTTTTATATTGTTCATAACATTTCATATTAGTCCTCAAAGGTGACACATAAACGGCGGCAGCTTTGAAGTCAATAAGTTTTAATCAATGTGCATTGATGTAGGGATGTTTACTTTTTGCACGGCATATGACACACAGTTCGATCTAAAAAAAAATGGAATAAGTGCGACAACTTTTTATTAAAAAAACGTGTGCAGTTCACACGCGGTAGAAGTGGAACTTTCAAATGAAATGAAATATAAAATGTGCATAATATTATAAATTTCCCGGCAAATGATTTATTTAAGACGACACATCGAAAACCGTTTAAGCGGGCTATGACTGAACTGAGTTAGTACATAATTTCTATAAAAACTTAAAAAACGCCGTCATAAGGTCTAAAATTGCGTAGCGCCCGCAACGATTAAGACCGCTTAGAAATCCCTTAGAATACTAAAATATTTAAAAAAAATTATTGATTTAAGTAATCAAAATAATGAGCAAGCAAATTACGAATATTGGTAAATCCAATTGGGCATGCCCTAAGCCTAAGCGCATTAAAAAAATTACGTATAACATGATTATACGGAATTTTTTAAAGTAGTTTAAATACACACAAGTTTTCACTAATAACCTTATTATAATTCCAATTTTACCGATAATTTTATGTCAAACTTCAATTTAAAAAGAAGTTTGGAAAATCCAAAAGTGCAAAAGTGCTTTTAAGTCACTCCATAAAGTCCAAGACGTATTTAAGTATAAATTTTACTTCCTACTTACTTTTAGTACGTACTACTATTATTTATTCTGTGCTTTTAAAATATTGTAATAAAAATCTCTGATTATTATTATAATCAAGTATAAAGAAATTTGGTTGAATAGTGTATTTGTACAGCGATCTTTTGAGCCGCTGCAAACAACTGATACAATGTCCACTCACGACGGCGATTGACGCCGAACTAACTGAGGAGTGACGCTGTCTCTATTTAGTAAAAAAATAATTTATACAAGGCTGCTAAAACACCGAATATTTGACATTTCGCAGCCGAAAAAATAATTATAAGTAAACAAAACAAATTAATCTGCCATTTACCAATGGCTCTCACATGATAGATGAAGAGTTTTAAAAATAGATTGAGTTGAACAATTGATATTTTCAAAAGTTATCGTGTTTACGAAGCCATGCGGATTTGATAAATCCACACCATAAGCCACTAAAACCCCTTTTTTATGAAAAAATAGCAATTAATCGATTTAAAAAAAATATTAATAAGTTCAACAATCATTTATCTTTCTGACAATGTGCTTTTTATATCACTTATATGTACAATACGATTGCTAGATATGATTTCATGCGACAAAACGTTGGAATCTTAATTTTTAGGCCCTAGTAGAACATACCTGCGCGCTAGCACTTACGGCATGCAATATTGATGTTATGAATGTATTTGAGTGATTAAGCATGATTAATTACCAAGCATATAGATTAAGTAATCTCGTTGTAATTTCAAATATAGTGATTTTTTAGAGGTGTTTTCGCAAATAATTATGATCGAGTCAAAATTATACAATGGTGTTTTTGAACAAGCAAATTCAAGATAAAGACATGAATTTACCTATATCCAAATTCCAGTTTCGTTAGTCGTGTCATAATCCTATACTATTCGATGAAAGGAGGTGCATTTTCTCGCGGTGTCGCCTTAATATAATAATTTTCAACAACCAATGCGGCATAAAATTTAAGATATAAGTTTTATTTCATAGCTAATAAATTTTACAATCCTTATTTTTAGACACATAGAGCCTAAATTAAGTGTACATCAAAATAATATTTTTTTCGAGTAAAATTAGCAATAGCGCCATCTACTTCATTTTATAGGTAAAGTCATTATATCGAACAAAACAAAAAAAGGCCTAAATGTGAGTTAGTTCGTCACTTCAATCGTATAAAAAAAATAAGGAAGTTAAATTCACTATAAAACTCGCACGCAATGAGGATAACATTACAAAATGTGTATTTCTATAAAAAGACTTTGCAACATTATAGGTATTATTATTGCTACAAAAATGTAACAATGGAAGGTCAATGGAAAATGTTTTATTTCAACTTGATAAATTATTTACTTAGCTTCATTTCATTATATGCTTAACAAAATAACGCGATAGTCCGCAGTGAAAAACATGGCGGCGGCTTTGAAGTTAATTAGTTTTATTTAATGTGTAGGGATATAGGGATGTAAATTTTTTGCACCGAATCTGACACACAGTCCGACCCTTTTTTTTATAGGATAAGTGCGACAAACGAGCACACAGTCCACCTGATGGTAAGTAGATACTATGGCCCATAGACATCTACATCTATCCTCCATTAAAAATCAAAATGCAGATGCGTCGTCAGTCGTCACCCCAGAGGACTAAGATAGAATGCCTCGTTTACAGTTAAAAGGGTCTCTGGTTCTCTTCACTCACCATACGAAACACAGCAACATTAAGCTGCTTTTTTACGCTGGAATTCAGTGAGAGCGTGGTCCTACCCCGGTCGAGCCGACCCATTCGTTCTACAACCATAATATAGCTGCAGCGTGACTCTACCACGTAAAAATTACAAAACAACGCTCGATACAGCCAAAAATCCATAATATAAAGAAGCATGTGTATTGACTCATTGGTAATCAAAACAAAGTTAATCACATTATCAACGTATAAAATCATTATACACGGCTTTCCTTATCGGCGGTAGTTTTCCGATGTCCCACATTCGATGCCGCTGCGTAGGCAACATTGTTACATATGATAGGTTCAGTAATAGCTGGATTTATCTGGTAATGTTTATAAATATAAACATACAGTATATACAATATAATCGTGGTAGAACAAGGAATAATAGTTAAACTGTTTTTCTATTCAAGATTTTTGTCCTTAATTTGCACCAATATCTTTATTCGATCTTTCTCAGGGTTTTTTAGTTATTTATTTCCAAGAACAATTTACATTAAGAGAGCGACAAAGAATTAGTGCTTACATCTGAAACAATATTATTGTTAGGTGAAAATCAGCTCAAACTAGGTAAAACCTGTATCTTAGGTCACCAGGTCTCCACCTGTAGATATCCGTGGACAAAGTAGATAGATGAAGCTACAATAAATGATATGCTTCGCAATAAAACAATAAAAAAAATAAGAAGAAAGAAAACAATGTCTTACTAAACAGCAAACTGTCTACGTCACGTCAATGTCGTCTACGTCAATGTCGCACTTGCACACTGTTGCACACTGGTAGATAATGCCATAGGGCATTAAGTCCCCCCATTGTAACCCCTAGTTGAAGGTGTGTTGCAATAACAGATAAATAAATAAATAAATAAGTATGCTTTAATCGTATAGTACGCGAACAAAACAAGTTCGATCCTTAGAGTATACATACCCACTTGCTTATGCGTACTCTAAGGTTCGATCACCTTCGGCACCGATAAAATTGTTATTTTAAGTTTTTAACTGTCGAGTTTCAAATTGCATTTTTAACTGCCGATTTACCACATGCTCGGCGATAAATAATAACTTTTTTTTTTAGAATAAGCGTGACAAACGAGCACACCCCACCTGATGCCGTGTCTAATAGACATCTACATCTATCCTCGATTAAGAATCAAAATGCAGAGGCGTGTTTCTCCTGAGGACTAAGATAGATTCTAAGGTCTCCGCATCCCTACGCTCACTATGCGAAACACAGTATTGTTCTATGTTTTGTTTCATGCTGGTATTCTGCAAGAGCGTGATCCTACCCCGATCGATCCGACTCACGCGTGCTGCAGCAATTCAGTGCATAACTTCCTATCTTATAAAATTGTAATTATTATTATATGTGGTCAATTTAAATAATTATTTAATTTAAATATAATGCTTTCCAATGTCAGTGACAGTTTGCTGTTGTAGAATTTAAATTACGCCTGCACATTATCGTCCATTGTCTTCCGTATTGCAAAGGTAACATCAATTCAGGTCAAGAAAATTAAAATTTTGTGTGTCAGGATCGTGCTAACTGGAAGTCCGTAGTCGGCGCCTACCTTAATCGATTATAGATGTATGGACCACAACATGGACTTATCATCAGATGGATTGTATGCTCGATTGTCACCTTTACTTCTATAAAAAAGTTCCGAAATAAAATGCTTATTTTCTTTTTTTTTATAACGTTACCATACTAGGGCTTTCTCCTGTATCGTGGAGGCAGTTTACATACATAAATTGCACAAGGACAAACACCAAGAACCGGGATTATCTGTTCGGGATTCGAACCCGCAGCCCTCAGCGCCGCAACTCAATGTTAAGCCACTGCGCCATAGAGCCACCAGCTTAAAATAATTTTGAAATTCATGTCATACAATTTTTTTTAAAGAATAAGGGTGACATACGAACACACAGTCCACCTGATGGTAAGTGGATGCTGTGCCCATAGACATCTACATCCATCCTCGATTCAGAATCAAAATGCAGATACGTTGTCACCCCTGACGCTTATGATGGATTGCCTTGTTTTCGGTCCTCTACACTCACCATACGAAACAGCAACATTGAGCTGTTATTTTAAGCTGGTATTCTGTGAGAGCGTGGTCCTACCCCGGTCGAGCCGACCCATTCGTGCTATAACCATAACTCATTGAACTTTGTACCTGTGTTCCTTTCCTCAATCCCTTCAAATCCAAAACAAAGCTCTTAAGATAGTTAGTTATAGGCTGGAAATAGGTCGCAAACTAACGTCTTATCAGGAGAGACTACTTAGATTTGGAGTTTCATCACTCCGCAATAGACGTCCAATAGAAGATATTATTTGCTTACATAAATTAATAAACTGCAAAATTGTTTCCCCAAATCTTTTATCCCAAATCAATTTTAATCAAGTCGAATCCCAGGCGTCGTCTTAATACGTTTATAAGAACAATACTTCATTTTACTATCCTTTAACACGAATGTGTCGCTCAGAGTCAGGCAGGGACATTGACGTCTTTGACAATAATATAAATAAACTTCGCACTCAACTGTTCCACTACTTCAAGTCAACTCCACATTAATTTTTTATCGTCTTTAATTATATATTAAAAAAAAAAACTTTCACTAAATTGTCATAAAATTGTTTAACAAATTTTTTTTTCATAGATATGTTTACGTATAATGCATGTTGCAACTGTATGTACGCGTTTTTGGTTTGTATTCCAGGTCAAAAATTTGTATATATTAGGTATTTATGTTACGTAAAAGTGAATATAAACTGTTGTGTACATCCAATAAATAAATAAAAATAAATAAATAAATCTAAAGCTGTAAAATTCCCAGTAATACGACGTAAAAAGTAATTGAAAATGGCTCTATTGATTTCCTATAAACTCATTTTAAAAGATTTCTTACATTTAGGCAATATAGAACACAAAAGAGGACACAAAAACATAATTTCCAGGTAAGGGAGGTGTCGTAACAGGCGACTTTTTGCGAATTGCGCAGCAAAAAACCGCCCGAGTTCGTAAGTCCACTGAATTCAGTCGCTTTTTTGGATTGGTTTTTGCTCTACGGCTTGAAGCGTGACGCATATCTATAGAAATAAATAAAATTGAAGTGTCTGTTTGTAATTCATAATTCATAATGTCACAAAGTATAAAGTGTTTACAATATATTTACAGAGCATGTGACAGCCTGTATGGGCGTAGCATATTAAGACGGAGTGTAAATGTTAATTCATGTAGAATTAAATTAAATTACAATATTTACAGAACATAATCTTTACATTATTACAAAGAGATTTAAATATATATATATATATACTATACTTAAATGTTTGCATTATTATTAATTAATTTATATCTAACTTATACATACCCCAATAATAATAATAAAAACATGAACCTACGCATTTAATTTATAAACGTAATTATTCAATTATAAACATTATTAAAATAACTTTTCAATCACTTATAGGTAGGTAGGTCACTTATAGGTGAGATATCTATCTACCACATTTAAAATAATAAATTATAGTCAAGTTACTACTTACCTAGTGGTCTTTGGGATAATTAAAAAAAATATTTTTATTTGTTCTATTAGTGTTCATACAAAAAGTACAGTAAACCATAATAACACTTTTTTATATTTCTTGTGACAGGAATATTTCTTTAAAAAATAAAATTTTACACTTATTATTCTTTACACAACCCTGAGTTTGAGCACTGGCCGAGCCGGTTTAAAGCAGTTTCTCTCTGTACGTGACGAGCCGCCAGTGCTCACGCACACACGCGCCTCAAGCTTGTAGTACTGTTATTATCATAACGCGGTTGTATGAAGCTTTGCCTCTGTACGGTACGGTTTCTTTACTCATGTGTTGTAATCGAACGGAATGAGAGACGCCGGCAAATTATTCCACTCCTTTTCTGTACGCATTACGAACGACGAATCGTTTGGTTGGAATGCGTGAAATTAACAAAAGGAAGGAGGCAGAGCGGTTCGAATCGTCGGCGACCGAGCTCTTTCCGATCGGCTTGACTCACTAGCGCTGCGAAGAGATGTTGCATCTCTGCGTATTCTATTATACATATGTACATATGGCATCTATCACGGGGAGTGTTCAGAGGAATTGTTCGGAAAACTCGAGATAATATCCATATAATCTGGATGATTGGCGGTTCACCACTGTGCGATTTGCGAGAATAAGGAATATAATATTAAGGAATTTATGGATGATAATAATACCTGGGAATGAGGTGATCGCTGCCTAGCTATTTCTAATTTGTTTTGTGTTGTTTTTAATTTGTGTTGTGTAACATAAGATTGTAAGCTGTTTTTTTTAAAGTTCCGCTGGGTTTCTTTCTGGTTCTTTACAGGAAAGAGGTTTTTCACAATCAGTGGTAATTAAACAAAAGAGTAACGTTCAATAAGGATTATTTATAATCTATATTGAATAAAACAGTTTCTGTTTCTGTTTCATCAGGTGAGCCGCATGCTCTTTTGCCCCTCTCGTATAAAAAAAATGTAATTCCTGCGCACACTCTCCGAATTAAAATAGAATATAGAATATTGAGAGGTTGTCTACTCTGCACCTTTCCTGTATATTATTTATACGTGGTAGAGCCACGTTGAGACTGTATGGTTGTAGCAAATATGGCTCGACCGGCGAAGGACTACGCTCTCACAGAATACTAGACTGAAATAGCAGCTTAATGCTGCTGTGTTTCGTGTGGTGAGAGTAGATAACTGGAAACTCTTTTTACCGGAAGCGCTGCATTCCATCTTAGTCCTCAGGGGTGACAAAAATCTACATTTTGAATTTTAATCGAGGATAAATGTTGAGTTTTATGGGCCACAGCATCCACTTACCATTAGGTGGACTGTAAATTCGTATGTCGTTTCAATGTTATATTTAAAAAAAATATTATACGTAAAAACAAATCTATACTTGTACAAAACACAATGTATTTTGTGTTACGAATGTTTACTTATAATAATATGATCATTGTACATTTTGCCCATATAAGTAAGCAAGTGCGTCACCTTCAATGTAACCAACCTGTTATTTATTTTTAGCCTGTGGTGAAAACGTTCGGGCGGGAGCGAGATCACGCAATAAAGTTATTTTGTACTAGCTTCCCAACCTGCGACTTTGTCCATGGAAAACTTAAAACAAAACCTGTATAAGAAATCCTCCATGATTTTCAGATAAGAATAACTCGCTATATTCGCACATAAAAAAGGCAAACGCAATTATTTGGTACTTGTTTTTCTCGTCGTGTTTTTTTTTAAATACAAGAAGCAAGAGTATTATTTATTACTAGCGACACGCCCCAGCGTCGCCTGGGTATAGGATCTATCAATGTGGCCTTTATTTTATCATTCCTCAATTTCTCGAAAAAATATAGCTTAGACCACTCCTGGCATTGCTCTCTATCTGTTCGTGAAGTTTCATCGCAATCGGTTAAGCCATTCGACATTCCGGAGATTAGCCCGGACAGACAAAAATTAAAAAAAATGGTCATTCATGTCTTAGTAGCATAGACATTACCTTCTGAACTTAATAAAAACTAATTATTTCGACATTACATACAATAAGTTCAATTTATATGTGTATGTATGTACAGATTTATTTAGGTAATTTTTTTAAATTATTATACAATCATCATTACATCCTATCAAAAGTTCACTGCTAAACATGTACCACCCCTATTGACCACCTCGTAGTGGGGATATTTGCTAAAGTTGTCACGCTTGGCAAGCAGGTTGGCAACCGCAGTTTTTATATATACATATATAGGTATAGAGGTAAGAGATCTAGATGTTTATCTTAGTTGTCAGTTACTACTTAGTTCACTTATTGCCATAATTACAGCCAAAGCCTTGTTTCTTGTTTCGACAAACAGTTGACTTAAAAAAAAATATTTTTATAACTGATTGGATTAAATTATGATCTGCAGGCGACTATTAAAACTCGCAAGCACAGGAAAACTTACAGGGCCGTAAGTGAGGGCCACTAACCCTGAGCGATGCGGCGTTCAAGTGTGCTCTGAACAGTTGTAAGTGACCCGACTCATACTGAGATTAAAATATCTCTTATTTGTGTTTGTACCTAACGTCATTTTGTTGTAAGGTGTCGTATATCGTAAGATAATTGGACAGTTCGAATCTTTGAGATCCGGATATTTGAAATTTAAGACTGATTAAGTTTTCTTCTTCAATTTCGAAGACATATGAAGTTCGCCAATACGCATTGGGTCAGCGCGACGGACATTTCCTTGCCCTAAAATCTTCTCAGAAATTGGAGGTTGTCTGTGCCCGGCAGTGGGACGTATATAGGCTGTAACTTTAAGTTTTCTTCGTAGGTTAATGTTCCATACCTATTATAAGGAAAGAAAGAAAGACTTTATTTTGGCACAGACCATTGACGTACACAACAGTATACTAATTTATAACAAAAATACGAAAGTTTAATATATTTGACCTTGTAAAGGTCATCACTCAAGATGAATAGTGGCAAAACCACATCGCTGATTTTCAGTAACACAAAAAAAAAACTGGCGAATACAAAGAGTAAAAATAAGGTAGTGAAATTTTTATTATAGAGAAAAGAAAATCAAGTATTGTTTACTCGGAGCTGTATCCACCGAGCCAGGAATGCGTGGCTTTCGGGCATGTTTAGATATCCTATTAAATATTAAAAGTACCTAAGATAGTGCTAAGCTTAAAATAAAATAAGAGCACAAAGAAAAAAAAATACAAAATAAATGTAGAATTATAACTTCTTAAGAGGTGAAGAAATAAATCATCATCATCATTACAGACTTTGATGGACTAGTATATTATAGTGAGGATTCTATACGAGATTGCAGTTTTAGAGTCCACTGCGCACGGGTGTGTTATATATTAGACTGTTAATAAAATGATTTTTAAAATTTAAAACCTTTAAAATTAAGATTTATACGCCGCGTCATTTTGAAAACATTTGATGCTTGTACTACGTGATCAACATGTTTGTGTAAATGTAATTTAGTATCATGAACCACTGCCAAGTCCTTAACTACGAACTACAAGTCTTTAAACGAACCGTGTTTATGCTATAAGCGGATGCACATCAATCCACCGTGCGCGTGAAAAGCGAATATGATAACAATTTTCAACTGTATATACTTTTATTTTATTTTGACTAATTTTCAACTGTATGTATATGGTTGTGGCACGAATAGGTCGGCTCGACCGGGGAAGGACCACGCTCTCACAGAATACCAGCGTAAAATAGCAGCTTAATGATGCTGTGTTTCGCATGGTGAGCGTAAAGAACCGGAGATCCTTATTACTGGAAGTGAGGCATTCCATCTTAGTTCCCAGCGACTAGCATGGGCTGGGATAAAAATTTATCCCTGATTATATCCACTGACAAGAGATAAAATTATCTCGTCCTTATGCCAAAGCACGGCAACGGGAAGAAGTATACCCCGTTTGACATAACGAGTAGACATATATCCCCCCGTTCATTGGACGTGGGTTGAAGTTTATATTCATACAATAAAATCTATCTAAGTCTAAGTCTATCTCCCATTTTATCTACTGTGGATATTATATTCACCGGTGTGCCCATGCTCTAAAGGTGGATAAAACTAAGCGAGGGATAAACATTTTCTCCTTTCCCGGGATAAAATTGTCTCCTGCCCATGCTAGCCTTGCAGGGTGACAACGCATCTCCATTTTGATTCTTAATTGAAGACAAATGTAGGTGTTTATGGACCACAAGCATCCACTTACCATCAGGTGGGTTGTGTGCTCGTTTGTCACCCTTATTCTATAAAATAAAAAAAATTACTCTCTAACTTGTTGATATCACATTCTAACGTACGTACATCGCTGAAGGACTTTATTTCCTAAACAATCTTCAGGTCATCTGCGAAAAGGTGGTAATTGTAATACTGAAAACAGGAGCTTAGTTCAGTTCAGATATAGTTGAATAGCAATGGGCCTAACTTGGAGCCCTTAGGTACACCCGAACTCGCATTGAAAGGGCTGGATGAGTATCTATTGAGTATAGTAATTGATGTTCTTTCATTTAAATAAATCTGGTACCACAACAGCGTGTTTCCTGCTATCCCAACTACGGCAAGTTTAGAAAATAAAAAATGTACTTATACCGTGGCATACGTTGTCAGATGTCTTGCTGAAGACCGTATAAATCTATGTGCGTAGGGACTTTACTGTTGGTGAATAGTAAGTCGTGGCTTTATATACTGAACTGAACATAAATCCGCCAAAGACGTATTTCGTCGTAGCTATTTTCTCTATACAAGTAACACTATGTAATTTTGTTATGATATGAACGTCACATAAGTGCTTTGATTAAAGTCTACGTGATTAAAGATATTTTGTTTTGATTTTATTTGATATCCCAAGGAACTATCAGATGAATAAGACATTCGTAAACCATACCAAATGCAGGAATAAATGAAATTTGTCCATATTTTTTTATTAATTAACTATCTCTTGTGATGATTTCTTCCACACAGCAGGAAATTCGCCCGCGTTTAGAGACAAGTTGACAATTTAATATAGTGTGAAGTATATATATATATATATATATATATATATATATATATATATATATATATATATATATATATATATATATTACTAAATAAATTGTATGATACATCCCTAATTATAAGGATCGTGAAATAATGAAATAAAAATCCGTTTTACTCTTTAGTAACATTTTTTTATGAACAATGTTAGCAATTACCAGGCACCAATCATATTGAAAATCTTTAAAGAGTCCATAAGCATATGTCATGCTGTAGGTGTACATCAATTATAATATACCAGATGTAAAAAGGCGACGGGAAGTAGCGAAATATGCGAGGCGTCTAGTGCAATATACTTTGAGAATTTAGTCATTATGGTTGATAAAATATAGAATTTGTTAATAATTTGGCTACAGCGCCACCTATCGGATCCTATCATAACTATGTTACACATACCATTAACATAGCTATGTCACATATACCATTGTCTCGACAGACCAAATGTATTGTGAATATGACAGACGCACCGACGATTGTATCGGTAGATAACGATACATTAAGATAAAAGATATAGTGAAAACTGAATCACAAAAGTTATTTAAAACCAGGCAGTTCATAGTATTTATCGTTAATTTCTTTAATTTCTGTGACTTTTAGCGTTAGTTTGTCGCTAGAACGCACGAAACACAGGCGAGTTAAAATTTTATGTTTAAATGATGGTGCACTTTATTGTTGTTGAATCTTCTTTTGAATAAGAAGGAGAATGGAAGAACGAGACCTGCGTTCTCGAAGACCAGCATATGCAAATTGGACTCATGAGCAGTGGAGTAAAGTTCCGTGGACCGATGAATGCAGAGTAGCCTTAAGAGCTCCAGATGGCCGTGAACGTGTGTGGAGAAAGCGTGGAGAGAGGTTTCTGCCAATCACCACCAGGCAAACCGTAACTTTTCATGGTGGATCCGTAATGGTTTGGGGACGGATCAGTACAGATGCACGTACAGAGTTAGTGGTGTTTGAAGGTCGTTTAACGGCAGTGCGATACATTGAACAGATCCTCCAAGATCATGTTTTACATTTATTAAATTAATTAATAAACATTTGTTAAATTTAGTGCTTAATGTCTTTAAAGTTATCACACTTTTTGTTTATTAATCATTTCCATTTTCGATTGAACGGGTTTCGTAGGCTGCAAAATTTTCTTCAATGGAAGAATATCCAGGAAAACCCTGCAGTATCGCGCGTTCTTCTTCCAACACGACGTCAGCTTCGTTATTTCGGAAACCTACTTTCTTGAAACAATTTTGTATGGTTTCAGGCTTAATTGCTTGCCATGCCGCTGCAATGTTTAGGATCGCATCATGCACAGTCAAGGGTCGTTTGCTGTCAGGATCTTCCATTTCTTTAAGATAGAATCGTGTTCTGTAGCCTTGTTTAAGGACTTTTATAATGCCCTGATCCATCGGTTGCAACTTGCTTGTCGCATTCGGAGGTAAGAAAACAAGCTTGATGTTCTATAGCTCAACATCATTAGGGTGAACTTTGTTAGCTAAAGTGCGCGGGGTACGCATACACGCGGGGGAGGAATCAGCAAGGCGGTAAGTGAGCGCGCTCGGCAACTTGGCTCAGCTCGGGTGTAGCGCAGATGGCGTATTAGGCGGGATGACGAATCGTATTAAGCGTGTTAAAAATGTATGAAAACATGCCTCAAGTTGCAGGGACTGATATAAAACGTGATCGTATTAGGCGAGTTTTACTGTAAAATTTATCTGTCTGTGTGATTGTGACTGAACTCCTCCTAAACGGTCGAACCGATTTTGATGAAATGTTGTGTGTGTGATTAAGTTGGTTCGACAATGGTTTAGATTCACAATTGAACCCGGTAGGTGGCGCTGTTGTCGAGATCCAGAATCCCCAGCGAAGCCGGGGCGGATCGCTTGTATATATATTATACAATAGCTTTTGTCCGCGTGGAAGTCGGAAAACGACATCATTTCGAAAAATCACAGTCGATGTGTTATTCAGACCTGAGACAAAATAAAAATGTAATTACAGAATTACGCTCCAGATCTCTTCTACGGAAACCATGCACTTTTCTGGGATAGATAAAGAAGCCTACGTCACTCTCCGCGTAGTGGCGTGTAAGAATATCCACTACCCCATGTCGTCCCGTGGGTGTCGTAAGAGGCGACAGAGGGAAACTGAAACTGGAGAGATGAGGAGCAGCACCTACTTAATAACATCTCAAAATTATAAAAGCTGCGGTTGCTAACCCGCTTGCCAAGCGTGGCAACTATGGCAAAAGCCTATGTCCAGCAGTGGACTTTTATAGGCTGTAATGGATGGATGGATGTCACTCTGCGGCCCATAAAGTATCTTTTTGCAAAACATCATATCGATCCGTTGCGCTGGAACGACAAACCAACAAACATACTTTGGCATTTGTAATATTAGACGGCTACGGAAATTTGTATTACCTAGTTTCACATTCTAAGCTAAAGTCGATATCTATTTCGTTATAAAAACAAATGTCATAAACCGGTTGTTTTGTGGCTGTGGCCGGTTGGACGAATGTGGAAAAATCAACCTATTAGCATAATATTATATATTCTTTGCTATTAGTTTGATACAGCATGATGAACTTAATCATTGTGAATTTGATTCACTGTGTAAAAAAATATTTAAAGTAGTTAATGAATCCGCCACTGTTGAAGATGAGCCTCTGTCTGGAAGGAAGCACTATAACGCTACTCTCGGCAGGCAGATCAGCGATAGCAGCGATCTCAATCACAAACCCTTGACGCTTCTTTTTATACAACAGGGTAACAAACGGGCACATAGTTCACTAGATGGTGAGTGAATACTGTGGCCCATAGACATTTATTCTCGATTAAGAATCAAATTGCAGATGCGTTGTCACCCCTGCGGACTAAAATGGAATGCCTCGTATCCAGTAAAAAGGGTCTCCGGCTCTCTACAATAACCATACGAAACACAGCGGCGTTAAGCTGCTATTACTCTGGTATTCTGTGGGAGCGTGGTCCTTCCCCGGTCGAGCCGATCCATTCGTGCTACAATCATAATATAGCTGCAGCACTGCCCTACCACGTAAAAAAACGTTTCAACTATCGTAACAACTATATACTTTGAATTATTCGTTTACTGATGTAAAATTTTTAATTAATAAAAAATAAAACGTAAACCCTATTGTTCACAAAAATGTTATGCAATACGGTTTTCATAATAATATAGTGATTAAAAAGAAATCATTATTGCGTGGTGTTGCATTGATCTTGAGCTTTGATGATCCTAATGAGAACATTAGGTCATAGTCATGAAACTATTGTATTGTCATCAGTTCGGAAATTTTCAGATTATTCAGATGTTTGGAAGTGGGTGAAAACTGAATTATAAAATTACAGTACATTCATTCATTCATACTTACACACATATATAATAAATAAATATTAATGTCCTCCAGACGGAATGTCTCAACGGAGAGTAGCCATCTTCGTCGGACAGGATTAAGGTGAAAGGGGTGGCCCACGAAATTCAAATTTTCTTACGTTTTTTGCAATTTGCAAGTCATTGTCAGGTTGTATGTTTAACAAAGTATGATTCGCGACCGTAGCGAGTATGTATTTACAGAATTATAATCATTATAATCGTCAATACAACCCTCTAAGTTCGTATAACCCCATTGTATGGTTATTTCCAGTAAAACTCATTCAAAGGGATTATATGAACTTAGAGGATTGTATTGGTGATTTTAATGATAGTAATTCCGTAAACACAAACTCGTTACGGTCGCGAATCATATTTTGTTAAACATACAACCTGACCCTGACCTGCAAATTTAAAAAACGTAAGAAAATTTCAATTTCGTGATGCCACTGAGAATTTCTTGCGAGAAAAAACCCAATAATTGATTTTAGGCCCGACCCGGGATTCGAATTCTGGACCTCATGATAAGCAGTCACGCTTACGATCACTAGACCAACGAGGCAGTCATACACGCATACATACAGATTCAGCTCATAAAAGCATGTTAAAAAAGATAATTTTGATTAATATAAACAACAAGCACGGTGTAGATTTTCTGTGTTACTTTTGTTTTACGCCACAGCATACGCTCTTTTAATATGGAATACGGGGAAAGCACTTTGTTGATTACGTCTCTCAAGAGTACTGATTTGTATGTGTTCTCCACAAAAGAGCTAGGTTTTACATAATTTTTAACACATATTTTTAATTTCATTTTCATATAAACCATCGATGTATACAGATCACATGCGTGGTGGTGAAGGCAAACGTAGGGAAACCAGCATGCCTGAGGAATACAATTATTTCGAAGACATAAAAAGTCCGCCAAAAGAAGAAACATAATTAACCTTAACTTTTCCTTTTCATCTATAAGAGGGTCCATTAATTACGTGAGGCGAGTTTTCTACCCTCACGTGAGATTTTTCAAAATGCGTATTTTTAGTGTAAATACGTTAACATGTGCTTGATTGCGTTATGTTTATTTAAAAAAACGGGCGTTCGAAGGATGGCCTGCAGGGTCAACAGATTTTTTTTCTTATTCTTACATTGTCATCCGATTTGAGCTATGTTCAAAGGAAGTACCCTCAACCGACGAGCATGTATGCGTAGATATATAGATGTAAAGGAGGCGAGAGAGGTGTGTCAGGATCGTGTCAAATGGAAGTCCGTAGTTTCTGCCTACCGCTCTGTGTGACAGGCGTGAGTGTTTATGTATGTATGTATGTATACTAGATTCGACCCGAACATACATACACGAAAGCGACTTAATAAAACGTCGTAAAAAGATTACAGAGACGCTGTCAGTTATGAGGACATAAATGGAATATTTCGGCCTTATAAAAAGGTATTCTGTGGCGACACCTAACAGACGATGCGATGGCTTGTGATATTACTTAGATCATTCAAATAGGTTAAAAAATTAAACGTTTTATAAAAACTAAAAGCTGAACCCGAAGAACTAAAAGGAATAAAATAATTTCACACACTGAAACTTGGGCTTTAATATTTCTTTAAACTATGTCATCGCACCGACTTCAGCATGTGAAATGAGGGCATCCACGACTTTTTCTGCCACCAGGGCGGCGCCACTAGAAAGTGAGGTATAATATTTGACAGATTTCATAGCGGGGAATTTAATTTGTTCGGAAAATGAAAATGTTATTGTTTCTTTCTGTACTATTAGCTATATTTTATATTAATAACACTAAAAATAAATAAACCAAACCACAGATATTCATAAAAGTAGAAAAAAAAAGTTAAAAATGTGCAAAATATTAAAGAGCAAAGCACTGACGCATTGTTTTGTGTATTAATATAATATTCTAGAAACTGATAAACTTTTATTAAAAAACAACTCAATTAAATTACATTGTGTAACAAAAAACTTTACCTTAGTGTTAACTAGCGACATCTGGTGAGCAGAAAATTCTTAGCCCTCATTATTTTATGTTTTTAGTTATTTTAAGTGGCCTTTTGCTTTCTATTATGTTTACTAGCGATCCACCCCGGCTTAGCACGGGTGATTTCTGGATCTCGACATCAGCTCCACTCAAAACCACATAAAAAAATTCATCAGAATCGGTCGAGCCAGTTTCGAATTTTAGCGAGACTAACAGACAGCAATTGATTTTTTATAGCCTTTTCTCTACTATAATATGCATGTAGTATATGTATAATAGAGAAAAGACTATACTCTTGAATCATTCTGTATATTGATGAAAACCGCATCAAATCCGTTGCGTAGTTTAAAAGATCTAAGCGTACAGACGGTGGGAAGCGACTTTGTTTTATACTATGTAGAGATTTTCATAGAGAGATGAAACGATCTCTTACATCCCCACACGATAGTTATATACCTAACATTACCCAGAATTTTCTAGAATACTAACCTGATTCGCCTGAACTCAAGCTCGGTGGGCTTCACGGTTTTCCACGCGCCGTGTAGGTAGTTCCTGCATATTCTGCCGGCCACCTCGCGCATCTCTTCTTCAGTTCCGTTCATTTGCAGTTTCTGCGGAACAATGACATTTCTATTATCTATACATATAAATAAAATTGAAGTGTCTGTCTGTATGTTGAGTTAATTGGCTTTTATTAAGCTCATGGGGTTGATGGCATGTTATTAAGATATAAACAACCATTTTTAACCAATGTCTGTCGTCTGTTCGGGCTAATCTTCGGAATGGCTGAAAGGGGTTTGCTCATTCTTGGCTTAACATGGACAAGTTGTTCTGTAAAAAGTATTTTTACGAAAAAATTTCATTAAATCTAAAATTAATATTTTTT
This sequence comes from Parnassius orleans, assembly GCA_029286625.1. Classification (NCBI taxonomy): domain Eukaryota; kingdom Metazoa; phylum Arthropoda; class Insecta; order Lepidoptera; family Papilionidae; genus Parnassius; species Parnassius orleans. The sequence continues at coordinate 680,969 of JAGSMP010000116.1, read as the reverse complement.
TAATTGTCGTAGTAGGAAAGTAAATGTAAACACAAGTCGTTTAAAAAAGTATTTAAGTCGATTGAGTTCAAAACGCGTCGCCATTTTATTGGTTGGAGGCTGATTCTGTGTTGCCACATTAATAATAATTGTGATTACAGTATTAATAATCGATTTCTAAATCAGAGTAAAAACAATTTATTTCTTGAAAATGTGCAATGAAGTAATTTTCAGAAGGTTTTTAGTATATTTATTTTCCTTTAATTACATAAAAAACAAACAAAACACTCATTGTTTTGGCCTGCAAATCATTTTACATCCGATTATAATATTTGTTCGGTTGTTGTCAACTCGATTTTTTTTATTACCTGGCAACACCAACTGTCAATACTGATATGTATACAGTGAAAAAAAAACATTCGCTTTGCCTCCGTGTATTGTGAATGTTGTTTCGATTATTTTTGCGAAGTATTTTGATTTTGTTATAACGGATACCGCTCCAATTGAAGACCAGGCTTTACCGTTGGACACTGAACGAAATGTAAAGCTCATGACGATGACCCTGGCGCTATTTCGTTAAACGTTGAACCGGCTTTATATGACAAGAAATACTCATAATTGTAACTTTTATTAGCGACAAGTTTTAGCATGCTAAATATAAACTATTTTTGCACTCTCCTGCAACCTTATTACTATAATTCGTTTCTTTGAGGTATAAACTATTAAAAACCCCAGTCATTAAATATTATAGTTAATGTTCACGTTGAGCCAAATTACCCTAACAAACTGAGCAATTCCCTTTACGAACAGATAGAAAACAATGCCAGTAGGGATCTAGGCTACTTATATTCTATCTGAAAAACTTGAAGATGTTTTTGAGAAAAAACGCAATATTTCTTTAATCTTATCCAGACGAAGCCGGGGCGAGTTGCTAGTATTATAATATATTAAACCACTAGCTTGCCCGGCAGTCGTTGTTCTGCCCTTTCTTACACTTACACTTTTTTTACATAGTAAACATTCATTCATTCATTCATTACATTCCTTCACAAGTCCACTGCTGAACATAGGCTTCCCCCAAGGAATGCCACAAAGCACGGTCCTGAGCCACCTGCATCCATCGACTTCCTGCATGTCGTCACTACAACTAGTGGGAGAAGCCCTACATTTCGCCTTTCTTCCCCATCGGTTGTCTTGGACAGAGATACAGGAATGAGTACTTCTGCGTATTTTCAACTTGTGGAACTGTAAATTACACAGGGGAAGATTTAAATTGTTTGAAAGTTGTTGGAGAATAATCTAAGGGGGATTTTAGAATGGAATAGAAGAATTTTTTATTCAATATAGATTACATGTAATTCTTATTGAAAATCATTTCTTACTTTTACCACTGGTTCGGATCCTTGGAAGGAGGAGCAAAAAACCCAGCGGGCGTTTTTTTTTTCAAGTAAATTATACAATAAGAAAGGTTGTACAAACTATTTACAAAATTTATTTTAGAAACAGCTTGGAAGCCTACACCGGATAACTTGTGCAAATGCATAAGCTATATCGCAAGCATCATCACTAAAAAGTATAACAAATAGAAACTATGTCAGTCTGTGTTCGCGTAAAACTACTAAAAGGATTTTCATGCATTTTACCTCATCATTTAAAGAACTTCTTGAGGAAGGTTCTCGTATATAATACTTGCACACTTAAGTAAACCATGTTAGAGAATTTTCTACATTTTATGATCAAGTCGTTTAAAATAGGTTTACTATTCAAAGCACTTGACGTCTGAGCGATAATAAGAGTTAACAAGCTTAATGTTTAAAACAGTAATTAAAAAAAACCCGATTGCGTTAAAAAGTATACTGAAAAAAAATCTTCCCTTCCCTTTTTTGGAACGAAGTTCCTTATCGCACGGTACGGATTTGGCGGATAATAATATTTCTTTCATGGCAAGAAGCCTAGCCCCCAGGCGAGAAAAAGTCTTACTTTTCCGTCACGACCCCCTTTCTATAGTGCGAGCGAGATGGATTAATATCCATCTCCCTCGCACTTTTTCTTATCTTGCCATGAAAGAAATGTTATTTTAAATGACGCTTCATTTTAATAGACGCTAGTAATTCATTTATTTGTATTATCCAACCGAGTGTTCCACGACACTCACGCATGTTTTTTTTTATTTTCAGATGCAATATATAAATATTACATGGCCTACGTCACTCCCACAATTAAGACGAATCTAACGACACCCCATATTTTAAAATCCATCAAGCCGTTTAAGCTACAGAGCGTGCCAAGAAATAGACATTTAGAGAGACATTTCAAAAAAACTTTCCTCCTTCTGGGGCAGTCGGGTAAAAAGGGAAGTCGGAAATACATTACCCCGCTTGCGTCACGCGATCTTCGATTGTTAAAGGCGTATTTATAGTTACGTGTATTATGTAACAGATGACGTTCCTAAACACCGTTACAGCCTATTAAAGTCCACTGATGAACATACACCTCCCCCTTCATTGCCTCATCCTACTATCCTAGTATCCTACTTAATATTATAAATGTGAAAGTTTGTGAGGATGTATGGATGTTTGTTACTCTTTCACGCAAAAACTACAGAATGGATTTTAATGAAACTTTACAATAATATAGCTCATACATCAGAATAACACATAAGCTATAATTCATAAAAATATTGTGAAAATTGGCTAAAATATAACGATAAATGTTAAGTCTGAAAAAAATCTGTCATCTGCGAGCTATTTTGGCGTGAACACGCTTCATGCAAAAACCTGTGAACCGGAAGTTCACAGGTTTTAAGGAGTAACTTAGGCTACTTTTATTTTAGGGTTACGCGCAAAAAAATTCCACGCGGACGAAGTCGCGGGTAACAGCTAGTATATGAATATTTGCCATAGTTGCCATGCTTGGCAAGCGGGTTGACAACCGGAGTATTTTATTTTTAGTCGTTATTAGAAAGACGTTACTGGCCATATCCTTTATTTTCTTTTGTCGCCTCTTACGACACCCACGGGTTGATATGGGGTAGAGGATATTTTTACACCGCTATTACACACCGTTGCTATACAGGGATTTATAAATATTACGGTGACGGCGTTTCCAAGACCTCGAAATTATTGATTTTACAGTCAACTTTCAAAGTAGCTTGTAGCACAATAATTACGAAGGTGAAAAAGTTTTATGTTGTAAAGAAATATTTCTCACGTGGAATTGTGTGACCACAAGTGGAAACGATTTTTTTCCGTGTACTGGTGGCGTAAGAATATCCACTACCTTATATAGTCCCGTGAGTGTCGTAAGATTTCTAACATCAAAAATTAAAACCCGCCTGCCAAGCGTGGCAATTATGATAATATCCCCCATGAGTCAATCTAAGGGAGAGGCTTATGTTCAGCAGTGGACTTTTATAGAGTGTAATGGAATGGAAGTGGAATTATGCTCTTGAACCTTTTGCCTTTTCTTAAAGATGAACAAAAATCATTTCAAACGTTTTGTTTCGCTATACTAAATTTGACATAGCGAACTATCGTAAACAAGTTTAACGTTTCACGTGTGAAGCGACGACCAATACAGGAGAAACCCAGCTATGTACCGTAACGTAACGGAGTAACCAAATTTGCAGAGAAGGTTCAGAATAAGTATTATAGGCAAATGGTGAAGAAAAATTAATTAAAAAAAATCTCAAACATTCTGTCCATTTTATAGTTTAAATTCAAAATGCGTGGTAATGCATTATTTTAACTAATTTTACTGCGCACGCACACATTCGTAAGGGTCGATCGGTAGGCAAAAACGTTGCCAAACTTGTTGCAAAAGTGTTGCCCATAAATCACATTCAATTTGGGATAATTTCAAATGAAAGTCGACGCCTTATTTACTCGTATTTTCAAAAACTGCAATAACAGTATACCTATCATTACTTATATATTATTTGAACGTATGTTTAAAATTTGGCTACTCTTTGAAAACTAACCCTGTAAAATCTAAGTCTAAATTCCAGGTAAAATCTACGGTGGCCGAAGTAGGAGGGGATGATCTAATCAGGAAGCTTCTGCGAGAGGCTTTTGCTAGCGGCTCATACGTTTAATAAGTCAATTATTTGTGAAATAATGACGTCGCCTTCAAATTCAAAGCAATTTTGTTAGAATCTGTTGTCTGAGAAATAGGAAGAAAAATTATTTCGAAGACATGTGAAGTTCGCTAACACGCATTGGGGCAACGCGGCGGACATTTCCTTGCCCTAAAACCCTCTCAGAAATGAGAGGAGGCCTGTGCCCAGCAGTGGGACGTTATAATAGGCTGTAACTTTAACTTTTATAGTCTAGGTCGCTCCTGGCATTTCTCTCTATCTGTTTGTAAAGTTTCATTACAATTGGTTCAGCCATTCTGAAGAATAGCCTGGACAGACAAACAGACGATTTTTTGTAAATGGTTGTTTATGTCTTAATAGTACGCAAATAACCGCCTGAGCCAGTTATTTCAATATTACAGACAGACACTTAAATTTTATTTATATGTATAGATTTTATACTACATGAACCTCGAGCGTTATCTTAATGCCCCACACTAGCATAACGAAACCAAATCTCACATATTACGATAGCAAAATATTTTTGTTGCCGAGTTGCTGTGCCTACTTTTAACAATCCAATTTATCATATCCCCCAATCTGACAAGGCCAGGTTGTTGCCAGATAACATAATTATTTTATTGCCATTGAAGTGAATAGCTGATAAAATTTAATACAAAAGAGCTGTAGGCTGTATGCTCTTATACCTTACACGTGGAAAAAAAATGTATTTTTACCGCGCTTTTATTAACTCGCTTTCGTGTATGTCTGTTCGGGTCGAATTTAGTAAAACTTCCCGATGAGCAGAAGACTTGAAATTTTGAACATAGCTTAGAATCAGATGACAATATAATATGAAAAAAAAAACGTGGTATGTATATATATAGTACGTGAGGCCTGAGGGTAATATGGTCATCCGGTTAATATGGGTGTTCTATGATACGATAGCTCTTAATCATACAGCCAAATAATAAAGGGTCAAAAGGGCGCTGCTTTATCGACGCCATTTTGACAGTTGACTTTATAGTAAATATTTTAGTCGATTTTAGTATTGCGTAGCGTAGTTAATTTTTCGAAGTGTTCCTAATTATTGTCAAAGCTTGTTTGCAAGTTTTTTCTTAATACATATATTAGTTATAGTATACGACTTTGTGTTTTTGTCTCTGACCTCCTCCTAGTTTTGGTTTTATAGGGCGGCAAAGCTTAAGGTGACCATATTACCCTCACGTACCTTATATCTATATCTATATCTATATATATATATATATATATATATATATATATATATATATATATATATATATTTAAATACCTTTAAAAACTCCAATTGTTTTTATAAAATTGAAGTGACAAACGAACTTACAGCCCATCTTGGTAATACCCAAAATTACAACCCACAATGGGCTACTCCATTAATACCTGCAGCTAACTTCAAACAAAGAAGGCTACGGATACGTTGTCAACTCTTGAGTAATAAAATGGAATGCCTCACAGTCTGTAATTATACTGCATAAAAAATCAAATATTCCGATAATGATTTCTTATATTTACGCAACTACTACATACTAACATACTATAAGCCGCCGATGCAATTAAAAACCTAAGTAAAAAGTTTACTGAAAGGAGAAGTCTTATATCCTGTCACTTCTACAATTAAGACGATTCTAACGACACCCCATATGTTAAGATATATCAAACCATTTGCTTACACTAGCGATCCGCCCCGGCTTCGCATGGTTGATTTCTGGATCTCGACAACAACCCCACCAACCGGGTTCAATTGTGAATCTAAACCATTCTCTAATCAACTTAATCACACACACAAAATTTCATCAATATCGGTCCAGCCGTTTAGGAGTTCAGTCACATACACACGGACAGAAGAATACATTACCTTAACACTACCCTCCTTCTGGAGCAGTCGGCTAAAAACCTAGGATAGTTCAAGACTTTTCTATCAGCGATATTTTAAGCGATTTTGGAGCATTCATTTGTAATAAGAAGGTAGAAATAAAGAAAGAAAGAAACACTTTATTTTGGCATAGACCAATTGACGTACAACAATATATTAATGTATACCTAACAAAAAATATTTTATAAACTTGGCTTTGTACGTCAGGTCATCACTGAGCATAAGTTGTGGGAAACCCCAACGCAGATTTTTAGTAATGACAAAAAAAAAACAAGTTATACCTAGTTATGTCACGATGAAGGTTTGACTTTGGTTGTTGTTAGCCGTGCACATACACAATGTGTTAGTGTGCGCAGACCGCGGGAGCGCTCAGTCACGATCGCGAGTCGGACGAATCGCAATTACACACAAACGCGCCTGTCGGTACACTTCACTACTACAATCAAGGTGAAACCTTCATCGTGAAATAGAATAACTATAACACGTAATTGAAAAATATTAAATGAAATTTAACCCATAATTTATAATGTTTTTTTTTATTAGATTGTGGCAAGCGAGCACTAACTCCATCTGTTGGTAAGTGAATACTGTGGCCCATAGACATCTACATCTATCCTCGATTCAGAATTTAACATTTTAACTATCACATGGGATTGGAGAGGAAAGCAGTCCGTAGTAACATGTTGGCTCGTAGATTCCCTCTCTGTACTGACCAGGTCAAAATTACGCTTTTATGGCATTCTGTTGGTTAGAAATCTAGGAGTCAGCTACAAGGCTGATGCTAAAAGGTCGCTGGATGCCCTACGCGTCCATAATATTAATATATTCAGAATGGTGCTGGGACTATCCAGTTACTGTGCCTTACAAATGTTTGCGAGAAATCGAACGGATGATTTCAACACCATAATTCGCAAAAACGACGCTTCCTTAGTGAGGAAAATACGGGCAAGTCACAACAGCATTTAAGAAACGGTGGCGCTGAGCACCTTCTTGATTATGAGGCATTTTGTGTGGGGGGATGATTAACTAAGGCTTCTTCTTTTTGATTATTTGTTCTCGAAATAAAGAATAGTAATAATAATTCCTCCAGACCGAAGTTCGGTCACGGCGGCCAGTCTCTACGGAGCCTAGCCATCTGCAGGACAGGATTATGGTGCCCAGTGTATGCGCAAGCACAGGTGCACTGTCTATTCCTCAATCTCATATTCCTATGGGAAGGTAATCCCACGACCAGAGAGAGATTAAGCGCAGGACCAACGGCTTTACGCGCTTTCCGAGGCACGGGGTGAAACACTGCCAACTTCCTGACCTGGCTGCTACTGAGAGTTACTTGACAGAATCCAATAACTGATTTTGGCCAGACATGGTATTCGAATCCGGGACCTCATGATCAACAATCGCGTTTACGGCCACTAGACCAACGAGGCAGTCTAAAAGAATATTATTATAAAGAATGTTATTAAAATTATTATTTCTAACAAATTAAAAGCCATTATTAGATTAGTAAATAAAATATAAAGCTCTAGTACGTCTGATGTAATAAAAGTATTTCCAAGAAGTCAAGAGCAACATAGGTACATACGTTTATTTGATAAAAGACTTCTATGTTTTCCGTGGGATATGACTTATCGGTTATTGTTAATAAGATTTACACTCTACCCATACGTAGAGATAAGTCATCAGAAACGTTTTGTTATGACGCGGTGGTAAATATTTGCCTTGCACTTACATTATTTAGATAAGCACAACTGAAAGGTTGAATCGACTGTATCCTCATGATTGAGGATACGACCGGAGTGAACGAAAATACGGATATATTCTAGGACTTCAAAAGGAGAAGGTTCTCAATTCGTCGGAATCTTTTTTATGTTAAAGTTACAGCTTATATACTTATATATCGACGGTGAAGTGCCAATACCTCCTATCTGACATTTTCGGAAACTCACTTTTATATATTTAAATTTAAATACCTTTAAAATTCCAATTATTTTTATAAAATTGAAGTGACAAACGAACTTACAGCCCATCTTGGTAATACCCAAAATTACGACCCACAATGGGCTACTCCATTGATACCTGCAACTAACTTCAAACAAAGAAGGCTACGGATACGTTGTCAACTCTTGAGTAATAAAATGGAATGCCTCACAGTCTGTAATTATACTGCATAAAAAAAATCAAATATTCCGATAATGATTTCTTATATTTACGCAACTACTACATACTAACATACTATAAGCCGCCGATGCATAAAAAAACCTAAGTAAAAAAATTTACTGAAAAGAGAAGTCTTATATCCTGTCACTTCTACAATTAAGACGATTCTAACGACACCCCATATGTTAAGATGTATCAAGCCATTTAAGTTACACTAGCGATCCGCCCCGGCTTCGCATGGTTGATTTCTGGATCTCGACAACAACCCCACCAACCGGGTTCAATTGTGAATCTAAACCATTCTCTAATCAACTTAATCACACACACAAAATTTCATCAATATCGGTCCAGCCGTTTAGGAGTTCAGTCACAGAAGAATTAATACATTTATATGCATGTATTATACATATAAACCTTCCTCTTGAATCATTCTGTCTATTGATGAAAACCGCATCAGAATCCGTAGTTTAAAAGATCTAAGCGTACAGAAGGAGGGAAGCGGCTTTGTTTTATACTATGTAGAGATTGTGTCAAAGAAATAGACATACATACATTCGAAAACATTACCTAACACTACCCTCCTTCTGGAGCAGTCGGGTAAAAACCTAGGATTGTTCAAGATTTTTCTATCAGCGATATTTTAAGCGATGTTTGGAGCATTCGTTTGTAATAAGAAGGAAGGAAAGAAACACTTTATTTTGGCATAGACCAATTGACGTACAACAATATACTAATTTATACCTAACAAAAAATATTTTATAAACTTGGTTTTGTACGTCGAAGGCATGCCAAAAAAGGTCATCACTGAGCATAAGTTGTGGGAAACCCAAACGCAGATTTTTAGTAATGACAAAAAAAAAAACAAGTTATACCTATATAGTTATGTCACGATGAAGGTTTGACTTTGGTTGTTGTTAGCCGTGCACATACACAATGTGTTAGTGTGCGCAGACCGCGGGAGCGCTCAGTCACGATCGCGATTCGGACGAATCGCAATTACACACAAACGCGCCTGTCGGTACACTTCACTACTACAATCAAGGTGAAACCTTCATCGTGAAATAGAATAACTATAACACGTAATTGAAAAATATTAAATGAAATTTAACCCATAATTTATAATTTTTTTTTTTATTAGATTGTGGCAAGCGAGCACTAACTCCATCTGTTGGTAAGTGAATACTGTGGCCCATAGACATCTACATCTATCCTCGATTCAGAATTTAACATTTTAACTATCACATGGGATTGGAGAGAAAAGCAGTCCGTAGTAACATGTTGGCTCGTAGACTCCCTCTTTGTACTGACCAGGTCAAAATTACGCTTTTTATGGCATTCTGTTGGTTAGAGGGAAATCTAGGAGTCAGCTACAAAGCTGATGCTAAAAGGTCGCTGGATGCCCTACGTGTCCATTATATTAATATATTCAGAATGGTGCTGGGACTATCCAGTTACTGTGCCTTACAAATGTTTGCGAGAAATCGAACGGATGATTTTAACACCATAATTCGCAAAAAAGACGCTTCCTTAGTGAGGAAAATACGGGCAAGTCAGAACAGCATTTAAGAAACGGTGGCGTTGAGCACCTTCTTGATTATGAGGCATTTTGTGTGGGGGGATGATTAACTAAGGCTTCTTCTTTTTTGATTATTTGTTCTCCGAAATAAAGAATAGTAATAATAATTTCCTCCAGACAAAAGTTCGGTCACGGCGGCCAGTCTCAACGGAGACTAGCCATCTGCGCAAGGCAGGATTATGGTGCCCGAGTGTATGCGCAAGCACAGGTGCACTCTCTATTCCCTCAATCTCATATTCCGATGGGACGGTAATCCTACACGACCAGAGAAAGATCAAGCGCAGGACCAACGGCTTTACGTGCTTTCCGAGGCACGGGGGTGAAACACTGCCAACTTCCCGACTCCGGGCTGCTACTGAGAGTTACTTGACAGAATCCAATAACTGATTTTGGCCAGACCTGGGATTCGAATCCGGGACCTCATGATCAACGATCGCGTTTACGGCCACTAGACCAACGAGGTAGTCTAAAAGAATATTATTATAAAGAATGTTATTAAAATTATTATTTCTAACAAATTAAAAGCCATTATTAGATTAGTAAATAAAATATAAAGCTCTAGTACGTCTGATGTAATAAAAGTAATTCCAAGAAGTCAAGAGCAACATAGGTACATACGTTTATTTGATAAAAGACTTCTATGTTTTCCGTGGGATATGACTTATAGGTTATTGTTAATAAGATTTACACTCTACCCATACACGTAGAGATAAGTCATCAGAAACGTTTTGTTATGACGCGGTGGTAAATATTTGCCTTGCACTTACATTATTTAGATAAGCACAACTGAAAGGTTGAATCGACTGTATCCTCATGATTGAGGATACGACCGGAGTGAACGAAAATACGGATATATTCTAGGACTTCAAAAAGGAGAAGGTTCTCAATTCGTCGGAATCTTTTTTTTATGTTAAAGTTACAGCTTATATACTTATATATATTGTATAAAAAATATTCTATTCTATTCTGTAGCTTTATACGAGCGTCGGCAGTACTAAATATCGTGTTATTTTTTCTTTGCTACTGTAGGTCTCCCCTGCCCTTGTGTGCGTGCGTTGCGAGACGTTTTATGAAGGTTCTGCACTTTTGTACACTCTGGTACGACAGCGATTTCAAAAAGTTTTGGGTTTGAATCTGCCATTCGACTACTGCCTTGAACCACTCCAAGCACAAGCATTTTAAACTTAATTGGAATTGCAAATACTTCGATTAGAGACAATTGGTTCCCGTTACAGCCTATAAAAGTCCACTAGTGCTCATAGGCTTTCCCCATAGGAGAGATATTTGTCATAATTGCCGCTCTTGGCAACCACATAATAAAGACACTTCTGCCTATCTCCTGATTTGTTTCCCTCTACTGTTCGCTTCTTACGACACCCACGGGATGATATGGGGTAGTGGGTATTCTTACACCGCCACTACGCGGCCCGTAGTAAAAAATCCCATTGAAAAAATATTTCTTCTGCGAGACAGAATTTTTATGCTTATCTACAACTGGCAATCATATCCTTTCCAAGAATGAATTGGTGATCGTAGAACATACATCATCGAACTCTTCATCATCAGACCGTAGAAGTTCACTGGTGGATATGGGCCTCTTTTGTTGCAGGGAGGATGTGTCCTTCGTACCGAATTTCTGTAACGGCGGCCAGTGTTAAACGAAGACTTTCCATTTGCGCAGGACTGGATTATGTGTGCGCAGCTACATGTGTACTGCCTATTCAATAATTCTCTCATAGTCCGATGAAACGGTTATCCGATACGAACAAAGGGAGATATGGCGCAGGCCCTATAGATTTGTTTCCTTTCGAGGCACGAGGCTTGAAACACAGCAAGCTCTCAGACTCCGGGCTGCTACTGACTGAGAATTCACTGACGGAAAAATCCAATAATTTGACCCTAAGCCGGATTCGAAGCCGGGACATCATGATCAGCCGTCACGCTTACGACCACTAAATCAACGAGCCAGTTCACATATAGACAACAACACAAATCAACAATTGGAACGAAGAAATTCGTTCGAAGAATAAAATAAAAGACTGCGTGCATAATCGGAATACAACCTTGAATTTTAATTAAAAAACAAAGCATTTATCAAATAATATCTAATGCAATGACATATCTGCGTAATTCCCGAGTATATAGATTAAACTGCGAGATAGTCAAGCATTGTCAAGAGATTTAGGTCCGGATCAACGACTTGTTTAAAGTCCAGTATGTAATTTATAATAGGGACGAAACCTCAGAACATTGACGAAATAGTTTGGTTTATCTGTAAATATATAATTTATAATATATATCTATAATAGATATAAATTGAAGTGTCTGTCTGTTATATCAAAATAACTGGCTTTTATCAAGCTCAGGAGTTATTTGCATGCTATCTCTACATAGTATAAAACAAAGTCGCTTTCCGCCGTCTGTACACTTAGATCTTTTAAACTACGCAACGGATTTTGATTAGGTTTTCATCAATAGACGGAATGATTCAAGAAAGGTTTATATGTATAAAACATAACATAAAACATATCATATATTATCATATATCCGTGTGTATGTGACTGAACTCCTCCTAAACGGCTGGACCGATTTTGATGAAATTTTGTGTGTTTGATCAGTTGAATAGAAAATTGGTTTAGATTAACAATTAGACCAGGTAGGTGGCGTCGTTGTCGAGATCTAGAAATCAACCGTGCGAAAACCGGGCGGATCGCTAGTTAAGATGTAAACAACCATTTGTTTTTAAATTTGTCTGTCTGTCTGTTCGGGCTATTGTTCGGAATGGCTGAACCGATTGCGATGAAATGATACGAACAGATAAGACAGCAATGCTAGGATCTTTCCTATCCTCCCTCTAGGCTATATTTAATCCGAAAAACTTGAAAATTATTTAAATTTTTCTTAAATATATGGCTTTAAGTCTAACGGCGTTGTGTCCGCTTTAATAATTAAAAAAATTGACAATTATAATTGTCAATCTTTTTAATTATTAAAGCGGACTCAGAGTCATTACTTAGACAGTACCTCAAGCTCTTGGTAGAGAGTAATTGTGTTCTGTGACCTCAAGTGTTGTCTAGATAAATTGATTTATATAGTAGTCATATGATTCCATAATTTCAAATTACAGTGTGCACAACTCTTAATTAACGGCAGCTTCTGATTGAGCTTTTTTATGAATGCCACTGCATTTAATTAGCGTTAATAATAATTGTGGTGACGCCATTTTAAATTATGACAGTCGTAAATAAAAATGAGTGCATGTGTTTACCTATCTTTATATTAAACTAGATGTGCCCGCGACTTCGTTCGCATAGAATAATTTTTAGTAATTTATTATAATACTTTCCTATTTGAATCGGATTTCGTTCACAATTTTATGGGTTATAATTTTAGCCTATGTTACTCCTTATAACATCAGCTATCTCCCAGTGGAAGTCCCGACAAAATCGGTCCAGCAGTTTCGAAGATTAGCCGGAACAAACATACAGACAAAAATTTTAAAAATTATTTTTTTGTTCGTAGTATCGTATAATACTTTCATACGTATTTAGTTAAAAGCTTTTACTTTGACATTACAAACAGATACTTCAATTATATTTATTTTTATAGATTATAAATAGCAGTATAGTACAGACTACGCTGTTATTTATAGCACATTGCTCTATAAGTAAGCAATCCAATACTATATAGAATAGCATATTGATAACGTGTCCCATTGATATATAATGACGTGTCTATAAAAATGAATGCTAAGTGAATTATCACTTAGAAATTACACAACATTATTGTGCTAATTTATATTTGTATAAATAAAATTTAAGTACATACATACATACATATAATCACGCCTCTTTCCCGTAGGGGTAGGCAGAGACCACTTCTTTCCATTTGCTACGATCCTTACATACTTGTTTCGCTTCGTCCACTTTCATTATTCCCTTCATACATGCTCTTCGGTTTAGGGTACTCTTGACCTGGCCTTTTTTCAAGACGTCCCTGATTTGGTCGAGAAACGTCCTCCTAGGTCTACCCCTTCCAACACTTTCCTTCACACTTTTTTCGTCAATCGTTCTTCATTCATTCTCTCGACATGGCCAAACCATCTCAGCATACCTTTCTCAATTTTTGTCACTACATCTTCTTTCAAAATTTAAAATTTAATTTCTTCTAAAATTTAAGTGCCCGTCTATAATATCGAAATAACTGGTTCTATTAACACATAATATTTGCTTAATAACTTATGAAATTCGACGTTTGCGACGTTTTCGCTCTTAGTGACTTTCAATGATATTGTAGTACAACAAATGACGACGTCTGTAGTTGAGCATAAAAGTCGTGTGTGGGTCCACAGGACCCGGTAGCGACTAAATACGTAAGTCATCTTTGCATATTGTTATTACTATTTATTTACCTATTTTCTTTATTTTGTTTTATGGAAAATGACAACTAATAGGGTTTTGAGACCTGAGGAGATTTTTTTTTTATAGAATAGGGTGAGAAACGAGCACACAGTCCACCTGATGGTAAGTGGTTGCTGTGGCCCATAGACATCTATATCTATCTTCGTTTGCGAATTAAAATGCAGATGCGTTGTCAGCCGTGAGGACTAAGATAGAATGCCTCTTTCCAGTAAAAGGGTCGCCGGTTCTCTACACTCACCATACGAAACAGCAGCATTAAGCTGCTATTTTACGCTGGTATTCTGCGAGCGTGGTCCTTCCCGGTCGAGCCGACCCATCGTGCTACAACTATACTATTAATATAGCTGCAGCATGGCTCTACCACGTATAAAATTTATATAGATAGTATGAATATTTAAATAAAGAAATAAAAAAATGAAGACTGCTCTGAAACTAAAGACTGCTTAGATATAAGTGAATATTAATCAGATTCCGAACAAGAAGGCGAAGTTTTCAGTTTCATGTAGATTCAGTATGTAACAAATTAAGATCAATTTACTGTAAATTACAAAATTTAACGTTTATAATACCCAGAAGCATTATGTACGTACTTTATTACGCATTAGTTGATGCAGTAATATCTTACGGGTTGAGCGCGTATGGTCTCACTTTTCCTGTTCACCTAAATAAAAATTAAATATTTGCAAATGAGAATTCTAAAATTGTTAGTAGATAAAAAGAACCATAAACTCAATTAATAAAGATTATAATAAACTCTTTAAAATATGTGGTATACTGCCTATAGAATTAAAAGTCAAAATGTCTATCTTAATTGAACAATATAACAATATTGAATATAAACAGGAAAGAGAGTATATATATCCATATGTTCCAAATGTTAAAAATTATTATGGAAAACGTGAAAGACGATGGATAACGCCCGTATTTATTAATCAGCTACCTCATGATTTAATAAAGAATATAGAAAGTAAAAATAACTTAAAAAATACTCTGAGAAAGCATTACTTGTCTCTATGTCTATAGTCGTATGCCGGTTAACAACTTCAATATCCTTTGTTTAATTTCTTGTTACATTATTTTTATTTTTTTGTTACATTATTTTATTTTTTACTTTTTAGGTAGTTAATTATATTTTATTTTATTTTTCCTTTTTTGTGTTTTTTATAAAAGTAGTACATAAATATGTGTATCCACGAGAGCTGTTGCCGACAAACTGTGTTTACAGTTTGGCAGATTGTGATTGTATGTATTATGTACTTAGAACTGGAAGCAAATAAATAAAAAATAAAAAACTCAGAGCCAAGGCAAACCAGCTGTCGATCGGAACCTGATTGAAGATCAGTGACGACGTCCGGATTTAGATCTTGTTTGTGTTGTGTTGAATATTGGCGGAATAAACGCTTACTTTATTCAAAAGGCCACATTACTTTCTAATAACTTCACACAAAGAGATTTTATATAAACATTGGCTCTTTCTCTGGTTGAAACCACACCTGCATGAAAGAATTACTATTACAAATAACACATCAAAAACAGTAAATATTAGTATTTGATTCAATAATATCTTTCCTTACACAAATATAATCCTTATTAGAAAGTAAAACAACAACATAACATAAATACTCACGCCTGTCACCCAGAGGGGTAGGCAGAGACTATGGACTTCCATTTGGCATGATCCTGACACACCTCTCTCGCCTCCTCCACATCCATATACCTACGCATACACGCTCGTCGGTTAAGGGTACTCTTAATTTGGCCCATTTTCAATATATCATCATTTAATATAAACTTATATAATGTAAATATAAAATATATTTACATTATATAAACATTTACATTTATTAATGCATGCATCTCGATTGTAAATAGAAGGCTGGAGGAAAACAACATGCCCATAGAATATGTAGTATTACTCAGACACTGCCTTACATCTGGCTACCTATTGTGGAAGGAGGAGTTCTACAAGAAAGTAGATGGTGTGGCGATGGGCTCAGCTATGTCTCCCATTGTCACCGATCTATTCATGGAAGACTTTGAGGAGAAAGCCCTACTTACTTCTCCCGTAAATCCAAGATTCTACAAGCGGTACGTAGACGACACTTTCACAATTTCTACCTTTAGACAATGTAACTGCATTTTTAGACCATCTTAACTCCATAAAGTCTAAAATTCAGTTCACAATGGAGTTAGAGGCAAACAACTCTTTAACTTTTCTAGATGTGTTAGTAATTCGGAATCCTGATAACACCTTGAGCCACACTGTGTATAGAAAAAAGACCCATACAGATAGATATTTAAACGATGACTCTCATCACCATCCTTCACAGTTAGCTACCGTGGGTAAATCTTTGTTTCAGAGAGCACGAGGGATCTGTGACAGTAAACACCTGGCCGCCGAGCTCCAACACGTCAAGCAAGTTTTGCACGACAATAAGCTTCGGGTCCCGCGCCTACGTCACAGTGAACGAGTGAAGCCGGCCACAGTCGAGCGAGTGCCTGCTGTACTGCCATATGTCAGAGGTGTCACTGACAAGATTGGCTACATCCTGAAGCGTGCTTCTATTAAAACATACTTCAAGCCGCCGAAGAAGATTAGTCAGTTTTTACCATCAGTCAAGTGTAATGTCCTCTGCAAGATGCATGAGTGTATAAGCTTGATTGTGAATGTGGTCTCTTATATAGGACAAACTAAAAGATCAATAAAAACCCGCGTTAAAGAACACATAGCTGATGTGAAGAATCGACGCTCTGGGAAGTCTGCAGTCTGTGAACATGTACAGGATCGCCCCCGTCACTACATTAGATTTGATAGACCACAAATCCTCGCTAAAGAACACCGATTCCTTCCAAGGATGATTCGCGAGGCTATTGAAATTAAAAAACATCCTAATTTCAATAGAGAAGATGGCTGGGTGCTACCATCTGCTTGGGATCCTATAATTAATAAAATTAAATCCCAACCCAAGCATACAACTGCAAGACTTCAAGATACTGTAAGTTCATACTGCGTAGATCGGAACAAAAATTAATAATTTTTAATCTGGAGGTAACCGTGGTTAACTATGACATTGGGACGTCAAACACCTCAGTCCCCCCCGTGACCATGGGCGCTGTAAAGTACTCGAAACGTCGGGAATATAAAATAAGTTAATATACGCGATAAAATCCGTAAAACTAGTTTTATTTAAACGTGTATTGTATACAATCTCAAGGCAACAACAAAAATTTCATCTAAATAGTTACATTAAAAAATCCAACCCTATTTTTCCACCCTGAGGATTAGAGATTTTTCTCAAAATTTATATGGGACCACTCATTAAATATTATCTATTTTATAAAAAAAGAATCATTAACATCGGTTCACAATTGACGAAGATATCACGTAACATACATACGAAAAAAATCTACTTAATATACAGCTGAGAACCGCTCGTCTTATCTACATGAAGGTTTTTTTTTATAGGATAAGGGTGACAAACGAGCACACAGTCCACGTGATGGTAAGTGGTTGCTGTGGCCCATATACGTCTACATCTATCCTCGATTACGTATCAAAATGCAGATGGTGACAACGTCACCCGTGAGGACTAAGATGGAATGCCTCGTTTCCAGTAAAAAGGGTCTCCGGTTCTCTACACTCACCATACGAAACACAGCAGCGTTAGGCTGTTTTTTTACGCTGGTATTCTGTGAGAGCGTGGTCCTTCCCCGGTCGAGCCGACTCTTTCGTGCTACAACTATACTACTAAGATAGTTGCAGCATGGCTCTGCCACATGAAAGTGTGAAGGTGGCTACGAGTCGTACTACGACACCCACGGTACGATATGGGGTAGTGGATATTCTTACACCGCCACTACACGGTTAATCCCATTAAAAAAATATCACAAATTGAAGTAATAGATGGGTGCGGCGCTTCGTTTTAAAATGCCAAATTCTCCTGCCTTTTGTTGTTGCAGCGGCGCCTTTGATAAGATGCAGCACATGCCAAGGCGGCGCGGCACAAACACCGTACCTAAGCGGTCGTGTTTGTGTAGTATTCTAACAAAGAGAGAGTTACATCTAAATCTAACTGTAATGAAACATATTTACTTAGATCAACATCTATCAGAGTTCATCTTAGAGGCCAACAGTGCCAGCTTTTATAAGATTATACCTATCTGTTTGTTTGCCGCTTAATGGTTCATTTCTAAACAAAACATTTCCATTTAATTAAATTAATGTGTCCTATTATATGTACTTTTTTTTAATTTCTTAAGACGATTTTAAAAATAAACGGTTTATTATTTTCGGCAAAATTTATTGTAATTGCATGGCTCTTAATTGAAATATTTTTTAGTTCGTTTTTTATAGAATAACGGTGACAAACGAGCAAACAGTTCCATCTGATAGTAAGTGGATGCTGTGGCCCATAGCATCTATCTACATTTATCCTCGATTAAGAACCAAAATGCAGATGCGTTGTCACCCTTGAGGACTAAGATGGAATCGTCCTTCTTAAAGTAACCAGGGTCTCCGGTTCTTTACAGTTACCATTAACGCTGGTATAAGTGAAGTCTCTGGAGCTCAATTGAGGTTTTTTAGGCAAAGCCTAAGGCTAAGGGTAGCCTTAGTAGAGAGTGTTGCACACTCCTCACTTAGTTTCTGTACTTGGTCTAAGATTGAGGCTACAGCAGGGAGCGTTTGGCGGGGTGTGCAGCATGGAGCCATGATAAATGCACATGGTTGTATTAGATTTGTATGGGTAAGAATGCTCGCCACTAAATCAGACCTATAATCTATAGGTCCTACGTAAAGATCGTACGGCGCAGCGTCACGTGTGACGTAACGGGGCGTTTGATGCAGCCGACGACTTATGCCATGGGTTCTTTAAAGCACCCTTAACGACGGGAATTAAAAAGTTAATATTAAACGCCATAAAATCCGTAAAATTTGTTTCATTTAATGTGTAGATAGTAAATATAAGATATCATTTAATATAGATAACGTAACGTAGTAACACTTATTGAAAATCGTTGTAAATTTAACATATGTTAGAAAATTACAATATTGTTTACGTATGTATTCATTGTAACGTTTACAATATTCTGTATTAATAACCATTCATTGACATTATCTTTGTTGTGACCAAGAAAACTTGTAGAGCAAACAATTTTATCAACCGCTGTTCTATTAAAGATAAATTTAAATATTTGAGATAATCTTGAGATAAGTACTTATATTATTTAAATCAATATATTTTATATTACAATAAGTATTCAGAGACAATGGTTAAGTTTATTCTGATCTGTATAATTGGAGTTTAAATTCTGATCTCAGTGAGTATTATTGATCTCGATATATTTATTTTCTGCAGCTTTTGACTTGCTCTGAGTAAACTCAAGTCATGAGTAACATTTGTAGTGTCACACAAATATATTTTCTTATAGATTAAGGGTGACAAACGAGCACACAGCCACCCTTATGGGAAGTAGATGCTGTGTCCCATAGACATCTTCATCTATTCTCAGTTAAAAATCAAAATGTTGATGAGTTGTTACACCTGTATACTAAGATGGAATGTGTTGTTTCCAGTAATAAGGGTCTCCAGTTCTTTACACTCGCCATATGTAACACAGCAGCATAAAGCTAATATTTTACACTGTTATTCTGTGAGAGTGTGGTCCTTCCCTGGTAGAGCTGACCCCTTCATAATATAGCTATAATAGGCTCATCTCTTTGGAGTCGAGTAACATAATAAAAACTGTTTCGTATCATCTTAACATGTTAATACTCTAATACTTTGCCAATTGTGTAATTATTGCTATCTTATCAGTTAACGTAAGTCCTACTAAAATATTCCATAAGTTATTACAACTTAGGAAATTAGCACAGAAACACCATCAAATTTTTGTACCTAAAAAAAACCAGAAGTAGCTACTAACATACAATCCAACCTGCCCACCAAGCATAGCACCTATGGCACAATTAACTCAGTCACAATTAACAGCAATCTATTTGGAAAACTAATGTTTTTTGTAATGTAATTGTACAGTAAATACCATTAATATTGTAAAAGTAACACTGCTAAATATTTGTAAATTTAGAATACAATCAATCTACAATTGGTAGTTTATAGGCTAGTTGCAGGACCTTTTGGCCATAACAATAAAATTGAGATATTGTGCAAGTATTCTATTGAGAGCGTGTTGTGCAAGTATTTTATACATGCTGCAGTTATTAGTAGTATATATAAAATTGTAGCACGAATGGGTTGGCTCGATCAAGGAAGGACCATGCTCTCACAGAATGCCAGCATAAAATAGCAGCTAAACGCTGCTGTGTTTCGTATGGTGAGTGTAAAGAACCGGAGACCTTTTTTACTGGAAAATAGGCATTCTATCTTAGTTTTCACGGGTGATAATGCATCTGCATTTCATTCGTAATCGAAGATAGATGTAGATGTCTATGGGCCACAGCAACCACTTACCATCAGGTGGACTGTGTGCTCGTTCGTCACACTTATCCTATAAAAAAAAAGAGCATGAGCTGTATAAATTCAGATGTATTGTTCAATCTCTCTCTTAACATTACCTATGACCTACCACCTAGCAGTTTCACCCTTCAATGGGTAGGAATTTCTGTTTACCTGTGCATCTCCTGTGTCATATGAGGAAGCTCAAAGTCCATCAGCATGTGATAGTAACGGCTTTGCAAGAAATTACAACATCCGTAACTCCATAATGAGGATACCCGCAGAAGAACAAGAGTAATTGAGGTAAACCAGCCAATCAGTAAGCTGAAGATGCGATGGGCCAACCATATAGCTCCAAGAAACGACACCATTGGGGAAGAGAGTTTCCCGAGAGGCAGATTTCTACTTGCAAGCGCAGTGTTGAGCGGACGCCCTACTAGATGGAGTTCCTAATAAAACATGCATATATTTCACGATCAGGACCATATTTTTTGTCTCTAGGGTTAACATTATTTTAGCAGTGGACTTGTGATAAGCCGTAGTGGTATTGTTATATATATATATATATATATATGAAAATAAAGTGAATAAAATGTAAACAATTGGCATGAACCATGATCATAAATATTTCAAAAATCAGAACATTCAACTTGACCCACAATCAATATCACTGTTTATAATTCAGAAGTATGTTTCAGGCAAGAACAGATGCTAACCTTCAGTTAAAACCATTAACTATAAAATAGATTAAAACAAGTCAGGATGTTATAACTTACCTAGACCAGAACAATGGAAATAAGGAAGAAACTATAGACAACCGAGAGCTTCACAACATAAATGGAATAACAATGCTATTAATGTGGCACTTTAAGGTAATATTTTTACACAATCGGAAAACTATACTCGCATAAAGTAAAGTATACAAAAATAATACAAAAAGCTACAGCGCTACAGCCTATAAAACCAATTTAAAAACCACAAAAAAACTGGTACTAAAAAATTTATATTCCTGACTACACAAACAATTTATGAACTGCTTTTACGTTTAAGCGCAGTTCGGCATAGCGTTCAGGTAAAACGTCATCGTCGAGGCGATTACAATTACAAGGTTGGCCAAAGCGCTAATGATTATGTGCGGTACCCTGAATAATATCATAAAAAACGTAAACAAGAACTTAATCGTAAAGCAACATTTACACTGATAAAAATATATTATGGACGGAAATGTACCCAATAACTGCTTTTATTCGTTTTTATAAGTCTTCTGTAATAAATCCCTGCTTGCACTAATAACTTTTTAATTGTTGTAGACATTAAAATTTATTATAAAGTTACTAAAAGCAACTGTAAAACCTTTCTTTGCGCACGATTAATAACTCAATGTTTCTGAATTTATTGATTTGATTGTTAAACCATATGACTGACTTTGACAAGCGTAACAGTGTTGCCTGTGAAATGTGAATGTAAGTAACGTAATAAATAGAATGCCTTTCTTTGTTATTTTCGTTAACTTGTCGTTATCTAGGTAGTTATTTTCTTAATGAGTAATTTATATATTATAATAATGCTATATAATAACATTCAATAGTAGGATATTGCCAACGTGTAACTAAGATTAAATAATGTTTTTTTTTAAAATTAAGTATATTATAAAAAATAAGAAAAAAAAACCAGAATTATAAATAAATAAATTTAACATTCTATGTTATACAATTGATTTAAAATATTTACTATTTTCTAAAACATTAATAACCAGCAATATAACATTGTTTATTATATTTTGTCATTCAAAAATTCACAATGAAATACAGCCAGTTATCTTGTACTACTATATTTTACTCTGCAGTTATCTTCGAACCATTATATACGTCACAGTGGTGCGATGTTATAGCAAGAAATAATATGATTACGTTTAAAATAAAAATTGCGGTTCTTTAAACTAAAACCAAATTACCTTTGCCATTGCACTATAATTTGCTTCGTTCCAGTCAATGTAATAAGACTTTTTATTTATGAATTCAATTACAAAAATACACCGACGTTTCAACGTGTAAGTTACGTCCGCACTGCGAAAGCTAAAAATACGAACTGCCGCTGCCGAGTGAGACGTCTGTTGCATAGAAATTCGATAAGGCAATATGATTGGTATCGTCACAGGTGTGAAAGAGCAAGAAATAATAGTTTCGCTCGAACTCATGCGGAAATTAACGAAAAGCAACCCTTATTCGACGAAAAATTTTACACGTCATATATTTTTATGCTGCCATTGTAAAAAGTCACTACACATTGAACTAAATACATTTACTAATACAATATTTTAAATCGGTTTACTAATAAGTAATCGCGGAAAGAAAACAAACAGTAAACACAATTGTGAATAATTACATTTAGAATTAGAATTAAGTACCTATAATTTTGAAACGATATTTAACGATATCAAAAACATGTTTTGAAACATCCAATGCAAAATATTTTTTAGTAATGATACGTAAGTAATATTTCATGGGATTAGTCACCACTACATGTTACAAATATTTTCTTTGTTTATCAGTTATTCATCATCATACGATATTAGTTTCAAATTTCTCTTTCCAGCAAAGAATAAACATCATATTTCGCATAATATATAACGACGCTGGTCAAATAATTAGTAAAATTAAATCGCTAAGTGCTAAATTAGATTATCAATTCCCGATCCGATCAAGAAGTCAAAAAAGGAAACGAAATTCGGAATGGATTGCATTTATCCGAAAATTTTAACTTAGGTGCCTAGTTATGTTTGTAAAAAAGGTAAAATAAGTAGTTTATTCGTACTTAGTTTCATTATAATTAATGAACAAACATCAAGTAACAACTTTAGAGCAACTACATTGGTACACTTGCAATAACAAATAATTTTGTAAACCATTGAAATTTATTACATCATAGAAGATCATGTCATGTCTAATGTGGCAATAAAAGGTCTAAGTACCTACCTAAACTATAATATGTAAATAAATTACCTATATATCTTTTATTTGACACGGGAGCTTTTCTTCATTTAAAAAAATTACAATTTAAAGTCTGAAGGAATAGTAACTTTCTGCATTTTACGCATTGTCAGCACACGCTGATCTTAATAATTATAACAAACGAATTTATTTTCGTTTTTTGGAGCATGCTGAAAAGTATAAATTTTGACCGAATATCGAAAACGAAAACGGAAATTCGGTTGGACTCTAATAATCTAAATAAAATCTAATATTATAATATTAATGTTCAGCGCTGCTATTTCATAGAGCCCTGTAAATCAATGTCTTGGAAATGCAAATACGCTAATGAATTGGCTCGACCGGGGCAAAACCATGCTCGCACAGCACACCAACGTGAAATAGCAGCACTATGCTGCTATTTTTTATATTTTCTTTTTTTCTCAATATATTTTAATTATTAATTATGTGTTTCGTAAGTGAAGAGAACTGCAAAACCGAGGCGAAGATAGCTGTAGTTGCACAGCAGGGCTATAGCATCCACTGGACAGTGTGCTCGTTTGTCAACATTACTTCTATTTTTTTTTAATAGAATATGGGTGACAAACGAGCACACAGTCCACCTGATGATAAGTGGATGCTGTGGCCCATAGACATCTACATTTATTCTCAATTAAGAATCAAAATGCAGATGCGTTGTCACCCATGAGGATGGGCCTCGTTTCCAGTAAAAATGGCCTCCGGTTCTCTACACTAGCAAACACAACAACATTAAGCTGTTATTTTACGCTGGTATTCTGTAGAGCGTGGTCCTACCCCGGTCGAACCGACCCATTCGTGCCACAACCATAATATATCTAGCTGCAGCGTGGCTCTACCACGCATGAAAATAAAAGTCAATCTATAAAAAAACAAAAGTAAAAGTTTTGTTAGTATTACTAAACACTATCCATGCGTCCTAGTATTATTAATGAGATAGGTAATAATAATACTAAATACGACGGGTCATATAGAAAGTTTTGCGAAAATGGGGTTTTTGTATGAGATACCGCTGTTATAATTTATTTTGAAAATACTATTGTTAACATAGATTTAAAAAGTACACAGTAATTCAAATATTGTTATAACAAATAAAAACACCAATGTTCCTATTCCAAATTTATTTCTACATTTTTTATGAGCTAAATTCAAATATCGTGTTTCATTGAAAAATGGATCTGCATCGGGAACATTATCGCGCGATGATTTTTTACGATTTCAATGTTGCCTAAAACCAGACGAATCGACCACAAACGCTTGCAAAAGAACACCGTTTTCTACTAAGGATGATTCGCGAGGCCATAAAAAATAAAAAATAAACATCCTAATTTTAATAAAGAAGATGTATATAAATAAAATTGAAATGCCTTTCTGTAATATTCCCAGTCAATATTTATTGTCAATATTCCAAGTCA
Source organism: Parnassius orleans (assembly GCA_029286625.1). Taxonomy (NCBI): domain Eukaryota; kingdom Metazoa; phylum Arthropoda; class Insecta; order Lepidoptera; family Papilionidae; genus Parnassius; species Parnassius orleans. Next base: position 655,971 of record JAGSMP010000116.1, on the reverse strand, counting down.
GTTCTTTCAGACTTTTATTAAGCTCTGCGAGTTGTATGCTATAAAGAAATAAACAACCATTTTAAAATTTTCGTCTGTCTGCCTGTCTGAGCTAATCTTCGGGATGGCTGAACCGATTGTGATGAAACTTTACGATAAGATACAGAGCAATGCTAGATTAAAAACACCTAAAAAAACGTAGTCCACCTGATAGTAGGAAGCTCAAGGTCGCTCAGCGAGCTATGGAGAGGGCTATGCTCAGGATTTCTCTGCGTGATAAACTTAGAAATGAGGATATCACTAGATGGAGTGACGACTTGGTAAGACATGCAGGAAATCGAAGGACGCAGGTGCCTCAGGACCGTGCTTTGTGGCATTCTTTAGGGGAGGCCTATGTTCAGCAGTGGACTTGTGAAGGGCTGTAATGATGATGATGCAGAGACAGCACGAGACTTAACGGCATCTTCAAATTGAGTAGCGTTTGAGTATTTGGACATTAGTCTACTAAAGAGGGTCGAAATATTAAACATTTTATAAAAACTAAAAATAATAAAATAATTTTACATAATATCTTCTGAATTCGGGGTTTTAATTATTCTGTATACTATGTCTTAGTTCTGACTTCTGAAGCTACGAGTGTTATGTGGAAATCATTTTATTCCTTTAAGGTTTTTGAAGACGACTTCCACTTTTAAATAAAAGTTTATTTTGTACCCTTTTTTCTATTATGTTTTTGCAATTGCAAAATGGTCTTTGTGAAATGCAATAAATACTAATCTACTATATTTTATTTCAACATTTTCCTAATGCTTACGAAATCTACGGAAAGGGAACTAAAACTTGTAATACAATAAAATACAACGCAATACTGTTTTTTGCACAACAAGAAAACAAAAGGAGGTTATTACTACACATTAATTTCTTCCTGATATCCAGCTACAAGAAGAAAAGGAAAAGAGAAGAAGAATTTATGGGCAGGGTGCACATTAAATTATATAATAATATAAAATATAAACAAAAAGGACAATGTAGGTACTTAAAATAACGGACTAATGATCATAAAAGGACAAAAAATGAAAGGAGGAGAGAGAAACAAGAGGGAAAGATAATGTTCCTTTACTTGTTTTTTTAAAGATACCTATTATATGGGGATGTTAATTAGGAAACGGCAAGGAATTCCAAAGCTAGAGTCCAAGAACTGAAAATTCTCACGAAATTCCGCTGCAGAAGTACCTTTGGTTTGTTTTCGGGTGGTTTAATTTTATAAGAAATAAAATTATGATCATGATACCAAAAAGCAATAACAGCACATTGACCATATTTTTCAACATGGTCGAGAGAAGAAACGATAACCAAATCAAGAAGAGGGGATACAGTTGGGAAGAAACATATAGGTATCTTATTCAGCATTTGACGGCTCCGTGGCGCAGTGGCTTAGCAATACGTTGCAGCGCTAATTGCCGCGGGTTCAAATCCCGAACGGAATAAGTATTTGTATGGCCTACAAATAATTGTTCCGGGTCTGGATGTTTGTCCTTGTGAAATTTATGTATGTAAACTGCTCCCACGATACAGGAGAAAATCCTATTGTAAGGTAACGATTTATAAAAAAAATTTGGAAGGCTACGTTTTCAGTAGGAACAACATTCACTCATAAACATAATACGCTAACAAAAACCCGGATCCAGAACAAAAAGACATACAGAACAAAAAGTTTTCTGCAAAAAGCAAATCAAACAAAAGAAGGAAAATCAAGGCAAAATCATTCCTATATTTACATTTTTTATCTAACACCCATTGTTATAATTGAGACAAGGTATTGTGTTAGTAAGAGCGAGTATATTCAGTACGTTTCAGCATCGGCGGGGCGCCCATAAATAATAATAATAATAATGTCCTTTAGACCCAATTTCGGTCTCGGCGGCCAGCCTCAACGGAGACTAGCCATCTACGCAGGACAGAATTATAGTACCCAAGTGTATGCGCAAGCACAGGTGCACTCTCTATTCCCTCGTTATCCTTGTCTTCTCCATGTCTCCATTTAGCACACAGCAGGTCTCGGGCCTCGGGGCATCCCCCATTGCCCGGATTCTCCTCGCGGTACACAACTATGTACCGGTCGTGGGAGCCGTCATGGCATTGTAAGTAGCGCAGCGGTCCGGGGTTCGGTTCCCGCGACATTGTGGGTTGTTACTCGACTCTCTAATCTCTATAGAGAGGAGTTCTCTTGGTAGAGGTCGCCCGTTTGGGGGCCGGGCATGTAGAGGTGCCAAGTTGTTAAGGTGGGGGTGTGGCCCGTTGTCGGTGCGGTCGAACATGCCGCGTGCCAGCCGAACCACAAAATCCTGGATCGTTTGTATCTTCAGGTTGGCCGCGATGACGATAAATTCTGCTGGACCTGAAGTCGCCGCCTCTGTCGATCGCTCAAGAGTGCGTACCAGGCCGGAGCAGTGTATGTTAGTCTCGGTCTTATGTAGAGTTTATATAGTTTCAGCTTTGTCTTAAGCGTTGTCTTGGATGCCAGGACGGGACGGAGCATCGCCCGCACACCTCTGGCGTTGCGGACGACGAGATCGACGTGCGCGGTTATGCGCAGCATCCTGTCGATCCGGCATCCAAGATAAGTCACGGCCTTCTCGTACGCGATCTCTTGGCCCCTGAGCGTCAGTGGAGGTGTAGGTTTCTGAGGCGGCGGGTGAGCAGTGCGGTCGTCTTACCAACATTGACGGCCATCCTCCACTCGTCCAGCCATGGTGGCAGCAGGTCCAGCAGACGCTGCATCCTGGCAGTGGCTATGTGGGCTCTTCTGGACGATGTGAAATAGGCGCTATCGTCCGCGTATAGGGCCAACTCTACAACTTATCGTCCTCCCATTCGCGCAGATGTCCTGCCAGGGTTGGGATGTCATTGGTGTAAGCCTCGTACAGGATCGGTGACAGACAGCTGCCCTGTGGCACGCCGGCTCTAATGGCTTCGCTGCGGGCTCGGCGCCTTCTACACAGACGTAGAACTTCCTATCTGCAAGAAATGACGCCACTAACCGCAACATAGCAGGAGGATACTCGTTTCCGCTTCCAATTTACTCTATAAATTAATCCAGAATGCCACACCCTGTCGAACGCCTTCTCTATGTCGATAAAGACGCCCAACGATGTGTGGCCGCGATTGTGCTCGGCCGCAAGGTAATGCAGCACCCTGGTCAGCTGTGTAGCTGATGAGTGATCCTTCCTGAATCCATGTTGATCCGCCCGAAATTGAATGCACGGGCGGATGCTTCTTAACAGTTTAGTTATGTGCGGTAGCAGCGTAATCGGCCTGTAGCTGACTGCTCTACGCCTGTCCTTCCCGGGTTTCGGCAGAACGATCACTTTGCCGATTTTCCAGTCCTCCGGGAAGTGGGATGTCCGCAGTATACCGTTGTAGAGTCGACCTAACTCTACATGTAATCTATTGGGCAGCTGTCGGAGTGCAGTAATCCCGTCGTGCTCCGGCGCCTTCCTCGGTTGCAGGTGGGTTACTGTCCTCCGCAGTTCAGCGGGGGAGATGAACCACTCTCCTACAAGCGGTGGCGCGGGCGACGACAGGAACTCCTGTATGCGGTTCTCCTTCCGGGCATGTAGCTCCATGAACTCCGCATTTGCTGGGTTCGGCATAAATTGCTTCTCGAAGTACTCTACTAGGATATCCGCTCTACCTTTGGCCTCGTAACAACGTTCGACCGCGTTGTTGGTCAGCGGGCAGACGGGGGGTCTGGGTTTGGTTAACTGTCTGCTCAATTTGTAGAGCGACGCATCTTGCTCTTCCGCTTTCCAGATGCGCTGCTCCCAGACCTTTCCTCTGTGGGCCTTTGCAACCAACAGTTCATCCGCCAATTGGTTGAGTCTAGTCTTTAGTCTTGGGCAGCGAGAGCGCGCCCAGAGCTTTCTCAGCGCTCTCTTATGGTTGAGCTGCGCGCGTTTTCTCGCGGCAGCTCATCTCTCCTTTGCGTTAGTGGGACGATCGTAGAGGCCGCGTGTAGGGCTTCCTTGATCGTTTTTATTATTCTTGTTGCAGCGGCCTCTACGTCGTCCGCTGAGTTAATCGGTGTAAGTACTGGAAGTCTCTCCTGCAGATGTTGTTGGTAGAGCCTCCAGTCAATCTTGGTTTTAAAAACTCTGGGCAGAGTAAGAAAGAAAGAAAGAAAGAAACATTTATTTGCACAGAATATAGGTGGTACCAGATTTAACAGTGGTGCAATAGTTCAAGCTATATTCTGCCTTTAATAGGCATGCAAATATTTATAATTATATAAAACAATTAAAATACTATTATATTACTTACAAAAATGTTAAGTTATATTATTATTTAGCATATTTATTATTATTATTATTATCATTATATTATATTTAATTTTACAAATAATCATATACATTAGTTTTATGTTGCATGAACTCTTGTATTGTATAAAGACACTTATCCACTAGCCATTTTCTTAAGTTAATTTTAAAATATTTAAATGGATGTTCCCGTAGACTCTTAGACAGTTTATTAAAAACTGATATGCACATATGATATACATTCCGTTTATTTAAAGCTGTTCTACAAGATGGAATCATTATTTTAGTAGGATCTCTTGGTCAGTATTTAGTAACATGATCCCCTTTGAATTTAAAATAATCGTTATACTTCCTTACAGAGACTGATACCTCAAGAACATACATGCAGGTCAATGTCAGTAAATTAAGTTTTTTAAATAGAGGTTTACAGGAGTCAAGTGGACTTGCTCCGCAAAAAGCTCTTAAACATTTCTTTTGTGCAATGAATGCTTGACCAACATCAGTCGACTTCCCCCATATTATTAATCCATATCTAAGTATTGATTCTACATAGCCTTTATATGCTATACCTGCAGTTTTTTCATCTGATACGGTCCGAAGCTTTCTAAGGGCATAGGCAAATCTGCTTAGTTACTGCCTTGATGCCAAGGGTGATCAAAATCGGGAGGTGCTGCGAAGTCAGGTCGTACAGCACCTCTACCACTATCGGATAGTCTTCGGTGGTCCGTAGGGACGTGCGCTGGTTCATCGGGACCTAAAACGTCGTAGTTGTTATTTTCCGCATCTTTGTATAGTTCACGACCCGGCGGGTTGATCACTCCGGATCCCCAGGCTGGGTGTTTCGCGTTTAGGTCCTCCGCGACGATGGTAGGTACAACGCCTTCCATTACCGTCCGGATGTCTGAGGAGCAGAATGGAGTCCCTGGCGGGCGGTATGCTGCGTAGATCCTTATTTTCTCGCCCGCCGCCTCCATTTGTATGCCGATAGAGCGCATCGATTGATAATCTGTGCAGTTCTAGTTCTCGATGGACGACGTCTCTCCTCACTAGAACCGCCGTGCCTCTATAGGCGGTCCCTTGAGGATTGACCTCGTCCCGCCTGTAGATATGATAGTTGGGCAGCTTCAGATGCGTGGATGGTCTCAACTTGGTCTCTCCCAGCAATATCACCTGGATGGCCTGTTGTTGGGCGACCGTGCGGGTTCGTGGATCTTCTGCTGGATCCCGTCCGGGTTCCAGTAGAGTAGGCGCAGGTGACTCGCTTCCGTAATGCCGAGCCAGTAGCTGCGCCATTGCTCTCATAATGGCTGTAATTGGGTCGGCCCCGGCTCTTATGTCGGCAGGACCTGTGTGCCGTCGTCTATGGCTATGCCAACCAATCTGTGGATGGCATCGGCACTTCAAAGCTGGCTGATGGTGTTCTTGATGTTGTGTTTGGCTCTGGTCTCAGCTGGGCTTGGGTCTCTCTTCTTACGGTAGAGCACGCTCTAGTGGTGAGCGGGCTCTATGTTCTGGTAGAGCCCTTTCCTCCGCGCCTGCGAGGATATTGTAACCGCTGGGGTTGGGGTAGAGGTAACACCCTGAGGAGGAGGCTGTGCCTTGCTTTTCTCCCGCCTCAGAGGCAGAGGGCGCTAGAGTAGCATACGTTGTGCTATCCCATCCATACGATTCTTCCCTCCTTGCTCGTACTCGGCCATGATGCTACGCTGGTCCGGTGAGATGTGGGAGTTGGCCTTGGTGATGGAGATTTTGGTGGCGACATATGCCTATATCTAGCCGTTGGTTGGCTTTCCTCTTCGTCTGAGGACGACGACGATGATGGTGGCGATGACGATATAGGTGACCCGACGCATTGCCTCTTCTCGATCAAATATCAAAAGTCGCTGCATAATCGTAAAAGTCAAATGAGAATTTTGAGATCGTCTTGTTTTTCTTAACATTTACTTGAATTGTAGATTTACTGATTGTACTGATTTTATTTAAAAAGGGAGGGTGGGGGAAGCCGGCCTTGCTCTTTCTTACCGAGACGCAGGTGTCCTAACCGGCTGACACTTCGTATCCTCCTACCGGATACAAATTAGAACACTCCTTTGTATCCCGGGCTGGAGTTTGCGTACACGTGAGAGAGGACATCTGTTTTCAACGCCTCGGCAGTCTTGTCCTCACAGACTGACTCATCGACCACGTCCAAATGCAGTAGACTCGTGCTTTTTAAGGAAAATTGCTGCTTATGCAGGAGTGCTACCGGGCCTGGGCTGACGCATCAACGTCTCGGGATGCAAACACAAGCGGTCTTAAAAGAAGTATAATTCCGCCTCAAGCGCGCATCGGCAGAATTGGCGAGAAACTAGTTCAACTTCCTTCGAAGCACGTTTATTCTGGTCTCTCGCCAAGGCTGTCCAGGGAACTTCTGTAAGCCATCTCTACCATCTCCGCACAGGGGGACAACTCACTGGCCCACACCGCAAAGGAGAAAGCCAATCTGCTAAGCTCTCTCTTTGCGTTCAATTCAACTCTCGATGACGGGGAACCCGACGCCGACAATCCCGCGGTGTGAGTGCTCCATGCAGGATGTGCTGTTTACACTGCACTCGGTGCGCAAAAGACTCTCTCCTTGGACCTTAACAAGTCGAGTGGGCCTGATGGATTACTCCTGTTGTGCTGAAGACGTGTGCTCGGAGTTGGAACCGGTTTAACGCGTCTTTTCCATTACTCCTACTCTAGGCGTAGTGCTGAGTTCATGGAAGATTTATTTGGTCAACCTGATCCTAAAAGGCAACCGCTCAGACCCGTCTAACTATAGGACTATCGCCATCATCTGCTTGTTCTCCAAAATAATGGAATCCATTATAAACTGCCAGCTCATGAGGTACCTTGAGGCTTCAGCTGGTGATCTTCTGGACTACCTTACTCATAGATGGGCAGGCAGTAGAGTCCAGGGCTTCCCCTTTTTCTCATTGATCGTTAGTTTGGACATTGCGAGGCCTTCGATCGGGTTTGCACACAGCGCTTCTTTAGACTCCCTTCCTATGGGCTTCCGAGAAATTGTGCAATTGGATCACCAGCTTTCTTGTTGATCGGAGCATCAAGGTCGTAGTAGACGGTGCATCCGATTACAAGCGTATTAACTTGGTGTTCCACAAGGCTGCGTGCTATCACCAACGCCGTTATTTCTTCATATTGTGACGCCTCATAATTATATTAATTATATTAATAAATAATTAAATTCAATATAAAGACATTTAAAATTTCATAGAAATTATATTTTAAACAATTAAAATGCATTAATAAGCATAAAGTTCAAATATATTCATTTCGAATATTGAATATTATAGTATAGTAAACGCATAAAATTGTCGTTAAAATCTCTAAATTTATTAAAATTCTGCTAAAATATTCAGAATGTATTAAATAATACAAGTGCAAGTCGTTTATATTGCAATAATAAAGATAAATAACATTTGTAATCTAATTGATGAAAATGGGTCAAAAATTTTCCTTTTGTTCTTGTATTACTCAAAAATTTTCAAAATTCATGAGGGTGTTCCTGTATTACTCAGAAAATTTCTAAGTTAATGAGGGTGTTTTGTTATATGAAGGGCGTTGCCAGACACCTACCCATGGGTGTACATATGTATGTATATGGGTTGGTCGGCTGACCGACTGCTACTAGTATTGTTGCACAATGACTAGTCCTATATTAGAGACTTATGATAGTAAGGTCTATGATACAAAAGCATTAATATAGAATGCATCTATGTTGCGTAAGCATTATGATAGCAGAGTTATGACTTGAAGTCCCATATGTATAAGACATATAATAGTATGATCTATGAAATAAAGCAAATATGTGGAAGGTCTCAAATATGTAAAAGTATTATATTGAAAGAAATGGGACTTGAAAAAGATTATTATAGTGGCGTGTAGATAGCTTCACAGCGTCCGAGACCGAGGTAAACTTGGGCTCGCTAACCGATGTGTCCTAGATGTTAGTGCCGGTGATAAGCGGGTTTGTTGTAGCAATACGACTTGCCCGTGGACATCGCACACCCTTGCCGTTTGTGGGCGGCGTCTTAGCGCATAGCGTTATGATACGTCGGCTATCCTTCGGATTAGGTGAGTGTGTTTGGTAGTACTTTTAAGTGCAGCAAGCATACCAACTCCATGTCTTAGTGTAATAGCGCTATGATACGTGGATTTTAGAATAGAATAGAATAATTTTTATTCAACATTGATTACAAGTAATTATTATTGAAAGTCATTTTTACTGTAACACTGGTTCGAAAAAACTTTGTCCTGGGAAGAACCAGCAAGAAACCCAGCGGAACTTTTTTAAAAATAAATTTTACAATATAAATAATAATAATAATAAGCCCCTAAACAACCACACGTCCTGATTGACCATCGAATCACGGGGCGGACACACGATTGAAAAATTACTGGCGTGGCTAACGTGGCTCTAGAAACCCATTAAACATGGAGACCCGTCAAAAAGAAAACGTTTAGGACCGCTGCCGGGGCGATCGCCGGGGCACACCTGAGCTGGCGCTGGGTGTTTGAGCATGCGAACCGTCAACGGTGAGGAGTTGAACAGGCGGGCTCTCACCGACAAAGATGCTACAGCCGAAACCACTGACGGTGGTGATAGACTGGCTGACCGAACAGACAGTCCTTAGAAACAATCAGCCAAGCACCATTTCATACACACCTTCCAGACCATCATCAGCACCGATACCATCGTCACCTTCCATATCTTTATCACCCCTATTACTAGTTCTCATACAGATTCATCCTTGCCAACCTTGAATGTTGCGCGGGGGTAAATACCTTCTTGCCTGCGTCCACCAAGGCTTGGAAACCAAGAATTCGCATGAGATGGAGTAAGGAAGTAAACATATTTATGATGCGAACCTACTTTCACATCACCAAATTAGAGACCGACATGACCACATACAGACAGCAATTGTATGAACGTTTTACAAGACAATACCCATAAATTAGTGTAACAGAACAACGTATTTCCGATGAAAGAAGAACAATAGTAAGGAATAAACTTTTATCTCAAGAAGTAATATATCAACTAAAAGAAGAAGTACGTGCACAGTTAGAAGGTGGGACTCTTGTTATAACTTTGTATGCTTTCAGTAGGGTGTCCTTTGTGATGACACGAGCAAGATCAACTACCACAGTTTGATTTTCAGGGTTTCTGGTAATGCGGAATATGTCTTTGATGTCCCTTGTTTGTATATTTACTTTAAGAACTTCTCCGATCCAGGTTACAGTTTCAATGAGAGTCACCTTTGACTTATGTTTGTTAATTGGTATATTTTAATTTCCACACAGGTAGAACGAGCGCTTCTTTCGATGTTTTCCAGCTTAGTTTCAAGTGATTGAATGTAATTGAGATGTTGAGAATTTTCTTTCTTGAGTACATTGACTTGTTCTATAAGCGAGTCGTATTTAGTAGACATGAATTCAATAGACAAGCTAATCTCTGAATTTTGGTATTTTATCCCTTCAATCATTGTAAATAGTTTTCAATTTTCGTATCTTGTTGACATTTAAAATCGGAAAACATACTCCTCATTTCTTCTATAAAACTTGATAGCTGTCTTTCAGACGTACTAGTCCTCTTCCCTTTTGACGCTTTGTAACGTTGTAGTAATAGTTAGATGCATCATCCGACACACAATGCAGGTCGTATTCCGATTTACTAACGGCGCGAGCCGCCGGCTGGGTGGTTGCACTGATGTCATCGTTTGGCACGCAGGCGGCCTTAGCGGAGGGGTGACGCAGCGACATGGTGTAGATGATTACAAACTATTTACAAAATTTATTTTAGAAACAGCTTGGAAGCGACCACCTCATACCCAGGTTTATTATCAACCATGTATTCATTTATATTATAATAACCCTTTTATACAGTTTCAGCTTAACAAAACATTTAAACTTGGTAATAGAGAGAGCTTGTACGCTTTCCGGGACATTGTTGTAATAGCATATACATTGTCCCAAGAATGATTACTGACTCTGTGAGTCGGGAGTTTGTTCCAGTGTTTACAGAGTGTATATCACTTTTTTACTAAAACTATCTTTGTTTCTGTGAACATACATTAAATTTTCGTAAATATACTGAGAGGCCAAAGTTAATATATTGACCGAGACTCTCTCGGTTTAAGGTTGTAAATAGCTCTTATGGCCTCTTCTGCAAAACAAAATTATTTTTAAATTAGTTGCATTTCCCATAGCAAAATCCCATAAGACATTATGCTATGGAAATAACTGAAATAAACCAATCTAGCTGTCTCGACACTAGTGAGATCTCTAATCTTTTTACAGCGTAAGCTGCAGATTTTAGACTGCTTGCTAGTTTGGATATATGGGGCCCCACTGAAGCTTTGCGTCGAGAGTGATGTCAAGAAAACAGAGGGTTCAACAGGGCTCAGTTCTTCCCTTTTAAAGACACATTGGTATTCAGATTTTTAACATTCGTTGTTGTAAATTTAATACGTTTAGTTTTATTGCTGTTTAAATGCAGATTATTAACGTCAAACCAATGCACCTATTTTGATATAGTATTATTCACTTCGTCACATTTAAATGATAGACGTTTCAGTTTAAAATCAAGGAAGTATCATCAGCAAATAATACTATATCATGATTATCCTCACAAGGGTAGGTAAGTCATTAATATATACTAAAATAGGAATGGGCCAAGAATCGAGCCCTGAGGGACACCCACCTTTACGGACGACCCGGAAGAACTTTAACCATTGATAATAACTTTCTGCATTCTATTACTTAAATATGAAATAATAAGTTTAAGCACTGTGTTCTTGACACATAGTACTGTAGCTTCCTGATTAATGTCTCATGGTCAGGAAGCTACAGTAACACAGTCGAAGGCCTTGGAAAGGTCACAAACACACCCAAAGCATCCTCTGAATTCTTCCATGCACAAAAATATGTTTTATAAGTTCGACTCGGCATCGGTAGACGAGCGACCCCTTGTAACACCAAATTGATTTTTATGAAGCAATTTATTTATATTAAAAAAAACTTAACATCTGATCTAAAATAATTTTTTCAAAAATTTTACTTAATGTTGGTAGTACAGAAATTGGTCTAAAATTGGCGGGGTCTAATGTACTACCAGATTTAAATAAAGGTATGACTTTACTATGTTTCATTAGATCAGGAAACACACCAGATTCGACGCTTGTATTAAAAATTGTGGCTAGATAAGGTGCTATAATATCTATTATAGATGCAAAAACTTTAACGGAAATCCCCATAAGTCTGCCGTTTTCTTAACATCAATAGTTTTAAAATATTTAACGATATCTTTTGGCAATACTCTATGGAATTTAAAAGTATTTGAACAAGGCTTTACGTTTTGTTTAAGCAATGATTCGGCGACAGTAAAGAAGAATTTAATGATTTTGTTGTCAAAAAGGAACATCAGTAAAATGTTTCTCAAAAGCCATAGCAACTTCTTGATCAGATTGAGTTAAATTATTGTTAATATTCAATTGAAAATAAGTTATAGTAATAGTTAACAACATTACGTCGTTGTCAAACCAAAATCTGCTATGTGCACTTTTTCGAGATTTTTACATTTTGACTAGGAATAGTAGTTTACCAATCAATCTTTCGTATGAAATAACTGCTATGTGCTTTTGAGGACTGTACGACGAACCATGACAACTTTTAAAACATGCTATGTGCAGCAGCTAGAATATTATCAATTAACACCTGCTATGTGACAAACATGCACATAGCATATTTTATTTGACCACGGTCAATTGTGATTGTTTAGTAGAATATCTGCTATGTGTCTAGTCTAAACACAAAACAACATTAACAGTACATTAACTAGCTAATAATTAATAGATAAATAAGCGCATGTTTTGTAAATCACTTATTAGTCTTAAGAAATTTTACACTAATAAATAAGATAATAAACTAAAGTAGTTTGTACCCATAAATTACCAATAAATTGACAGGCTGATAAGTTCATTTTAAACCACTGATTAGTTCCAAGGATCCTACGGCCTTCAAAATAATAAATTAGATGATAAGTTAAAACTGTTTGCCCCATAATTTACTGATAAGTTGACAGGCATGTAAGTTCTTTCCAAAGTGTTTTAGGAATAGCTAGTTAATCTTAAGGACCACATTTTGAATAGTCGCCCACTACTACCACTATGTTCAAGTTTCCCATGCTCGTACAATATAAATATATTTTGTATTAGAAAAGTTAGTTCTATTTTATTTCTCGAGTTAACTACTACGTAGCACAGTCAGTTGATAAACTGTATTAACTTGTAAAGTACTTTGCACAAGTTATATAGTGAAAAAGAAATCTGTGGTTTTGTGTAAGCAACAAAATGAGCTGGGAAAGAAAATTTAGTTTTAACGGCAAGTGATGAAAATGTTTACAAGAGGAAAGTCAACATCCAACATGCCAAGAACCTTGCAGTGAACCAATGCCTCTGAATCAAGACCTGCTAAATTCCACAGCTACACAGGAGAGTGATCAACCGTCTATACCCTCCAGCAGTGAAAATAACGTGTCGGTAAATTCATCCCCTAAACGTAGTAATAGCCCACCCTTTCCTACAATCACCAAACGGAAGCGTTACATTGTTTACAGTAGCGATGATGATGAAGTTGACAGCGAGCATCGAAATGCCAAGCAGCTCTCAAACTCCAATATTACTGGGTAAACAATACATGGGTTACCAGAAAAAAGATGGGAAGCTAGAACAAAGCATTCCAAAAGAAGCCAGATCTGTAAAAACTCGTTGTAATCATACTGCAATAAAACAAAAATCTAAAAATAGTTTTATGTGTGGTTTAGTATCAGAAGAAGAACGAGCTGCATTGCATGTCAAGTTTTGGAATATGAATTCATGGGGTGAAAAAAGCTTTTGTACAAGGATTAGTATCCAAAAGAAATTTTCGTAAGCAAAGAAAACGTGATAATTCTATTACTGTCAGGAAAGAAACTGCTTTTGATATTTTGTACCTAAGTTTGATTCCCAAAATGCCAAAGTAAAAGTGTGCAGAATGTTTTTTTAAACACACTTGATCTCGGACGTGATTCTTTCTTACGCTGGGTTAAGATACATCAGCAATGCCAGTCATGGCAGACGACAATGAATCCCTACTTTAATTGGACGTAATCGTAGTGTCTTGGCCACCACCAGAAGTACACGAGGACACGGTGTCCGAATGGCGCAATTTACTCCCGAAAGTGCCTAGTCACTATTGCCGGGCATCATCAAAGCACATTTACGTAGAGTCAACTTTTCGATCACACCTGCACATGCATGCGGTTTATAAAACATGGTGTAATGAACAAAACAAAAGCCAGTTTCACGAAATACCTTCTTAAGTGTACTTAGTAAAGAGAACATTTCAATTCACAAACCAAGGAAGCACCAATGCGATGTCTGCACTAGTTTTCAGTTAAAACATATTTTGCAAGAGGATTGTAACACATATCCAGAAAAAGATGAAACACGTTGTGCTAAAACAAGGCAATAGAAATCTTGAAGGGTAACCCAGACCACCTAGTAATATCTGTTGACGTGCAAAGTGTTCTTTAGCACCAAAATTACTTGCAGGAGCATTGTATTATAAATAAAAACTACAATGTCATAATTTTACAATTTATAACTTGCGTACTGGAGATGTCGTTATTTATTTTTGGCATGAAGCAGATAGAGGAGTTACGTCCAACGAATTTACAAGCTGTATAATTGATTACCTTAAAACAGTTTGCAATGTCTACAAACAAATTACAATAATTAGTGAACTACCAAAACAGAAATAAGATTTTGGCAAGTGCATTAAGTAATTATGCTTATTTTTAAAGGTGGAAGTGGAACAAATCATATTAGAAAAGGGCACACTATGATGGAAGTTGACAGTGTCCACTCTACTATAGAACATTATATAAAGCCGCCTATTTATGCACCTCAAGATTACATTTCAAGAATGCGTCAAGCGCGGCCCAAACAACCCTATGATATTAGAGTAGTTCATTTTGATTTTTTCAAGGATTATGAGCATTTCAACACCAATTTTCAGTCTATTCGACCAGGTAAAAGGAAGGGTGATCCCACTGTGAATGATGTCAGAGCATTTTTGTATAAGTCTACTGGTGAAGTGTACTTCAAAATTCGCCATCCACAAAGTACAAAATTTTCCTCAACATTACCCTGAACCTTCGGCATTGTATGACAGGTCATTAGAAATAACTTAATCAAAGTTCAACCAATTACAAAATTAAAACCATTTATAGACCGAGACTACCATCCATTTTATGATTGTTTGAAATTTAAGTCTGATTAAAACTTATTGTTAATATTTTCAGTATTAAAGTCTAGTGTAAATCAAATATCTGTTTCACTAATACCTGTTATGTGCCAAATAAGTAACAATTTAAAATCTGTTATGTGCAAAAAATAATTTGATTTAAAAATATAAAATAAAGTATATAATCTAAATACTCAAAACACAAATAAAATTACATATGATATCTATGACTTTAACTTGATATGGTTTTAAAATTCAACTTCATATTAAATTTTTATACTTTTTGCACATAGCAGATATTGCTTTGGTAACAAAATTGATATTTTATCAATTTTATTGTTAATATTTTCAGTATTAAAGTCTAGTGTAAATGAAATATCTGTTTCACTAATACCTGTTATGCCAAATAATTGACAATTTAAAATCTGTTATGTGCAAAAAATAATTTGATTTAAAAATATAAAATAAAGTAAATAATCTAAATACTCAAAACACAAATAAAATTACGTATGATATCTATGACTTTAACTCGATATGGTTTTAAAATTCAACTTCATATTAAATTTTTATACTTTTTGCACATAGCAGATATTGCTGGTAACAAAATTGATATTTTATAAATTTTGTTACCAAAGTCGATAAAGGATCATGTAGGTGTGTTGTGAGGGTGCCATCCGTATGATGGTTGCATTGATGCTTACTGCTACTTGCGGTATTGCGTCTTGTGATGGATTTGCGGGTGTGCTGTGTCTGATTCGACGCATCTTGTGGTTCTGGTCGATGGAGGTATGTAGGTGGTGATGTCTGCTGGGATTGTATGGGGCCCCAGTTCACAAGGTTAGATTGAAGCGTCCCCAGCCCCATGGATGACAGAGGGCGTAAGGTTGGCAATGTCTAGACGAAATCAAGCTTTTCTTCGTTTTAATAGAGAACGTTCTGAAGGAAATTGGTTGTCTTTAAAGCAGCCAGGAATAGAGTGCAATCAAATGGTACGGGCAGCTAAACGCCGATATTTCCATAATTGTATTAATAACTCTTCTCCCGCCGAAGTGTGAAATTTCTTAGATCTTTTGGTCTTTGCAGGCCAGCTACATTGGATTGTGGTCCTTCTCTATCACTTGATGAAATCAACCAACATTTCCTTCTGTAACAGCAATGGACCCTACAATTCGCTCTCAAACTGTGGCTTCCATTGTTTCTGTGCAAATTCTAATATACCTATCTTTAATTTCTCTCCTGTTTCTCAGGATGATGTCAAAAGTCTATTTTAGTAATTCAGTCCAAGGCGGTGGGTTATGATGAGATTAGTAGACACATGGTAGTATTTATACTAGAGCACCTTCTTCCGGCAATTTCCCATGTTATAAATTTTCCCTTGATTCAGGTCAATACCTAATCTTTGGAAAAGGCTTTCATAAAGCCCTTCCAAAAGTTCCCCTTTCTTTACAAAATTTTAGAATCCTGTGTTTACAAGCAAATTTCTAAATTTATTTCGAAACATAACCTACTGAGTATATGTATATCAGTCTGGGTTTGGCCCTGGTCATAGTATCAATACTGCTTTAATTAACGTCACAGACGATATTAGACAAGGTATGGAGAAAAAAAGTAACAGTACTGGTACTAGTTGATTTCTCAAATGCTTTCAACACAGTTGATCATGAAATCCTTCTTTCCATACTGTCTCATCCAAATTTTAGCCCTACACCATTGAAATGGTTTGCATCTTATCTTCGCGGTCGACAGCAGTCAGTCTGTGTGAGGCAAATGACCTCAGCTTGGGCTGATGTGGAAGCTGGTGTGCCGCAAGGCGGTATTCTTTCTCCTATAATTTTTAAATTTTTATAAACTTTATTGCCTCCATCTTCGATTGCTCGTACTATCTGTATGCCGATGACCTTCAGCTATACGTGTAAGCTGAAATTGGGGATATCCATAATGGGATTAAAAAATTAAATGACAATTTATCAGCTATTAAAGATTGGTCTACTCGTTATGGAGTGTTGGTCAATCCTTTGAAATGCCAAGCTATACTGGTGGGTAGCTCAAGGATGCTAGCCAAGATTAATCTTGTAGACTTACCTATACAATACCGCTCAGTATGTCTGTAAAAATCTTGGCCTACACATTGACAGCACGCTGAATTGGAGAACTCAGGTTTCTGAAGTGAGTCGTAAAGTCATTGCCACGTTACGTTCTCTGTATCGTTTAAAACATTTTCTCCCACGAAGTCTAAGATCATGCTTGTCCAATCGCTCATATTACCCATAATTGATTATGCAGATGTGTGTTACGGATCTGTCCCAGGATCTTCTGAACAAGCTGGAACGCTTTCTCAATAACTGTATAAGATTTATTTTCGAGCTTCGTAAGTATGACCATATTTCGCAATATAGATCTAAGCAATTGGCTTACAATCCTGCAGAGGCGTATTTCCAGAATATTACTTGTTCTTTTTCCATATTAAATGACCCATTTTCGCCTTTTTATCTTAAGAGTAAATTTCACTATCTCTATAAGTTTGCTTTTAAAAAGTTGGTGCGTAATCATCTATTAAAGACAACACTTCTTACATGAATCATCCGTGTCATTTATATTGTTAGACGTATATTGTTATTTATATGTACTATTTATATATGTATGTTGATATGTATATATGTATGTATGTATATATTTATATATTTATATATATGTATAATGAGGAGATATTTCTACAGTTTATTTATTGTATATATTAGTAAAAGGTATATATAACGTAATTAATTATCATTTTATTTTGTTTTTATTCTATATTGCTACACCTACGTCAAATTCTCACCACTCCATGGGTTGACTGGTAGAGAATGCCTCAAGGCATTAAGTCCGCCCTTTGTATTCTTTTATATTAAGGAATGCAATAAAGAATAAATAAATAAATAAATATATTAATTTTGGCCTCCCAGTATATTTACGAAAATTTAATGTATGTTCACAAAAACAAAGATAGTTTTAGTAAAAAAGTGATATACACTCTGTAAACACTAGGAATAAACACAAGCTAGTGATACCAGTTTCTCGACTCCACAGAGTCAGTAATTCATTCTTGGAGCAATGTATACGCTATTACAATAAAGTCCCAGAAAATATACAAGCTCTCTCTATTTCCAAGTTTAAATATTTTATTAAACTAAAACTGTATAAAAAGGGTTATTATAATATAAATGAATACATGTTTGATAATAACCCCTGAGAATGAGGTGGTCGCTTCCAAGCTGTTTCTAAAATAAATTTTGTAAACAGTTTGTACAACCATTCATTTAAAATTTTCTATAAAAAAAGTCCCGCTGGGTTTCTTGCAGGTTCTTCCCAGGACAGAGGGTTTTTTCGAACCAGTGGTAAAGTAAAAAATGACTTTCAATAAGAATCACACATGTGATCTATATTGAATAGAAAATTATTCTATTCTATTCTATTCTGAATATCAAATATCATCAAAGTCGGTTGAGTGGATTAACATTTCCTTTCATAGCTTTTTTCCCCAAGTTCACAGTTTAACGGCTAATAACGACCAAATTTGAAAAAGCCCACTTAGTTGTGATAGTTTACCTTTTTAAATTAACCAGACATCAAACTATCTCAATTTTATCAAAATCAGTTCAGCAGTTTAGTCATGAAAACTGGACAGATTTTCGCATTAAAATAGAAAAGTATGGATTTGTCATACACATGATTCTGAACAACTCTCTTTTTATTTATCTGCAATACATTTTCGCAGCGGATTAGTTTTTGTTTTATATTTTCTCAAGTAAAATGAAATGTTTCAAAATGGGTTAGGTCTATGTACACTACCTCAAAAAAAAAAAAAGACAAAAATCTGTAAAATTCGGAAAAATAAATTCATTTACATGTATCCTGCCGTGCTACGCATCTTATACGTATTCAACAACTTGTTATTTACAATAAGAAAACAATAATACTTACCACCATTGTATTTGCAATAAGCTTGCACACTATTTACAAGTAAATATGTTTTAAAATTTAGACGAATTCTTTTTTTTTTTGATGATCGTGAACATCGATCAAAAGTCTAAAATGTGCAAATTTGCTCAGTCTGTCAACACAGTTTCACAGTTTTCATCTCATTCTTTTCAGAAAGAGACGGTCTGTAAAGATTCGTTGTGAATCCGTTATTATTGCCTTAAGTTTGATTTTATGTAATATAAAAAATCGTTTGTAACATTTATTTATTAAAATTTGTATGAATTGAGCGAATTCATACAAATGATCATGTTTAATGTCCATGTCACTATGCCGGTAGTTGTTGGGAGCACTAAGCTCGAAGTTGTTGACGAATATGTTTACCTGGGACAAATAGTCCGACTAGGTAAGTCCAACTTCGACCGAGAGGTCAATCGACGGATTCAACTCGGCTGGGCAGCGTTCGGGAAATTACGGCATCTTCTCGTCAGGTATACCTCAAAACTTGAAAACGAGGCTGTACAACCAGTGCGTGTTGCCAGTGATGACCTACGGAACTGAGACGTGGTCCTTCACTGCTGGCCGGATGAGGAAGCTCAAGGTCGCTCAGCGAGCTGGAGGAGCTATGCTCGGGGTCTCACTGCGTGATAAACTTAGAAATGAGGATATCCGCAGTAGAACCAGAGTGACCGACATATTAACAGATTAGTAAGCTGAAGTGGCAATGGGCCGGCCATATAGCTCGAAGAACCGACAACCGATGGGGAAAAAGGTTCTCGGTGGCGGCCTCATACCGGCGGACGAAGTGTGGGCGTCCCCCACTAGATGGAGTGACGACCTGGTAAGACATGCAGGAAGTCGATGGATGCGGGTGGCTCAGGACCGTGCTGTGGCATTCCTTGGGGAGGCCTATGTTCAGCAGTGGACTTGTGAAGGGCTGTAATGATGATGATGATGATGATGAGCGAATTGAGTTTCTAGTAGTGATAATATGACGTAACCGCTTGTATGTGTACTCCCAGCGACACTGGTTCTCGTACAAAATAAGCTTGGCAGCCATTCTATTGTGTATTATAATATTATATGGCCGAGCACGTGGTAAATCAGCACTTAATACTGTAATAACTGCTAATACGCCGTCGGCCATTTTGGCAGTTTTAACATATCTGGCAGTTCCTTCATCGGTCCAGAGAGTACATTTATTTAAATTTAAATTTCACTCACCTTGGCTTCCTGTCTCATCATATTGGATAACCATTTATTTTTTTCAATGATCGCTGGATAGTTGCTCCCACTCTAAAACAAAAAAAGGAGTTCTTAAAAAGCATTAGGTTTCTTCTGCGGTCAGAGGAATCACGGTCAATCAATATTTATTTATCGACGTATAAAAAATCTTCGATAAATAAATATATAACATTTCATTTCAAAGCAAAAAACTATTATTTTGGATAGCTCTGTGATGAAGTTGCTAAGCATCTAGCTGAGGCGCTGCGAAGAAAATTCTTTTAAGATGGTTGCAGGTGTCCATGGGCGGCAGCATCAGTGTTAATGTTCGCTTGTTTGACATTTTTTTAAGAGCTAAATTAAATTATAGTGTTGCAATGAAAAATGGAATTGCGTCAGAAACATTTCGCAAAAATTTTTACGATTACATTATTACAGATGATGGACTCTTGGATTTATCAAAACGATCCAGAAACGAAACGCCAGTCGATGGTTTCGTTGTTTTAAAATGAACCAACGTCTACAAAACTAATGCAATCGAGAAGCGCAGGGAAGATTTTGAACGCTAGTTTTCAACTTGACGTGGTATCTGGTGTCAATTCGTTTAACGAACTCGAAGTATTTTAGTTTTATTTTATTCATATGGCCACATGAGTAAATACCGTACAGAGGCAAAGCTTCTAAGTAGCTGTCAAAATTTTACCTATTTTGGTAGGGTTGGCACAGGAGGATAAAATTAAATAACAAAACGTTTATCAGCTTTTATTATATAATTAGGATACAATATTTTTTAAAAACTACTTTCTCTAAATAATTTATTTTTATAATTTTTGTTCTTCAATAATTTGTTGTGCCTATTAATTAAATGGTAAAGTATAATCTAATGTAAACTTTCTTTTTTTAAATAATCTATTAGAAAGCACTCACATGGCATAACAAATATACAATTTTGCACGCGTTTTATAATATTTCAATACCAATATTTATAATATTTCTTTCGAAAAATATTCGCAAAATTTTTGTTCAAGCAATTCATACATTGATGTCAGATACATTCTCACATTGGATGGAACTCGAATAAGCACCGTCGTTAGATGACAAGTTGATGTGCTGTAAAAAATTCAAAGAAATATTTTACAGTTCTTTTTTTTTAGAAAACTTAATACAAGATTTTTCAAAGTGATCCTCACAGATTATAAAGGAGATCTTCTCGTCCAACAGCTTATTACCACTCTTGTCGTCTGAAATTATAATTAAAAAAAGTGTGTGTGTCAGCTCCGACGCATGACTGGAGTTTACTCCTTTCGAACGATTATTTGTTTATATAAAGTAGTACAGCCGAGAGTACTCTGTGCTGGGGGCTGCGCAAGATAAGTTGCGCACGACATTACGTAGTCATGGAAACTTGAATACATAACATAACGCATGACGTAACGTTTGATTTTACTCCCATAAATTTTCATACCGGGCTTATATATGAAAATCGATTGTTGGAGTAAACTCCAAAACATGAACCTATGTTTTAATTTTAAACGTAATTATTCAATTATAAACATTATAAAATAACTATTCAATCACTTATAGGTAATTAGGTACTTTTACCGTTTCTCTCAATATTGAGGTATAATATGTATGAGGTATCTATCTGCTACATTAAAAATAATAAATTATAGTTTAGTTACTACTTACCTAGTGGTCTTTGGGATAATTAAAAAATGATATATTTTTATTTGTTCTATTATTGTTCATACATACAGTACAGTAAACCATATTTACACTCTTTATATTTCATTTGATACGAATAATAATTCTTTAAAAAATAAAATTTTACACTTATTATTCTTTACATAACCCTGAATTTGAACACTGGCCGAGCCGGCTTAGAGCAGTTTCTCTTTGTACGTGACGAGCCGCCAGTGCTCACGCACACACGCGCGTCTAGTTTGTAGTAGTGTAACTATCATAGCGCGGTTGTATGAAGCTTTGTCTATGCACGGTACGGTTTCTTTATTCATGTGATATGGCTTACTAACAGTCACCTTACACAATGACATTTTAAATAACAGAAAAGTTTCTTAAGCTAAGTGTAGTGATTACTTATTAGTAAACACAGCATGCACTATAACAGAAACTTAAATAGGTTTTAATTTAATTTAATAAAGTTAACAAGTTTAAAAGAAAATTACGTAGTTTATCCGTATGGTAATATAATACACAAGCTGGTTGCCCGGAAATGCCATACTGTCGACAATTTTTTTACGGAAACTAAGCGGATTCAAAGTCTACATCAACCCCTACAATTTTTAAAATATGTTTTATGCTATTGAATTTTACAGTAAGGTTTTGCGAGTTCATGCATAAATTATTCTAAAATATTTTAAATAATAAATTAATTTGTTAAGGGTGCCTAAATCCTTAATATTGTGATTCATATTTTTCCTAACAATATATTTTACTTCCCTGATCCAAACATATTTGAACCCTTTTTCCTTAGCCTTGATTCTGGTAGCAGCATGAAGTACTTTTTGGAAGGCGACAAATACTCGACTACATATATCGCTGCCTTGGTACCTGAAACCCTAGGTGATAACTGTTTAATTTGTCAAGATGATTATTTTTATTGAATTTTATAATGGAGGCAAGAAATTGATCACGCAAAAAAAGCTGTGCGAGTGCAGTGTATAATATCGTTTCCTTTGACAGTATATCCTACAACAGTTTCCAACTTTTGTATAATACTAATCAAGTTTTCATTTCTATTGTCAGGTACACAATGATGTTCTAGATTATTTGCGCGCAAATGCTGCTGTGTTATATTAATACATTGTTCCGCAGAAATAAGTCGCATGTCAGGTATTGTTGGTATGCAGATGATAGCACAGTCACAGAGAGATTCATGACCAGTGCAAAAGACAAGAGGCCATGGTGGAGCGGATAAATACTCTTAAGTCTCGTCTCCCAATGGGGTGATGACAATCTGGTCTCTTTCAACGCCGCCAAAACGCAGGCCTGTCTGTTCTCCGCAAAACGGAGTCCATTTGATCTGACCCCTACTTTCCGAGGTACATCTGTAGAGGTTACTGATCATTTCGAGATTCTTCTCTCAACCTCAACTTTGGCGCCAACATTGAGTCAAAAGCACAAACTGCGGCCTAAAAACTGGGAATTTTAAACAAAGTGAAGCGATACTTCACGCCTGGACAGCTTCTAACCTTATACAAAGCTCAAGCCCGAACATGCATGTGGAGTATTGTAGTCACCTTTGGGATGGGTCAGCAAATTATCAACTTGTAGCACTCAACTCAGTGGAACGCAGAGCCAAGAGGCTTACCGGCGACAAAAATCTGGTGGAAATTAAGCTTCACAGCCTAGCTCCTCGCCGCCAAGTTGCTTGTTTGTCGGTCTTCTACAGATTGTACTTCGGAGAGTGTGCCCATGAGCTTCATTAGCTTATACCGCCATCTCCATTCTCCCATCGGAATACCAGACGTACTGCAGATTACCATCCACACTTGGTTGATATTCCGAATATTTGCACTAAGCGCTATAAGTCATCTTTCATAATGCGCACAACCAAGGAGTGGAATGCCCTGCTGGTGTCTGTTTTTCCGAGTGCATAGAACCTTAACCTCTTCAAGGTGCGTGTTAACAGGCTTCTCCTGGGCAAACTCGCTCCATCGTAGACCTCATCTTTGCCCTCGGGCCAGATGGAGGTCAAGAGTGAGCCTAGTTTTAATAAAAAAAGTTCCGATATAATACTTTTCATTTTCAGGTTATCTTCAAGCAATTCCTTATCAGCTTTCTTGACTTCTGTCTGTTCTTTCTCAATATCCTCAAACCTGTTATTGATCAAAATTCATGGACTCATTAATTTCTTTTATCTCGTTTTTGATAGGTTTAAGTTCTTTATTAATAATTTCCTTCAGTATATCACTAAATTCGTTTCGTATAACATCTTGAACAATAATTCTTACATCTGCGCCAGTTAAAGCTGTCGTATTTGGCGGTGAATTAAATGCAGGTCTTTTAGTGCCTCTGCCGGTATTGATATTACGTACGAGTTGAGTCTTGTTTTGAACATCTAGGAGCATTATTTGTACACTGGGGGGCAATTCCAATTTGATAACAGTTCGGTTTCATTGATCCCAGACATGGACAGACAGGCTAAATGAAATAATTTATTATAAGCATCGATCACTAATGAAAAATATTAGTGATCGATGATTATAAGCCATAGAGTTAATAAACTCCTCATTCTGTTCGGTTTCGATATTACAACATTCCCATTTAGTCATCTTGCAAATATTGTATTTATGTTTGTATGGTAAACTATATAACTTTTCTATTTTCTATTCGTATTAACGGTATTTATTCCATTTGATTTTATCCTTCTTTCTGCACTAAATATTTATCGTTGTAGGATGAAATTTTTGTTACAAAAAGGTACAATTCTTTTTAAAATCAACAAAAAGTGCAATGCGATTCTATTAAATATATATGTCTTAAGAGTTTTAGATCATCGGCATACATTAAAACAAAAGAGTTAGTTTTGTAGTCTGGGCCGTTAATAAAAAAGTAAAAAAGGATAGGGCCAATATTTGATCTTTGTGTAATTACTTAAATAAAAAGACCGTTACAGTACAAGAAATCGTGCGAAAGCGCGACACAGCTCATCATAAAGTTGAGTTAGAACGATTTAAAGTTGGAAAAATTACGTCGGTGGTGTGTCTTTCTTAGTGTAGTGGTGCTGGGATTAGTGGTGACGGGGATAGTGCACACAATCGAGGGAGGGCGGGAGTTGCTCTTCAAACTAGGTAAGACACATGGGTGTTATTCATAATAATTGTACGTTACGGATATGAAAAGATATGAAAATAAATTTAATGTAACAGAAATGATAACATATAGGAATTGTAGACTAGTACATAACATGCATAAATTTAAATATAAGTATTATTTAAAAGATGGTCATTCATTTTATCCAGGAGATTAATAAAAGCTGTTTTGATTATCAGTAATTTTAATAGAAGTAAACAGACAAAAGATCATTTATGCATAGATAATTGAAGGTTGTATATTATATTATTATATCAAAATAATAACTATTTTAAAATTACTTTCCTATACAATAAATTGATGTTAATTTGCAGAAAACGTGATTATGATTTATGATTGTAAGAAAAGTAATTTAATACTTTTAAAATTGCTTTATTACAATTAATTTAGGAAAGTAATTTTGAGTAATCACTTGATATGGAGTGGCAAAATAATTAATATCCGGTTTGAAACTTTATGGTGACATTAATCAATAACAACAATATAGGAACATAACACCCTTCTTTGAAACATAAAAGTTAACTTAAACGACATCGTAATGCGATTTTGTATTTTATTAAAATATTGCGTTAAAAAGTGATGCATACAATATGCTATACAATAGTTTAGAATAAGTATTCTAAACTTTTGTATAGCCTCGAAATATATAAGAAATTTCCATAGTCGTGGCATGAAATACAACACCACAAAATTAGCATAATTATTATTTATTTTGTTGTGTACAAAATGTATTAGAAACTATCTTCACTATCATCAGATAAATGAAAAGAAATTATTAAGACGTTTGTCTTGAGTTTTCTTTAAGACACCTATTTTACCGTCGGTATTAGAAACAGAAGGTAATAATTCATCTGGCGTGATCAGCTCCTTAAAATCTTTTCGTATATCATTTGTAGCTATGTTATAAGATTTTGAAGATCCTATTAGATTTTGCAATGTTTCTCGGTTATAATTAACTTTAATATCGGAGAGAATAGTTACTTGTGAATTTTGTGTTCTATTAGATTTTATTGACAAAATACGTTTATCAGGTACAATTTCTTCATCAACAGGAGATCACTTGATTCAGAAGATGTTGATGGAAGCCTTTTGCACGTTTTGTAGGTTTTAGTAAGTTATGATTCTTTAGTAAATAACAATCACACATTCCCTTTTGGGTGAACGAGCACAGAAACAGCTTAAAATTCTTGACGCAATATTGTGAATGATTTGTAGTTTGTATTTGATGTATTTTCATATTATTGGGACAGGTATAAGCGATATCAAAGATGCCTTATAATCTTCCTTAATACTGTTTATGTCCTCTTCATCAATGCAGAAAAGTTTAACGCTGGTTTCTTTTTTTAAAAGATTATATGCAGATTCGGCGTTGAGGACGTCACTGCCATGTGCCACTTTACTGTCTAAAAGCCTTTTAATAACACCACCAACGCCATCGGCAGCACCCTTTCCATGGGCGGCTTCAAAAAAATTCCATGTCCCAGTTAAACCAAAATCTTTCATGATTGTATTAAATAAAAAAAGGTTTTTCTTTTGCCGGTACTGTGTCGTTGGCCCATCGGAAAAAACGTGTAGTGTGTCAATTTCTGGTGATTGTTTAATTATGTGGGTTAAAATAGGTTTTAAATGTGCCCATATTGCTTCTGGCGAATGGTCAGTTGCATCTGATAAAGTACAGTAACTCTGTGGTTTTTAATTTTTTTGGTATATCATACTGTATGCAAAGATATCTGATATTGAGAGGCCCCAAAGTGAACGGCTTGGATCTCTTGAAACATTTTACAAGAAAAATTCTCCGAAAAATCACAATGTAAGAGAATTTCATTAGTTTTAAGATTATCCTTCATATCTTTATACATTTTGTATTGATGGCTGATATTGTATAAATGAATATTAAAATCCTGTAGGTCTCGTTCAAATTTAGTCACTAAATCTTTTAAAGCGCCAGTCTTAATTTCTTTTACATTTCGTTTACATTTCTTTATTAAATTATTCTTTTTATATTCTACTTTTTTAATAGACCACTCCAGCCATGTAACATTTTCATCAAGTGTAATTGTAGTTAAATCATATGTTATTTTTTTAACTTTACAGATTGTACATTGCCCATACATACATTTCTGAGAGTTTGAATTGCAAACTAAAGATTTAACCAGATCGTTTATACTTTTATGTCCAATTAGAACTGATAATTTTTTGAGGGTGGCAAATTTTAATTCAATATTTGAATGCTTCTTGCACACGCATGTATCATGGTCTGAAAGTTTTGGCCTGACTACATAAAAGGCTTATTTCTTAAAAATGTCGTAAAATTAATTCCTGTATCTTGTTTAAACTTGTTATATAAATTAGTTACGTTGTCAAGTAGATATCTTTTTTGTATCTTCAATTTTTTTAGGGTCTTTGTCTCTTTCTTCCCAGCAGTTGTTCGAGATACATCATCTTGTAAATAGAAATCTCGTATTATGCTGGCAAACACTGCATGTTTGGTATTTTCTTGTGTTATTGTATTACGAGGCCGACCTTTTAAACCAATACAGTAACCCAATCTAGTTTTCATTTTATGTTCTTGAACCACAGCATTGCTGACTACATTTTTTAAAATATTTCTTTCAGCGTTACTTTTAGCATTCTTGTATGAGTTTGTTAAACATTCGCTCAATATGTTCTTTTCGAGTATAACTTTTCTTATTTTATCTTTTTCTGGTGAAGGTACATCTTTTAACTGCTGAATGAAGGACTCAGTTTTTAATATTGAAGAAGTTGGCGTTGTTGGTAATGAAGGTTCAACATTTTCTTTACAGTCATCTCTATAATTTTGCTGACATGTCAATAACAATTTGTATCTATAAACTCTTTTCTTAGAGAATCTACATGCTTTTCAATATATCTATTTTTCTTTTTTGCTTTTTATTTTCTTTGGTAATTCTGTAATATCTTTCTTTATATATTTTACGACTAGAGTTTTTGTCTGTTTTGTCATTGTGATTCAACTGTTTTTGTTTCAGTTGCCGCCAAATTTTACGTCTTATAACTTTTTCGGTCTCTGATAACTCAGAAATCTTTTTATAATTTCTTCTTTTTTTCTCAGCATCTTTTTCTTCTTCATTCCATTTAATAGGATTATTTTGCTTTAAACGTTCTCTATATCTTTTTTGTCGCTCTGCTGATGTCAATGGCATTTTATCTAAAACAAAAGTAAACATTACCTGTATTTTTATTATACATACTTTTTTTAAATCCCGCTCTATACAACAATTTATCTAAAAATGTAAAATATCTATCATGCCATTTTACATTAAAAATGAAAAGTAACTATAATAATTAATCTGAACATTATTGATTAAAATTGTTATCATCCGGTTTTAAGAGAAAATGAAATGGTATATCATTGATATGGGAGCATATTATGTAATATTAGATATTCCTCTAGTTTTTAAAAACTGCATTTACTAAAGTCAACTTTTCATAGTTTTAAGATTGATTCAACGATCAATTCTAAAACAATGAAAAGTTTTCCATAAATAGTCAATTTCCTGCTTATCTATCAGTTGTATCTAATTCCACTGTGTAACATTAGTGACATCTTCAGAAACTCAGCACCAATGCAAGATTCGTATGTTATGAAGTTTGAAGTACATAAGTAGATATTAAAAATATTTGATAACTTACTGATGATTACTTTGTAACTCAATAATCTACAAATATATTAATATCCGCATAAATTGAAACCTTTATAAATAGATGACCCACATTTTAAAATAAATAGGTTAGCAATTTTCTATTGAACAATTAAATTTGCTATATATACGCAGCTTTACCTATTCATATCTGTTACGTAACAGAGAAGCGTAACGGAGAAATACCGTATATGAAAACTTAGCACGTGTCTAAACTACAAAAAACTTTGTGGTAACGTCATCAATTAGTTTTGACAAATTCCTTCTACCGATTTCTCTTCCGCAACCACGATCCTTTTCTCATAATAATATAAAACCTTGAAAATACTTACTGAATTTAAATACACCACAAAAATGAATATCACAAATAAATGTCGAATGTCGAATGTTACACACAATATTGATGGCACTGAGTGAAAGAACAAATGGCCGAATCGACAGTCACGTCACCTGTTTACAGTGTTTGTTGTGTAATGTTGCCAGTAAATAATTTTATTTCCAAGTTAGTAATAATGTTGTAAAACACTGTAACCGAGAAGAAAAACAGAGATGAGTATAATATTGGACATTCATTTAAATATGTAAATATTATGTATACATTACTGTTTATTTTATTTATTTCATAGAATAATGTATTTTAATGGATAACCATACCAAAAAACTTTTAAGTTGTATTCTAAACTAATTCGATTTTTTTAAATAAATTTTTAATGTTATCTTAAGTAAAGATGGACATGAATTTATGTATGAAATTTCTGTGGGCACAGTTTGAAAATTTGAAATATTGGAATATATTTTAGTTTCGATAATTTTACTGAGTATTATAAATTGTAGTTCTACACTTTTAGAATTAGGGTAAATAAAATTTTGCTAATATTGAAACAGCAAATAAAAATAAGCGAGCTGGACGCGGAGAGAGTAGTAAATGTACAATTTTCGTGAATAACACCCACATAATTTTATTTTATTGAGCGGATATTGGCAAAGTATATTGTTCCAACTTTAATATAATGGATTTCCGCAAAGTAACGCCTGGTTCTGTAAATTATCTTAGAACGATTTATCTAATCTTGACATTCAACAACATATTCTAAATGTTTGCGTTCATTTCTATTTGACGTTAGTTTCTTGTAAAACACTTCAAGATAAAGGCAAGTGCAAATTACGTTGTAGTTCAAGAATATTTACTATTGATAAGGAAATTGACGATTCTACATCTACACTGCTTGTCGTACTTCACTAGTTTCAATAAACGAGCAATGTATCTCCGCACTAAGACCGAGGAAAATATTTAAAAAATATTTATAACCTATTATAAAAGTACGTCACAAAGTTTGGTTCCTTCCTTCCAGATGTGTTTGAGTAGAGAAGTGCAATTAGTAAAACAAATTGTGATAAAAAATTGATGTAGCACACCGATTTTTGAAGTTATACTTCTTTTGGGGCGTTTGGGAAAAATGATGAGAGTGAATTTTTTACGATGCGCGCGCATACCGACATCCAAAAACGACACCATGAAGTTGTTACGATGCGCGCGCACACTGAAACCTAAAAGTGACAACTTCAGTGGGTGATTGTCCCTCAAGTTTTTTTTGTTTTGTTACGCTAAAGAAGTAGAACTTCCTACGTGCGTACATAAGTACACACTCACTTTTTTAATCGCGCGAAATACGTTTCACATCAAAAAATATTTAGTAAATTATAATTACCCACGCAAACTGCCGTTTCTCCAAGTTCTTTAGTCTCTTCTCCATGATATAAAGCTTCTTAACGAAGTCGTCGACCATGCATCGGCATATTTGTAAGGATTCTCCAAATATACGCATTTTGTTTTGCATTTCGTTAAAGTCCTTGCGAAATCTAAAAAAGTACCAAGAACAGTGCCGTTAGCACAAGCTTTTGACTCTGACTTTTTCGTATCATCAATCTAGCATCAACGAGGGGTAATAATCTTACGCTCACCAGATGTCGCTAGTTGGGACAAAGGTGAACTTATTTGTTAGTTGAAAAGTTGTTTTTTATTTATTTAATTATAAGTTTTTCGGTTTCTAGTGTACACAAAACAATGCCACATGCATATTGAATTTTTTTTAAATTCTTCAACTTTTAGGAATAGCCGTAGTTTGGTTTATTCATATCTAATCTAATTAATATGGAATATAACTAATATTTCAGGAGAAAAACATTAATCTCTACACTTTTCTAACAAATTATCTTCCCCCGCTATGAAATCTGTCAAATCACGTCGGTGGCAGAAGAAGTCATTGACATCAACTAAAATGAAAATATGAACAGCGCCCCAAGCGGAAGTAAATAGAACTGTCATACAAAGTCATTCGATGGCGATACGAATTCGATACGATAGAAAACTCGTGCTCAGGGGCTGAACACAAAACTCTTATTTAGATGTGGTCACTAAAACCCTCTCAAAATGAGAGGAGGCCTGTGCTCAGCAGTGGAACGTATATAGGCTGTAACTTTAACTTTTAACTTTTAACTTTTTTAGAAAAACATTAATTTAACAAACACAGTACAAAAAAGCAAAATAATAAGTGTGCCTCCGGGTGTACCGACACTATCTTAGCGAACAGACTTTACACAACGAAGAGATTGTAATATTGATTCCAATTAATTGTACAGAAATTTTAATTAAATATACAGAGAAATGTTATTCACTTTAGAAATAATATTTTCCTATCCTAGAAAATGAAATTCTTGAATGTATGCACCATAGACTGCAACATTGAACGTGTCTTATCTGTAGAGCTATTTCATAATGGAAACGTAAGCAATTGTTTGCTAACCATGCAGTTATGTGATGTCATCTACCCGATACCGTGCATCATGAAAACGATAGCATCGACAACATGGACTGCGCTATTGCTGATCTGGGTATTTCATTAAGATGTGTTATTAAATAAAAAAAGATGTCAAAAATTCGGATAATATTATATAGGAAGTATTATATTTTCGTGGTAGAGCCACGCTGCAGCTATAATATAGTTGTAGCACGAATATTTTATGATAATATATTATATTACATCTAATCTGCTGGATGGTTGATTGGAAAGCCACTTTTTATTAAATGATTTATAACCTTAGCAGATGTAACTCTTTATAATTTACTTCATAAAGTTTCATACATGTTTTGGCTTACAGATTAGTACTTAATTATTTAATTTTAAGAAACTTTTATCTCCACAACTGTAAACTGTATTGTGTTAATAAATAAATAAAAAATAAAAAGAATAAGTCGGCTTGACCGAGGTAGGACCACGCTCCACAGAATACCAGCGTAATGTGTTCCGTATGGTAGTGTAGAGAACCGGAGACCCATTTTGCTAGAAACGAGGCATTCCATCTTAGTTCTCGGGGTGACAACGCATCATCATCATCATCATCACTACAGCCCTTCACAAGTCCACTGATGAACATAGGCCTCCCCTCAAGGAATGACAAAGCAACTATGTGACAACGCATCTGCATTTTTAATCGAGGATAAATGTAGATGTCTATGGGCCATAGCATCCACTTACCATCAGGTGGCATGTGTGCTCGTTTACATAACATAACATAACATAAACACTCACGCCTGTCACCCAGAGGGTAGGCAGAGATTATGGACTTCATTTGGCACGATCCTGACACACCTCTCTCGCCTCCTCCACATTCATATACCTAGGCATACACGCTCGTCGGTTAAGGGTACTCTTAATTTGGCCCATTTTCAGTATATCGCCAATTTGGTGCTAAACCTTCGTCTAGGGCGTCCTTCCCGACTCTGCCGTTCACCTCTGCCACATAAATTTGTTTTGTCACTCTTTCCTCATTCATTCTTTCTACATGACCAAACCACCGAAGCATTCCTTTCTTAATCCTGGTCACAACATCATCGTGCAAACCACACTCTTCTCTTATCACACAATTTCTCACTCTGTCATTCAGATTCAGCCCTAACATACTCCTTAATGACCGCATTTCTACAGCATTTATTCTAGTCTCGTGCTTCTTCTGCCACACCCAACTTTCACTACCATACATTAAAGTAGGACTAACACAGCATTGTGAATTGCCATACGTGCCTTTTGGACACATTCTGACTTTCCACAACAGAGTGTAGAGCCCCATTTACTTTATTTCCTGCGTTCACTCGTCGTTCTATATCCTATCATACCTACCATCCCTGCTAAATACACATCCCAAATACACAAACTCATCTACTTGCTCGACCAATTCCCCTTCTATTCTTATTTCACATATTGTTTTACTTTCTTCTCTTTCAAAGACCATAACTTTCGTCTTACTTGCGTTCACTTTCATTCCCCTTTCTTTAATGAAATGTTCATTAATGTAACCATCATTTGCAACTCGGCCGCAGACGACGCGAGTATGACTTGATCATCGGCGTACAAAAGGCATTTGACGGTTAACTCACCCATTCTTAACCCGCATTCTTCAACTTTCAGATTTTCCAAACAACTGTCCATAAATAGGTTGAACAGCCACGGGGAAGCCACACAGCCCTGTCTGACCCCTTTATGGATGCCAAACCAGTCCGAGTAGGCCCCGTTGATCCTGACACAAGCACTGGAGTCCCTATACAGAGACTTCAATGCCTGTATCAACCCAACACTCAACCCAAATGAGTTCAGTGTTTGCCATAATACATCCCTGTCCACTCTATCATTAGCCTTTTCCAAGTCCACGAACGCACAAAACCTTTTGGTTTTGGCCAGCTTCTCCGCGATCATGCGCATGGAAAAGACCTGATCCGTACATCCCATTCCCTTTCTAAATCCCTTGCACATCCAAATTTTTCCATCAGTATCTTTCATAACTCTTTCAATTAGTACCTTAGCATACAGTTTTCCCACAATGATAAGAAGACTGATACCACGGTAGTTTTACAGTCCTGCTGCGATCCTTTTCCTTTATATAGTGGGACTATCAGGGCTTTGCACCAGTCTCCAGTACCTTAAGTTCCCAACACAAATTAAACAAGGTGTACAGCAGGTCTGCCACCATTTCCTCTCCAGCCCTTAGCATTTCGAGTGATACTCTATCATATCCGGCTGCCTTACCTGCTTTCATACTTTTCATTGCTTTCATTATTTCATCAATACTTATCTCTCTATCTCTTTCCTCTTCTTTCGGAAATTCTATTTTATTTAATTCAAACGTCTCATCACTCATAAACACGCTTTCAAAGTATTCCTTCTATCTCCTTAAACTCGACACTTCGTCATTCAGAATACAGCCATTCTGGTCTCGTATAGCATCCATTCTAGGCAGTTTTGAATGTCCCCTGGCAGTTCTTACGAGTTTCAGAACATTTTAATATTTGCCTGGAAGTTATCCGATGTTCTCCGTTCTTTCTTGCTTTTCCTTTCAACTACTTCTTTTACTCTCTTATTTAGATGTCTAAAGACTGCCTTTTTTCTTTCAATATCATCATTTATACCGCTAGAATAACTAGCCTTGGTTGCTAGTAAATCTAGCCATGCTCTCTTCTTTGCTTCTACTTCCATCCGTACCTCATCATCCCACCATAAAGTGTTATTTTTCTTTTCATTCGTTCTCTTACTTACCATACTTCGGTAGCTGCATCCACCAAACCTTTCTTGACATTATACCACACAGTCTCCAAGTCTAAATCATTCATACACAATTCATCCATACCACTTATATTTTCTCTCAGTCTACATTTGTACTTCTTTGCACCTTCATCTTGTAACCTCTCTGTTCTTATACGCTGTAACGCAGTGGTAGACACAGATGTCCGATGCCACCAACGTCTGAATAGACCATTAATTCGGCATAAGACCAAGTAATGATCCGTCCTACGTTGGACCCCGTAAACCCTTGTATCTACAACTGCGCTCCTCATTCTTTCATCCACAATTATGAAATCTATCATGCTTCTATCATCACCTCTTTCCCATGTATACATATGAATCTTCTTATGACGAAAGAAAGTGTTCGTCACAAAAGATTCTTTTCCACACATACGGTGAGGAGGCTTTCACCATTCTCATTTATACTTTCATCACCAAACGTTCCCAATATCCTTTCATAACCAAGCCTTTTCACGCCAACCCTTCCATTAAAATCTCCTAATATAACAATATTTTCATTACCCTTGTATTTCATTAGCACCGTCCTTACCATCTCCCAAAACTGCTCTCGGATATAAGTGGGCTTAGACATGTCTGAGGCGTAGACCCCTAGAACAAATAACTTCTTTAAGCCCACTTTCATTCGTATCCATAGCAGTTTTGGGCTTACACATTCATACTCTTTCACACAATGACCCATTCTTTCTGAAAGTATGATACCGACTCCCTGGCATGCCCGCTCGGTCTCGTCTACACCAGACCAGTACGCGGTATATATGCCATGCAGGCATCCTTTCCTTCCGTTTCGTCTCATTTACATAACACATCTATCCCTCTATCATACATCATATCGCATACTTCATCCATCTTATCATTCATTGCTCACATACATTCAGCGTAGCCAGACGGGCTTCCGCAATCCACTTTTCGCCCTCCAGGAGACAGAACGTGACGGGTGGCGAACTTCGTCGCCGTGTGTGCTCGTTTGTCACCCTTATTCTAAACAAAAAAAAAGAATAACATCTGGACTTAAGTCCACGAGGGTGATGCATACTCTTATCCCATTTTTCTCACAATTCCATATTATTACTAAAATATTTTTTCCCCACCCATTCTACCTGAATAAGTCGCTGCTGTGGCTCATAGGCACCAATTTCTATCCTCGGTTAAAAATCAAAATGCAGTAAAAACTATCTCTGGTTCTTTTCATTAACATATGAAATATAAGCAGAATTGTGATGCTCTTTTAAGCTATTTTAACAGACTTCAAAAAAAAAAGTAGGAGGTACTCAATTCGACTGTATTTTTTATGTGTGTTACCTTAGAACCATTTTCTAGATGAATCGATTTTGATGATTTTTTATTTGCTGGTGCTTCTCATGTGGTCCCATATAAATTTAATCAAGATCTGACCAGTAGTTTTTGAGTTATCCTTAATAATGCGTATTTAAATGACTTCGACTACATTGATGATGTTATCATTTTATTTATATTATTAAATTCGGTTGTACAAAATTTTTAGTTTTACAACTTGCGTGAGAGCGTGTTCTTTCCCCGATCGATTCGAACCGTGCTGTAGTTATAATAGGTACAACTTTACAATACAGTATGATCTTAGAGTAGTATACATAAGTATATATTATACTCAAAGAGTTTTCAAGATAGTAGTACCAGTTACTCGACTCCACAGAGTCAGTAATTCATTCTTGGGGGCGATGTATACGCTTTTACAACCAAACTTTTAAAACCAGAAAATATACTGAATCTGACTTCAGGCAATTTTAAAAACTTTATTAAACAAAGATTGTATAAAAAGGATTATTATTAGACTTGCAACGAATATTCGGCTATTATTCGGTATTCGGCCTATTCGGATACTTTTATTCTATTCGGGCGAATACCAAATATTTAGGTAGGTACTATTCGGCCGAATACCGAATACTTAAGTAAGAAGTTTTATTGTAGTCGGATAATTGGTAAAATGAAAATATTTATCCATTTTATCATAAATTTTTTTTTCTTGTAATCATATATATAATATCACATAATCAACTTCCGTATTATAAAATAAAAAAAAAAACTAATAAATAAATTTCTATGCACTCGAATTATCGTAATTAAAGTGGAAGATAATGGTGCAGAAAGATTTAACTTTTCTTTATTTTCGGGCAGTAGTTTACTCTTTTTCTTCTCGTAGACAATCCCAGCTTCAGAGAATAGACGATCTGAAGAATAAACACTACTTCCTTCCCGGTCGAACACTTTTGCCTAATATACGACTGTTTGGCCAGGAAGTCCGTAGAATATTCGGTATTCGACGTGTGGCCGAATATACCTTTTGTTGCAAGTCTAGTTATTATAATATTAAGGAATAACCGGTGGCGTAGCTATGTAACCAAGGGCCCCGGGGCAAAAATGAAATTGGGGCCCTATTTGAACTAAACTATATAAATACTTTAAAGGTAAAAACTACTTTATCATCAGCTCCTTATCGCTCACTCCAGGGTATAATAAAGCAAAGCTACTTATTCTGCTAGATAGTATGTGTAACGCAGTAAATAATATTTAATCGTACTTCCTATAGATAATGAATAATTATATTAAAGAGGATTTCTTGAGTGACCGACTCATCTATCAACGCACATCCCAAACTGCTATACGTAAAAATTTGAACATTGGACAGTTGTTGCCTTTTATAACGTAGGCATCCACTAAGAAAGGATTTAGGAAAAATCAAACTCTAAGAGGGTGAAAGTGGGTGTTACATTGGGTGGAACTTTTTAATTTTAAACTTGAAACTTATTTAAGGTACTCTGTATATGAAATATATGAATTCGGATTTAGCGGCTTTTGAAAACAACCCATAATGGGGAGACTAGAAAAAAATAATTAATGGTTTTATTAATTTGGAAACTGAAACTTGAAAACTGAAACTGAAAAGAAAACTGCAAGTTGTAAATGAAAAATTGACGGACAGCTCAAATTGCAGAACGTAGAAGCAGGAAATTGTGACAATATAGCTTCCTTTTATTACTTAGGTATTAACTAAGATAGGATTTTGAAAAATTCAAACCTTCAGGGGGTGACATAAGGTGTTACAGTTTGTACTAAACTTTTTATTTTACGGGGCGATTGACTCGAAACTTACTTATCAGTACTCTGTCAATAAAGGCCTGTTTTCACTTTGATTAGTGATTAGTGCAGGTGATTAGTGCAGGTGATTAGTGCAGGTGATTAGTGCAGGTGATTAGTGCAGGTGATTAGTGCAGGTGATTAGTGCAGGTGATTAGTGCAGGTGCTTAGTGATTAGGAGTAAACACGAGTGAACAGCGATTGATTAGTGCAAGTGATTAGTAATCTGTGTAGTAAAGTGATTAGAAGCGTGTTCTATTTTTTTTGAGTGGACTGTGGGTATCCACGCCCCGCGCGTCCTCCCTTCCCCCTCATCCGCAGCATGCCTGCTACTAAACACGTCTGGACAGCAGTGTTAAGTGTTTAGCGTTTAGCGTCGGACGCTCGCTTGTGATGCAAAAAATGGCAAAGTGGACCGAAGACATAACCTATAAATTTGTGCAGGAGTACTAAAACATGAATGTCTTTACAATAGTAAACAACCTAACTGCAAAATTAAAGGAGCCCGAGATGCGGCATTTCTACTTATAAGTGAAGCTATGAACACACCGGGGTTTGGAAGTAAAGAAGTTTATACTAAAATAAGAAACTTGCGGTCTACATATTTGCGTCCATACTTGCTGGCTAACACCTGAATTTACTAAACACAGCCACTAAACAGAATTGGATACTACTCTCACTACACACCTGCACTAATCACCCGCAATTACTAATCACCTGCACTCGCACTAATCAAAGTGAAAACAGGCCTTAAAATAAATGAATACTTACGTAGTTCTCGATTTTTCAAAACAACCCCTTAATTACTTCTTTTGTGTTTTTCTCATGAACTAATTTTCGCGCGTTACTTTCAGATAAAATATGTTCGTATTGTGGAACGAAAAGTCAGCTGTATACATTGTATTAAAGACATACAGTAATAAATGTCAGTAATAATAAAACTTTGAAATGAACAGCTAAATTACCCAAGTTTTTAAATCTGTAAGCCGTGGACAAATTTGGATCTATTTTTCACAATAAGTTACTTAGCACTTATTTTCTTTTTCGTAACATTGTATTATCAATACCAAAGCGACAAACTAAATCGATCCAATAGTGCTTTTTTAAACATAAATTAATAACACATGTAGATTGAACCTGTGCGAAGCCGGGCGGGTTGCTAGTAATATTATAAATGTGAAAGTGTGTTTGTTTGTTATGCTTTCACGTAAAAACTACTGTATGGATTTGAATGAAATTTTGCACACGGATGGAGCTTGACCTGGTTAGGAAATACGATATTTTCATCCCCATATAAGGATCCCGTGGGATAATTTTCAATATTGGTCCATACCAGGCGAACGAAGTCGCGGGCAGATGCTGGTAAAAATAAACAATGACGAAGTAGATTACAGTTCATAATATAGGTACTTAGACAATAAAACGAAGTAGACGATTTTATTTTAACAATGATGTTTAGGTTCTGGAGGTAGGGGAAATTTTTGTGATGTCGACCGTTCGAGGTTTGTTAGTCAGAGGCCAAAAGGAGACAAAAATTCTTTATTGAACAAGGATATTATATAACTTTTTCGAACGTCCTTCATAAGGCCGAGGGCCCCTTGAGCATGGGGCCCTGGGGCTACGCCACTGGAATAACCTCTGGAAATGAGGTGATCGCTACCAAGCTATTTCTAATTTGTTTTGTGCGGTTAATTATTGTGTAACTTTAATGATTGTAAATTGTTTTTTTTTTAAATTCCCGCTGGATTTTTTACTGGTTCTTTCTAGGACGACGGTATTTTCCGAACCAGTGGTAAAATGCATAATGGAACTATGCATAAGAGTGACTTTCAATAAGGATTATTTATAATCTACTAGCTGATAACCGGCGCGTTGCAGCCACAGAAAAAATAATTGTGGAAATGTCTTTTTAAATTCGGAAGAGTTATATTGTTTAGTTAGAAATGATAATACATTCATTGAAATCGAGTGATGTATAAAGGCTGATTTACACGGGGTCAGTAACAGGCACCAGTGCTGGCACCGAGGACTGATTTGCCCCGTTTACACGCAGTCAGTAGTCGCGCAGACAGTGCTGTACTGACTCCAAATCAATTTACATTATGCCAGTAGCGGGTCAGCACTGACTTGCCTCGAATTTGGAGCCAGTTAGTGTCCCTGTGTAAATCAGCCATAACTTTCAAATAAATTTGTCGGTACGATACGCGCTACACCTACTGTAAGATAATTGTACTATGCCTATAACCTTTACGCAAGTGCAAGCAATAAGTTGACAAAGCTTCAGCGCAATCTGATGAACGGTACGGCAGCGCATAAAATACGAACAAATTTTTTTTTTATATATTAGATATTGAATAAAAAAGTTTCTATTTCTACTTGATAATTTGCGTATAATCTTTAAGTACCTTGAAATTGAAGAGGAAAGCGAAGTTCTTGATACAGCCGATGCATACGTAACGGGTGTTGGTCTCATCTTACTCTGTGTCTTCCTGCCATCTTGGTAGTCATTCGATGGGTCGCTCATATTCTTTTTAGACGTAGCTTCGTTGATGTCTGTTTGTTTCATTTTATTATTTTTATTTATTTTAACATACGGAAAAGAAAGTAATTAATTTTACATATCAGTGACATGAAACCGCTATATTTTGTTGCCAAAATACCACAAATAAAACATAAGTTTGCACAGTTTGAATAGGATGACGATATTTTACATTTTTTAATATTTTATTAAAGAATTTTTAATATTTTATTATGTAGTTCTAATAAACCGTGAAAAAAATATATTTATGTACTATGGCTGTTTACAAAATTACATTTAAATATTTTAAAATCTCTTTGTTTTTTATTATATTGATAAAATATTGACAGGAAATTTTGAAAGGGTACAACTTGACAAATACAGATTAAGCAGATAACAGACATAGAAGTAGTTGGTCATGATCAGTCATGATTGAAAACGTAATATTTACTTAGCTTTTTAATCGATTACAAAAAAACGAGAAGAATCTTGAATTAAACTACTTTTACGGATTATATCGCGTTTAATTAACTTATTTTATTAATTCCCGACGTTTCGGGTGCTTTACAGCACCCATGGTCACGGGGGACTGAGGTGATTGACGTCCCAATGTCAAAGTTAATCCGGAGTACCTTCAGCTTTTTTAATTATTAATTTTGGTCCGATCTACGCAGAATGAACTAACTGTGTCTTGAAGTCTTGCAGTGGTATGCTTGGGTTTAGTTTTAATTTTATTAATTACAGGATCCCAAGCATAGACTTAGGATATACTATACGCTAGTATATTCTAAGTCTATGATCCCAAGCAGGTGGTAGTACCCAGCCTCCCTCTCTATTGAAATTAGGATGTTTTTTAATTTCAATAGCCTCACGTATCATCCTTGGCAGGAATCGATGTTCTTTCGCGAGAATCTGTGGTTTATCAAATCTAATGTAATGGCGGGGGCCGTCTAGGATATGATCACAAACTGCAGACTTCCCGGAACGTTGGTGCTTCACGTCAGCTATGTGTTCTTTTACGCGGGTTTTAATAGATCGTTTTGTTTGCCCTATATATGAGAGACCACATTCACAATCAAGCTTGTACACTCCTGCATCTTGTAGAGGAATATTGCACTTGACGGATGGTAAGAACTGACTAATCTTCTTCGGCGGCTTGAAGAATGTTCTTATAGAAGCTCGCTTCAAGATGTAGCCAATCTTGTCTGTGACACCTCTGACATATGGTAGTACAGCAGGCACACGCTCGACTGTGGCCGGCTTCACTCGGTCACTGTGACGTAGGCGCGGGACCCGAAGCTTGTTGTCGTGCAGAACCTGCTTGACGTGCTGAAGCTCGGCGGCCAGGTGTTTGCTGTCACAGATTCCTCGTGCTCTCTGTAACAAAGATTTGCCCACGGTAGCCAACAGTGAAGGATGATGGTGGGATTCACCATTTAAATATCTGTTTGTATGGGTCTTTTTCTATACACGGTGTGACCTATGGTGTTGTTAGGATTTCGAATTACTAATACATCTAGAAAAGCTAAAGAATTATTTGCCTCTAATATAAATTTAAATTGAATTTTAGAGTTTATGGAATTAAGATGTTCTAAAAATGCAGTTACTTTGTCTGATGGTAAAATTGTGAAAGTATCGTCTACGTACCGCTTGTAGAACCTTGGAGTTACTGGTGCAGTAAGCAGGGCTTTCTCCTCAAAGTCCTCCATAAAAATATCGGCGACAATGGGAGATACCGGTGAGCCCATTGCAACACCATCTACTTGCTTGTAAAACTCTTCCTTCCACAATAGATAGCCAGATGTAAGGCAATGTCTAAGCAGCACTGCATATTCTGCTGGCATGTTGTTTTCCTCTAGTTTCCTAGTTACAATTGAGATGCAGTCTTCAACAGGTAGGCATGTAAACAGAGACTGAACATCAAAACTGACCATAGTTTCATTGTCAGTAAGACATAGGTCTTTTATCTCACTAACAAAATGGTATGAATCCTTAGTGTGTGCTCTTGTGTGTCCTCTGAGTGGTGATAGTGTTTTTGCTAAGAGTTGAGCCAATCTGTAAGTTGGCGAATCGATCTGACTCACTATTGGACGTAATGGAGCGTTCGGTTTGTGTATTTTTGGTAACCCATACAACTTCGGTGGTTTGGCACACGCGCAGGTATTATCGAATTGACGTCTAGATTCAATTTCTCGGAGTATTTCTTAATTAGATCGCTAGTTGTTTTAAGCGTATTAGTTTTAGGGTCTGTTTTGACCTTTACGTACGTACTTTCATCCGATAAAAGTTGTTGTATTTTAGAATTGTCGGGAAACGTCGGAAATTAATAAAATAAGTTAATTAAACGCGATATAATCCGTAAAAGTAGTTTAATTCAATGTGTAGTGTTCGCGTAAATATAAGAAATCATTACGAGAAGAATCTGCTATTTCTCGGAAACGACTGAACCAATTTTAGTAATATTTTTTATTAAATAAAATAAAATATGCTTCAGACCGAATTTCGGTCACGGTGGCCAGTCTCAATGGAGAATAGCCATCTGCGCAGGACAGAATTATAATGCCCGAGTGTAACGTCTATTCCCTCACTTACACGGCAATCCGACACGACCGGAGGGAAATCAGGCTCATAACGCCGTTGGCGTTTACGTGCTTTCCGAGGTACGGGGGTGAAATAACGACAACTTCCTGACTCAGGGTTGCTACTGAGAATTTCTTTACAGAATAATCCAATCATGACCAGCAGTCACGCTTACGACAATTGTACCAACGTGGAAATAAAAAAAAATTGGAAAATCCAAAAGTGCACACCCCAAACGCTCATGTAATATTTTAAATGGATTACAGAAGTGATTATCGAAAGGAACCAGCTCTACATGATTCTGAAGATAGTGAAAAAAATTAGGTCGTTTTGTTAAGTAGTTCTTGAGATATCTTGTCACAGAGAATTTATGAAACACAGACTACAGGACAACCACAATATAATTTTTTATCGGACATATTTTATAATAATACGTGTTGTTAAATTTAATAATTAATTTATTAACATTCCGTTGCTAGCGATACGTTTTGCTAGCAACGCAAATTTTAACAGTTCGTTGCGGTGAAAATTTTAGAGCAGCACCTAAAATTAATTAGCACCTAAAAATCCCTAATTTTGGGTTTTCTAAATGAAAATTCCTGACTTTGCGTTGCTGGCGATACACAATTCAAGGCCATCTATCTACACTACGTCAGAAGGGGCCGTGACGGAAAAATCTTACACTTTTTCTCGCCTAGCCCCCATCCGCCAAATTCGTACCGTGCGATAAAGAACTGCGTTCCAAAAAAACTAAAACTAATAACTTAATTATCATACAGTCCTACTCCCCGTGGTATCGTGGCAAGAACGCTGGTTGCGTTTCCTCGCTGAATGGCTATACTTAGCCTTTGAGCGAGAAAAAAACCAGCCCTCTTATCATCAGCAGCAACGACGAAAATGACATGTTGAATAAAAAAATAGCATCAGGCTTGTTCATTAATGTTTCCTTTTTCTAATTATGTGCTTTCCATAACATATTAGTGCGTTGTAAAATAATAAACACGACTTAATGTGAGTGAAACGAGTGCTTTAAAATATTCGACAGTAGAGCCCAACCCCTCCGCTTCTCGTTCGAAGTGTGCAATAAAATATACTTCAGGGGTAGTCTCATATAAGCTTAAAGTTAAAAATTCCATCAATAAAAGTGAAAAAAATAAGGGATAAATATTTTAATGTGCCTATTTAAACGTCATTCGGTCTCGAGGACATTGTTATTATAATTAATTAAAATATAAGTAATACAAGCGTATGGTTAGTGTAGAGAATCGGATACCTTTTTTACTGGAAACGCGGTATTTCATCTTAGTCCTCAGGGGTGACAACGCAACTGCATTTTGACTCTTAATCAAGGATAAATGTAGATGTCCATGAGTCACTTACCATCTACTTACCATCAGGTAGAAAGTTCGCTTGTTTGT
The DNA here is from genome assembly GCA_029286625.1 of Parnassius orleans. Lineage (NCBI taxonomy): Eukaryota > Metazoa > Arthropoda > Insecta > Lepidoptera > Papilionidae > Parnassius > Parnassius orleans. The sequence continues at coordinate 612,390 of JAGSMP010000116.1, read as the reverse complement.
CAACCTAATTCTATAAAAAATACAAGTATATGTGTTAATCCATTGTCGGTCATTCTTTATGAAAAGTGGCTTCGCTGCGTAAATCATTACATTATTATGAATAAAAAATATAACAAAGTAAAGCTGAATTATAATGTAGTAATAGCATTAAGAATGTGTGCGTTGAAGAAAAACAAATCTTTTTTTATCTTTCCAACCGCAGCTCTTAAATTTGCAATGTTTGTAGTCACATAATATTTTTTTTATTTGCATCGGGGTGAAATTTTTGTGAAAAAAATTCTAAGTTGTTACTTGTACGCCGAACTCTACGCTGACCACAACCACAAAAAAAAAAACAGAGTTGTTTTGTGTTTGAACCGCAAAGCTGTAGACTGTAGATATATCGCTGTTTATAAGAGGTTCGATTTTCCATACAGCGATATAAGCTTTGTAAGAAATTTTGCATAAGTACGATTGAAGTTTGTCAGATGGTCCGCTGCTTATGTCACAGCCCAGTATATTCTAAGTCTATGGTCACAGCCATATACCTAGGTCTGGAAAAATCACTGAAGACACAGAGTTGTCGTGCTAGACAGAAAATTAAAAGAAATGTTAAAAATAATAATTATTCATGCAACAATGCACTTAAATTGATATCCCTCTTCTACACGGTAAACAACAAGGTTGAAGTAGGTTAAAACAACATTAGCTGGTTAAGTTAACCAAATTAGTCGAATATTTAAGTTTTTGAATTTAGAAGGATATTTTATTTCAAGACTATGGTGGCGACATCTGTTGTGAGTGTTCGTTACTAAAATAAATACAAGTACACAATATGCTACACGTAATAGGAGAAAAGTTGTACCGCTTGCTGAATTATCGTGTTTTTAATAGATGGCGTGGTACGATAACTTTTTTATGAAATACATCGCTTTTATAATATTTTGAACAAGCTGTAAAACCCTATTTCATACCCTTGGAATTTTCCAAAATTGAATTTTCCAAAAACCTGTCATAGTCGGTGTCTACGTCGAGAAAGTATACATAATATGCTAAATTTGAACTCAATCGGGCGTATAGTTTAGGAGATCTCGTGATGAGTGAACCAGTGGTATTTTGCTCATAGACTTAGAATCAAAGAGTATATATATATATATATATATATATATATACTATAGAGCGGACATAGGGAATATTTGCATACAAAAACTTTGAGCTAGCGCGTGTGTGACGCCCTCTACCTAAACATAGCAAAACTACGCTGAATATTTATTAGCAAAACATTTCAGCTATTCCCCAGTAGGTGACGCTAATAAATGTAAGGTAAAAACCCGTTTTAGGAATGTTACCGTTTCGACATCAAAGTATCGATAATGTTGTTGGAGGTTACTAAGTTTGTAATGCTTTACGATATAATAATAGGGAATATGCATGCTTTTTTATTGTATAATTCTATTTATCATGACTCCCATTACACCAAAAAAATCATATAAACTTTTTAAGTCATTAATAACGTCATGAATGAAATGAAATGTCATGAAATAAAATATTTAATTTCCAATAACTAAGAATCAATTCACATTGGTGGCATCTTGGATGACGTCACTAAGTCCATTAGACGCTATAATAATAGCCTATGATTGTTCGTTCGGCGTCGAAGGCATATCGCGAAACGTCAAATCTAATAAGAGAGCGCCACCATGTTTTACAAATTCGTTTCTTTTACAAAAATACACTTTAAATCTAACATATTTTAGGAAAGCACTGAACTTAAAAGTCGTTACGCGATAAATTCACGAGGTTGCGCGTTTACCGCTAAAAAGAACACCTTTGTCGTATCTCCTCAATTTCAGAGCACTTCCTTTGTTGCCGCAGCCAAAAGCGGAATCTTCGGCGTCGACATATCGAATGATCTGCAGTAGCATGGTCACTTGGAAGAGAAAGCTAAATTGGCTTGGTGTACTCAGTAGAGTGGGACAGTATTTCATGCTTGCACACCGTTTGCAACTTTACAAGCGCAGGTTCGGTCTGACATGGAATATTGTTCTCATCTCTGGATCGGGGCTTCCCAGGGCGAGCTCCTTCCACTTGACCGCATAGAGAGCAGAACGGCTTGACTTCGACGACCGAGTTGTCTTTGATTGGCTCGACTCACTGGCGCTGCGTAGAGATGTTGCATCCCTTTGCATTTCTTTCATTCTATCGTATTTACCACGGGGACTGCTCTGAGAAATTGTTCGGATTAATTCCAGCCACCAAATTTCACCAACATACATCGCGACAAAACTTACTTTACCATCCACATCATTTGGATGCTTGGCGGTTCACTACTGTGCGATTTAATAGGAGTTTTCTTAGGAATCGTTTACTATCGGCGATTTTTATGGACCGATACGACTTAGGAACCTTCAAGAAACGAGCTTACTCCTTTTAAAAGGCCGGCAACGCATCTGTAATTCTCCTGGTATAGTAGAATTATATAATTTTTTTTAAAAGAAGGCTATCTTGTTGACTGGTTGTACTGTTGAATTAAACTACTTTTACGGATTATATCGCGTTTAATTAACTTATTTTATTAATTCCCGACGTTTCGGTGCTTTACAGCACCCATGGTCACGGGGACTGAGGTGATTGACGTCCCGATGCCAAAGTTAATCCGGAGTACCTTCAGATTTTTAATTATTAATTTTGGTCCGATCTACGCAGAATGAACTAACTGTGTCTTGAAGTCTTGCAGTGGTATGCTTGGGTTTAGTTTTAATTTTATTAATTACAGGATCCCAAGCAGGTGGTAGTACCCGGCCACCCCCTCTATTGAAATTAGGATGTTTTTTAATTTCAATAGCCTCGCGTATCATCCTTGGCAGGATCAAATCTAAAACTGCAGACTTCCCGGAACGTTGGTGCTTCACGTCAGCTATGTGTTCTTTTACGCGGGTTTTAATAGATCGTTTTGTTTGCCTATATGAGAGACCACATTCACAATCAAGCTTGTACACTCCTGCATCTTGTAGAGGAATATTGCACTTGACGGATGGTAAGAACTGACTAATCTTCTTCGGCGGCTTGAAGAATGTAGTTGAAGAGTGCAGTGGTCCGGGGTTCGATTCTCCGGTCACTGTATGTTGGTTTAAAATTTATAAAAAAAAGGTTGTCTTATATGGCCCATGTTCTTCCAAGTTGGCCTACATAGGCGGCTAAGTCGGCCTATACAGGCGGATAAGTCAGCCTATACAGGCGGCTAAGTTGGCCTATGGGCGTCTAAGTTGGCCTGTCTGCGGCATTGCGGGTTATTACTCGACTCTCTAATCGCTATAGAGAGGAGTTCTCTTGGTAGAGGTCGCCCGTCCGGTGGCCGAGCATGTAAAGGTGCGAAATTGTGTAGATGTTCGTGTAGCCCGTTGTCGGCGCGGTCGAACATGCCGCGCGCTAATCGGGCCACAAATTCCTCGATAGTCTCCATCTTCAAGTTGGCCGCGATGACGTCATTCAGGACGTAGCGACCTGCACCGACGATGGTCCGTAGTGATATATTCTGCTGGACCTGTAGTCGCCGCTTCTGATGATCGCTCAGGAGCGCGTACCAGGCCGGCGCAGCGTATGTAAGTCTTGATCGTATGTACATCTTATATATTTTAGCTTTATTTTCAGCGGTAGCTTGGATGCCAGGACGGGACGGAGCGCCGCCCGCGCACATCTGGCGTTGCGGACGACGAGATCGACGTGCGCGGTCATGCGCAGCATCCGATCTATCCGGCATCCAAGATAGGTCGCGGCCTTCTCGTACTTGATCTCCTGGCCCCTGAGCGTCAAAGGTGGTGGGAAGTTCCTCAATCGGCGAGTGAGCGGAGTGGTCGTCTTGCCAACATTGACGGCCATCCTCCACTCGTCCAGCCATGGTGGTAGCAGGTCCAGCAGGCGCTGCATCCTGGCAGTGGCTATGTGGGCTCTTCTAGACGATGTGAAGTAGGCACTATCGTCCGCGTATAGCGCCAGTTCAACATCGTCTTCCCATTCGCGCAGGTGGTTTGCCAGAGTGGGGATGTCATTGGTATAAGCCGCGTACAGGATCGGCGATAGACAGCTGCCCTGTGGCACGCCGGCTCTAATTGGTCTCGCTGCGGACTCGGCGTCCTCTACACAGACGTAGAACGTCCTATCACTGAGGAATGACGCCACTAGCCGCAACATAGCAGGAGGGGTACTTGTTTGTGCTTCTAGTTTATAGAGTAATCCAGAGTGCCACACTCTGTCGAACGCCTTCTCTATGTCGAGAAAGACGCCCAACGATGTGCGGCCGCGGTTGTACTCGTCCGCAAGGTAGTGCAGCACCCTGGTCAGCTGTGTTGCTGTAGAGTGGCCCCTCCTGAATCCGTGCTGTTCCGCCCGAAGTTGTACGCACGGGCGGAAGCTTCTTAGTAGCAGTCTTTCACACAGTTTAGCTAAGTGCGGTAGCAGCGTGATCGGCCTATAACTGGCTGCTCTACGCCTGTCCTTCCCGGGTTTCGGCAGTACGATCACTTTGCCGATTTTCCAGTCCTCCGGGAAGTGGGATGTCCGCAGTATTACTACTACTTAAATGTCTTTGCTTAGAATATACTGGCGTATACACTATAAGTCTATGATTTCGCTTGTATATAGACTACCGTCCAAAAGTTTCGAAGCAGCCAGGTAAAATCAAATAAAAGACAACAAAACCGTCAATTTTATTTTTTATAGTTTTTAAATAAAAAATAAACAAAAACTAATTTAAGCAAAGTAAGAAATTAACTTACAATATGAAATTAATTTAAATTTTAGATTCATCGAAATGTCCATCTTTTTCTTTTATTATCTTCTCGCATAATTTAGGCATTATATTAATTAATTTCTTAAAATATGTTTTTATGACCGTTATGACCGTATGAGATTCAGGCGGAATCTTTAAGAATTTTTAGATAGACTTCCTTGTTTAGTTTTCCGGTTATCTTCACAAAATTTCCTGGTTTACTGTTGCCAAAGAACCCCCAAACTATAACATTACTACCACCATGTTTAATAGTAGGCACTGTACATGCTTCTGAAGCTCTCTTCTTTTGACCGGCGTACAAACACACGTCTATTGGATCCGAAAATCTGAAACTTTGATTTGTCCGTCCAATGAACATTTTCCCATTGATATATTGGCCAGTTTTTATGCGCCTTTGCCCATGCTAGTCTATTTTTCTTATGTCCAGTCCCAGATATAACACCCATTTCAATAACCGTTGTTATTGAAATGGGTGTTTAAATATCATATAAATTGTGTAATGTAATAATTTGATGGGTTTGATTTAATTTAAAGTTTATTTTATTCTTTTTAGAACATTTAAATAAAAGCTTCTTTTTAAAAATGTTTTTTTACTCCATTTTAATTTATTTTTTATTTTTTAGTTATCGCTGGACATATTTCTAAGTGTGTTCACTTCATTTAATGCGTCATTGTTGGTTTTTGATCGCCATCTTGATTTTTTTATGACCTTTGTTGACCCTTGTTAGTCCCTACAACATTTGTTCGAGTACCTCCAAACCATCCCTAACCTTTGCTGAGTTATAACTCTTTCTCTTTTTTGTTATGGCGGCCATTTTCTTTTCCGCCATTTTGAATTTTTTTCTCCACCGCTAGAATTTGTCCGATATTTGTTTTTTTTATAGAATAATGGTGACAAACGAGCACACAGTCCACCTGATGGTAAGTGGATGCTGTGGCCCATAGACATCTACATTTATTCTTAATTAAGAATCAAAATGCAGATGCGTTATCACCCCTGAGGATGAAATGTAAAAAGGGTCTCCGGTTCTCTACACTCACCATACGAAACACAGCAGCATTAAGCTGCTATTTTACGCTGGTATATGGTTAATACACGATCCCGGTAAGTCTTACCGTTGGACATCATTTTATTCGTATTCTTCTCAGCAAACCCTTTCGTTTGATATCCATATCATGGGGGTGCATATAAAACATGGTCCGCCATTTTTGGGTGTCCGCCATATTAGATTTAGAATGACGTCACTTTACTTAGTGTGTTTCGCTCATCAAGCTTATATAACACACAGCCGGATATAACGCAAAAACCAACGGAGCGCATAGACGATCTGAAGCAAAGAATCGCTGCTTGGGGGAAGCGGATGCGGTGATATACTGAGAGGTCAAGACGGTTCAACTAGAATCGTCTCTTCCAGAGTGATCAAAAGAGGCTCTAATGGGTCCGCAAATAACTTTTTTTTAAAATGCTATTAAAAACTACTAAATATTTTTTCAAATTTCTTTTTTATTTGAAAGTACAATCCTTCCGTTAATGATGGAAAATAATTTCATTCAAATGGCTGCCTCGGCTGGTCATGCAGTAGCCTACACGATCGGTCCAATTTTTGAGTACATTATCGATTGTGTGCAGCTGTATTTCACCAATGGCTTCACGAATATTGTCCTTAAAGCGTCAATTGTCTCTGGCTTGTCGGCGTAACACTTATCTTTGACGGCACCCCACAAATAATAGTCCAAAGGTGTCAAATCGCAGCCCGAGGTGGTTAAACGACATCAGCCTGCGGCTGATAATGCGATTTTCAAAACAGGGCGCAAAACATCAAGTGTAGCGTCGGCTGTGTGGCACGTTGCGCCGTCCTGTTGAAACCAAATGTTGCCAATATCCTCCTCTTCAATTTCTGTGAACAAAAATTCGTTCAACATGGCCCGATAACGATCGCCATTGACTGTAACGGCCACACCTTGCTCATTTTCGAAGAAAAATGGCCCAATTATGCCTCTGGACCAAAATCCGCACCAAACAGTGACTCGTTTTGGGTGCACCGGCTTTCGATGAATGCGTGCGGGTTTTCTGCCCCAAATGCGACAATTCTGCTTGTTTACATACCCGCCAAGTTCGAAATGAGCTTCATCTGAAAAGATGATTTTTTTGGCAAAATCCGCATCTTCTGCAAGTCGATCGCAGGCCCACTTAGCGAAGCGAAAACGCATTGGATGGTCAGTTGGCTTCAACTCCTGAACCAATTGATTTTGTACGGCGTCATACCAAGGTCTTTACGCAAAATTCGTCTCAATGATGTCTCCGAAATGTCCAATTGTTGAGAACGACGGTGAACTGATGTTGATGGCGTTTCACGCACACTTTCGGCCACAGCAGCAATATTCTCGGTGTACACACTGTTTTTACAAGGTAACGAACATACGGAGCTGACGGTGCTTCATTTCTTCCAAAATCCGTACGCAATTTTCGCACACATTCTGCAACATTACCATGATTTTCAAAGTAATGTCGCAATATTTCCCAACGTTGTTCAAGCGTATACACAACCATATTCGTTCAGCGGAAGGATAAAACTAATTATCTGTCAAATTAGACATGAGCTAAGTGTTGCCATTCACGAAATAAGCACTAGTTGAAAAAAAAGTTAGATGGCGGACCCGTTATAAGTAATTGGAGCGACCAATGGTATGTGGAACGGGCCCAGTATCGAATCAGGCCGACAATGTCGCATTCTGGCGCGGCCTATGGTCAGAGCTCGTAAACCACAGCGAGGGCCCTTGGACGGAAGTTGTGGCGAGTCATTTTCTTTTATATATTTATTCAGCCCAACCAAATGACAATTCTCTATAAATACCCCCAACATTATAATAAAAAATACTAATATTTTTATATACCATAATATATAATATATTGTAATACTTAGTTTTTTGCGCACATAAAAATGTTTTTTAAAATTTGAATTTTATTTTGTACAGTTAAAGATTTACTATTGTTTACAATCCTTTAATATCTCAGTAATACTGATAGTAATGTTTTTGTTTCTTTTAAGCTTTTGGAGGTCATCAGGTTGAGTTATATTGTATAATCCACTAGTTGCCCAGGCAGACGTTCTATGGCCCTTTTCGACGACCCTTTGTTCTATAAAAAATTCTTAGATTCGCTATAAAAATATTGAGGGTTACTTATCGGGATAAAAACTATCCTATCTCTCAGGTTGGAGCAAGAAATACACATTTACAAAATTCATTTACAAATTCTTAAAATCGGCTGAGTGGTTTCGTTGAACGAACATCGTAACAGGATTTTATACCTGTATTGAGATAAAAATTTCAATTTTTTAAAATCATGCAAGGTGATCAGTTGACTAACAAACAGGCTCATGCCGTCTTGTATGTACAAAAATTACAATTTGCAAGGTCATCGGTCGATCGGAATTTTGCGTCTCGTCAGAGTATCACCGAATATATAATACTACAGATATATTATATTACTACGTCACAGTTTTTAAAACCGGCCGATTTGATAAGTATCCATTCACTCTGATACACAGAACATCTATGTATGATATTATGTTAGCCGACCAATAACTTTCGCCTCTATGCGCGCGTAGTCGTAAACAGACTAAACATAATATTATTACCTAATAAAAAACATAAATACTCACGCCTGTCACCCAGAGGGGTAGGTAGAGATTACGAACTTCCATTTGGCACGATCCTGACTCACCTTTCTCGCCTCCTTTACATCCATATGTCTACGCATACATGCTCGTCGGTTGAGGGTACTCTTAATCTGGCCCATCTTCAATATATCACCAATTTGGTCGATAAACTTTCGTCTAGGGCGACCCTTCCGGATTCTGATATTCACTTCTGTCTTCTGCAACACAAATTTGCTTTGTCACTCTTTCTACATGACCAAACCGAAGCATTCCTTTCCTGATCCTGGTTACAACATCATCTTGCGATTACAATATTATTAAATTTCACAATAAATAATAATAATGTCCTCCAGACCGAGTTTCGGTCACGGCGGCTAGTCTTAAAGGAGACTAGCCATCTGCACAGGACACGATTATAGTGCCCGAGTGTATGCGCAAACACAAGTGCACTCCCTATTCCCTCACTCTCGTAGTCTGATGGGATGGTGATCCGACACGTCTGGAGAGAGATCAGGCGTAGGATCCACGGCGTTACGTGCTTTACGAGGCACGGGGCTGAAACAACCTCTAATTCCTGACTCCAGGCTGCTACTGAGAGTTTCTTGACAGAAAAACCCCATAACTGTATTGATAATAATAATTGAATAAAACTATTTTACGGATTTATCGCGTTTAATTTTACTATTTTGATTCCCGACGTTTCAGGTGCTTTACAGCACCCATGGTCACGGGGGACTGAGGTGTTGACGTCCCAATGTCATAGTTAGCCCGGCTAGAGTTTATAAACTCTCAAAAGTTCTCTCAATCAAACAAACTCAATCTCACAAAAGTTTATAAACTCTAAAATACAATTCACAATGGAGTTAGAGGAAACAATTCGTTAGCTTTCCTAGATGTTTTAGTCATCCGAAACCTGATAACACTATTGGTCACACTGTGTATAGGAAAAGACCCATACCAACCGATATTTAAATGGTGAATCGCACCATCATCCATCACAGTTAGCTACCGTGGGAAAATCTTTGTTTCAGAGAGCACGAGGGATCTATGACAGAAAACATCTGGCCGCCGAGCTTCAGCACGTCGAGCAAGTATTGCAAGACAACAAGCTTCGGGTCCCGCGCCTACGTCACAGTGATCGAGTGAAGCCGGCCACAGTCGAGCGTGTGCCTGCTGTACTACCCTATGTCAGAGGAGTCACAGACAAGGTTGGCTACATTTTGAAGCGAGCTTCTATTAAAACATACTTCAAGCCGCCGAAGAAGATTAGTCAATTTTTACCATCCGTCAAGTGTAATATCCCTCTACAAGATGCAGGAGTGTACAAGCTTGATTGTGCATGTGGTCTCTCTTACATAGGACAAACAAAAAGATCCATTAAAACCCGCGTGAAAGAACATATAGCTGACGTGAGGCACCGACGCTCTGGGAAGTCTGCAGTCTGTGAACATGTTCAAGATCGTCCCGCCATTACATCAGATTTGATAGACCACAAATCCTCGCAAAATAACACCGATTGCTACCAAGGATGAACGCGAGGTTATTGAAATTAAAAACATCCTAATTTCAATAGAGAAGATGGATGGTGCTACCATCTGCTTGGGATCCTATAATTAACAAAATTAAATCCAAACCCAAGCATACCACTGCAAGACTTAAAGATACTGTAAGCTCATTCTGCGTAGATCGGACCAAAATTAATATTCAAAAACTGAAGGTAGCCGGGCTAACTATGACATTGGGACGTCAAACACCTCAGTCCCCCGTGACCATGGGTGCTGTAAAGCACCCGAAACGTCGGGAATCAAAATAGTAAAATTAAACGGGATAAAATCCGTAAAAATAGTTGTATTCAATGTAGTGTTCGCGTAAATATAAGAAATCATTAGATAATAATAATACTTAACATATCTCCAACTGCAATTTCCTAGTTTCATAGTTATTTGTATGGGCGCCGGCAACGAATTCGTTGCCAAGATAGACTTTCTTCGTGGCTTGATACCGTAGCTGGCGTTCCGCAAGGTGGCGTCTTATTTATTTACTTTATTCTTTATTGCAACAAATATTTGTACAAATGGCGAGCTTAATGCTATATGGCATTCTATACCAGCTAACCTTGGGTAGAACAGAGAGTGAGTTATGGGCGGTTAAGTAGTTATGATCGAATTAAGTTAAAATATATACATGCAACACATACATATAATATATATATGTATGTGTTGCATCTTATTTATTCAGTTCTTTTATTCGCAATCTTTATTAACCCTTAACCACTTACCTCTGTTTTCTGTCACGTAACCACTTACGTGCGGTCATAGTGACCGCTCCAGAGTTATCGTCATGTTTATACTATAATCAGGTTAAAATCGGGAATGATATATGAAAACTACATAGATATATACTAATACTATTTATTGAAACTAAAAATAACAAAATATGTTTTGCTCTGCCGTTTAAAACCTAGTATTTTTTGCTAGTCTCTTAATTAACCCTTAAAAATTTTACTTTTTTGGAAAATGAGATTTGTAAAAAAAGGAACTTGGAAATTGTACTTATTGAGACTAATTTTAGTTAAATTAATAAAGTAATTACTTGATGAAAACAAAAGAAACAAAAAAAGTTAAATTTTTAAAAAAAATTGCAAGTACTAAAAGTTTAAATTATTTCGCGGCAATTACGGCACATCTTTTGCGAACATTCTACGCATATTGGCTTTTTACATACAAAACAAAGGTGAAATGTTTTACGTTTTTTTTTAGGGTCGCAAGTTGAACAGGTCTTATGAGTTTCCAGCTTGTCAGCACCGGAACTGCTTGGTATTTCTTCTGCTACTTGAAGTATTCGGCCAATAGAACCTCTGATATCCCGTGGAATGTGTTCATTCGTTCTTCGTCGCTCCATGTGCGGTCGTGTTAACTGTTCTGCCAATTTTTTTATGAACTTGAATCTGCTTCCGGTCTTTTGCGCCTGATTAGACAAACTGACAATGTAGGCGTTTGAAAGCGATATGTCCAACAATCTATAAAAAATGACCATCGGCCATCTTTGAGTACGACGAGCTGTAGAATAACTTGAACACCTTTGGTCCAGTAAATCGACGCCTATTTTCGTTTTATTATAGTACATAATGATTTGGTTTTGGTATTTTCATCAATGCTTGCTGTATGGTGCATGCTCGAAATCATAATAACAGCCTTGTTCTTATTTGGTACATAAGATGACAAAGTCATATCTTTGGTAAAACCGAATACCGATGATTCAACTGTTCTTTTCTTAGATGCCTTAAATTCTGGTGGTATTTCGCGCTTGTTTTTTCAGTACCTACAAGAGTCAATTGTTTATCTTTCAAAACATTGACTAGTTCTACAGAACAAAACCAGTTGTCAGCCGTGATGTTTCTGTTAGTTCCTCAATAACAGATATGAGACGTAAAACTGCTTGAGTCGGCTTCGATAGTCGCTGTTGTTCCGCAGTCAAAGTGAGCCCATCAGAACCTTTGCCTAAATAAATGTAAGCATTGACAAGGTAACCATTTCTTGCGTCTGTTAGGCACATTATTTTCAAGCCGTACTTAGCTGGTTTCTTTGGCATAAACATTTTGAATTTGCAGCGACCACGGAAAGCCACTAACATCTCGTCTACACAAGCGCAGGTACCTATGTTGTAGATTTCTTGGCATTGCTGGATAAACGAAGCAAACAGTTCCGATATAGGAGCTGACAGATCTGCCTCTCTCCTCTGCTCTCTAGTTTCTGCATCATCAAAACGAATAGCATTCAACAAAATTTCTAATCTACTTTTACTCATCACGCAGCGATATATTTCTTCCAGAACCATCAGTACTATACCATGAAGTATATTGTTCGTGATTTTCTTTAAAGATAGCAGAGTAGAATAAAATACCAATAAAGGCCTTCAACTCTATGAGATCCAAATCCTGAACATTCGTTTGTTTTTGTATTGCGGTCTCATCTTCCTTATTTTTCATTAGTATGCTGAACAATTTTTCAAGCATCTCATCTGAGAAATAAAGCTTCCAAATATCGAGAGGCGTAGTATAATTGGTAAGAATATCTCGATACGCTGGCTTTACTCCTGGCGCTTGTGAAACAATATTATGCCGCAGAGTTCTCGAACGACTAGTGCAAGGCGTAGAAGACCATCGGAATCGGTTCTTGCCAAAAATTCCTTCTCGTAGTTTGGTGTTGCAGGAGAGGAACCTCATCTTCTGATGAAAAGCTGTCACGCGTAACTGGCGATCTACTTCGTGGGTAAATAAAACACGAAGAAACATCATCTTCATTTCCAAGCGGAAATTGCTCTTCTTCTGAAGACGATCCGCCTACTACCTTCAGAGTCATATTCACAGTCCTCTTGAGCACATAATCTTCCGCAACATCGAGCTCCACGTCGCTGGTATCTTCATTCAGTATCTCCTCCTCATCTGACACTTCTATTTCTAACCACCGCGCAATATTTTCGTCGTTTATACTCATTTTACACCAAAACAACAAAAACAAAATCAAGACAAAATAATCACATAACCACTTACGTGCGGTCAAGGTGACCGCTTACGAAAATGACTTATTTATTGTAGCTGAATGCGCGCACGTTGTAACATGTCGAGCGACAGCGCGTTACTAACCAGGATTTTGGGAAGGTAAATGAACGCACACAAGCGTAAGACAAACACACGTCGAGATATAAACGATTAAAACCGTTGCGGTCATGGTGACCGCGGGTAAGTGGTTAAGGTTAATACGATGACATCCCAAATATCTTCTCTCTACCATTTGTATGCAGATGATCTCCAAATATATTTACAAACAACCATTGAAGATCTTCCTAAAACAGTTGAACATATCAACAAGGATCTGGTATGTATTTTCGACTGAGGTCGATCGTATGGATTAACTAACCCTTTAAAATCACAGGCAATAATTATTGGGAGTTAAAATAAAAAGGTGTATTAATGGTGTCCCTATCCCTTACAATGACGTAGTTAAAAATTTGGTATCCCTTTGGATTCCAGTCTTTCTTGGACTCCTTAAATTAATGCAGTAAGCCGTAAAATGTTTGCAGCATATGCATCACTTCGGAGGTTTAGCTACTTTTTACTCATTTCCACTAAAATTACCCTTGCACAATCTTTACTACTCTCTATCCTCGACTATACTGACATTTGTTACCTTGATATCACCGAGGAGCAACTTAACAAACTTGAGCGACTCCAAAATCTCTGTATACGGTTCATATTTGGGCTTCGTAAATATGACCATGTCTCAGAATACCGCACTAAACTCAAGTGGCTCCCAATCCATCTTCGTCGGAATACTCATTTTCTTTCTGCCCCCTACTGCGTCTTTTTTAATATATCAAGTCCTCCTATCTAAAAGAACGTTTTAAATTGCTCAGCACCTGTCATAATTTTTCCTTACGATCCTCAACGTTTTATGATAAATCATTCTCTGTTCTTGGAGTAAGACTTTGGAACTGCTTATAAAAGTGATCAATCCTTAAATGTGTTCAAGAGACAAGTTAAGGCACACTAATTGTCTCTCTAAACCCTCTCTCTTCCTCCTTTTATGTATTGTCATTGATTTACCTAAAGAATAGTGTCTTTTTAGTGAATAAGATTATATCCTCTTTTACTTTAGTGCACAACCTAACCCGTTAATCTGTCTTTTATTTTTATTTAATTATTTTTCTTGGTTGTCTGGAAGAGATTACTATGTAGCAATAAAATGCCTTTTGTTTTCCCTGAATATTTGTCTATTTTTGTTTTTCTTTCCTTGGTGTACAATATAGAGTATTTGATCAGATTTAACTGATTTTGGCCTGACCCACGATTCAAACCCATGACCTCATTATCAGCAACCGCGTTTACGACCACTAGGCCAACGAGGCAGTCGACAATAAATATTCATATTAGAATAAGACAAAAACAGGTTTACTGTAAGCCATATGTTTGTATGTTTAGAAATTATAAGAAATTACTATGTATATTATTCTAATAACTCAGTTTAGTTTTTTTAGGGTTCCGTAGTTACACAAAAGGAACCCTTATTGTTTTCGCCATGTCCGTCCGTCCGTCCGTCCATTTTACTCAGAGACTCTTGGTTTACGCGGGCGGCCCTCAGGATAATGTAGAGTGGATTAGAAATGTATTAGTGGTGGTTAACAGGAAGGTTCGTTACGGTCATATATATCTTAGGGTTGCTCTGTGGGAATATATAGATATAATATATATAGATAGATAGTCAACTATGACCATCTTTGTTTTTTTTTTTTTTATAGTATAGGGTGACAAACGAGCACACAGTCCACCTGATGGTAAGTGGTTGCTGTGACCCATTGACATCTACATCTATCTTCAATAAAGAATCAAAATGCAGATGCGTTGTCACCCGTGAGGACTAAGATGGAATGCCTCTTTTCCAGTAAAAAGGGTCTCCGGTTCTCTACATTCACCATACGAAACACAGCAGTGTTAAGCTGCTATTTCACGCTGGTATTCTGTGAGAGCGTGGTCCTTCCCCGGTCGAGCCGACCCATTCGTGCTACAACTATACTACTAATATAGCTGCAGCATGGCTCTACCACGTATAAACAATTTTTTACGTGGTAGAGTAAAAAAACGGTTTTTGTACGGAATGGTTTGATGTAAATTGTATTATTTTCAAAATCGAAAGGTTTTTATAATCTTTTTTGAATACTATTCCCTATAAGTCTGATTTGAATATAAAATAAGTCCTTCAGTTACCATCATCCTATCTGGGCCCATTTTTAGTCGTTATAGCGGTCAAACCGCGAACTTACTTATTAAGCTCATTGTCAAGAAAGCCCACGTTTTGTGACGGGCAACTACGGAACCCTACCTCTGCATTGTGCGTGGCCCGACACGCACTTGGCCAGTTTTGTTTTTGCAAAAATTTCCATCTGATCATCGAATTTGGGTACAACAAAATATCGGCAGTTTGTATTCTTAGCTTTCACAGTGTGGACGTAACACTTACGGGTTGAAACGTCGGTGTATTTTTGTAATTGATTTCATAAGTAAAAAGTCTCCTTACTGGAACGAAGAAAATTATAGTGCAATGGCAAAGGTAAATTGGTTTTAATTTAAGTAGCTTAAATTGTTTAATAGCTTAGTAAAGTTTTACTTATAATGTAATAATAGCACTGCTTGCACTGCTGTGTTCCGGACAGAGGGTTATATACAGCTAGTATGATTACTGGCTTGAGGCATTCCATCTTAGTTCTACGAAGATGGCTGCAGGCGTCTATGTATTATGGCGATCAAGTAGACTGTAAGTCCGTAAGACACTTCACTTTATTAAAAAAATCATAAAAAAAAATTGCAAGTAAATGTCTGACACGGACGGTCTATCAATTAAAACCGAATGTAACTAGTTTTTAAGGTCAATAATTATAAATAATGAAATATGTCTATTATTATTTTGCGATTTTTTTATTTGCACAAAAATTTACATTTATTGGAAATAATGTAACTACTGTTGGTAAAAACATTTCTTACAACAAATAAATCTTTTAACGTATTTATAAAAACAATAGTCATCAAAATTCGCTTTAAGCGAATAACTTCCATGTAACAAAATTAGAATTCTGGTAAAGAAAACAACAAAAATAGAATCATAGTCAGTCACTAATCTCTTTGGAGGCAATATTTTTAAATCAAAGTACTTAAGCTAACGATATAATATTAAGTCAGTCTAAAAAATCTGTCAGAATATTCAGAATTGCAATTTTGGCAAATGTAATAAGGTTGCCCAGGTACGCATGCTTCGTGAGCCCAAAACTTGCAATCCTGGCACTGTATCCAGACTTCCCTAGACTTGCCTAACTGAATATGGAGATAAACAGACCAAGCAAAACTCTTCATCCTCTTTCTTATCTTCGTCCTTGTTAACTGCTTTCAATTTAATCTCCTTTCCTTTAGAAAGCTTTTTTTTGTTGTTACTCAACACACGTTTAGATACTTTCTTTTTCGCTTCTGTTTCAATTTTTCTTTTCTAAATAGATATTCTCCTGCGTATTTGTCAGAATTGATGATTTTTGATTTTCTTCTATCGGCTCTCTGTGTCTTGCGTGGAGGAGCTTTTGGTAGAGGTTTCAAAACTTGCGGTTATATAATCAGAGAACTCCTTGAACAACATGAGCCAGAAATTGATTCCTTTGTAGCTCGATGTTGCAATGATAGCTTGGTAGAATTTTGTGGTGTCATCGCACGAACATTTTTTTTATAGGATAGGGTGACAAACGAGCACACAGTCCACCTGATGGTAAGTGGTTGCTGTGACCCATTGACATCTACATCTATCTTCAATAAAGAATCAAAATGCAGATGCGTTGTCACCCGTGAGGACTAAGATGAAATGCCTCTTTTCCAGTAAAAAGGGTCTCCGGTTCTCTACACTCATCATACGAAGCACAGCAGTGTTAAGCTGCTATTTTACGCTAGTATTCTGTGAGAGCGTGGTCCCTCCCCGGTCGAGCTGACCCATTCGTACTACAACTATACTACTAATATAGCTGCAGTATGGCTCTACAACGTAAAGTAAGTACATTAAGGTTAAGTTTATCATTTTGAGCCAATACAGGATCATCAAGGCCAAAGATTTCAGATGGAGTCATTTAAATTCAAATTCATTTATTTATTTGTGAATAAAGTGTATTCTACCACAGTGCGGTGTACAGTGTGTGTACATATGTCTTTTCGTTGTAGCCAATAAAAGTAAAATAGATAAGTTAAACACAATCAAATACAATAATCCTCAGTGTAGGTATTATAAAATATTCACATAATACTAGGTAGTGAAAACATCGTGCAGTGATACACATAACACATTTCGTAACGACGCCTTTACGTCCATATTGAGAAAAAAAATCAAATTAATAAAAATATCATCTTAAAGTTGGTAAAAATTATCTTGCGTACATCCGCTCGATAAAATAAAATGATGTGTCTTACCTAGTTTGAAGAGCACCTCCCGCCCTCCCTCAATTGCGTGCACTATCTCCGTCACCACTAATCCCAGCACCACTACTCCCAACACCACTACACTAGGAAAGACACACCACTGACGACAATACGACACGTGTTTCGCCTCTACACGAGGCATCTTCAGGTGATGTAGACTCTACGGTGGCTGACCGCTAGTCATCTATCTATTCAATTACAAAAATTAAAAATAAGCGAAAGTAGTAAGTAATAAAGATCTATCCTGCCTATCCCGCATAGGAAAAGGTAAAGCTATGGTATTAATGCATACAAGTCGTTTTCTTCATAAAATGTTTATTTCTTACAGTTTACAATTATAACATTACAAAGTTATAATGCAGCTAGTTTTAGGTCATTTTCTATGGAGTTGTAACGAAATTTTTACTAATCCAAGTGCATTTTATAAGTTGGTCGACTATCACTCGTTAACTTGTTAATTCTACTTAGCTGTGATAGTTTTCTTTTTAACTTCATTATATATACTACTATAGTGTATACTTTTCACATTTCCAAAAACAGCGATTTAGTTGGTAGGGGGGGAGGGGGGCATGACTAATGAAAAATACCACTCTAAAGCTAAATATTTCGCAAACGGACCCCTGAATCGAAAAGATGTTCTTCCATACCCCCAGTGTTTTTGAAAGACCTGTTCAACGATACCCTACACGATGGTATAGACGGCTAAAAAAAATCATCCTCCATTTACCTGTATGGAAGGTACCCAAAATAAAAATGTTTATTAAGATTTTATTTCACAGTTTTGTAGGCGTGACTAATATCTATAACTGTGCCAAATTACATATTTGTAACACCTAGGGTCTCTGAGTAAAACCGCGGACGGACGAAAGGACGGACGGACATGGCGAAACTAAAAGTGTTCCTTGTTGTTTAATTACGGACACCCTAAAAAGTTATATTCAGTCTATAAATAATAGGAACGGGCACAAGGTGGTAGTACCAGTCACTCGACTCCACAGAGTCAGTAATTCATTCTTAGGGCGATGTATAACGTTTTTACAAAATACGAGAAAATATACAAGATCTGACTTCTGCCAAGTTTAAAAACTTTGTTAAACAATGATTGTATAAAAGGGTTATTACAATGTTAAGGAATTTACGGATGATAATTACCCCTGCGAATGAGGTGTACGCTAATTAAAAAAAAGTAAATTCGAAATGTATTATAATAAAAGTTGACTGTTTCGAAAGATAAAATAACATTTAATAAAAGTCACCAGCAACATACTCTTTCTCACTTATTATTCAATACCCATAGTACATACGTCAATGAGTCTAAAAATATATAGTGGGGCCCTCATTTATCTAAACTAGCAAGCAGACTAAGCAAGCTATGCTGTAAAAAAAATTTGAAGTTTCACTAGTGTCGCGACAGCTAGAATAGTTTATTTCAGTTATTTCCATACTTGTCGGTTTTTGCTATGTTGAAATGGCGGCTGATTTAGAAACTATTTACAACCCAAAACTGAAAGAGTATCTGAGAGAAAGAATTAAAGAAATATATATATATATATATTAACTTTGGCCTCTCAGTATATTCACGAAGTTTGAATGTATGTTCACAAAAACAAATGTAGTTTGAAAACAAAGTGATATACCTACATTGTGTAAATATTAGGAAAAAACACAAGCTAGTTATACCAGTTACTCGACTCCAAAGAGTCAGTTATTCATTCATGGGACAATGTATATGCACAACTCATTTAACAACAACTCAGTCTCAGAAAATATACAAGGTCTCTCTTAATTAAAGTTTAAATATTTATTAAGCAAATCTATACAAATAAATAAAATTGAAGTATCTTTTTGTAATGTCAAAATAATAGCTTTGTATTAAATACATATGAAAGTTTATACGGTACTTATAACAAAAAAACAACTTTTAAAAATTTTATCTGTCTGTTTGTTCCAGCTAATCTCCGAAACGGCTGGACCGATTTTGATGAGACTTTCATTAGCAGATAGTTATGTTATGTACCGCGCAAAAAATCCAGTCCAGTCCCGTCCAGTCCCGTTCTGTCCCGTTCCGTCCCATCCCGTACTGTCACGTCCCGTCCCGTCTCATCCCATCCTATCCTATCCTATCCTATACTTTTCTATCTTTTTCTATACTGTTCTATTGTGTTTTATTCTGTTCTATAACTATACATATACTTTTGTTGTCCATATAATAAATAAATATAAAAAAAATACTGCTCCTTTTTGTTCTCTGTTGTGTTCTGTTCTCTTTTAATCTGTTCTGTTCTTTTCCGCTCTGTTCCGTTCTGATCTGTTATAATCCGTTCTGTTCCGTTATATTACATTCGTTTCCATTATATTCCATTCTATTCCATCTCATTCCACTCCATACCACTCCATTACTCCATACTTTCGTCTACTCTAGTCTACTCTAGTCTACTCTAGTCTATAGTCTACTGTATTTTACTCTATTCTACTTTATTCTGTTATATTATATTATATTCTATTCCATTCTAATCAATTCTTTAATTATATTATGATCGTTTCTCCCTTGAGGCTGAAAAAAGTTGGCGAGAAGGATCCGATAGGTGGCGATGTCAAGTAATTAACTACTAATTACCACTAATTTTATGGACCAAATTTTATTTTTAATGACTCATATTCATAATGGTGCAAGCGAGCATGTGGCTTACCTGATGATAAGAGTCGACCGCCGACCATGAACAACTACAACACCTGGAGAATTAAAAAGGAGTAAGCTCTTTCTACCGACTTCAAAAAGGAGGAGGTACTCAATTCGACTGTTTTTTTAAAATGTGTGTTACCTCATAGCTTTTTTCTAGTTGAACTGATTTTGATAATTCTTTTTTTATTTGAAAGCTGGTGCTTCTCTTGTAGTCTCTTATAAATTTGATCAAGGTTTGACCAATAGTTTTTGAGTTATTCTTAATAATTTATATTGAAGTCGGTTGTACAAAATTTTTTGTACTACCACTTGTTGAAGGTTCTTAGTCGTATCGGTCCGGAAAAATCGTCACTGGTAAACGATTCTATAAAGAAGTCATGGGAAGAAGACAACTCATAGTAAATCGCATAGTTGTGGACTCCCAAGCATCCAGATGGTGTGGATGGTATCGTGAGTTTTGTCGCCGCAATGTGCGTTCGTGAAATTTGGCGGCTGGAATTACCACGGACAATTCCTCAGATCACTTCACGTGGTTAAAATGAAATAAGTGTGATAGAAAAAGCAAAGGGATGCAACATCTCTTTGTAGCGCTAGGGAATCGAGCCGATCAGAAAGGACTCAGTCGTCGACGGCGGTCAAGTGAAAGGAGCTGGAACTGTTCTTGTGGAACACCAGCATTAATAGGCGTGTTATCGGAGCATGTCTCCAATCTGCAAGAAAACTGGTGATCTAATTACACAATTTCTCGGGAAGCCCATAGCATATGTGGAATAAAATAAACCCAAAGGAAGGAAGCTTTGAAAGAAGGGTTTTGTTCCAAACCGGATCGAAGGTCTTCGCTATGTCCAAACTAATGGCCAGGGCCCCTCCCCCTTGGAATCTACTCTTAACTTGGGGCCGATAGGCACAGGCCTATAGGTAGTTGGATGGGTCTGAGCGGTTGCCTTTTTTAGTGATCGGATGCACTAAAGCTGCACTTCTTCTTTCAAGAGTCCGGTACTGTGCCAAGGGAGTAGGAGTACCGAAAAAAGGAGTTAGGACCGGTGCTAACTCGTCAGGGCTGGAAGTACACGTCTTCAGCACAATAGGAGGGACTCCATCAGACCACTCGACATGTTGACGTCCAGGGTGAGGAGTGCTATTCGCACTCACACCTCGGGATGGACGGATTCCATTCCATTCTATTCTATTCGATTCTAATATAAAACAAATTTTATTTGTTCTGGGTATAAAAGAGATATATTTTAAGCTTTATGGGTTGATTTATTATTAAATTTTATATTTAAACTGTACACAAATTACGGCGTGAACGCGGATAAAAACCACGACGGGCAAAACAACGACTGCTGGACCAGCTAATGATTTCATAAATAGAAATCTCTTTCGCTGTTCCGCAGAAACTGCCAATGTGCGGAACTGAAGAAGAGATGCGCGAGGTGGCCGGCAGAATCTGCAGGAACTACCTGCACGGCGCATGGAAAACCGTGAAGCCCACCGAGCTTGAGTTCAGGCGAATCAGGTTAGTATTCTAAAAAATAACTTTTAATTTTTTTTTGGTTTTTATTATTTGATTTTATAGAATAGGGGTGACAATCGAGCACACAGTCCACCAGATGGTAAGTTGATGCTGTGGGCCATAGACATCTACGAGTACATTTATCCTTGATTAAGAATCAAACGGATTACAACGGTAGATGATTTAAATCCCCGCAGTCGTCGAGATCCATATAGACTTGTACTAAACGATAATCCTAAAATAAGAAAATATAATAAAAGTTGTTTATTTATGTGTGTTCAGTTATATAATAAGATACCTAATTACTTAAAAATATTAAATACAAGATCATTTAAATTAAAACTATATCAGTGGCTAAATAATTGTAATTTCTATAGTGTTAAGGATTTTTGTAGCCAAAAATATTAATGTAAAAAAAAAATTTGCATGCTATGAATAACCGTAGCAAAACATGCTGATCTAAAACGTTTTGTAAAATCTATCATATACCATGTTTTATGCAAATAAAATATTATTATTATTATTATTTTGGGGTATTTATATAGTATTCTCATCTGGTTGGGCTGAATAAATATTTTAAAGCAAATAATAAATAAACATAAATATATATTTAATATACTAACATAAATAAATAAATAATACATAAATAAATAAAACCCAACAGATGGAAACCCTCGGCAGGGGAGACCAAACGGCCGAGGGTTGGGGAAAGGAGAGAAACCGGCGGACGATGCGGGCGGTATCGAGGAGCACCGCCTTCTGCATTTGAGCTTGGAGCGGTCCGTCACGGAGTCCCAGTCGCCTCAGATGACCCGAGAGGCTGACTGGGATTAACCCGTTCGCAGAGACGACTACAGGTATAATTTCGGTCGGCAGTCCACCCACATGTCGGTCACCTCGTGAGCCAGGTCAGATATTTTGTTCGCTTATCTGTTTCGGCTTTCACGAGGTTCTCGTCATACGGAATGGTGATCTCGACCAAAATATCTTGACTGTGCCCGGTCCATCAGCACAATATCAGGCTTATTCGCAAGAATAGTCCTGTCTGTGATGATGGCCCGGTCCCAGTAGAGCCTGGCGCGGTCATTTTCGAGCACGGCTTCCGGCAAGTACTTGTAATACGGCAATTTCCGGTCCACGAGACCGTATTTCAGAGCGAGCTCCTGGTAGAATTCTGGCTACTAAGTTGTGCCTGTGCAAGTACTCAGAGTTAGAAAGCGCCGAACAACCGGAGATGACATGCCTAAGTGACTCACCGGGATGGCGACAAGCTCGACAGATGTCGACGGTGCCATCCCTTAGGATGTATCTCCGATAGTTGTTGGTCTTAATAACCTGATCCTGTATCGCACAGACAAAACCCTCGGTTTCCCCAAAGAGGTCACCAAAACGTAGCCAGTGGAGGGAGGCAACTGTGTCTACGAAAGGCACAAGTAGAGCCTTGTAGAACCTCCCATGGAGCTCCTTCTCCTTCCATACGGTCTCCCGGTCGGAAATGCTCTGTACTGCTGGTCTTGCCATTGCTCGTTGGCCAAGGATAGAGGGTAAGTCCTTTATCACAAGAAATGACGTCCTATAGAATGGATCATCCGATCTCGTCAGAAAGTAATTACGGAGGCTGCACGATTCGCGATTATGCATGGTAAGCGCGCTTAAAAGCCACGCCCACCATGTTTCCGCGGCAAGTACAGCCTCATAATCGACGATCTCGGTGATGCATCCTATGGGACGTCATAGTAGTGCGGACTTTTCTATCCAGGGCGTTAAGTTCAGTTTGAGTCCACCTAAGTATGCCAAAGGTATATATGAGAACAGGCATGACCCAACCGTTATATGCGTGTGTCTTATTCACACCGGACAAAAGGCTGTTAGCACTTTGGTCAAGCGTGCATAAAACATATCGCAAACTGACTGCTTCATACCCGCCTCATCGATACCGATGTTCTGTGACATACCCAGGTATCGGTATGTTTCAGCCTCAGAAAGGGTCCTTATGTTGATGGGCATAGATAAGTCTATGCCTCAGAGTTAGCAACCTTCCCTTTCAACATGGAGGACCGCACACTTATTCGTCCCCAGCTCCATTCTAATAGAATTACTAAAATCACAAGTGATGTTTAGCAATTCCATAAGATGGGAGCGACTGGAGGCGAATAACTTGAGATCATCCATATAGAAAAGGTGGGTCACTTTTGTACCTCCTTTCCGAAGTTGAAATCCCTCCTGAGTCCTCCAGTAAGGTACTGAGAGGGTTCAGGAGAGGCAAACCAGATTAGACTCAAACAATCGCCCTGGAAGATACCCTTCTTATCCTTATGTGGTTCTCCGCAGCCGTCATCCGCTCGCCTAGATGACAAAGGATCGTACTCCACTGCCCCATACACTGCCTGAGGAAGTCTCGAACTGTACAGTCAACCTTGTACAGCTCGAGGACCCTCTTAAGCCATGTATGAGGCACCGAGTCGAATGCCTTTTGTAGTCTATCCAGGCGGCGGAGAGGTTCCGACGGTTACGTTTAACCACCTTGCCAATGACCGCGTCAACGAGGAGTGGTTCCTTGGTTCCACGACCACCGCCCGACATCCGTTTTGAGCGCGCGACATCACCTGATTTGCGTTCAGGTGACGAGTGATTCTCGCGCTCAAAACGGATGTTAGTGTCTTGTATATGGTAGGTAGACAGGTTATGGGGCGGTATTTGCTCGGGTCTGTGGAATCCCGGTCTTTAGGAACCAAATGAGTGATCCCAGTAGTGAAGAGGCTCGGGAGTGACTTTTGATCGAGAGCCTCTTGAAACTGTCGGGCGAGCACAGCGTGACACACCACGAACCCCTTCAGCCAGTAGTGATGCAGTCCATCGAGTCCCGGACTTTTTCAGTTCGGGGCCCTACGGACCGCCTCAGCTACGTCATCCGGCGTTATGATGACGGGGTCCATAGGCGTAACACTCGCACACTGACTCGCCACAACTTCCGTCCAAGGGCCCTCGCTGTGGTTTACGGGCTCTGACCACAGGCCGCGCCAGAATGCGATAGTGTCGGCCTGATTTGGTGCTGAGCCCGTTCCACGTACCATCGGCCGCTCCAATGTTTCATAGAGTTTCTGATCACTCTGGAAGAGACGATTCTGGTTGAACCGTCTTGACCTCTCAGTATATCGCCGAATCCGCTTTCCCCAAGCAGCGATTCTCTGCTTCAGGTCGTCTATGCGCTCCGTCAGTTTTTGCGTTATATCCGGCTGAGACAAACTGATATTTGTCCCAGCAAACGCCATCCTGACGGTGCGCACAATTCTCGGCCTATTATTGCCCGACCTGAAGCTTATCAGTCTGCCGATGAGGGCCCTTGCCTTTTCGATACGGTCCTCAATCCTTCTTCGCCAGGCTGGGATAGCGCTACTTTGCCCAGTAGCACGTCCAGACGTGGGAAGTTTGGCACCAACAATACGGCAAACTGCCAATGCGGCGCCAAAGAGTATTGAGTCCGTATCGGAAAGGTCCCGGCTGGTTTCCAAAAAGGTTGCCAGCAATGGGTTTAGGGCCGTCATGACCTCCCGATTCCGCTTGCTTAGGGTTATGCGTGGGAGTCGCGGTCGATTTTCGAGAGGCGTACAGCGCGTTTCCACAATCGCCTCCTCCAATTTACTCCTCATCTGCTCTAGTTCTTGGGTGACCATTCCATCATCGCCTGAATCAACCAAAGCGGGAAGATCCATGGCGGCTTCCACATATGGCTGCTGGTCTTTGGCCTTAGGAGCCGCATCCCCAGCTATAGCTGGTTCATTCGATGAGGGAATAGCCTCACGCCGTAGTCGTTCGAGTTCGGCATCATCAAATATTTTCGAGCGTATGATTTATCGAACTCGGTCTGCCAGGTTTTGCTCTGTGACGGGAACAGACGGCTCCAGCTCAGCAAAAAGCGGTGCATGAGCCCGATACGCTGTTCCTCCAGTTTCTTCCCCTTTCGCCCTATAGTACGCCCGCAATGCGTTTATGTTCATATATTTTGTCCAACGCATGCGGCGTACTCCACCAGCGGCGGGTGTCGCTTGCCGAGTCCGAGAGGACCCTGCCGACACCAAGCCATCTGGTGGGGATGATGGATGTGAGGGACTGCTAGGTGGTCGTGCAGTACCTCGCACTCGGCTGGCGGCCCGCATGCTGTCGCGTCCAGCGCCAGCTCCAGACGTGCCCCGGCGACCCCCAGGCAGCGGCCCTATGCGCTTTCTATTCTTTTCCATCATCCATAAAAATGGGCGTCAATTAACGGGAGACGCCCAGGCCCGGCACCGTTTAATAGTGTGGCCGTAAGCACAAACGGGTTTTTGCACCCTCAATTCTGCCGAGGCACGGCGCTCACACCTCTTGGCAAGGTGCTGACTGACTGCGCCGACGTAGCAGTTTTGTCACTTAACTGTTACGTCAGCGGGCGATGGGGTCGTCACTTCCCTACGCCTTATTATTATTATTATTATTAAAATGCAGACGCGTTGCCATTTTTGAAGACTAAGATGGAATACCTCGTTTCCAGTAAAAAAGGTTTTCCGCATTTCTACACTCATTATACGAAACACAGCAGTATAAATGCTTTAGTTTTAGTATTTGTATGCAATTGAATTCTGTCTAAATATAAGTAAATATGTTAAAATCCTGTGAGATGTTATTAATAATGTCCTCCAGACCGGATTTCAGTCAGGGTGGCCAGTCTCGGACTAATCATCTGCGCAGTACTCATTGATACACTCTTTATTCCCTCACTCTCATATTCCGATAGGACAGCAATCCGACACAACTGAAGAGAGATCGACAAATATAAAAACACGACACGACTAATATAAAAATCACTAGAAAAGTTTGTATGTGATAGAGCCATATGGAACCATATAGAGCCATAGCACATAGCTGCACTATATTATGATTGCAGCACCAATGAATGGGTCGGCTCGACCGGGAAAGGTCGAGGAGTACGCTCACAGAATATCAGCGTCTCGCATGCAGACTCGACTACTTCCAGCCTTCCGAACAAGCCGGTTTCCGAAAAGGCTTTAGCACCATAGACCACATACATACCCTTCGGCAAATTGTACAGAAGTCAGAGGAGTACAATTTGCCACTATGTCTGGCGTATGTGGACTATGAGAAAGCCTTTGATTCCGTCGAAATTTGCGGTGCTGCGGTCCCTTCAGCGGTGCCTAGTTAACTGTCGGTATATCGAAGTGCTAAAGTGTTTGTACAGTAGGGCTACAATGGCTATCCGAGTACAGAACCAGAGTATGAAACCTATCCAACTGCAGAGAGGTGACTTCATTATGACGACCAGGCGATAGCTGTTCAGTGATGTCTCAGTGATGACGAGAGTGAAAACCGGCAGCGATCATCGAATGGTGAGAGGCACACTAAACCTAAACGTTAAGTTGGAGAGGTCACGTCTATTGAAGTCAACGCTCCGTCCCCCTCGTGCTCTAATCCAAAGTCCCGAAACCTTTCAGCTCGAGCTACGAAACTGTTTTCAGTGCCTAGAAGATTGCAATGCAGTGGACGATATGAATGACAAGCTCGTGGAAACTGTCCATGCGGTCGGAGCTAAGTTTTGCAAGACCCGCCGCAGAAGAACACAAAAACTCTCCGATCACACTCTTAATCTCATGGCTCTTAGACGGGATATGAAGCTGCAGTCTTCAGTAGATTTGGCAGAATACAGGCAACTGAACAGACAGATCTCCAAATGCCTGCGGCGGGACTTACGCAACTTTAATACTGCTCGTATTGAAGAAGCGATCGAGCGGAACCAGGGCTCCAAAGTCTTTGCTAGAGATCTGTCTGCCAGAAAGAGCCAACTGTCGAAGCTGAAGACCGAGCCACATCGTTTCCGGGACACCTGAGATTTTGAGTGAGATTGAGGGTTCTATGGGCAGCTGTACACATCATCGTTGGAGCCACACGCAAGTGTGAGTAACGATCCAAGAGCGAGTCATATCCGACACTATTCCGATGATATCCCGGACGTCAGTCTGAGCGAGATTAGAATGGCTCTCAAGCACCTTAAAAACGGCAAGGCCCCAAGCGAGGATGGAACTACAGTGGAGCTTCTGAAAGCGGGTGCAAAACCGGTACTTGAAGTCCTTCAGAAGCTCTTTAATTCCGTCCTACATGGTGGCATTACACCGGAGGCGTGGAACAGAAGTGCGGTGGTCTTGTTCTTTAAGAAAGGCGACAACGCTCTCTTGAAGAACTACAGACCGATTTCCCTTCTGAGCCGCGTCTTCGTGCTGTTTTCGAGAGTCATTACGAATCGTCTCACACGCAGACTCGACGACTTCCAGTCTCCCGAACAAGTCGGTTTCCGAAAAGGCTTTAGTACCATAGACCACATACATACCCTTCGGCAAATTGTTCAGAAGTCCGAGGAGTACAATTTGCCACTATGTCAGGCGTATGTGGACTATGAGAAAGCCTTTGATTCCGTCGAAATTTGGGCGGTGCTGCAGTCCCTTCAGCGGTGTCAAGTTGACTGTCGGTATATCGAAGTGCTGAAGTGCTTGTACAGTAGGGCTACGATGGCTATCCGAGTACAAAACCAGAGTACGAAACCTATCCAATTGTAAGATGTAAGAATGTAAATGTAAGAATCCAAGGTGTAAGACAGGGGGACGTTATATCCCCGAAACTCTTCACCGCTGCATTGGAAGACGTTTTTAAGCTTCTGGATTGGAAAGGATACGGTATTAACATCAATGGCGAGTACGTTACTCACCTTCGATTTGCCGACGATATAGTCCTTATGGCAGAATCACTAGAGGACCTAAGCACTATACTCAATGACCTCAATAGTGTCTCCCAACGGATAGGTCTTAAGATGAACATGGACAAAACAAAGATCATGTATAACGTTCATGTCACACCTATGCCGGTAGTTGTTGGGAGCACTAAGCTCGAAGTTGTTGACGAGTATGTTGTACCTGGGACAAATAGTCCGACTAAGTAAATCCAACTTCGATTGAGAGGTCAATCGACGGATTCAACTCGGCTCGGCAGCCTTCGGGAAATTACGGCACATCTTCAACTCAAAACTTGAAAACGAGACTGTACAACCAGTGCGTGTTGCCAGTGATGACCTATGGAACTGAGACGTGGTCCTTCACTGCTGGCTGGATGAGGATCCTCAAGGTCGCTCAGCGAGCTATGGAGAGGGCTATGCTCGGAGTTTCTCTGCGTGATAAACTTAGAAATGAGGATATCCGCAGTAGAACCAGAGTGACCGACATAGCCCAACGGATTAGTAAACTGAAGTGGCAATGGGCCGGCCATATAGCTCGAAGAACCGACAACTGATTGGGAAAAAAGGTTCTCGAGTGGTGGCCTCGTACCGGCGGACCAAGTGTAGGGCGTCCCCCTACTAGATGAAGTGACGACCTGGTAAGACATGCAGGAAGTCGATGGATGCAGGTTGCTCAGGACCGTGCTTTGTGGCAATCCTTGGGGGAGGCCTATGTTCAGTAGTTGACTTGTGAAGGGCTGTAATGATGATGATGATGATATTAAAAAGAGAACCGCGGTGTCTCTTGCTGATTCATCCCAAAGCACAGGTTTTTTCCGAACCAGTGGTAAAAGTGACGACTTTTGACGTAGTAACGACGTAATATTTGTTGAATATAAATAATTCTATTCTATTCTACACATGTTTAGACCGCCGGTGGAGAGTATCGTCAAACTTGAGAGATATCCGCAAATATGGCAAATCTATCCTAGAATTGGAGAAGTCAATGTTCAACGGTTTAAAAGCTCTAAGCAGGAAATCATGCTAGGCATCGTTACTAGAGTACTATTAACCCGAAGTTGATTGCCCTGATTGTCCTGTTTGATCCGCCATCGAAAGTTCGCCTGAGTCGTGGCGATGCTCTGAACTGTGGGAGGAGCCCACGTTCTCCAGTAGAATATTTACTGACTACAGAGTATACTTGTCTAATCTTCTGTCTCTTTTAGCGGAGGCCAGTCCAATTTCCTGTATTACGTGGCGCTCCCAGAAGACTCCACCAAGTTCGGAGGCTATACACAGCGCGAGAGTTCACCCGAGACGGAATCCGAAAAGCCAGTGTCAAGGTTTGATGCAAGATCCATCGTCGGGTCGAATTCATTCTCAATTGAAGATCCAAGACAGGTCAGTATTGTAATAAGATTTATGACGTCAAGCAAATAATTGTTTAAAAAAAACTAAGAACCAGACTGCATGTTTACTGTGATCTATATTTACTGGGTGGTAGGATTCTTTTTTGCCTAAGAGTCGAATTGGAAGGTTATCTTCCCATATCTATTTCTACCGCTAGGCAGTTCGTGCACGGTTGTGTTCCGGTCTTAAGTGTAAAGAGAGGAATTATATTTACAGGCTGTGAGGCATTCCATCTTTGTCCTCAGATGTGACAACGCATCTGTCGCCTTCTTTGTTTGAAGTTGGTTGCAGGTGGTCATGGGCTACAATAGCACTTACCATCAGGTCGATTGTTTGCTCGTTTGTCACATTTATTATAAAAAATGACACGTTCATAAAATTGTGATTCAAACAAGACGTATATAGGTTTTTTTGGGAACTTCATTTGAATATTCATCATCATCATCATCACCATTACAGCTCCTCACAAGTCCATTGGTGAACATAGGCCTTCCCCAAGGAATGCCACAAAGCACTGTCCTGAGCTACCCGCATCCATCTACTTCCTGCATGTCTTACCATGTCGTCACTACATCTGGCCGCACCACACTTCGCCTGCCGGTACGAGGCTGCCACTCGAGAACCTTTCTTCCCCATCGATTGTCGGTTCTTAAAGCTATATGGCCAGCCCATTGCGACTTCAGCTTACTAATCCGTTGGGCTACGTCGATTACTCTGGTTCTACTGCGGATATCCTCATTTCTCAGTTTATCATGCATATAAACCCTGAGCATAGCCCTCTCTAAACCTCGCTGAGCGACCATGAGCTTCCTCATACGGCCAGCAGTGAAGGAACACGTCTCAGATCCATAAGTCATCACTGGCAACACGCACTGGTTGTACAGTCTTGTTTTTAAGTTTTGAGGTATACGTATACCTGACGAGATATGTCGTAATTTAGATTTTGTTACTATAAAATTTACCCTGTGACTCTTCGAAAATAGTAAGCACGTCTTTGAAACATTACCCTTCCCCTAGGGCAAACGCATAATGATTTTCAATTACTTTACTTGCGTCAATAAATAAATATACTCAACCAAATCTAAGAAATACGTTTTGACAGCTGTCAGACTTATTGGACTAGGCATGCCAACCAAAAAATCGGAACGTACAATATTCGATTCTTAATAAAAATCGATATCGATTCTTTAGAGTTAGTAATCATTTACAGTTTTGTTTCGACTAATATCAGAATAAATTAGAAACTTCTTATATTTATCTGTTTTTTCGTATTTATTGTTACTGCTTATTTCTAGAGGCAAAGTTATATAAATTTAAGATTGAAGCTAGATTAAAAATAAATTTATCCGATCGCTTTCACCAAAACTAGTTGAGCTTTCGTTGTTTCGTTCGGGGCTTGGTGTTGTGTCGTGCTGCATAGCCTGTAAAAGAATAAGATATTTTCATCTCGTGTGTGTTTAAGAAGAGTTAATATGTTTGCATTTAGAACATTTCATATAAGAACTAGCCTTTGATTTGAGCCGAAATCAATTCAATAGCATTATATTGGCAGTGGTATGGTGGTAGTCTAATAACTTTATGCCCGTGCTCTTCTACTAATTTATCAATGACATACAAAGGTTTACGTGGTTTATTTCGCTTTATTAATTGTATTAACTCAGCTTTCAATAATTTAATGTCCGCTTCCACTCCTTTGTGTTGCAGCCATGCTACTAAATCTGCTTTTTTATTCGCTTGAGTTGACGCTTTGTCAATTTGGACAGAATGGTACGGGGCATTGTCCATTATTATGGTAGGGTTTTAAAACACTCTTTGAATTTTTGTGCATCCATTTCCTCATGGTATTCTCTTGTACTCCTTGATTGGAAGGCTAATAAGCAATTTTCTACAAATCTTCCTCCGGTGGATCCCGCATGGCAAATTATGAGGCACCCACCTTTTCCCACGGGCAACTTCGAGGAAGATGCTGCAGTGTCATCTGTCCATACTTGCGGCACAGTGTGGTTGGCGTTGTTTAACCACGTTTCATCAACGAATATGACGTTGTCCCAATCGGTTATATTTTTCATTTCTCTTAAAAATTTATTCTCTGCAAGACTATGTCATGCCTTTCCATAATTATTTTGCGTTTATCAATTTTTTTGTATCGGAAGCCCATACGTTTCAAAATGGTTCTCAATGACCTTTGTACAAGCCGGCATCTACTAAACTTTTTTTCAACTTCGCTGCAGTAGGATATTCGCCCCTTATGAAATAGCCGTAGACTTGTTTTCTAATAGCATCTGTGTCAAATTGATCGATACTTGTTACTGCTTGTCGATATTTGCTACTTGTTCTTTTTTCGTTTTTTCGGCGTGTTAAGTAAATTATTCTCACAGCCTGAAGGCCCGTATTTTTCAGTGACGATCTTGACAACGGTGCGATTGCCAATTCCGAGTGCTTCACCGACACGATCCAGCACTTTTGTCATTTGTAAAAGGGGCCCACCGTTTAGTGACTTACGTTCAAAATATTCGTGTAATTTCACCACCAATGCACGAGCCTGACTTTTTAAAGTACGACTACCACAACTACGTCCTCTTTTCGACATTATGGTCACTTGCTTAATCAGAATCCAGTATAAAACTTGCCAAGGTCAACGAATATAGAAAGACCAGTCTAAAAAGTTATAGCCAAGTCACAAAATAAGAAAACAAACACAAAATCACAAAAGTACGCACAGTAAGATCACGAAATGGCGGGAGATTGGAATTACGTAGTTTTTTTCAGCGCGGCCATTGGATACTAGTTGTTTTGCCTACACAAATTTACGCAGACAAACTAGGAAATTATAAAAAAACTAATTTTATTCATGATTTATTTAATATAATGAATATTTAAAATAAAAAAATTATAAATTAAAAAAATTAAAGATTCAATTATTTGAATATTTTAACCGATTATTCGCATAACAATGAATTTTAGTCACCCAAACACTACTGTAAGGTACATAGCGACATATCATTGAAACAACGTCAGGCAAAAAAGTTGACTATGGAATTTTTTTTATATTTTGCTTTTTTTTTAAAGATTCGAACTTAAATTAGTGATAAAGAACTATACATGTTGTAAAGTAATATATATTACTTCATAATTATTGGGATTTATATAAAAGGTTATTTTAAATCGTGTGAGTACGCTTGTACAAAGTTATTGCGGAATGATTAATGTGAAACGTCAAAACGTATTTCTTAGATTTGGTTGAGTATAATAAATAATACCCAGGCCTGTGACGGGGTGCAGCATCAACAACGCGAGACATTTGGTACAGCGATCGTTAATCCATCTGCAAAGTTCGGCTAAAAGATTGTGACTAATCTCCCTTACAATCATTATAGGTAAAAAACTCGCGATCCCATCCATACCATGTGATTGATTGGCGGTACACTACTGTGCCATTTACTAGAAGTTTTCTTCCTCGCACAACTTCCTTTTGGAATCAACTACCACCAGCGACTTTTCCGGACCGATACGACGTAGGGACCTTCAAGAAAAGAGCCTACTCTTTTCTCAAATTGACCTTCCACTAAAATAAAAGGCCAGCAACGCATCTGCAAGTCCCCTGGTGTTGCAGTTGTTCATGGGCGGCGGTAGTCACTTACCATCAGGTGAGCCGCATGCATGTATGTCTCTTCTGATATAAAGAAAAAAAGGTAGAATGAGAAGAAAAAAAGTCAACAATGGTGGTGAAACAACATGTTTAAAATGCTTCACCCTCCTTTAAAATATCCCAATATTATTGCTCCTAAAACAGCGCTTGACATAGTTTTTAAACAAAAGTACGGAGACAAATAAGCTTACTGTCTACCTGACGTTAAGTGGATGCTACATGTCCACAGCCTATAAACACTTACATCTACCCTCATTTGGAATCAAGATACAGATGTGATGTCACCTCTGATGACTAAGATAGAATGGCTCGATACTAGTGAAAGGGTCTCCGGTCTTCGTCACTCACAATAAGAAACACATTATTCTGCTGTTTCACGCTGGTATTCTTTGTAAGCATGGTCTTTCATTAGTCGAGCTGACCCGTTCACGTTGCCAGCCATAATACACTGAAGCAGTATAAATATAGTTAGGAATGAGATTAAATACAATACAATACGAACAAATGAGGGTAGATAATGATTTCTTATATTACCCTCAATTCTACCCTCATTTTATTCAAATGAGGGTAGAATTGAGGGTAAATCGAGAAACCCCCACTCGTTTGTGCAGTATAAAGTTCACTGTAGGTGCCGTGCACAGGAGATTCTGCCTAAATCATTCTACAAGTACTAAGAAGCGTAGAATGACAGTATCGTGGTTCTGTTCGTTGTAATAATTCTTCTAGTTCTTCATGTTGCTGAGAGGCTGCCCTGTGTTACATTGTGATGGGTAGTGTTGCTTTGGTTTGCATACTTTGGTGTTATCATGTAATTAATTAATTAATGTGTTATCATTAATTATCCTCCACGTTACACTACTATGTGATTGTGATGGGGATATATTACGGTATTGTCTAAATGTAATTACTTTTTTTTTTTTTATAGGATAGGGTGACAAACGAGCACACAGTCCACATGATGGTAAGTGGTTGCTGTGACCCATAGACATCTACATCTATCCTCAATAAAGAATCAAAATGCAGATGCGTTGTCACCCGTGAGGACTAAGATGGAATGCCTCTTTTCCAGTAAAAAAGGTCTCCGGTTCTCTACACTCACCATACGAAACACAGCAGCATTAAGCTGCTATTTTACGCTGGTATTCTCTGAGAGCGTGGTCCTTCCCCGGTCGAGCCGACCCATTCGTGCTACAACTATACTACTAATATAGCTGCAGCATGGCTCTACCACGTATATATACTATATACTGAATGTATAGTGCAGTACGCTGTTTTATTGCTGATAATGATTAATTGTGTAAGCAAGAGAGCAAGTTGAACATCCACTCTCACACTTTTATTATTTTTAACAATTAACCTCTAGAATAATTTCCAATAATTTAAATTTAGACTGACGCTTTAGCGTGGCAACCACGTATAAGTGTAAATTTTGATGCGTTAAATTCAAATACATACACCGTTGGCTCCAGGTTCTGCTGAGGATATACGGGCAAGTCCTAGGGAAGCGCGCAATTCATGCTATAGTGATTGAATCGGTCATATTTACTTTGCTGTCAGAGAGGCGGCTGGGCCCTAAGCTACACGGCGTGTTCTCTGGTGGGAGGATTGAGGAGTACATACCGGTAAGCAGAAAACTTTTTCAAATTGACTTTCCATTAAAATTAAATCGCACATAAATATGTACAGGTTTTCCACAGTCCACCTGATGGTAAGTGGATGCTGTTGTCCATAGACATCTACATCTTTCCTCTATTAAGAATCAAAATGCATATGCGTTGCCACCCCTAAGGACTTAGATGGAATGCCTCGATTCCAGTAAAAGTCTTCGATTCTCTACACTCATCATCCAAAACATAGCAGCATTAGATTGCTATTTTACGATAGTATTCTATGAGAGCGTGGTCCATCCCCGGTCGAGCCGACCCATTCGTGCTACAACTATAATATAGCTGCAGCATGGCAGCACCTTATTAACGTAATAGTCACTCTTCAGAGTTGCATATATGTGAACCACGAGTAGTTCTGCTCCACTGCACAGCATCACACTTGCACAGAGTACCAGCGTAAAATAGCAGCAATGGCAGGGGCGACAACAAATCTTGTTTTTGATTCTTAATCGAGAATGAATGTAGGTATAAACGGCCACGGTATTCACTTACCATCAAGTTGACTGTGTACTTGTTAGTTACCCTCATTATTATAAAAAAAGAATGTATCTTTACTAGTAGAAAAAGTAGCCGGTTCTTGTCGCTTAACATGAGCAACATGTTTAACAGTAACAGATAAAGTAGAAGTATTGTGTCGTACGGTTTTAAGCCCACTTTTTTATTTTAGAGTGTGTGTGTGAACCTTGTAGTGGCGGTGTAAGAACATCCACTACCCCATATGGTCCCATGGGAGTCGTAAGAGGCGACAGAGGCAAACTAAAACAGAACACGGGCAGCAGCATCTTCCTTGTAACCACTCATTATTATGAAAAACTGGCAATTAGCCTGCCAAGTGTAGCAAATATGGCAAACTCTTCCCTATGAGGCGATCTATGAAGCAGTGGACTTTGTAGGCTGTAATGAATAAGTGGTGTTTTTAATATTTTCAACTTTTATCAGGCGCGGGCTCTGCTCACCAAGGAGCTGTCAGAGCCGGCCTTGTCCATGAAGATTGCGGAGAAGATGGCCGCCATACATTCAATGGACGTGCCACTGTCGAAGGAGCCCAACTGGCTGTGGAAGACCATGGGCAAGTGGTTGAAGACTGTCAGGGACGAGAGATTGTCGCAGAGTGCTGTGGGGAAGGTAATGTTTAAACATCTTAAGTATTTACAGAAGAGAAGTCGAAACTTGTTTCTCTGTGACTAAGTCCATTTCATCTTAAGAAGTCGTGATAAAATTCGAAGAGTAATTAAACTTTTTATATGTGGTAGTGCTTGCGCTGCAGTACGTATGGGTCAGCTCCACCGAGCGATTCCACGCTCTAACAGAACACCAGCGTAAAACAGGGGATTAATTATCATGCGTTTCGTATAAAGAGTGACGAAAATCGAAGACTTACCTTGTAGTAGAACTCTTTCTAGGAGTCCGTCTGGGTATCTGCCAGCAACGTGCACTGCTTTGTTTTGATCTGAAGAGTAAAGAAGTGCAAGTATAATTACAAGCTGTGAATCATTCATCTTATATGCATCTTTATAGACATCTTAGTCCTCAGAGGTGACAACGCATCTGTAGCCTCCTGCGCTTTAAGTTGGTTCCAGGTTCAGGACTGGATTCTCTAAACTTGGAAACGTAGTTTGCCATTTTCCTTTCCTTGTAACCATTGACATACATATTACTACCGTAAGGACCAGGAAACACTACTACAGACTACAGAGGAACTAAATGGCACCAGTGCGCTGGCCCTAAAATGACAGTTTAAGGCCAACGCAACTTAGTCGACGCGCACAGGAGATATTGAGTATTTGCTTATAAATATGCCTAGTTGCGTGGTACAAGGCTGCAAAAATTACGATGCAAAGGTTAAAAAGGAAGATGGGATATCTTATCATCGGTAAGTAACCTTATATTAATTTTGTTGCAATTAAATTATTATATAAACACATTTTTAAACTTTTATTTTACTACCGAAGTCCGCAATGGCGGCCATTACGTTAACAAGGTTACGCCAGGGTTGGATTCACATCCTCCAAAAATATTGTACATGGAAAATAAAATTATACGATTAGTCCAAAATTATACCACGTTTGACGTCTCATGTTTTTTTTTTCTCATGTAACGATATCCACATATATACGTTACACTATCTAAACGTATGGGCCACAGCATACACTTGTCATCAAATATTAAGAATGTGTTGGGTAATCAAATATAAACTGTAAAGAGTAATTTGCTTAAAATACACTCCTCATTAATTTTGTTAACAACAAAACCATATTAATAGACGGGCTGATGCAGATATAGAATAACAATCATATTTCTGTCTTGCAGAATGAAGAAGAGCAGGAGATCATAGAGAGATTAAAGACTGTGAACTTTGAGAAGGAGATTGAGTGGCTGAAGAAGTTCATTGCCACCTTCAACTCTCCAGTTGTTTTCTGTCACAACGACATGCAAGAAGGTAGGTGGCTCTGGTAACATCTTTTTCTATATATTAAAAATAAAAGAGTCTTCTGAAAGAGGCTCTTGGGTGTCCATTAATAACATGAGCTCGAAAATCAATAAAAATCTCACATAATTGTTTTTAATTTAGAGAATATCCACCGAGTAAGTCCACTTATTAAACATAGGCCACCCCCATAGATGCTTCTTTGGGGATATTTGCCATAGTTGCCACGCAGGCGTGTTGATAACGGCTCGTATTTACTATTTTTGAGTGATTATTGGGTAGATGCTGCTGCCTCTATCTCTTGCTTCCTTTTCCAATGTCGCCTCTAACGACATCTACGGTATGGGGTAGTGTGGGATAGCGCATTCTCCATACGGGTGTCTTAAGTATCTAGATTCAACTTGCAGTTGTTGGATTATAGAACAAGAGTGTAGTTTATGCGCGCATTTTCATTTTTTAAATTTCAGGGAACATCCTCCTCCTAGAAGACGTGGTTCAAAAAATAACAGAGGACGACGTATCTGCCGTTTACGTGCAATCTTACGACGGAACGCCCTCCTCCAACAAAGAGAACAACAATACGAAGAGCCGGTCTACTCCATTGGTGGAGCCACTGCCGCAGTTCAAAGACTCCAACACTTCCGACAGCTTCATCAGCCACATCTCCGACAGCAGGGAATCGAAGCTGGTGCTCATCGACTTCGAGTACTGCGCCTACAATTACAGGGGCTTCGATATCGCCAACCACTTCCAGGAGTGGGGCTACGACTACACCAACCCGGAGCACCCGTTCTATTACGAGAACCAGGAGAATTGTCCCACTTTGGAGCAGAAGGTGAGTTTTGTTGTGTGAAGTTGACTGTCTATGGTAAGTACGGCTCCAGGAGTAGGTAGCTTTCTACGGTATAATGGTTTGTGAAACATTATAATAATGATTGAATATCCTTTGGTGATTATGGAGTTATTTTATTATTACATTAAGTAAATTATAAAATATTATGTGATTCAAAAAA
Source organism: Parnassius orleans (assembly GCA_029286625.1). Classification (NCBI taxonomy): domain Eukaryota; kingdom Metazoa; phylum Arthropoda; class Insecta; order Lepidoptera; family Papilionidae; genus Parnassius; species Parnassius orleans. The sequence goes on along the minus strand of JAGSMP010000116.1, from coordinate 573,839 downwards.
ATATAATAGTTTGAAATATATTTGTTTATTAATTTTATAATAGAAAGTCTTTAAGAATGAAACTTGTTTTGTTTGGGTATCATAAACTTCTGAGCTAAATAATAAAATAACTTTAATCTTTGGTCTCTGCAATTACGCGGCTTGTGTTGGTTGTACCGCCACTTGGCTGAATGGATGATGGAATGAACACAGCCCTGTCTGACACCTCTATAGATGCCAAACCAGTCTGAGTAGGCCCCGTTGATCTTGACACAAGCACTAGAGACCCTATAAAGAGACTTTAATGCCTGTATCAACCCAGCGCTCAACCCACTCTCTCACCTACTCTGTCTACTCCGTCTTATCTGTCATAAGCCTTTTCCCAAGCCCAAAAACTTTCTGGTTTTTGGCCAGAAACTTCTCCGCGATCATGCTCATGGAAAAGACTTAATCCATACTCTTCATTCCCCGCTTGCACATCCCAAATTTTTCATCGGTTTCTTTCATAACTCTTTCAATTAATACCTTAGCATACAGTTTTAGTGTCAATAGTGTCTCTCAACGGATAGGTCTTAAGATGAACATGGACAAAACAAAGTTCATGTGTAATGTCCATGTCACACCTATGTCGGTAGTTGTTGGGAGCACTAAGCTCGAAGTTGTTGACAAGTATGTTTACTTGTAGACTAGGTAAGTTCAACTTGACCTTGACCGAGATGTCAATCGACGGATTCAACTCGGCTGGGCAGCGTTCGGGAAATTACGGCACATCTTCTCGTCAGATATACCTCAAAACCTGAAAACAAGATAGTACAACCAGTGCTTGTGTTGCCAGTGATGACTTATGGATCTGAGACATGGTCCATCACTGCTGGCCGTATGAGGATCCTCAAGGTCGCTCAGCGAGCTATGGAGAGGGCTATGCTCGGGGTTTCTCTGCATGATAAACTTAGGAATGAGGATATCCGCAGTAGAACCAGAGTAACCGACATAGCCCAACGGATTAGTAAGCTGAAGTGGCAATGGGCCGGCCATATAGCTCGAAGAACCGACGACCGACGGGGAAAAAAGGTTCTCGAGTGGCAGCCTCGTACCGGTAGGCGAAGTGTAGGGCGACCCTCCACTAGACGGAGTGACGACCTGGTAAGACATGCAGGAAGTCGATGGATGCAAGTGACTCAGGACCGTGCTTTGTGGCATTCCTTGGGGGAGGCCTACGTTCAGCAGTGGACTTGTGAAAAGCTGTAATGATGATGATGATACAGTTTTCCCACAATGCTAAGCAGGCTGATACCACGGTAGTTTTTACAGTCCTGTTGTGGCCCTTTTTTCATATATATTGGGACTATAACGGCCTTACACCCGTCTCGCGGTACCCGCTTCAGTTGCCAACATAAATTGAGTAAAGTGTACAGCAGGACTGCCACCACTCCCTCTCCAGGCCTTAGCATTTCGAGTGATACCTGCTTTATCATATCCGGCTGCCTTACTTTAATGTTTTTTTATTGCTTTTATTATTTCATCTATACTTATCTCTTTCCTCTTCTTTCAGAATTTCTAGTTTATTTAATTCAAACGTCTCCTCGCTCATAAACCCGCTTTCAAAGTATTCCTTCAAATATACAGTGTTTTTTCCATTTAACCGGTTAAAGCTTGAAAGCATGAAAAATGTAAAAAAATATTAAATCTTTCTTTGGATAAGTACTCGTACAATTGCCAGTGTCAAGTAATAAAAAATTATCCTTTATAATATTTTGTTTCAAAAATGTCTTCACAATATGCCGATGGGAAGTTCTTGGGAGATTTTAGCCAAACCCCTTGACGATAGTATTTTCAGTTCTTAAGGCGCTTAAGCGGACAAAAAACCTTGAGGCTTATATCAACATCGGAACACTTGTTTTGTGGTTTCCACTAATAGTTCACATGTGCAGACACGTAATATACAAAATCGCATCACTTTTATGCATCAAAACCCACCTCAAACCATTATATAAACGATAAAACAGGAGCAACAATTCGCCGGCGGTCAAGTTCCCGCCAAAACTCAAAAAAAAAAAAATGCACATTGAACTATCCTATATACAGGCCGATCAATCATATGCGTGTTCTAATTTTACGAGAAATATTGAATTAATTTGATTTCCAAATTAAATGGCGAATTTTAATTGCAAATATTTATTTAATGTTATATTTATTATAAAACGATACTAGCTAATTTATAAAGGTTCTTTTCATCTAGTAGATGTTTCGTTTTATCGCATACTAGAATGAGGCCAGTGGGTCTTCTTCACCACCATCAACAGTCTCTTAAGTACACTGCTGAATATAGACCAGCTACCATACATCTCTTAAAAGATATACATATACCGTTTTTTCCACGAAATCATATATGCATTTTATAACCGAAAAGTCAATAAAATTTAATTTTGCAAGCATAAGGCATACAAAATTAGATAATTTAGAAATGTTTTCAATAATAAAAAGTATACACATCAGCCAAACTCAAAATCTGTAACGGACTTATTTTACTAATTAAATATACTCTTCATTATTTTCATCTTCCAGGAGATATTCATCAAGAACTACTTCATGAACCTATCTGATAGCAAGGACCCGCAGGAGCCTACAATTGACGATGTAAATCAGCTACTCAAAGAAGTCGATGCTTTAGAACTGGCTAGCCACCTGTTTTGGAGTCTCAGGTCCATTATCAATGCTTCAAAAGCCATATATATTTTGGATACTGGGTAAGTGGTCGTCATCATAAACTGTGATAATAGTATATTATACGATAATGTTGAAAAATATAAAACTCCGAATAAATTAATTTACTGGTTGCCATATCTATGGAAGGTCTGAATTACATTGGAAGAAAGTTACGAGTAGTGTGCTGTGTAAACGACATACAGTGCACTCGAACATTAAATAATTAGTGTGTTTTCTTTTACTTGAATAGTATGGGACAGTCCGAAACCATTGAAAACGTAGGGAAACTGTTTTTCAGAAAAAAATTTTTTAAAACTGTTCTCATTAAAAAGTGAATTTGTTGATAGACTTGACAATTTAAAGATATCCATGCCCCGCGTAGTGGCGGGTAAGAATACCCACTACTCCATATCTTCCCGTAGGTGTCGTAAGAGGCGACAGAGGGAAACTGAGACAGATGATGGGCAGCAGCATCTTTCTGATTACAGCACATTACAATAAAAAAACTGCGGTTGCCAACCCGCTCGCCAAGCGTGGCAACTATGTCAATATAACTCCCATGACAAGAGTTACAAAAAGACGGCTACCAGTCTCCGGTGCGCCCGCTATTCCTGTCTACGGTGGCGACCATGGTAACTGCGGGGCAGGGAGTGCTAAGAATCTCCGGTGGAGGTTCGGTTGGCACCTATGATGACTCGACCTGGCAACATACAATGCACGCACCCTGAGGACTGAAGAGAAGATCCTGGAGCTGGAAGAAGAGATAGACAAGTTACGCTGGCATATTATAGGATTATCTGAGGTCCGAAGAGAGGGGGAGGGACACGGTAACCCTCGAATCCGGGAACTTGTTCTATCACCGGGAGGGCGACCATCTATTCCAAGGAGTTGTCGGATTTATCGTCCAAAAGTCTCTCGTTAACAACGTAGTAAAGATTGTGAGTGTGTCGACGAGAGTTGCGTACCTTATACTCGGAATCACCAAACGGTATTCGTTGAATGTCGTACAGGCTTACGCACCAACCTCGGCACATCCTGATGAGGAGGTGGAGGAAATGTATGAGGATATCTCTAAAACCATGCATTTCCCCAAAAGCCACTATACGGTGTTAATAGGAGACTTCAACGCAAAACTAGGCACAAGAGAGAACGGTGAGCTGAAAGTAGGAAATTCGGATTAGGAAACATAGCCCAAGGGGCCAGCAAATGGCCGACTTCATGGAGAAAGAGGACTCTTTATGATGAACTCTTTCTTCCAGAAGCGGCCTCACAGGAAGTGGACCTGGTCGACCCCGACGGTTCGACAAAAATGAGATTGACTTCATTATGACGACTAGACGGCAACTGTTCAGTGATGTCTCAGTGATCGCGAGGTGAAAACTGGTAGCGATCACCGAATTAATAGAGGCACACTGAACCTAAACGTTAAGTTAGAGAGGTGTCGTCTAATGAAGCCAACACTCCGTCCCCCTCGTGTTCTAATCCAAATTCCTAAACCTTTCAGCTCGAGTTACAAAACCGTTTTCAGTGCCTAGAAGATTGCAATGCCACTGCATTATGTGAATGACGATATGAATGACAAGCTCGTGGAAACTGTCCATGCGGTGGGAGCTAAATTCTGCAAGACCCGCCGCAGAAGAACAAACTTTCCGATCACATTCTTAATCTCATGGCTATTAGGCAGAAAATGAAGCTGCAGTCTTCAGCAGATTTGACAGCATACAGGCAACTGAACAGACAGATCTCAAAATGCATACGGCGGGACTTACGCAACTTTAATACTGCTCGTATTGAAGAAGCAATCGAACGGAAACAGGGCTCAAAAGTCGTTGCCACAGATTTGTCTGCCAGAAAGAGCCAAATGTCGAAGCTGAAGACTGAATGTGGCAGCTTAGTTTCTGGGATACCTGAGATTTTGAGTGAGATTGAGAGATTCTATGGGCAGCTGTACACGTCATCGTTGGAGCCACACGCAAGTGTAAGTAACGATCCAAGAGCAAGTCTTATCCGACACTATTCCGATGATATCCCGGACGTCAGTCTGAGCGAGATTAGAATGGCTCTCCAGCATCTTAATAACGGCGAGTCCCCGGGCGAGGATGGAATTACAGCGGAGCTTCTGAAAGCGAGTGGAAAACCGATACTTGAAGTCCTTCTGAAGCTCTTTAATTCCGTCCTCTATGACGGCACTACTCCGGAGTCGTGGAGCAGTAGTGCCGTGGTCTTGTTGGTCAAGAAAGGCGATAATGTTCTCTTGAAGAACTATAGACCGATTTCACTTCTGAGCCGCGTTTCCGTTTTCGAGAGTCATTACCAATCGTCTCTCACGCAGACTCGACGACTTCCAGCCTTCCGAACAAGCCGGTTTCCGAAAGGGCTTTAGTACCATAGACCACATACATATCCTTTGGCAAATTGTACAGAAGACCAAAGAGTACAATCTGCCATTTTCTCTTGCGTATGTGGACTATGAGAAAGCCTTTGATTCCGTCAAAATTTGGGCTGTGCTGCAGTCCCTTCAGCAGTGCCAAGTTGACTGTCGGTATATTGAAGTGCTGAAGTGTTTGTACAGTAGGGCTACGATTGCTATCCGAGTACAGAAGCAGAGTATGAAACCTATCAAACTGCAGGTGTAAGACAGCGCGATGATATATCACCGAAATTCTTTACCGCTGCATTGGAAGACGTTTTCAAGCTACTGGACTGGAAAGGATACGGTATTAAGGTAAATAGCGAGTACATCACTCACCTTCGATTTGCCGACGATATAGTCCTTATGGCAGAATCACTGGAGGACCTAAGCACTATGCTCAATGACCTCAATAGTGTCTCCCAACGGATAGGTCTTAAAATGAACATGGACAAAACAAAAGTCATGTGTAACGTCCATGTCACACCTATGCCTGTAGTTTTTGGGAGCACTAAGCTCGAAGTTATTGACGAGTATGTTTACCTGGGACAAATAGTCAGACTTTCATTTCAACTCGGCTGGGCAGCGTTCGGGAGATTACGACACATCTTCTCGTCAGGCATACCTCAAAACCTCGAAACAAAATTGTTCAACGAGTGCGTGTTGCCAGTGATGACCTATGGATCTGAGACGTGGTGCTGCACTGCTAGCCATATGAGGAAGCGTAGGGTCGCTCAGCGAGCTTTGGAGTGGGCTATGCTCGGGGTTTGTGATAGACTTAAAAACGAGGATATCCGCAGTAGAACCAGAGTAACCGACATGGCCTAACAGGTAAAGGTAAGCGGTAAGCTGAAGTGGCAATGGGCCGGCTATATAGCTTGAAGAACCGACAACCAATGGGGAAAAAAGTTTCTCGAGTAGCAGCCTCGTGCCGGCAGGCGAAGTGTAAGGCGTCCCCCTACTAGATGGAGTGACGACCTGGTAAGACATGCAGGAAGTCAATGGATGCAGGTGGCTCGGGACCGTGCTTTGTGGCATTCCTGGGGGGAGGACTATGTTCAGCAGTGGAATTGTGATGGGCTGTAATGATGATGATGATGTAATTTATGGTTTCCAACCAAAATCCAAAATGACACAATTAAACAAAGTACACATTTAGGATTAGGATAAGGATTAGTATAACAAAATGTAGTATTAAAAAATATATAAAGCTGAGATTTAAACCTAGGATCAAATATGCTATAACAATACGGAATGATAAATTTGTAAAAAAACGTAGACATTTAGCAAAAAATAAAGCTAAATATATCTTCTGTAGTCGGGGTTAAATTCTTCCTTACAATATGTCTTAGGTCGACTTCGTAAGCCAGTAGGTGCAAATTATTATATACTCTTTAGGTTTTTTAAATCTGTTTTTACTTTTTAAAGTTAAAGTTATATAGCATATATACGTCCCAATGCAAAGCACAGGCCTCTTCTCATTTCTGAGAGGGTTTTTAGGGTAAGGAAATGTACGCCGCGCTGTCCCAATTGCGTGTTGGCGAACTTCATATGTCTTTGAAATATTTTTTTCTAATTTCTCAGACATGCAGGTTTCCTCAAGATGTTTTCCTTCACTGTCGAGTACCACGTTCTCACTTGTAACCATCTACTTTTTATTAAAAATTTAATTAGTTTGCTCCTTAGATTGGTCCAAGGAATATCACTAGTTCAAGGTAACAGATACAATGTTGTTAAGTAGCTACATTTAGATTTTCATCCCGTCTTTTTTGACCTTATGAGTGAAATTTTTCATCATTTTTATGTGGAACCACCCCTGAAGTATAAACTATTCAATATAAAAGAATAATTTAATTCGGTTCACAATTGACGTAAATATCGTGTAACCTTTTTTTGAAGTCTACTAAAATAATTAAATTAAATAGATGTAAAAATGTAATAAACTTAATAAAAATATTAAATTTGCAGGAATATGCCTTATCAAGGATAGAAAGCTATCTTCGACTTAAACAAGGGATACGACATAAGAGAGGACAAATTCGTCTTTCAACAAAAGAAGAAAATATATGAGTTTAATATACAGGATGTTTGGACGATAGGTGCAAAGCCTGAAGGGGATCATACCTTAAACCATTTAGAACATATTAAGCTGAACTTGTCTTAGACGAAATCCACTCCTTTTTCTTAATTGAATTTCTAAGGGTTTTGACAATAAAACTTTGTTTTTAATTAATTGCTAATACTGTCCAGTAACAGCTGTTATGTTATTATTTTTATTTATTTATGTAATGTGTGATTACTCAAACAAAATAACTTCCAAGCATCTCCATCATCAGAAAAACATTCTACGCATATTTAAGTTTCAGAAACCAAAAAAAAATTAAGGAAATATTGTGTTTATGCCATCATAAAAATAGCCTTTGTTGTTCAAACCTTGTTAACAACATGCTTAGTTATTGCCCTTTCTTTTGAGGTATTTACGCAGATGTCTTATCAACTCTTGGAATTAGGGTCTCCTAAGAATTTTTATTGCTACTTCTATGTAAATTTATCTGTGATATATAAATAATTAAAATATAATTGAACACCCTGTACAGAATGTGTTAAATAAATTACCATAATGCAGATTGTGTGATTTTATATGAACTGACAAAATATTTATGAATGTGAATAATTATCATTATTTAATACACAAGTAGCTTTGAAAAGTTACTTTGAATCATCGTCAATGTATTTTATGTTATTATTAATAGACTGTATATCCTATTATTGCACGGGCTACCTCTTAAAATAAGTTGTGGTATTATATAATAGTTCACAATGGTCCTGCAGCTGGTGTTTTATTTGTTGCATCATAATCAAAAAAGTCATTGTTTATTAATATCATTACTTTTATATGCTTCCAAACTAAAAATATTAGCGATTTATCAAGCAATCTGTTGATATTATATACGTAGTACAATTTAAGAAAAATACAACCCTTCAAATGTATAACAGATTATCCGCTACGTGAGATAAAACCGTGTAGTGGCGGTGTAAGAATATCCGTTACGCCATTTCATCCCGTGGGTGTTGTAAGAGGAGACACAAGGATACTGAAACTGGAAATTGACAGGAGCATCTTCCTAATAACAACTAAAAAAATATGGAAAATTGTTGATCCTGCAGTCCATCCCTGGAACATCCCACTTATTTACGAGCGCAATGCTCGAAAATCTATTTAACACACACACGGGCGGACGTCCAGCCGGGAGTAGCCGGAACGGCTTCCTAAGACCTCAAAACGTGGAGATCTGATGAAAATTCACATTCTCAAAATCGGACCGAAAGTTATAACTTCGTACTTTTGAAAATTATTAATTTTCAAGGCGGGAAGTTAATAACAAAAAACTGCGGTTATCTATCGGTTATCTTATATATCGGTTAGTGATACTTCGGTATGCGCACGAGACGATGAGTTATCCCGCAATTACATAACGAGCTGCCTCCGGACTTGCTTAGTAAAGTTATCTCGAAATCATTATCATTACAGCCCTTCACAAGTCCACTGCTGAACATAGGCCTCCCCCACGGAATGCCACAAAGCACGGTCCCGAGCCACCTGCATCCATTGACTTCCTGCATGTCTTACCAGGTCGTCACTCCATCTAGTGGGGGGTCGCCCTACACTTCGCCTGCCGGTACGAGGCTGCCACTCGAGAACCTTTCTTCCCCAACGGTTGTCGGTTCTTCGAGCTATATGGCCGGCTCATTGCCACTTCAGCTTACTAATCCTTTGGGCTATGTCGGTTACTCTGGTTCTACTGCGGATATTCTCATTTCTAAGTTTATCACGCAGAGAAACCCCGAGCATAGCCCTCTCCATAGCTCGCTGAGCGACCTTGAGCTTCCTCATACGGCCAGTAGTGAAGGACCACGTCTCAGTTCCGTATGTCATCACTGGCAACACGCACTGGTTGTACAATTTAGTTTTGAGGTTTTGAGGTATGCCAGACGAGAAGATGGGTCGTAATCTCCCGAACGCTGCCCAGCGGAGTTGAATCCGTCGATTGACCTCTCGGTCGAAGTTGGACTTACCTAGTCGGACTATTTATCCCAGGTAAACATATTCGTCAACAACTTCGAGCTTAGTGCTCCCAACAACTACCGGCATAGGTGTGACATGGACATTAAACATGATTTTTGTTTTGTCCATGTTCATCTTGAGACCTATCCGTTGGGAGACACTATTGAGATCATTGAGCATAGTGCTTAGGTCCTCCAGCGATTCTGCCATAAGGACTATATCGTCGGCAAATCGAAGGTGAGTGATGTACTCGCCATTGATGTTAATACCGTATCCTGTCCAGTCCAGAAGCTTGAAAACGTCTTCCAATGCAGCGGTGAAGAGTTTCGGGGATATTACGTCACCCTGTCTTACACCTCTCTGCAGTTGGATAGGTTTCGTACTCTGATTCTGTACTCGGATAGCCATCGTAGCCCTACTGTACAAACACTTCAGCACCTCGATATACCGACAGTCCACTTGGCACCGCTGAAGGGACTGTAGCACCGCCCAAATTTCGACGGAATCAAAGGCTTTCTCATAGTCCACATACGCAAGGCAAAGTGGCAGATTGTACTCCTCAGTCTTCTGTACAATTTGCCGAAGGGTATGTATGTGGTCTATGGTGCTAAAGCCTTTTCGGAAACCGGCTTGTTCGGGAGGCTGGAAGTCGTCGAGTCTGCATGCGAGACGATTCGTAATGACTCTCGAAAACAGCACGTAGACGCGGCTCAGAAGGGAAATCGGTCTGTAGTTCTTCAAGAGAGCGTTGTCGCCTTTCTTGAAGAACAAGACCACCGCACTTCTGCTCCACGCCTCCGGTGTAATGCCACCATGTAGGACGGAATTAAAGAGCTTCTGAAGGACTTCAAGTACCGGTTTTCCATCCGCTTTCAGAAGCTCCGCTGTAATTCTATCCTCGCCTGGGGCCTTGCCGTTTTTAAGGTGCTGGAGAGCCATTCTAATCTCGCTCAGACTGACGTCCGGAATATCATCGGAATAGTGTCGGATAAGACTTGCTCTTGGATCGTTACTCACACTTGCGTGTGGCTCCAACGATGACGTGTACAGCTGCCCATAGAACCTCTAAATCTCACTCAAAATCTCAGGTGTCCCGGAAATGATGCTGCCACAATCGTTCTTCAGCTTCGACAGTTGGCTCTTTCTGGCAGACAGATCTCTGGCAAAGACTTTGGAGCCCTGGTTCCGCTCGACCGCTTCTTCAATACGAGCTGTATTGAAGTTGCGCAAGTCCCGCCGCATGCATTTGGAGATCTGTCTGTTCAGTTGCCTGTATGCTGTCAAATCTGCTGAAGACTGCAGCTTCATCTCCCGTCTAACAACCATGAGATTATGAGTGTGATCGGAGAGTTTTTGTGTTCTTCTGCGACGGGTCTTACAGAACTTAGCTCCGACCGCATGGACAGTTTCCACAAGCTTGTCGTTCATATCGTCCACTTCATTGCAAACTTCTAGGCACTGAAAACGATTTTGTAACTCGAGCTGAAAGTTTTTGGGACTTTGGATTAGAGCACGAGGGGGACGGAGCGTTGACTTCATTAGACGTGACCTCTCCAACTTAACGTTTAGGTTCAGTGTGCGTCTCACCATTCGATGTTCGCTGCCAGTTTTCACCCTCGCGATCACTGAGACATCACTGAACAGTTGTCGTCTGGTCGTCATAATGAAGTCAATCTCATTTTTTGTCGAACCGTCGGGGCTCGACCAGGTCCACTTTCTGTGGGGCCGCTTTTGGAAGAAAGAGTTCATCATAAAGAGTCCCTCTTTCTCCATAAAGTCGGCCAGCTGCTGGCCCCTTGGGTTCCGTTGCCCTATTCCGAATTTCCCTACTTTCAGCTCACCGTTCTCTCTTGTGCCTAGCTTTGCGTTGAAGTCTCCCATTAACACCGTATAGTGGGTTTTGGAGGAATGCATGGCTCTAGAAATATCCTCATACATTTCCTCCACCTCCTCATCGGGGTGTGCCGAGGTTGGTGCGTAAACCTGTATGACCTTCAGCGAATACCGTTTGGTGATTCTGAGTATAAGGTACACAACCCTCGTCGACACACTCCCGATCTTTACAACGTTGTTAACGAGAGGCTTGTGGACGATAAATCCGACACCTCCTTGGGACAGATGGTCGCCCTCCCGGTGATAGAATAAGTTTCCGGATTCGAGGATTACCGTGTCCTCCCCTCTCTTCGGACCTCGGATAGTCCTATTATATTCCAGCGTAACTTATCTATCTCTTCTTCCAGCTCCAGGATCTTCTCGTCAGTCCTCAGGGTGCGTGCGTTATATGTTGCCAGGTCGAGTCGTCGTAGGTGGCAACCGAACCTCCACCGGAGATTCTTAGCACCCCCTGCCCCGCCGTTACCATGGTCGCCACCGTAGCCAGGAATAGCGGGGCCGCCGGGGACTGGGGGCCGTTTATTTGTGTCGTCGCTCATGGGGGGTATATTGCCATAGTTGCCACACTTGGCGAGCGGGTTGGCAACCGCAGTTTTTTATTGTTTCTTAGCTTTTATAAGAAAGATGCTGCTGCCCATCTTCTGTATCAGTTTCCCTTTGTCGCCTCTTACGACACCCACGGGAAGATATGGAGTAGTGGGTATTCTTACCCGCCACTACACGGGGCTCTTATCTCGAAAAATCATTTAAAAATACTTTTAGAAAACATTATCTATCATTGTATCCATAAAGGTACGCCACAGGCCACATGTAACGTACTGTTAAAATTAGCAATCTGTATGCGATGTGTACTGTTTGAGTGTGTGTTGAATTAGTGTATATATATAGTATGTATGTAAAATATGTATGTAAAAAAAACAATTCAAAAACTAATGAATTAACATTAATAAGTGGCTGATGTTGGACCTCATAACAAACTTTGTACTAAATATGTATAAATAAAATAGTAAAATAGATGTTAGTATAACATGTATAAGATATTATACTTCAGATTATATAAACATAAGCATGTAAGATGAGAACTACTGCCGACAAACTGTTATGAAGTTTTAGCAGATGAAAATGTTAAAAACGTTTATTGTATAATTGGGAAAAAAAAAAAAAAGATCTATAAAAATGCGACATTTTCGATTAGGTACGGCACAAAAAGTTGCTAAAGTTTGTTATAAAAATGAATGGTGAGGCGTATCGTGCCTTGGTGTTGTCGTTCATTAGACGAAAAAAGTTTTTGGTGGTAATTAATTAGCTGATCTTTTAAAGGGATTGTTACAAGTTAACAATCGCTTTAAAAGATCATGCAGCTAATTGTCTTATCGAGCTTAAGTTAACTAAAATGGCATATCCCTTAGGAAAGAAACCCGAGTTAAAGAAACAGCGTCTGAAACTGGTCTTCGCTTATGATCCCTCATCGAGTAAATTTCTAAAACAACCATGCCTGATGAAGTTATTACTAGATTTGTTATCTCAGTTTAATATTCATGCGAAATATGATTTACATGGGGTACATTTTAAAGTTCGAAATGTTTAGCGATGTACCGGGGGAAATTTTTATCTTTAATATGAGAGAATGAGTGGCTTTTTTGTGTTCTAATGTGTTGAAGAGTGTAACAGGTTTGCTCTGATGGTCGACAGAATTGGAGTTTGATGTGGAGGGTTGGCTTTGTGTGAAGCTGATCGAAAGAACAATGTCGTACCGGGTCATACCGCGCGCGGCTGGTTGAAAGGACACATTCGTCCGGTCCAAGCTTATGAATGTTTGATGTTGAGGGTTGGCTTTGTGTGAAGCTGATCGAAAGAACAATGTCGTACCGGGCCATGCCGCGCGCGGCTGGTTGAAAGGACACATTCGTCCGGTCCAAGCTTATGAATGTTTGATGTTGAGGGTTGGATTTGTGTGAAGCTGGTCGAAAGGACAATGTCGTACCGAGACATGCCGCGCGCGGCTGGTTGAAATTGACACATTCGTCCGGTCCAAGCTTATGAATGTTTGATGTTGAGGGTTGGATTTGTGTGAAGCTGGTCGAAAGGACAATGTCGTACCGAGACATGCCGCGCGCGGCTGGTTGAAAGGACACATTCGTCCGGTCCAGGCTTATGAATGTTTGATGTTGAGGTTTGGATTTGGGTGAAGCTGGTCGAAGAGACAATGTTGTACCGAGACATGCCGCGCGCGGCTGGTTGAAAGGACACATTCGTCCAGTCCAGGCTTATGAATGTTTGATGTTGAGGTTTGGATTTGGGTGAAGCTGGTCGAAGAGACAATGTCGTACCGGACATGCATGCGGCTGGTTGAAAGGACACATTCGTCCGGTCCAGGCTTATGAATTGTGGAGTTACACTGATCGAAGGGACCCGGTTGAACAGAGTACAGATAACAGTATCATTCGGGCCAGACCCAAGCGGTTGGTCGTAGGGACATACTAGTTTACAGCTGGCTATATGGTGGTGGCTTGAGTGATAGGTGCCGTCCGGTCCACGCGTGGTCGAAGGGATGCACGCTTTCGATTATTGTATGATTGAGGATGTTAGTATATTTACAAGGGGTATGTGTTGTTAAAGCGTATATCTTCTATCGATGCTTATAGTGCCGTGCTAGCTGTACAAAGAGCTGTGTGTCTGTGTGTGAGTGTAAAGAGCCAGTTGTCCGGTCCATGTTGTCATATGAGATGATGGCTGGTCAAAAGGACGCCTTAGCTAGTGTTAGTTTACATGTGATTAAACGTAATTGCCTTGCGTATGTGTGTGTGAATGTCAAAATATAGGGACAGTAAACCTATTCATGTCAGGATAGACGAGCGGAAGTAGTGGTGATTAATAGTGTTTGTTACAGGAATTCATAAAGATACACGCCCGAGGACGGTCGTATGACATTTAAAAATAAATTTAAATGTCATTATAGAATTATATTATAATATATTATATCATTATAATATTGTAATGATTATTTGAATGACAATTTAATTGCCTTAAATGAAATGAAATAGCTTTTCTTTATAATATATAAATGTAGGCACGACTATAAAATACTGGCCGAATCGAGAGTAAGGTTTTACTCTAGCAAAGCGTCGTATCGGTGATAACGTGGCAACCGTTGTTGTTTGGAGGATTTCTGAAATTAACATCATCGGAAAAGCGTACCATATATTTGTGACGAATTGCTGACGATCTGTTTATTATATTTTCTCAGCCCCGGATCTTCAATTTTTTTAGGCGGGGCAAAAACTGAAAAATGCCGCCCCCGCCCACTTATATTTATTTTTACCTTTATCATTTTTATAATTTCAGCTATGAGATGTTCACTAATTGATTGACATTTGGACATAGGCCTTCCGGAAATAATGTATCTATCGCTGTTCTTTTTGTGTTAAGACTTAAAATAAAAATATGTATTATAAAAATAAAAATCAAATATATTATTGCATTTGTGAATTGAAATTACAATTTTACCCTTCGAGCTTTTTGTTCAGCAAATAAATCTATGGCCTTGTTGTCATAATTTAACTCTTGTGCAATTTGATTTTCTATCGCTAAGATTGCAAGACTCGATATGCGTTTCTGGCATCATAAGAAGATCGCAAATAATTTTTAATTAGTTTTAGTTTGCTAAAACTTCGCTCACAGCTTGCGGATGTAGAGTAAATTCGCAGGGCAATACAAATATTAGGAAAAGCATCCTGCAAAAGAAAAAAATATATTTCGAAGACATGTGAAGTTCGCCAACACGTATTGGGGCAGCGCGGCGGACACTTCCTTGCCCAAAAAACCCTCTCAGAAATGAGAGGAGGCCTGCTGGGCACACAGTGGGACGTATATACATAGGCTGTAACTTTAGCACGCCTATTTGCGCCATCCATCATGAGTGCATCTGGGATGATCCTCTTTCGCCTGTATATACGAGTATATACATGCATAGAATGAGAATTCTTAATACCTCGTTCTAATAGTCGCCTTCAGAATCGTAAAACATTTAGTATTTCATTTTGTAGAACGAGCCGCGGACAACATTCGTCATTATACCGCATGTGTTCATCCAGTAATATTGTTCGATCTGAAGTGGAGTTTACTTTTTTTTGTTTTTTTTTTGTTTTTTTTCTTCTTTTTTTTTAAAAAACGTTACCCCGCACTAGGATTTTCTCCTGTATCGTGGAGGCAGTTTAAAAACATAAATTGCACAAGGACAAACATCCAGACCCGGAACAATTATTTGCAGGCCATACAAATACTTGTTCCGTGCGGGATTCGAACCCGCGGCCGCCAGCGCAACAACTCATTGCTAAGTCACTGCGCCACGGAGCCATCATGGGTTCTGTCATCATCATCATCATCATTACAACCCTTCATAAGTCCACTGCTGAACATAGGCCTCCCCCAAGGAATGCCACAAAGCACGGTCCTGAGCCACCTGCATCCATGGACTTCCTGCATGTCTTACCAGGTCGTCACTCCATCTAGTGGGGGGACGACCTGGTAAGACGAGTTGAATCCGTCGATTGACCTCTCGGTCGAAGTTGGACTTACCTAATCGGACTATTTGTCCCAGGTAAACATACTCGTCAAAAACTTCGAGCTTAGTGCTTCGAGCCCAACAACTACCGGCGTAGGTGTGACATGGACGTTATACATGATCTTTGTTTTGTCCATGTTCATCTTAAGACCTATCCGTTGGGAGGCACTATTGAGGTCATTGAGCATAGTGCTGAGATCCTCCAGCGATTCTGCCATAAGGACTATATCGTCGGCAAATCGAAGGTGAGTGATGTACTCGCCGTTGATGTTAATACCGTATCCTTTCCAGTCCAGAAGCTTGAAAATATCTCCCAATGCAGCAGTAAAGAGTTTCGGGGATATAAAGTCACCCTGTCTTACACCTCTCTGCAGCTTGATAGGTTTCATACTCTGGTTCTGTACTCGGATAGCCATCGTAGCCCTACTATACAAACACTTCAGCACATCGATATACCGACAGTCAACTTGGCACCGCTGAAAAGACTGCAGCACCGAACCGTAAATACCAAACTTTGTTTATTAAAGTAATATTATATCAATTCTAAACTAAATACCAAATTAAATTAAGTATAAATTAAATTACATACTTGGGGAAAAGATACTGATATAATTTATTTTTTGTGGAGGCCACAGAACCCATTTGAAGAAGCGATCGAGCGGAACCAGGGCTCCAAAGTCCTTGCTAGAGATCTGTCTACCAGAAAGAGCCAACTGTCGAAGCTTATTACATATTTATATACATATTTTGACACAAAATCCAAAAAAGTTAAAGAAAAAGTACCATGCCAAATCTGTATTACTGAAAAAAAAAGAAAGCCTTACCATCCAGAGGAAAATTGCTAGTTTAAAAATAAAAATCAAAAATCGGTTGTCAAAACAGTAAATAACTCTGAATTGGAAAATGAACTAAATGAGAAAAATCCAAAAAACTAAAGGTACCACCATTAATAAAAATTAAGTTACTATTAAATTACACTTTAGAAGTCTCTGGAATTTACGACTCCGGCTCAAATGTGTCATTAATAAATGCTAAATTATTGAAGATACAATACAATAATATAAATGATATGCAAATGGTAAACTTAAAGACTATTAATGGTAAGAAGAAAACAAAAAATATGGTATCACTTAAAATAAAAATATATAATATTGAGAGGACTATGAACATTTTTGGAGTAGATAATAAAAATTTTAACTATGACTTTCTCATTGGTTTGGATTGTATCAAAGATTTCAAATTAATACAAAATGAAGAATTAAAAATCATACAATGTAACATTGATGACAAAAACGATGAGGAATTCTTGTTAAACTCCGAGGTTTTGAAGGAACAAGAAAATAAACAGGTACCCAAATGTGAAATAAATTTCAATGAACATATAAAGTCAGATGAATTTAAAATATTCGTGAACCACCTGAATTTACACAAACAATCAAAGATTGATAACTTGATTGAAAAATACAAATCAGTTTTCGCTAAAGACAAATATGATGTTTGCACTGTACGAGATTATGAAGCTCATATTGATTTAATGGTGAATAAATACTATTACAAACGCCCATACAGATGCACAGCAGAAGATAGAAAAGAGATAGAGAGCCAAGTATCAAACCTTTAAAAAAAAACTGATTGAGGAATCTTACAGTCCATTCGCCGCTCCAGTAACTTTGGCTTATAGAATAGAATAGAATAAAATAGAATAATTTTTTATTCAATATAGATTACATGTGTAATTCTTATTGAAAGTCATTTTTTACTTTACCACTGGTTCGAAAAAAAAACCTCTGTCCTGGGAAGAACCAGGAAGAAACCCAGCGGGACTTTTTTTTTTTTTAAAGTAAGTTTTACATTAATGGTTGTACAAACTATTTAAGTACAAAATTTATTTTAGAAACTGCTTGGTAGCGACCACCTCATTCCCAGGGGTTATTATCAATCATATATTCATTTATACTATTATGAATATATGATTGATAATAACCCTATATAATTTCATTTATACTATAAAAAAGAAGATGGAAAAAAAAGGTTGTGTATAGACTTCAGAGAATTAAACAAAATTGTTGTTTCTCAATCACAACCTTTTTCGTTGATTGAAGATTTAATGGTAAACACTGTAAACTGTAAGTATTTTTCTACTTTGGATATAAATTCAGCATTTTGATCTATACCCTTGAAAATTCAAGATAGACACAAAACTGCATTTGTAACCCAAGAAGGCCATTTTCAATGGACGTGTCTCCCATTTAGACTGAAGACAGCTCCAGCAATTTTCCAAAGAATATTGTATAACATCATAAGGAAGCATGAACTGTCTAATTTTGCAGTAAATTTTATCGACGACATTTTAATTTTCTCAAAAACTTTACACATAGTACATATATCAAAACTGCTGGAGGCAATACAATCAAAAGGCCTTAGACTAAAATTCTCGAAGTGTACTTTTGCTAATAATAATGCCAAATACTTGGGTCACAAAATAGAAAATAACTCGGTGAAGCCTCTGAAAGATTATTTAACTGCTATGAAAAACTTTCCAGTTTCAGAAACAAGAAAAAATGTACGTCAATTCCTAGGAAAAATTAATTTTCGTCACAAATTCATACCACGCAGTGCTATTATCCTGGACCCGCTACACAATTTATAAAGGAAAGATGTGAAATTCATATGGTCTGCAGAATGTCAGGAATCATTTGAGAAAATAAAAACATTGCTGTGCTCAAAACCAATTTTGAAAATCTATGATCCTGAACAACCGATTGATATTTACACAGATGCTAGTATCAAAGGAGTGGGAGCGGTGTTGAAACAGGCAGATGAAAATGGAGACAGTAAGCCAGTTCCTTATTTTTCAAAAAAATTATCTTGAGCACAGAAAAAGAAGAAGACAATATATCTAGAATGTCTGGCCATAAAAGAATCGGTGAAATACTGGTAGCACTGGCTTATGGGAAAAGAATTTGTGGTGTACTCAGATCATAAACCACTGGAACATATGAATATCAAAGCTAGGACTGATGAAGAACTAGGCGATCTAACATACTATTTATCCCAATATAATTTTGAAATAAAATATAACCCAGGGAAATTAAATCAAGAAGCCGACTGTTTAAGCAGAAATCCAGTTCTAGAACCCCATGATAATGCTGAGGACTTATTAAAAGTTGTAAATTTAATAAACCTGGATGATATAAGAAATGACCAACATACAAATCTAGATTTACAAAATCACAAAACAAAATTTGTGCTGGAAAATGGAATTTACTACAAAAAGTATAAAATGAGGAAAAAGATCGCACTATCGGAAGAACTTAGCAAAACTTTAATAAAAGACGTTCATGACACATACTGCCACATTGGAAGAACACAAATGATAAATAAAATAACACCATTCTACACAGCTGATAATATTATCATGAACATTAAACAATTATGCGATAAATGTGAAATTTGTATAAAGAACAAGTTAAGGAGGAGGTCAAAATATGGATTAATGTCACATTTGGGTCCAGCAACACACCCTTTTGAAATCGTATCAGAAACAGAAACAGAAACAGAAACTTTTTTATTCAATATAGATTATAAATAATACTTATTGAAAGTCACTCTTTTGTCTAATTACCACTGGTTCGAAAAAAAACCTCTGTCCTGGGAAGAACCAGCAAGAAACCCAGCAGGACTTTTTTAAAATAACAGCTTACAATCATGTATATTACACAATTAACCACACAAAACAAATTAGAAACAGCCTGGCAGCGAACACCTCATTCCCAGGGGTTATTATCATCCATAAATTCCTTAACATTATAATAACCCTTTTTATACAAACTATGTTTAATAAAGTTTTTGAATTTTGAGCAGGTCGAATTTTGTATATTTTCTGGGATTTTGTTGTAAAAGCGTATACATCGCCCCAAGAATGAATTACTGACTCGGTGGATTATATTGACATCATAGGATGTTTTGGAGGATAACGGTCCACAAAACGATATTTACACCTTCTAGTTGATCATTTCACAAGGTATGCCTATATTTACACATCAAAAAATCAAAGCTCCAATGATTTTATTAAACTAATAAAAAACATAACACAGAGTTACAAGATTGATATGGTGTTAACGGACCAATACCCTGGAATAAATTCCAAAGACATTAAAGAATTTCTAAAGAACAAAAATATAGAAATGGTGTTCACTGCCGTTGATGCTCCATTTTCTAATGGGCTTAATAAAAGGCTAAATCAAACTTTGATCAATACAATAAGATGTAAAATAAATGAAAGCAATAAGAAAATAGCCTGGACAACTATCGCACAGAAATGTGTAGAAAAATATAATGAAACAGAACACACAGTAACGAAATTTGCTCCGAAATATCTTTTGGAAGGCGAAACTATAAATATTTTACCACTCGAGTTGAAAACAAAATGTATTATAGATGATCTGGACAGAAATAGGAAGTTGACCTATAAAAACACAATTAAATCCCACAATTACAATAAAAAATGTTTGATCTACATAGGGAAGAATATAAATTAGAAGTGGGAGATAGAGTCTACGTGGGGGTCTACGTCTAATGGGAATCGGCTAAGTAGAAAGAAAATGGATGAATTGAGGATTGGACCATACAAAATTCTAAAGATTTCAAATTCAATCTATGAAATTGACACCGGACACACTAAAGCGGAATCAAATCTTTACCACATTACAAAACTATCTCCAGTATTGGATTATAAATAAACAATTGCGGAAAGTATCCCTTAAAATTGTTTTCTCTTGGAGGGGGAGATGTAAAGAAAATCTCCATCATGTTTAATACTTGGAAGTAGCTTTTCTTTATTTTTGAATATTACCGCTATAGCGACAGAGTCTAAAAGTGACAAATCCTATACTTGACATCTGACAGATGACAGGACAGGATCCGAATATCATGTGCAATGTGTCTTGGGAGGTTAGAATTTAGAAATTGTGAATTCGTAAATATTAATATCAATAAGTAACAAATCCCGAAATAAAAGGTTTTAAATGTTGTTTATTATATTTTCAGGCAAATATCTTTGTTTATTTATTCTAAACGAATAATACTATATATATATATATGTATATTATATATATATATATATATAAATAGTTATAAATGTATATAAATATATATAAATGTATATAAATAGTTATATATATATATATATATATATACCGTTACAGCCTATTAAAGCCTTGTTACCCTCACCGTTACAGCCTATTAAAGTCCAGTGCTACGTACAAACATAGGTCTCGCCCATAGATTGTCTCATAGGAGGGATATTTGCCATAGTTGCTACGCTTGGCAAGCACAGTTTTTTATTTTTACGCCTTATTAGGGAGACGCCGCTGCTCATCTCGTGATTTGTTTCCCTCTGTCGCCTCTTACGACAGCCACGAGATGATAATATGAGATAGTAGATATTCTTACACCGCCTTTACACGGTAAAGTAAAAACGTAAAATTGACCTTGTTAAGTATTAAATAATTGTTACGCAACCAAATTTAAAAGGCATTAAATTAAGTTCGTGCAAGATCATAGGCCTTCTTCCATGTATTTGCAGCGAAAAGAAAAAATTTTTCCTGGAAGATTTTAATATTTTGGAGACCAATTATACAGATAATGAAAAAAAAATCAGACCCAGGATACTCCCCTGAGGTATTCCATAAGTGTGAGGCTGATCGTAACTACTTTGGCCATTAATTGAATTACACTGAAGTCTTCCCTTAAGATGTTTTTTCAATAATTTTAGTTGTGTACCTCTTATACCGATATCTTCAAGTTTTATTAACACTATATTGATAGACACCGTGCCAAAGGCTTTCTTAAGATTCAAAACATCCCTATAGTGTTTTTTGTATTTATCTAGTTTTCTGGTAAGAATAGTTGTTTATATTATAATTTTTGCTTTCAAAGATGAAATAAAAGACATAGATATTTGTAAAATACCTCCATTTTATTTCAATTGTTTAATCTTAATTACAACAATTAGAAATTACATCAATATTCATCATATTGCCTAAATACTTATTTTATATCTCATGAATGGTACTTTTTGTATAAAAAGATCTTATTTTCATATTTTTAAAACTATTACAACCAATTTTATTAGAGAGTCGACCATGTTGGTGCGAAATTATGTCCAATATGGTCAAAAGTCTAATTTTATTCAAATCTCGAAAAATACTTTTCTTTTCAATACATTTAATATTACGAATAAAAAATATCTATACGTTTTATAACACAGTACTTATACATATATGTATATAGTGTAATACACAGATAAAAAACTGGCAGTACGAATTTAAAGTCATTTTACAAACGACTATTAACTGTAAAAATACACTAATAATTATATATTTTAAGGATATAATAAAATTGTACGAATTAAATAAACCCTACCTATTTACACAATTCAATATTTTATAAATAGAAATACAAAAATGAAGTTACATTTTAAAACTCGCAGTTTCCAAATGTTATGACCAGAAATTGAAAATATGGTAATGGTAACATTTTTTAGGAACTGGAGTTAATTTTGTACTATATATAATTGTCGATTGTGAATTGTGACGCGAAATGATTTTTTTCGTTTATGGCACGTGAAGTCCATTATGTTACCAGTATTTTAAAGATACTTTTGTTCGATCGTTTTACTTCTTGCCATTTTCTAGGCACTTGCATTGGGCATTGTGCTTGTGTTCTGTACCGACGATTTCTGAGAATGTGGGGTTGAAGGAAGCGCCCGGCGCGACATATTGCGGGTTAGTGCCACTTCCAGACGTTTCGTAGGTTATAAACTGTGGTTTAGTCGTGTAGGTTACGATTTTCGGCTTGGTTGTATAGGTTATAATTTTTGGCTTGGTTGTGTACGTGATAATTTTGGGCTTTGTGGTGTAAGTGAATATTTCTGGCTTTGTTGTGAATGTAACGATTTCTGGCTTGGTTGTGTAAGTTACGATTTCGGGTTTGGTGGTGAAGGTGTAATATTTTGGTTCAGTTTGGAAGAACTTCTTCTCGGTGTAAGTGAACGAGTTTGATGATGGTCCATTGTTGTTAGTGCCGAAGTTTGAGCTGCCTGAAGTATAGTCCGTTGAGCTTCCACCAAAGTTTCCAGAGGCGAATTGATTCTGAGATCCCGAATATTGCTTGTTGCTTGATGTACTGAATTGGCTGTAATTGCTTGAACTGTACTGGCTCTGTCCGTATAGGTTACCAGATCCTTGGTTTGATCCACTTTGCCCTTGACTTACTTGTCCAGCACCGAACTGTGTGAACAGCCCTTGTCCACCTGCACCAAACTGTGTGAACTGGCCTTGTCCGCCGAACTTATTGAATCCTCCAGTAATGGTTCCCTTGATTCCGTTCGTGTACTGGGTCCCTTTGGTACCGGATGTGATTTGTCCAGTGGTGTAGCGAGTCTGAGTGATCTTAGTACCACGAACAAACTGAGTGAAACGAACGCTCTCAGTTAGACCGATGGCCCATTCGTACCACTCAATGTCAAATTTGTAGAAAGCGGCTAGCTGGTTGCCGGTCTGACAGCCTGTAAACAAATAAAATAAGTATTTTCATATTGGTTTTATTTTATTTGCAATTAGTTTGTAAAATCCAACTCTCATTTTTTTAATAATCTTACCTCAGAGGGCTACCATTAAGAGCATACAAAACTAAAGGGAGAGAGAGAGAGAGAGAGAGATTAACAAATTACAAACTCTAATTTATGTCAAAACCTCTCTATAACTTCAAAGGGAAACGTTCTATAGTTCTTTTCATTTCTGTCTTATAATGGATTTTTTTTAAATATAATACGAAAGTTTTAATAAAGTTTTGTTGTTTGTGGTCTTGCTCAAAGTAAAATATGTATGTACCCATAACCTTACCTGAATCCCAAGAGTAGACTCCCTGTAGGACGAAGTAACCATCGCCGGTTGTGCAAGCGAGAGCACTTCCAATGTCCACCTGAAAATATACCACAGATTATATAAAACACATACATAGGTGTGCGGTTTATGTTACAAAGGAGAAACACCACAAAGGTATGGCGATGGATCATCTAATTGGATCATCTAATTGGAAATCCCATAGCAAGATGGCGAGACAGAAAGCGCAGAAAGTAACTCTCAAAGTAAAATTAAACTTGTAGATTATAAGGTAGCTTATTATAAAGGATAAGTGTGACAAATGGGAATACAGTCCACCACATGCTAAGTGGACACTATATCGCATAGACATCTACATTTACGCTCGATTAAGAATCAAAATGCAGATGCGTTGTCACCCCTGAGAACTAAAATTGAATGCCTCGTTTCCAGTAAAAAGGGTCTCCGGTTCTCTACACTCGCCATACGAAACACAGTAGCATTAAGCTGCTATTTCACGCTGGTATTCTGCGAGAGCGTGGTCCTACCACGTATGGTGGTCGAGCCGAGCCATGTATGCTACAGCCATGACTAAGCTGCAGCGTGGCTCTACCACGTACTATAAAAATCCACCAAATACCTTTAAGAGGCAGTGTTTGAGGCAGGCCTTTGTTCAGCATTGGACTTTGAAAAGGTTTTAATGGAAGAAATGGATAGTATGCAAGTATTTTTTGAGTAACACTCACTGAAGTGACAAACGAACTTACGTCTACCTAATTACCATTACCACCTAATGGTAAGTGGCTACTGTAGTCACTTGCAGCCAACTTTAAATAAAGGCGGCTACAGATATCACCTCTGAGAACTAAGATGAAATGCCTCATAGTCTGTAATTATCTTGACCGGAACACAGCAGTGGAAGCACTGCTATTTGGCAGGAGAAAAAGGTGAGAGGGTGATACCTCCAGCCAGTAAACGTCCAGTACTAGACTTTCGGACATTTACTGGCTTCAGAAGAAGAAGAAAAACGTAAGTATACATACCCTGCAAATGTTGTTAAGAGGGTTAGAAGGCTCTCCACAGATGCAGCTCTCCTGGTCGTAGTTGTCCAGAAGGTGTGGGTAGTTCTGCTGGATCTTGGCCTCGCACTGTGTGGGCTCGATTAGAGACACGTTGATGCTGTGCATGAGGCTGCCTGAAAGATGAGCTGCAAAAAAAGATAAAAAACATAATTAAAGAAACCCTACTACTGCTAATCTACACCATTAACTTAATATACATAATAGTATCTTTAATTCTGTTTGAACTATTTTTATAGATTATTTCATAATATCTTTTTTTGGGAGTTTAAACTGCTAGTTTGCTGCTGAAAGTTTAAGCAGTCAACCAAGGGCATTTAAACTGTAATAGAATTAAATAGCTTAATTCATAACGATTCGATGCGTATAAGTTTTATAATTATATAGCTGGCATATAAAATTAAAAATATATCATTGTTTACATTAGCGCCTGCCAGTATCGGGAGTTTTCCCGAACGGCTCGTGACACTTGAAGCGTAAAAATAAAATGAATATATAACGCGTAATAATAATAACGCGTGTCACATAACGGGTTATATTTACGCGAACACTACACATTGAATAAAACTACTTTACGAATATTATCCCGAAACGTCGAGAATTAAAAATAAGTTATAGTAAACGCGATAAAATCCATAAAAATAGGTTTATTCAATGTAAAGTATCTCTATCTCAAAGGCTAAGTATACAGTCATTCAGCGAGCAAATGCAGCCAGCGTTCTTGGCACGATACCACGGGGAGAATGACTATATGATATTTAAGGTTTTTAGTTTTAGTTTTTTAATTATAGTTTTTAATATTCTTTATATTTCAATGTGATGTAAAGTTTAATCTATTAAGTCAAAATGGCCGCTCTTACAACAGCTGTTGGTTTAATTTTAACATTTGTGTTGTAAAGATGTTGAATAATGATTTCACTTTATGATTAATTTCTTGAACAAAACACAAAACAAGATGGAACGCATTTCATTAATTACTCAAAAATTAACTAATCGGTCAATGTTTTTTCATCGATATTACAAAAGATCGTGACCGTGTAGGGGCGGTGTAAGAATATCCACCACCCCATATCATGCCGTGAGTGTCGTAAGGGGCGTCATAGGAAAACAAATCAGGAGGTAGGCAGCAACGTCTTCCTAATAATTAATAATAATTAAAAAAAATGCGGTTACCAACCCGCTTGCCAAGAGTGGCAACTATTGCAAATCCGCCCCTATGAGGCAATCTATGGGGGAGACTATGTTCAGCAGTGGACTTTAATATAGGCTGTAACGAAATGAAACGAATTACAACAAGTTCCGTACGGAACAAGTAATTGTATGGTCTACAAATAATAATCGTTCTGGGTCTGGATGTTTGTCCTTGTGAAATTTATGTGTGTAAACTGCCTCCATGATACAGGAGAAAATCCCAGTGTGGGGTAACTTTACTTTTTAAAGAAAAAAGAATGACTGACGTAATGTTACGAATAAACATAAAAAGTGTTACGTATCGATGTTAGAATCTAATCTCCAATCTTGCTAAATTTGTTGTTTTGTTAACGTGCACACGTGAATTGGGCTTTAGCATGCAGCGCGAAATCACATACCAGAGAATAGACGCCAAAAGATTTAAATAAATATGGCCGACATAACAGTTATTGACAAATGGGAATTCTAAATTTAAATTTGCTTTAAAGTTAGAATGTTAAATCACCTTAAAGATCACTCACTATCTGAATAAAACTAATTTTACGGATTTTATCGTGCTAATGATGTCATGCATTAACAATGGCATTAGGACATCAGGACGTCGCACTCCTCAGTACGTTGTGGCAATAGGTGACATGGCGGATAAGTAAATTTGTTAGAAAAATGTTTATGTTTTGTAATGTTTGTTAATGTTGTATTATTGTATTATTATATGTAAATTATGTGAGTTATTGTGTCTTTCTGTAATAATAGTTATATTTACACTAGCTATTCCCAGCGACTTCGGACGCGTCGATTTATTACGATTGGATGAAACCCATGAATGGTTTTATTTTTTTGCGTGGAACCCCAATTATTTTTCTAAAATAAAAGTAGCCTAAGTTACTTTTTACAACATCAGCTAAGTGCAAGGGAAAGTCCCGTTAAAATTGGTCCAGCCATTTTGGAGATGGGCTGGAACAAACAGACAGATAGACAGACAAAGACAAAAAATTAAAATTCTTTTTTTGCTATATAGGTAAGTACCTTATATACTTTCATATGCATTGGGTAAAAAGCTGTTATTTTGATATTACAAACAGACGCTTCAATTTTATTTATATGTATAGATTAATTAGATTACAAATGAATAAACCACATTACAGATATTCCTAAAAGTAAAAAAAATAAAAAAGAGTTACAAATATGCAAAATATTAAAGAGCAAACTATTGAGGCATTATTTCATGTATTTATATAATACTTTAGAAACTGATAAACTTTTATTTAAAACGCAACTTCTCAATTAACTGACATTGTGTAACAAAAAACTTCATTCACTTCAGTCCCAACTAGCGACATCTGGTGAGCGTTAAATTATTAGCCCTCATTAAAAAAAACAGTTAAAATTAATTCTCCACAGCGCTCTCAAAAACTTGAGTAGACCTATACCAAGCAGTAGGGTGCCTTTACACTGTAACTTTACTTCATATTGTTTTAGTACAAAAATGAAAAAGTTGCAAAGATATAATTTTGAATCTTGCATTTACGCTTATAAACTGTGTAGTGGCGGTGTAAGAATAACCACTACCCCATATCGTCTCGTGGGTGTCGTAAGAGGCGTCATAGGAAAACAAATCAGAAGGTGGGCAGCAGCGTCTTCCTAATAATGACTAATAATAAAAAAATTGCGGTTACCAACCCGCTTGCCAAGCGTGGCAACTATTGCAAATCCGCCCCTATGAGGCAATCTATGAAGGAGACTATGTTCAGCAGTGGACTTTAATATAGGCTGTAACGAAATGAAACGAATTACAACAAGTTCCGTACGGAACAAGTAATTGTATGGTCTACAAATAATAATCGTTTTAGTAAAACTGAAACAGGAGATGGGCAGTAGCATTTGCCTGATAACAACTCAAAACACTATCTATGGCAAAATCCCCACTATGAGGCAATTTATGGGGAAGGCCCTCTATGTTCAGCAGTGAACTTTTATAGTCTGTAATGGATGGATTAGAAAATAATCTACCAGGAGCACATGACGCACTGAGAGGTGAAATTATTAAATCAACAGTAACATGACAACTATGGCAAATATATCCCTCTATGAGGCAATCTATGAGGGAGGCCTATGTTCAGCAGTGGACTTTTATAGGCTGTGATGGATGGATTAGAAAATAATCTACCAGGAGCACATGACGCACTGAGAGGTGAAATTATTAAATCCACAGTAATATTGCAACTATGGCAAATATTCCTCTATGAGGCAATCTATGAGGGAGGCCTATGTTCAGCAGTGAACTTTTATAGGCTGTAATGGATGGATTAGAAAATAATCTACCAGGAGCACATGACGCACTGAGAGGTGAAATTATTAAATCAACAGTAACATGATAACTATGGCAAATATATCCCTCTATGAGGCAATCTATGAGGGAGGCCTATGTTCAGCAGTGGACTTTTATAGGCTGTAATGGATGGATTAGAAAATAATCTACCAGGAGCACATGACGCACTGAGAGGTGAAATTATTAAATCAACAGTAACATGACAACTATAGCAAATATTCCTCTATGAAGCAATCTATGAGGGAGGCCTATGTTCAGCAGTGGACTTTTATAGGCTAGATGGATGGAATGGTTTTACGCGTACGAAGTCGCGGTCGCGACTAGTTTAGTAATTACAATTCTAGAACTCGTCATGCGATCCATTGTAATGGACGACCTCCATCACGGCTGTAGTCTTATAAATAGAAATAAAAACGTATTCATCGAATTTACCTATAACTGGTTTTAAACAAATTTACATATGAGTATATCGACTGACTCGCGCGACGTTAACATCGGGAAAACCTCTAGCTATTATCATTTGTTAGTTCAAGCTGCGGCTACCACAAAATTGAACTAATAATTCGATGCAAGCTGATATAATAAGTGGCCAAAATTATCGTTTTTGAAGCTATACTCCTTTTGGGGAGCTTGGGAAAAATGATGAGAGTGAATTTTTATGATGCGCACGCACACCGACACCTAAAAACGACACCATGAAGTTGTTACGATGCGCGCGCACACTGACACATAAAAGCGACAACTTCAGTGGGTAATTGTCTCTCAAGATTTTTTATTTGGTTACGCTAAAGAAGTATAACTTCCTACGTGCGTACATAAGTACACACCCACTTTTTTTTATAGAACTGAGTGGCAATCGAACTTACAGCCTACTTAGTGGTATGCGGTTACTGCAGTACACCTGCAGCCAACTTTAAAGAAAGAACGCTAGAAAAGCGTTGTCACCTCTGAGGACTAAGAAGGAATACCTCATAGCCTATAATGAGGGCTAATAATTTTCTGCTCACCAGATGTCGCTAGTTGACACTGAGGTAAAGTTTTTTGTTACACAATGTAATTTAATTTAGAAGTTGTTTTTTAATAAAAGTTTATCAGTTTCTAGAGTATTATATTAATACACAAAACAATGCATCAGTGGTTTGCTCTTTAATTTTTTGCACACTTTTAACTTTTTTTTTAATTTTTTTACTTTTATGAATATCAGTGGTTTGGTTTATTTATTTTTAATGTAATTAATATAAAATATAGCTAATAGTACAGAAAGAAACAATAACTTTTACATTTTCCGAACAAATTCATTTCCCCGCTATGAAATCTGTCAAATAATATTTGCCTTACTTTCTAGTGGCGCCGCTCTGGTGGCAGAAAAAGTCGTGGATGCCCTCATTATCGCTCGCTATACCCTTCAGACTGGAATACAGCAGTGTAGACACTGCTATGACGGCAGAAATAAGTAAGAGGATGGTACTTACCCAGACGGAACCCTTTGTAGAAAATGAGTCCTACCACCTAGCTACCAGGGGACCAGGATTCCCCTTCATCAGGTGAACTGTAAACTCGTTTGTCACTTCAGTTGTATATAAAAATAGCCTTACCAATTACCTAATGCAAAGAACAAATTCTCCCAAACATAGTGTCGCCCGGTTAATTAGAAATCTTATTTCATAGCACTGACAGTGGTCAGCGGATGGACGCTGGACATGATATTCACCCATTCTAGAAAGAGTCGCTTTTTACACTATTCTTTGTCATCAGTGTTGCAATTGTATTTTTTTAAAGATTAAGGGCGACAAACGAGGAAACAAACAAAAGATCTATCCTCGATTAAAAATCAAAAATCAGACGCCTTTGTCACGGCTGAGGACTAAGATGGAATGCCTCTTTTCCAGTAAAAATGGTCCCCGGTTCTCTACACTCACCATACGAAACACAGCAGCATTAAGCTGCTATTTCACGCTGGTATTCTGTGAAAGCGTGGTCCTACCCTGGTGCAGCTTGGTTCTACCATGTATATGATTCTTTTTGTCTATAAGAATGAGTTTTTTTAAAATATAAGTATAAATGACAAACGAGGAAAAAGTCTATTTGATGGTAAAATGCTCTGGCCCATAAATAAGCCCATCTTTTCATTCCTTTCTTTAAAACAATACTATTAACACTTATAAAGTTTGGCCGCATTAGGGCAGCTACTGTGACTGCAAGAATATCCACTAGCACATATCGTCCCGTGGGTGTCGTAAGAGGCGACAGAAGGATACTAAAACAGAGAGGGGCAACAGAATCTTCCTGATAAGAACCCAAAATAATAAAAAACCCGCCCACCAAACGTGGCAACTATGGCAAAATAGGCATATATGAGGCAATCAATGGGGGAGACCTATGTGCAAAAGTGAACTATTATAGTCTGTAATGGATGAATGGATTTCCCTGAACAAAATCCCACTTAGTGATAAGTGGAGATTTGTGCCCAGTAGTTTGACGTCGGCAGGCCGTTATTTTAGTTTTATAGCTCTAATATAGTTCCCAGACTTTTTTTATTTTATATGAGAGGGGGCAAACGAGCATGCGGCTCACCTGATGGTAAGTGACTACCGCCGCCCATGGACAACTGCAACACCAGGGGAATTACAGATGCGTTGCCGGCCTTTTAAAAAGGAGTAGGCTCTTTTCTTGAAGGTCCCTAAGTCGTATCTGTCCGGAAAAATCGCTGGTGGTAATTGATTTCACAAGGAAGTTGTGCAAGGAAGAAAACTTCTAGTAATAATTGCTCCCAAGTAGAACAAAAACAAGTTTCCAATAATCCAGTAAATTCCAAACTCGTCTCACAAAGTTTAGACGGCTCGTTTTTTCTTTCCAAACGGCCTTTCGTAAGAAAATCTTGTAATTACGTAGGTGTGAATATGTGAGGTAAATATTACTGGGGAATGCATCATTCTTCACGTTCATATATACATATATACATATATATATTATGTGTTTTTATATAAATAAGAGTGACTAAATAGTATACAATCCACTTGATGGTATGTGAATGCTAAAGCACGGTCGCGGAGCAGGAATTTATTTATTACTTTGCATTTTTAAACATAATTCCCATCATAAAAAGTTTTATTTCTATTGCAACTAAGATACTTTTAGGACCTTTTGAACAGTATTTGTGATTCGAAAACCGAGTTTATTCTCAAGTTATTAAAGTTCATATTTTAACGCAACCTGATTTTGATTAATAATCAAAATCAAGTTGCGTTGTCACGCCTGAGTATAAATATAAATTGCCTCGTTACCAGTTACAAGTTCATAGGTTAAAACAGTAATAAAAAATCTCGAAAAGTAAAAAAAAATTATACCCTACGTCACTTCCACAATTAGGACGAATCTAACGATATCCCATTTTTTTTACCTCTACATTAGGATTTTCTCCCGTATCGTGGAAGCAGTTAACATACAAAAATTTCACAAGATCAAACATCCAGACCCGGAACAATTATTTGTAGACCATACAAACACTTGTTCCGTGCGGGATTCAAACCCGTGGATTAAACCACTGCGCCAAGGAGCCGTCAAAACTCTTACCCAGATATATATTATTATAATACAAGTAATAAACTTTAAATAGTTCCTCAGTGTCTATTTCATAATAGGTCGTAACTGCCGAAATTAATAAAAAAAGTAATCTCTGGCGCTAATAATCCAACAATTTCATACTGCCTATCTATAAATACAAAGTACCTACCCTGTGCTACCGTAACTAACTACTAACTGTGTTTCTGGCTTTCTGGCAATGTGTCAACCGGGTCTTACATTCTTAAGGTCTATTGTCACAGTGCTAGTTGCAGTTTGTTGACTTTCCATTTAGAAGTATAATGACTGTGCTCAAATATTACGCATTCACCTTCCCATAACTATTATTAACATCCCAACCCATCAAAAACCCACTGCTGGACAAAGGTCTCCCACGTAGATTGAGTTTTAGGAACCGCAGTTTTTTACTAGTTTGAGTTGTTATCAGGAAGATTCTCTTATTTTAATTCTCTTATGCCCAAATACTCAAAAGCTACTCAATTTTAAGATGTCGTTAAGTCTCGCGGTGTCACGCTCACTTTGATTTAAAGTGATAAAGACAGCACGAGACTGAACGGCATCTTAAAATTGAGTAGCTTTGAGTTACCTTTACCGTTACAGCCTATAAACTCCATTGCTGAACATAGGCCTCCCCCATAGATTGCCTCATAGGGGGAATATTTGCCATAGTTGCCACGCTTGGCAAGCGGGTTGGCAATCTCAGTTTTTATTTTTAGTCGTTATTAGAAAGACGTTGCTGCCTTGGTTTGTTTCCCTTTATCGCCTCTTACGACACCTACGGGATGATATGGGGTAGTGGATATCCTTACACCGCCACTACACGGTCTATAGCGTAGCGTTTGAATATTTGGCATTATTCTCTTATTTATAAAACGTTACTTCCACACTAGGATTTTCTCCTGC
This sequence comes from Parnassius orleans, assembly GCA_029286625.1. Classification (NCBI taxonomy): domain Eukaryota; kingdom Metazoa; phylum Arthropoda; class Insecta; order Lepidoptera; family Papilionidae; genus Parnassius; species Parnassius orleans. Next base: position 541,251 of record JAGSMP010000116.1, on the reverse strand, counting down.
ATCGTAAAGGCAGTTTACAAACATACATTTTACAAGGACCAACATTCAAACGCGGAACAATTATTTGTAGGCCATACAATTACTTGTTCCGTGCGGGATTCATACCCGCGGCCTTTAGCGCTGCAACTCACTGCTAAGCCACTGCGCCACGCAGCTGTCAAAACGGAGAAGCTTCTACTTTCTATAAGAGTACTCCCCATACGCGTTAGTCATAATTTGCTACAGTGAGCCTCTTCTACGTACAGACAAGTTAACAATCTATATATAAGCGAAATACCACTGACTGACTGACTCATCACGAGATCTCTAAAAATATACACCCGATTGACTTGAAATTTAGTATAGTTACTCATTTCGCAAAGTAGACGCTCACTAAGAACGAATTTTACGATAGTCCCATCAAAAAAAAATTAATAGGTTCCGCAATAAAGTATTATTGCGCGCCCAACGAAGCGAGCGGGTATCAGCCAGTTATGCATATAATACAGAATAATGTAAAGCTATGACCGTGTATTGACTAATCCCGTTTCGAAGCTTCATATCTGTAACCCACTCAAAAGTATCGATCGATATTGCATAACAATGCGTGACCTATCAGATATAGTACGTGCGAGTACGGACGGCGGCGCGGTTGTAGGGCTGTCAACTTTTATATAGCATTTAATCTCTATACAGGGTTATTTTTCAGAGCAGCCAAATTTTAAACTTAAGTTCAAATATATCAATAAAAATTACCGTTATTGCAGTTTTACAAATATGAGTAAATAAGGCTTCAACTTTTATTTGAAATTATCTCAAATTGAATGTGTTTTATGGGAAACAACGTTTTTGCCTACCGATCGACCCTTAAGAATGTGTGCGTGCGCAGTAAAATCAGTTAAAATAATGCATTACCACGCATTTTGAATTTAAAAGAAAAATAGGACAAAATGTTTAAGATTTTTTTAATTAATTTTTCTTCACCATTTGCTTATATTACTTATCCTTGATCCTTCTTAAATTTGCAAATTTGGTCGGTTGTTGCAAACTAACCCTGTAAATAAAAATCAATTGCTGTCCGTTAGCCTTGCAAAAACTCGAAAATGGCTGGACCGATTTTGATGAAATTTGTTGTGTGTGTTTTAGGGTCCCTGGATAGTTTATATTTATAATTGTACCCGATAGGTGGTGATGTTGTCGAGATCCAGAAATCACCCGTGCGAGCCCGAGGCGAATCGATAGTTATAGCGAATATATATATATTTGAGCTTCCTCGTTCTGTCAGTAGTGCGGAATCATTATTTCTATACGTATTCTTTATTACTTTTACTAAGTCAGTGCTTGCCTACAATTATTACTTCGTAGAAAGGGACGAAAATCGACGTTTTCCTGGTAATATACGTGTTGCGAAAATGCGTCTTGGATTATTTTTAGATATAGGTACTAGGATCCTTAGAGCTTCTTTTTCGTTTAGGATACCAATATTGTCACTTTATCAAATAAATCAATGCAAATTAAAAAATCGTAGATAGATAGATAGATAGATAATTCTTTATTGCACACCAAATCAATACATAAACGAAAGAAAAAAGAAAAACAAAATAGTGACACAATGGGCGGTCTTATCGCTAAAAGCTTCTTCCAGACAACCTTTGGATGGACAGGATTACAAAAAGCAGAAAATTGTGTGGTTTGGTGATGCAGAAATAATATTTATAAAGATTTCCATATAATATATAAAAATAAATAACAAATAAAGACAAAATACGAATGTTAGATGGCACGAATTCAAAGGTTAAGATAGTGACTGTGTACAAGCTTCTGAAAAACAGATGAAGATTGGGCGCGTCTCACTGACAGAGGTAGGGCATTCCATAGACGGACTGCTTGGATAGTAAACGACCTGTTCAAAAATTTGGTATTATGGGCAGGCATTTTTAATGCAAAATTTTCTGATGATCTCAAAACTTTCGAATGGGAGTAGTGAAGGAATTCAAAGCGATCCTTAAGATAAGAAGGATAGGAAGGATTAAAGAGAACATTGTAAAGAAGTGACAGAATATGTGCATTCCGGCGAAGACGAATAGGAAGCCACTTGAGCTTATTACGAAAACAAGAAACGTGATCATATTTGCGCAAACTAAATATGAATCTTATACAAACATTTTGAAGACGCTCAAGTTTATCAAGTTGCTTTTCGGTGAGATCAAGATAGCTGACATCTGCATAGTCCATAATTGGGAGAAGCAGAGATTGTGCAAGTGCAATTTTAGTGGCGGTAGGTAGAAAGTTCCGTAATCTGTTCAATGATCGAGCAGCTGCAAAGAGTTTACGACTAACTTACTGTATTTGAGGACCCCATGATAGGTTCCTATCAATATAAATTCCCAAGTCTGTGACTTTTTCACTAACAGGGATAAAATTTCCATCAAAACCAACTTGAGGTGCTTGAGATAAGTTTGATTTTCCAATCATATTCGAACTTCCGATGATAATTACCAGAGTCTTTAAGGGGTTAATCTTCAAGCCATATGTATTTGCCCAATCTGATATTTGCTCAAGGTCACTATTTATAGTACTAATAGCTACAGCTAGTTCACTAGGAGAAACATGTGTATATATTTGAAGATCATCTGCGTATAGGTGGTAGGAAGAAGTAATCTTAGTGGCTATAGAATTAATAAAAATTGAAAAAAGTAAGGGAGATAATACGCCACCCTGCGGAACACCAGCAATGGTATCACACCAAGAAGAAAATGTGTCATCAATGCAAATACATTGCCGGCGCCCAGACAGGTAACTTCGAAACCAACCAATCACTGTTGGAGATATGTTAAGAGAGCTAAGTACACCCAGTAAAATTTCAAAATCAACTGAATTAAAGGCATTGCTAAAATCTAACAGAGAAAAGATAGTTAATTTGCCATTTTCCATGGCAGATCTTATATCTTCCGTAATATTGACTAAGGCTGTGACAGTACTATGCCCAGGACGAAAATACATTATGTACTGCACAACCCTACTTGGTTACGTGGATTCACTCACACTAGTTACGTGAAACTTGTTTCCGATGAATTGTCAGCAAATATTTTCTTAAAAAACATTTTTATTACACGGAAATATTGCGATTTTCTTTTGTAATTTTTTTTATAGAATAAGGGTGACAAACGAGTACACAGTCCACCTGATGGTAAGTGGATACTGTGGCCCATAAACATCTACATTTATCCTCCATTACAATTAAAATGCAGATGCGTATCCAAGCCTAAGGACTCTTAAGACTCTTGAACTTATTAAATAATTAACTATATAATTAATATTATAAGTATGATAGGAGTTAAATTGAGGACAGGATAAGAAATAGTGAGATAAGGAACGTTGTGATTTGAAAGAAGATGTAGGACAAAATTGAGAAAGGTATGCTGAGATGGTTTGGCCATGTCGAGAGAATGAATGAAGAACGATTGACGAAAAGTGTATAAGGCGAGTGTGAATGAAAGTGTTGAAGGTAGACCTAGGAGGACGTTTTCGACCAAATCAGGGACGTCTTGAAAAAGGCCAGGTCAAGAGTACCCTAAACCGAAGAGCATGTATGAAGGTAATAATGAAAGTGGACGAAGGAAACAAGTATGTAAGGATCGTAGCAAGTGGAAAGAAGTGGTCTCGCCTACCTACGGGAAAGAGGCGTGATTATATGTATGTATGTATGTATATTATTAATTAACTATATAATTAATATTATATATTATTAATTAATATTATATATTACTCTCAAGTTCTTTCTCAGTTAGGATCGGTTAGGCCCATTAAGTGAAGTTTGATCGCAGTTTTAAGGAAAATTATCAAAATATTCTAGCGAGAACAACAACCGTAGATAATGCTAAGCAAAAAATATTACAGAGCGAAACACGGGTGTGAAATAACAAACACCAAACAATGATTCGAAATATATAATTTATCTGAAATTCATTTAAATTCTGCGTTTGGGGAATCATCGATAATAATTTGAGATTCGTCTAACCTTGGCAACGAATGTGTTGACACTGGCTAGTGACTAGTTTTACATAAATCGCTGTTGATGACGTAATTTTTTTCTTTTATATCCACCATTACTCACCATAATCTTTAGCATGATTTCTAAGATCATTGGAGTTTTTGTTTTATGCTATTGAATGTATTTGTGACAAACATAATGATGATGGGTTTTTAAATCCGGGTTGAAATTACCGTAACATAAACCGGTTTGATAAATCAAATATTAACATTCTTAAAACGATCGAATGATGCAGTTTTTGTACGTAAGGAAAGTTTTTAATTTTGAAAAAGAATTTAATCAAACATTTGTGAGCGTTAGTTAGTTATTTGGTTTAAATTTAAAAATCAATAATTGTTTATTAAAATAATTTCTGATAACTGGCAATATTTGAAGACATTGTAACTTAAAATGGCGACCTCACTGCTCCCCCTACTTACTAGATGAATGAAGCTCTAACGAATGATAGTTGGCGGGATATCCGTTTGAATTTCGAAAATGCCGTATCCAAATATAGAAAACTTTAACTTTTAACTTTAAAATGATGGGAGCATGATCAGAGCGAGACACATATATCTCAAGAGTGGTTAGTATAGGCTAATCGTTTAAATGATGTTTTTTTTTATTACAACCTACAAAGTACACTGCTGAATATAGGCCTCTCTTATAGATTGCCTCATAGAAAGGATATTAGTCAATGTCTGCAGGTTGGCTTTCATAATATTGAGTTGTTATCAGGAAGATTCTGTTGCCCATCTCCTGTTTCATTTCCCTCTGTCGTCTCTTACGACACGTACGAGATGATATGGGATAGCGGATTCTCCGCCACTACATTGCAAGTTATTTTTTATTTAATTTTTATTTCAATAAACTGTACAATTAATTCAAACAATGTTATGTATTCTTCATTAATAAATAAAGTCTGATTACACCAAAAACAGACAAAGAATAGAAGGTAAAATGTCTATTCTTTGCCTGTTTTGGGTGTGTGGACCTTGTTTAAATTTAAAAGTGAATTTAAATATTAATTCAACATTTATTGTAATTTATCTATTCTTTAACAAAAATGTATTTTGATTGGATCGACCTTGAAGCAACAAAATATTAATTCATAATAGACTGCGCACATGAATAGGTCAAATAATTAATATTCAATGTTGGTTGTTAACAGAGATTGAACAAATATATTTGACGAACAAAGCCATGTTTATATCATGGGCTTTGAAACTCGCTAACGCGGATGTGATTAACTTGAAAATATAATATGTTAAAACAGACCAATAATTGTAGCGAGTGCATCATGATGACTTACTGTTAAGTACAGTTTTTTCGAGAAAATTCTTTTCTTTTTTCGAGTTAATTAGTCGTGACCTCTTCTAGGAATTAATGTTATGTGGCATGAGAAGGAAAACATCGAAAGGAAACCTCCATGTTTATATTTCGATGAATAATTAATACATCTACAAATCCATTCATTAAGATAGGGAGAGAAATCGTTTTACATGTGGTTTTATAAGATATCCCGTTAACAGTCCAGTTTTGGACATAAACTTTCCCTTTGGAAGAGAATCGCATTAATCGCCACGCTTCGTTGCTAGATATACTATCAAAGTAAGAGACGTCTCACATCTTTGACGCTGTCCTTTGTTTTATTGATCGAAGTATAAAAAATTATGGGCTTGTCATCATCATCATTACTGCATCCATTTAACAGTTCACTGATTAACAGATTTCCCCGAAAAGATGTCTCAAAATACCGTTTGGGTTAAACTGCCAGTTATTGCCAGAAAACAGGGTTGGTATACAAGACGTGCATAAGAGTGTATGTGGGACTTAGAGTGATTGAGGCTCTTCATTTTACTGTGGGAAGTCAGAATGTGTCAAAAAAGATACATATGGCAGTCTCCATCTTTATATATGGTTGTGAAAGTTGGATGTTACAGAAGAAACACGAAAATTAAGTTAATGCTGTAGAAATGCGGTTATCAGGAAGTATGTTAGGGGTCACTTTTTATAATAGGGTAAGAAATTGTATGATAATAGAAGTGTGGTTTGCAAGGAGATTTTGTAATCAAGATTAAGAAAGGAATCCTTCGGTGGCTTGGTCAGGTATAAGAAATTAATGCGGATATATTGACAAAGCAAACTTATAACTGCAGAAGTGAGTGGTAAATCGGCCAGGGACACCCTGGATAGAAGGACTAGATTGGCGATATGGGCGGTAAGTGCACCCTTAATCGACGAGCAAGTATGCGTAGATAATATAAGATGGATATGAATGAAACAAGAGAGGTGTGTCAGGATCTGGCCAATATCGTGTCAAATGGAAATCCGTAGTTTCTGCCTAACCCTCTAGGTGACAGGCATGAGAGTGTATGTACGTTATGTTATATATGCCAGTTACTAGACTCCACAGAATCAGTAATTCATTTATGGGGCAATGTATACGCTTTTGCAACAAAATCCCAGAACATGTTCAGATTTTGTCAATAAACAAGTTTAAAAGTTTTATTAAAGAAAAACTGTAGAAAAATGTTTATTATAATATCAAGGAATACATGAATCACAGTACGCGAGCAACCCGGGTTCAATCCCCGCTGGCACCAATGAAATTGTTAATTGCAATTTTAAGTGCTGATTTACCACGTGCTCGGCGGTGAAGGAAAACATCGTGAGGAAACCTGCATGTCTGAGAAATAAGAAAAAAAAATATTTCTAAGACATGTGAAGTTCGCCAACACGCATTGGGGCAGCGCGGCGGACATTTCCTTGCCCTAAAACCCTATCAGAAATGACACGAGGCCTGCTGGGCACACAGTGGGACGTATATAGGCTGTAACTTTAACTTTTAACTTTAACATTAATGAAATTAACCCCTGGGAATGAGGTGATCGCCACCATGATGGTTCTATGAAAATTCATTTAAAATTGTACAAACAAAGTTATTGTAAAGTGAAATATGTTTAAAAACAAAGTCCCGTTGGGTTTATTGCTGGTTCTTCCCAGGACAGAGGTATTTTCCGAACCAGTGGTAAATAAAAAAAATTACTCAATAAGTATTATGTAATAATCAATATTGAATAAAACATCATTCTATTCTATTTTACTATTGTCAGAATATTGACTTCAATAACTCAAACCTACAAAAGCTAAAGCCACAAGTAACGGTACTAAATTTCAAGACGTAACGGTACCAAATTTTGCATTAATATTTTTTTCGTGATATCTTGTACGCCATTGCTAACAAAGTTTTTATATAGATTTTTTATTAGCGAGAAAATGTCTGACACGAACGGTCTATCAATTAAAGAAGAATATAACTGGTTTTCTAAGGCCAATTAATAGTGTATTCATTGCATGCATATTTTTTTTTAATTCACATTCAATGGGAACAAGGTACTGTTTGTAAAAAAATACAATCACGAATTAATCATCAGTATCAAACTAGTGACTAGTAGACCTAGTGGGATGACATCTTTCTAGATAAACTTAGAAAGTAAAAATATTTCATTGAAATCATTCAAAGATACCGACGTCAACGACAGTGTTGCCAGTTTTCAAAAAAATGTTGAATTATAAGGAAATTATATTAAAAACATGTATTTTAAATAAAAAGTTTATATTCACTATTAGAGTTTTGGCAATGGGCAATTACTTTCGAATCGGACAGGGTGTTTTTTACTCATACAACCTATTGTATTGTTTCTTGTTGGTTCTTCCCAGTACAAAGGTTTTTTCCGAACCGGTGGTAAAACAATAAATGACTTTCAACAAGTATTCTTGTAATCTATTTAGGATTAATTTTATTCTATTCTATTCTATTCACATATTGTATACAAGAATTGCTTACTTAAAGTATAGGTTATTTGAAATTTTGTGTAGATTATGGGTTTCTAGTTATTTTACCAGACACTGTTTTCATTTCAAAGGATATCCGGAAGTTTTAAATAAAAAAAGAAGTTGGAAAATGTCTGAAAGAACAAGGATCCAATCGACCGGCACAATGTCTCATGTGTGTGAATATCTAGAAAGGTCTAATCCATATTCAATCATATTAAGGCATATTTCAAAAATGAAAGAGGAAAGTCCAGTGGTATACTCTTATAGGTTGATGAAGAAAATGATAAATTTTATGGTTGCAATACGACGCAGTTTTGTTTTATCAGTAAAAAATATGTTCTATACCAAAGAAAATGTAAAAAACAATGTAAAATTAAATATACTTCAAATAATGTTTCTTTTTTTTAATAAGGGTGACAAACAAGTCCATCTAATGTTAAGTGTGTGCTGTGGCCCATAGAAATTTATCTATTATATTAAGAATTAAAACTATGAAAGAATTTATCTTATTAAAAATAAAATATTGTCACCCCTAAGGACTAAGATGCAATGTCTCGTTTCCAGTAAAAAGGGTCTCCAGTTCTCTACACTCACCATACGAAACACAGCGGCATTAAGTTGCTATTTTACGATGGTATTCTGCGAGAGCGCGGTTCAACCCCGGTCGAGTCTTCCCATTTGTGCTGCAGCTATATATGAAAGTGCAGCGTGGCTCTACCGCGTAACAAATAATTATATAATATAATGGTAGTGATAAAATTCGAGATATTAATATGTTGTCGCTACTGCACCGACAGTGACCTCAAAATGGCCGACACTCGCATACACTTTCATTTTTCCATAAATTCTGTTTACAAGTTTTCGTTGGCCGGCAGATGCGTAACTATCCAATCGGTAATTTATAAATTCAACCGGTTTAAGGTTCAGTTAAATCTTACTCTTCCAATAAAGTTTAATAACATTTTAATACAATCAGGCGTTACTTTGCGGAAATCAATTATATTAGGTACATCATTTTATTTTATAACGCAGATCTTAGCTAATTATTTTTTAACATATAAGAAATAATTATTTTTATCAATTCTAAAGCAGTTTTTAAGCAAAGATTGTATAAAAAGGGTTATTATTATATTAAGGAATTTGTGGATGAGAATAACCCCTGGGAATAAGATGGTCGCTACCAAGCTATTTTCTAATACGAATTGTATACTTGTGTAACGTAATATATCATGATGTAAACTGTTCTTTTTTTTTAAATGTGCCTTTGGCTTCCTGGCTGGTTGAAAGAAGATTATTTACATATTAGGTACCTTGTATCACTCGTTTTACATTTCACGGCGTTGCAGTTTTTAAAAATAATATAAAATAACAACATCTTAACACCTTTCGAATTTCCCGGTACTGCGCTGTGCGCCAACATATTTTGAAGAAGTGAGTTAACTCATCGGTGCAGTGAACTGAATTAGCGCAATTGCGGGGCAGTGTTACTCAAGTCTAATACAAAACGGCGATAAACATAATATTCTACCTACACTTTTAATTCGTTAACGTAAAATCTTTATAATGAATATCTAATATCTGTAACCATGACCTGAAATTTCGAGTTTCGTTAACAAATGTTTGAACACATTGAACACAAAATTGACACACTGACCACGGGATCAAGAATTTTATAATGTTGATTGCTTATTTAACGGCTATTCAAATTTTTGAAAATTATATAATACGGATAAACTTTACATAGGTAGGAATTTATTTTTATACACATGACTAATGTTATAAACAACCATGTTATATAATATTTAATGTTTGTCAGTAGGTTAAATTCCACCTTCATTGATTATTGTATTGACATTTATGTATTAGTTTCACTATATATTTTTTAATAATTTAGAGCTGATTTTTTAATCATCAATCATTTTCAGTTCTATTGTTTCACTTTTATAATCAGTGAAGTTTAAGTTATTAGATGTAAATGCCATTACCTAATGATTTCTTATATTTACGCGAACACTACACATTGAATAAAACTATTTTTACGGATTTTATCGCGTTTAATTTAACTAATTTTGATTCCCGACGTTTCGGGTGCTTTACAGCACCCATGGTCACGGGGGGGACTGAGGTGTTTGACGTCCTAATGTCATAGTTAGCCCGGCTACCTTCAGTTTTTTGAATATTAATTTTTGGTCCGATCTACGCAGAATGAGCTTACAGTATCTTGAAGTCTTGCAGTGGTATGCTTGGGTTTGGATTTAATTTTGTTAATTATAGGATCCCAAGCAGATGGCAGCACCCATCCATCTTCTCTATTGAAATTAGGATGTTTTTTAATTTCAATAGGCTCGCGTATCACCCTTGGTAGGAATCGGTGTTCTTTTGAGAGGATTTGTGGTCTATCAAATCTGATTTAATGGCGGGGACGATCTTGAACATGTTCACAGACTGCAGACTTCCCAGAGCGTCGGTGCCTCACGTCAAAGAACATATAGCTGACGTGAGGCACCGACGCTCTGGGAAGTCTGCAGTCTGTGAACATGTTCAAGATCGTCCCCGCCATTACCTGTTTTATCTGATAATTAAAAATTAGTCCTTATGAACTACGAACATATGAACGAAATGTTAAACACTCTCACAGACATTCTTTTAAAAGCTGCATACTCAAACTCTATAGACCTTAAAACGTAGGGATATATTGAAATTCGGATATTCAAATATCGCACCCATTAAAACAATTTCCAGTACGCGAGCAACCGGAGTTCGATCCCCGCCAGCACCAATGAAATCGTTAATTACAATTTTAAGTGCTGATTTACCACGTGCTCAGTGGTAAAGGAAAACATCGTGAGGAAACCTGCATGTCCTAGAAATTGAAAAAAATTTTTTTCAATACGCATTGGGGCAGCGCGGTTGACACTTCCTTGCCCTAAAACCCTCTCAAAAATGAGAGGAGGTCTGTGCCTAGGAGTAAGACGCATAGACTGTATCTTATTTTACTTTGACATCAATTTCCGAATAAGAAGTTAAAAGAACGTACAGTGCAATTAATGATCCTATGAAGCCGGTTAGAAACTATTATTAAAAATAAACATGACATTTATTTGAGTAATAATACACTATACATAGATAATATAAAATAAATAAGTTTTCTATAGACTATTCTCTTATCTATTTACACGATCACAAAAAAACATTTATTAAACCGGTGTTTAATATTCAGTGGCTCCGCCATTGTAATTTGGCGGGCGGATCTTGACTATCGACTTTGACATCTTTTGAATTATGCGATAAAAATATCTTCGAGAAAATTTTAACATATTCGTAACTTTCAATGTTAGAACAAAGGTGAAACTCTATCTATTGGCGCTTCAATTAGTATATTCTCGCCTTTGACACATGGTTATAAAATTTTTGCAAGATTTCTCACAAAATTAAGTTGTCAAATCTTTAGATGTAATAGTTTTCGCGCGCTTAAGTGTGTTTAAGGAATTTGAACTTTATTTCTATGCAGTTAAAGTTTTATTAAATTATAAAAAGACGCAGGTTTAGTTTGTTTGCAATTTAGCATTTCAGCGACACTGGTAGTAATGAGTACGTTTCTTTGAAGCTTCTGGAGGTCAATAGGTTGAGTTATGTAAACTATGATTTTTTTTCTCAAAAACTTAATATATTATAGATATATATTACCGAGATTATTCGATTAAATGATGGCCAACGTTTGACCAAGTTTGTTATGAAGGCCCTTGTTGTTAAATAGTTAAAAGTTTCTAGATGATAAACACGTTAGCCTAGAAAATGCTTAAACACTCTTGCCTTGAAGAGTCTCAAATTGTAGTCGTCAGGGAAAACAGACGCGGATAAAAAATTCCAATATTCGTTGTGTATACAACAATGACGTAAATTCTTAAAATTCTTTACAATATCAGTTAACAATTAAACATGATTAAAATTGATAGCTGGTTAGAGGTTTCAATCAAGAATTAATCACTGGATGTAATTCATTAGCTATATTATAGTTGCAGCACAAATGGGTTGGTTTGATTGGAGAAGGACTACACTCTCACAGAATACCAGCGTAAAATAGCAGCTTAATGCTGCTGTGTTTCGTACGGTGAGTGTAGAGAACCGGATACCCTTTTTACTGGAAACGATGCATTCTGTCTTAGTCCTCGGGGGCGACAACGCTTCTGCATTTTGATTCTTAATCGAGGATAAATGTAGATATCTATGGGCTACAGCGTCTACTTGCCATCCGGTGTACTGCGTGCTCGTTTGTTATCTTTATTCCATTAAAAAAAACGCAAAAAAAAAACTTACCTTGCAAGACCTGCTTGCCCCAACCAGTCACTATGCACTGGCCAGCACCGCTGTAGAACGCGTCCAGGGTGTCCTTGGCATCTGGCATGCAGATGGGCTGGATGTTGTCGGCCAATCTCAAGTTCTCGGCGAGGTAGAGAATAGCGACATCGTATTGGAGGCTGCCTGCTTGATATCCTGGGTGGACCACTATAGTCTTGACCTGGACGATCTGGTATGGCAGAGGTTCGTCTTCAATTCCGAGCTTCCATTCACCGCCTTTGATAAGAACGTTCTTGGCTTCCAATCTGTAAAAATAAAATGCTTAAGTAACGATAAACTTCTGAGAATGCCTTGTGTAGAGGCGAAACACGTGTCGATTATCGACGGTGGTGCGTCTTTCCTAGTGTAGTGGTATTGGGAGTAGTGGTGCTGGGATTAATGGTGACGGGGATAGTGCACGCAATTGAGGAGGGGGGGTGGTAGGTGCTCTTCAAACTAGGTAAGACACATCATGTTACTTTATTACACGGATCTTAGTTTATTAATTTTTAACATCTTTAATTTATAATCAAGCTTTGCAGGTTGATTAAATACCCAAAAATTAATGTTAATGACGGCTCCATGACGCAGTGGCTTAGCAATGAGTTGCAGCGCTAAGCTCACGGGTTTGAATTCCGCACCGTTCCGGGTCCGGATGTTTGTCCTTGTGAAATTTATGTATGTAAACTGATCCCACGATATAGGAGGAAATCTTAGTGTGAAGGTAACGTTTTAGAAAAAATAAATTAAAAGAAAAAAATAAAGGTTCCACCGTCTTACCCGTCGACGCAAGCTGCCGAGGTCACGACAACATCGGGCCTGGTGATCACACCACCACAGAGCAGGCTTTTGTTGGTCTGCAACAGCACCATAGCTTGCCATGGGATCTCGGCGAAGGCCACGTCGTCCTCACGGTTGCCGTACGGTCTTTGGCCCTGTTAAATTAATATTAAGGATAAATAATGTAAGCTTCTATACGTTTGAAAAGTATCCTTGTTTAATAAATGAGAACATTTATTAATTAAGAAAAATTTTAAAAAGCTGACGTGTTTATTGTTTACAGTTAAGGTAAAGTCACCTAATTCCGAGGGATTCTAAAATTGGCACCATATTCCGAGGTATTTAGAAAAACTGCATTTACGAGCGATTTACAAGCTCTTTTTTTACTGCAAGATCTCTTATTGAATTGATAATATAACTTTGCGTAGTTATATTATTAAAGATCTGGAGTAAATTTAAAAGTCATTAGGGTTTTAAACCTAATGACTTTTTAGTAAGCTTTGGCTTGGTCACTCAAGCCCATTTGGCTGAGGTGGCTTGAGATTGCCGCTCTGGCTTAGGGACCCCATTTCCCTGTACCTACGTGAGGTCCACTTTAGATGGCGTTCGGATCTTATCATATATTCGATTTTGATCAGCAGACTATCACTCGTCTTATATACGAATTAACTTTGTCAATGATTGCGACTCTATCTCATTTATTCATTTTTTATAACTAATAAATTTATATGCCATAAATATGGTAATAATATATTTACTTGTAACTTGATTCGTATGCCGATGGTATTCAAGGTAAGGTAAAATTCCATGCAACGTATTTCGAAGCAACTTTGAATTGACAAAACGAGTATTTTATTTTTATTTATTGTTTTATTGGTCGCGGAACCACGTAATAATTATATAAAAATTCTTAAATAATACTTAATGGTAATAACAGGTTTCTTACTTAATATACAGAATAATATTAAGTAAGAAACCTGTTATTACTTAATATTATTCTGTAGCAAAATTTATGTTGCAGAAGTGAACGGAAGAGTCGGGAAGGGACGACCTAGACGAAGGTTTATCGACCAAATTGGCGATATATTGAAAATGGGCCAGATTAGGAGTACCCTTAACCGACGAGCGTGTATGCGTAGATATATGGATGTAAAGGAGGCTAGAGAAATGTGTCAGGATCGTGCCAAATGGAAGTCCGTAGTCTCTGCCTACCCCTCTGGGTGACACGCGCTTAGTGCCCACGGGCTAAAACTTACTTAGTCTGTGCTATATAAGGTACTCTTTGCCCAGTTTTGGCGGGAACTTGACCGTCGACGGACTGTTGCTCCTGTTTATCTTATGGATTTTGATACGTAAAAGTGTTTATAAAGCGTCTGCGTATGTGAACTATTAGAGAAAACGACAAAACAAGTGCTTCAATGTTGATATAAACCTCAAGTTATTTAGATCGCTTAGGCACCCTATGGACTTGGCTGACTGTCGTCATCGACTGTCCGCTGAGTTGAGTCGTCAAAATCTCTCAAAAACTTCGCATTGTGAAGAAACAATCTATAAAAACTTAGATTCCGAATGAAGTGAAGATATGGCTTAAAGGACAAGCATCCAAGCCAAAAATCTTAATTAAGAAAAATTATTATTTTTGCCCTTTCACGCGTCCCACACTGTCACAAAGATTTTGTTCGCAGTGCCTATTCTAGTACTTAGTACATATTACTTCAATGTTCTGAACGTATTTTGTCTATTAGTCAATCAGCTGTCGAAGCATAACCGGTTTTTTTGACAGGCCATTAAAGAGATGTTTCGTGTCTCCGCGTATAATATATTACACACGGAGATGTCAACAGATAAAATATAGCCTCATTTTGAAATTTTGACGATTTAATTTACGGAATTGGACCATTTGTTGTATAAATGGGGCATTTATAATTAATTGGTGAATTTTTATTGATGTTGGTGTGAACAAACTTCGCATTAGTTCAATAACCTTATGTTTGAAGGCTGTTTATATATAACTTTGATGCATACCGCATAGCGATTGTCATAATATGCATGTTTGTTTGTTTTTATGTGTGTGTTACTTTTAAAATACATAAGGTGCATGAACTCTCACGCTTGTCATCCAGAGCGGTGGGCAGAGACTACGGACTTCCATTTGGTACGATCCTGACATACCTCTCGCTTCATACACATCTATATATCTAGGTATAATTGTTTGTCGTTATGGGTACTTTTAATTTGGTTCGTCTAGGTACTAATGCAGCATAGCGAATTGCCATTCGTATCTTTTTTGTCAAATTTTAGAGTGAAGAACCCCACTTACTCTATGTGAATTACAAACATTTGCATTCAAAATACTAAGTTTATTTTTATATTAAGACCAAAACTGCATTAATTTTTGTCGTATTAAGACGAGAAAGCTTCGTGTCCTTGTATTATTTTGAGTTATAAATATTTCATATACATAATATTAATATTAATTAACATAATAAAACAACATGTTGATTGGAAACCCCGTGTTTGTTATTTTACTGATTGTGATTAATATTTATACGATGTTTGGACATACTTCTGGTTGCAGATTAAAACATAATTTGGAATAATTAAAAACGCTGTTGTAACAAGTTTTCCTTAACCTGTAAAGGCGAATGCTCTATGGGTTGAGGTGGGGTTTACAAAAGCATACGTTGATTTAAAACTACAAACATTATTTTTATTTAACATGATAGTTAATGCACGACGTTATTTTTTTCTAATTAGGATTTGTGGGTATGGACTATGGACTTAGTTTACCGTTTTAAAAGTAATAAATTATAAGCGACTTCACTCAAAAAATAGCATCCGGTCAGTGGCCTTCGTTAATTAAGCAGGCTTCTGATCAGCTTTAATAATCGGAAGCGATGCCGTGAGAAGTAATGTCGTGTAGTGGTGACGTCAGATAGTCCAAACGACAATTCGTTCCGTGGGCATCGTGGGAAATACCAAAAAGATGTCATGACTTTCAATAGATATTGGCATGAGGATATGTGTAAAATGTGTAGTGGCGGTATAAGAACGAAATGGGTAGCTTCCTAACAACGACTAAAAATAAAAATAAACTGTGGTTGCCAACCCGCCTGCCAAGCATGACAACTATAGAAAATCCTACCTATGAAGCAATTTTGGGTGAGGTGTTGACTTATTAACAACAGTTGACTTATATAAGCTGTAATGGATGGACGCTTTGCCAGACTCGTTTATGCCAGATGTAAATAGATAGACCGGCGATGGGGAACAGCGTCAGAATTAAGCAAAAATATGCGTGATAATATAGACAAATCTTTACTTCAACTGGAGCCACCAATGACCAGAAGCCAGAAGACGAAGTCTATATCTCAGCAACGACTTCAACATATGAAAATATTTAATTCTTTTTAATTCTTTGAAGTCGGTTTTTACTTTTTAGTAAAAGTTAAATTCTAACCTAAAAAAAATAAAGATAATTTTAGTCTGGCAACCCTGATGAAGGGCATGTTTTGTGACGTAAAATAATTATTGCCGCGTTCAAGAGGACATAGCCTACAGGTACTTTTACGACCTTTATGTATGACGTGTAAAAAGAGATTATTAATTACTTCTCCTAAAGCTATTTATTATTTATATTATTTAAAGTATGCTATAATGTCTGATTTATGTAACATAATTTACTATCTGATTTGTAAACTGATTGACTTTGAACCTTAGCCTGTGTGATTTCATGATGTAATCATTTGGCATTTCGTTAGCAATTTGTTTTATTGTAATATTTTATTTTATTTATATCCATTGGAATAATATAGATTGCATAATTCGTTTAGCATAATCTGATTTGAAACGTTTATTACATTCTTTGAAATCATCATTATTTAAGCAAGCAAGCATAAGTGGGTTGAAATTTAAGCAGAGGCGAAATTTACTCAAAGATAAAAGTGTATATATATGTCGCTACAACTAGCTTAATTAGACTTTCAGTTAACAGCCTAGCTTTTTTACTAAAGGGCGCCGTTCAACTAGCGGCCTCAGTGCCAGTAGGTTAAGTTGCGGCTGCGGTGGCCCTTAGGCCAGCCTAAAGCCGCGGCTTTAGGGTGGCCTAAGGGCCTAACTGTACGCGTACAATTATATAAATATACGCGGCTTTAGGGTAGCGCAGGGGCCATCCCAGCCGCATCTTAACGTCTGTCACTGATATTGCAAGATACGTGCAATCTTCTATTAGACGCATCGGCTGAATATCATTCAGGCCGCTAGTTCAACGGAATCGTTTACTAAAAAGGATAGACTGTCAACTGAAAGGCTAATGAAGCTAGTTGGCTGCGACATATACATGACAGTCTCCTGTTGGTCTGGGACTTATAGATCCCATGTTTACGTGGGACTTATAACAAAAATAATGTGCCAACTGTATTACAATCCTACCATGTCGTAAGAGGCGCCTAATGGGATATTGGGTTTGTGATTGTGTAGGCTATCTATACCTATGTTTTTTGGGTAAACGTGGTCCGAGTGGCTCGCTGCTCTTTGGATTCTGCTTACGACCTCGGGGATGTAATATATATGTATATGTTTGTATAAAATGGTACTTGAATTCGATTCGATCCTAATACCGACTTTCTATGATACCTGACACTTTTCTCTTGATGTTGATGTCCCCCTGGTCGATTTAGACCACGGTGACAACATTTAAATATAACTGATTTTTAATTCCCAATGTTTTGGGTGTTTTACAGCATTACAATCATAGTTTACCCGGGTTACTACAGCTTGTAAGTTTCATCATTAGCATCAAAAGTCCACTGCTGAACATGGAACTCCCACACATATTACACATGGAACTCCCACACATATTACACATGGAACTCCCACATATTACATGGAACTCCCACATATTACACATGGAACTCCCACACATATTACATGGAACTCCCACATATACACATGGAACTCCCACATATTACATGGAACTCCCACACATTACACATGGAACTCCCACACATATTACATGGAACTCCCACACATATTACACATGGAACTCCCACACATATTACACATGGAGCTCCCACATAGATTGCACAATATTTGCTATATTTGCCGCGCTAATCCTACTAAGTACAAGGCTTGGCAACCGCAGTTTATTATTAGAGTTGTTATCGAGAAAGTGATGATGCCCATCTCTTGTTTAATTTCTGGCTTCTCTTACGACACCCATGGCATGACATAAGCTAGTGGATTCTCTAACGCCGCCACTATATCGCAAACCTAAATTATGCAATCTATCATATTTAAGATCAATCTTCAGCATAGGCTTGTAATAAATTCTTGTACTAGGAGTTATGAACTGCGTTGGAAATTAATGAAAATAGGTTCTTAAAATTAATGCGTATGCAACTCAGGCTAATCGCTTTTAAAAAAAATGTATAATTGATTGAATTGTTATAGAATAAAGGTGACAAACGAGCTCCACCTGACGGTAAGTGAATGCTGGGCCCATAGACATTTACATTTATCCTCGATTAAGAATAAAAATGAAGATGCGTTGTCACCTGTCACTGAAGACTGCCTCGTTTGCAGTATAAACGGTCTCCGATTCTCTTCACTCACGATACGAAACACAGCAGCATTAAGCTGCTATTTTACGCTGGTTCTATGAGAACGTGGTCCTTTCCCGGTTGAACCGACCCATTCATGCTACAACCATAATTTAACTGTAGGGTGGCTCTACCATGTAAAATATTTTCTAAGTTTCGGAAATTATTTTATAACTTACATGTTTAATGCCACACTGGCCAGTTCCATCGTATCGCTGCAGGTAGACCCTGCGAGTGGACGCGCTGTACTCGTTCTCCACGCCGGAGCCCACACCCTGGGAGACCGCGAGGCCCACACCCTGACGAATGCCTACGCCGCCGCCCTGCACTATTGTTTGTCCTACACCCTGCTCGGTGTACTGGCCTCCACCCTGTTCAGTGTACTGTCCACCGCCGGTTTCAACGCGCTGCCCAAACCCTTGGGTGACCAGGCCGAATTTGGTTCCTTGGCCCTCACCCTGCTTTACAAATTGACCTTGTCCTTGTGTGACGATCGCGCCCTGGTGACAATTAAGACACTATAGATATTTAGGCATAATATAAGGCATTAAGGATATTTATCGGGGCTCCGCTGAAAATCAACGCTGCTGCAGTACCTACGATAGCATCGGCGTTTTATATTTAGTTTTGTTTCCTTTATCTTTTTTGTTGTTTGTTTACTTCTAAATGTATACCATGTGAGTGTAATCCGGGCTGCTACTGAGAGTTTCTTGGCAGAAAAAGCCAATAACTGATTTGGATCGAACCTGGGATTCGAATCCGGCACCTTATGATCAGCAATCACGTTTGCAACCCCTAGACCAACGAGGCAGTCTAAAGATAAAAACCCCAAATAAAAAGTAGAAAAAAATCTGGCTGGCATACCTCTAAAACCCCAAATAAAAGTAGAAAAAATATTTGAGTGAAAACTATCCAAGTGTTGGTAGTAACACTTGGTAGTAAGTAACTACTGCGGCCCATAGACACCTGAAACTAACTTCAAACAATAAAGGCATCACATGAATTTTTACTCCTGAAGACATTGAATGCTTCACAGTCTGTAACTAAAACTGACTTTTCATATCCTTCAAACCGGTCACCAGTAAATGTCCTCCAGACCGAATTTCGGTCACGGCGGCCAGTCTTAACGTATATTATAGTACTGAAGTGAATGCACAAGCACAAATGTACTCACTATTCCTTCACTTTTAACCGTCCCAACCAATATAACATATTTATTGGCGTTATAATTAATTAATACGATGGTACCAACCCAAATGGACTCCTAGATAGGAAAGGAGCTGTACTAGTATCGAAAACTACTAAAAGACCTAGCTATCGCCAAATTATTATAGCTGCGGATATCGTAAACTAATTTCTACACCAGAGAGTACGAAGAAAATTATTAACTTAACGTTACACTTTGAAACTAAAAATCGGGTTATCAATTTCCAGAGATAACAGTTGAGTTTTAAATCACTTTTACTGTCACTACAGCCCATCAAAGTCCACTGCTGGACATAGCTCTCCTATGAGAACTCTTGGGGATCCAGCTCAAAGGACCAATGCTAGATTTTGGTCCTTGGAGCCGGATCTATTCTGCCTCCACAAATAAAATATTATGTCTTCGCTGTAGGACTGATTGAAAATTGATTTTGGGTCTGTTCATGTACCACGTCTCCAATGATATTTCCTGTATTCGACTTACAAAAATAGATATTATATCATAAGAAATGTTGTGAATAGTTCACCACATAAGATTGTAGGTTAGAGCATCTTTTAACCTAAGAGACCGTCTGAGTAGGTACCACATTAGAATTGACTAGAATAGAATGACTTTTATTCAATATAATATATATTCATCAGTCATAGATGATACTTATGGAAAGTAATTTTACTTTTACCACTGGTTCAGGAAAAATCTGTCTTAAGAAGAACCAGCAAGAAACCAAGTGGGACTTTTTTAAATTGGTTTTGATTAGATTGAACAATTCTAAATTAATTTTAAAAATCATCTAGTTATAAAATAATTTTAAAAGCAGCCTACTCTTACTTATTTCCGCCGCTTTAAGGAGTGCATTCTCTGTTGTTTTCCAGTTTGAAATGTATGGCTACAACCATAATAAAGGATGTGAGGTGTTAGCTGCAGATACCAGCAGGTGGGTAGGTCGCAGTGGCCGTTACAACTTACTTCGTTTAAGAGATCCATATTTACTATAAAAAAATATATAATTTCTCACCCCTCCTTGACTGATTCCAACGCCTTGTCCTTGGACGCCAATCTGACCTTGACCTTGGACGGTGAATTGACCTTTACCTGCATTGAAGTGGATTCATCAGTACGGGACACAATTTAACACTGGCGTTGCTTTTAAAGTAACATATAAGTTAAGTTTTATCGTTAAGTGAAATAATTATTAAGAAATAAAGTTAATTAAAATATATATTAGGTAATTAACTTAGTTAATAAAGTTTAAAGTTTCTAATTAATATTTTTTTTTAATTTTAAAATCATGCATGTATCACGGGTTAGTTACACAAAATCAAGTAAAGGTAATTAATTGGACAGTAATGAGTAATTAGAGGTTGTTAGCAGTTTACCTTGACTAATGATTTGTCCTCGACCTCCCTGAGAATATTGTCCGAATCCACTTTGGCTGTATTGGCCTACTCCCCCTTGTTCTAACTGTCCAACACCGGCTTGACCAAATTGCCCAAAGCCAACCTGTCCTTTTTGTCCAAACTGTCCAACACCGGTTTGGCCAATCTGACCTACACCCTTCTGACCGTATTGTCCAACGCCTGTTTGAGTTACTTGTCCAATACCACCTTGACCGAATTGACCCACACCACCCTTACTGTATTGCCCTTGACCGTATTGAGACACTTGTTTAATGCCCGTTGTGGTTTGCCCACCTTGATCTGGGTAACCTGGTGTCACTTGGTTTGCTCCAGATGTTGGTGTTGTCGGTTTTGGATTCCTGCAAAAAATATGCACTTTAATAAAGTTTGAGTTGAAAGAATGTGTAAAATTCGCTACCTGGGTCCTGGTTTAGACCCATTTTCTTCTTCATCAGGTCGTAGAAATCAAACGTGGTACGTTTGATTTCTACTTTTTGATTTTACTTTTACGTGGTAGAGCCATGCTGCAGCTATATTAGTAGTATAGTTGTAGCACGAATGGGTCGGCTCGACCGGGGAAAGACCACGCTCTCACAGAATACCAGCGTAAAATATGTGCGTATGGTGAGTATAGAGAACCGGAGACCCTTTTTACTGGAAAAGAGGCTTTCTATCTTAGTCCTCACGGCTGACAACGCATCTGCATTTGAATTCGCAAACGGAGATAGATGTAGATGTCTATGGGACACAGCAATCTCTTACCATCAGGTGGACTGTGTGCTCGATTGTCACCCTATCCTATAAAAAAATACTGAACATTGGCTTTCCTCAATGAATACCACAAGCTTGATCATAGTTTGTGATCAAGCATACTGCATTAGTAAAATTCCGTGCGAGATTTTTTTAAGTTCCCATTTTACCCTCTTCTCCCCCAAAAGTTATGCCTTAATTCAAAAACCTCACATATATTCGTTGATAACTACAATACATAAGTATGCGAAATTTCATTTACATAATTGAAACAATCACAGAGAAAAATCTTGTAACTCACAGACAGACAGACAGACAAACACACAGGTAATTTCATAAGGTGTCCGTTTTGCTGAATTTGGTACAACAGAGAAGACGGACGCCGTTTTGTTTTTATAGAATAAGGGTGACAAACGAGCACACAGTCCATCTGATGGTAGGTGGATGCTGCGGCCCATAGACATTTACATTTATTCTTGATTAATAATATAAATGCAGATGCAATGTCATCCCTATGGACCAAGATTGAATTGCTCGTTTCCAGTAAAAAGGGTCTGGTTCTCTACAATGAACATACTAAACACAGTAGCATTAAGCTGCTATGTTACGCTGATATTCTGTGAGAGCGTGGTCCTTTCCCGGTCTAGCCGACCCATTCGTACTACAACTATAATATAGGTGCAGCATGACTTTACCATGTATAAAAATAAAGATTATATTATGTAATTCTTTAAAATTTTCTTACCTAAAGTTGTTTAGAATAGTGCTTCCAGTGACGAAGGGCTTTTGCGTGACCTGTGGTCTTGGGTTGTTAGGGCTGCCACGGTTGTCGGGAACGTATTTGCCATCGTTGCCACCGAACACACCGGGTACCCATTTACCAAGCTGGTTAGTCGGCCATGGGTCGGTGTAGTTTGGATCACGGCAGCATTTTCCAACGCGGTTTGTTTCAGGGTCTTTGCAGTCCTGTTTTAATTTTTTAAATCAATAGAATATTGAAGACAAACAAGTGGTAAAATTAAAAATTTTGTACAACCGACTTCAATATAAATAAAATGAATTCAATTAAATACGCATTATTAAGGATAACTCAAAAACTACTGTTCAGATATTGATCAAACTTATATGAGAAGCACCAGCTTTCAAATAAAAAAAGAATCATCAAAATCGGTTCACCTAGAAAAAAGTTCTTATGTAACACACATAAAAAATACAGTCGAATTTTCTACCTCATCCTTTTTTTGATGTCGGTTAAAATATATTTAAGATCCGATTGAAAAAAGATGAATCGATTTTCCCTATGTAGGTTAGCTATCTCTGGTCTATTTCTCCTGATGATGCCTCGCTGACAGGCGAATCGCGTATCTTATTTTTTTATTCATTGCCAGTGCTTGACTACTATTCCACCTGATGGTTAGTGGGGATGCACCTGGAGATGTTAAAGCACTGTCTTAGCGTAACAAAAGCCTATTCACTCTTGATGAAATGAACGACGAAGCAAACGGTTTGGTTCGAATTTCACTCGATTAAAATTCAGTATGCAAATGCGTTGTCACCCGTGAGGACTAAGATGGAATGCCTCGTTTCCAGTAAAAAGGGTCTTCGGTTCTCTTTAGCATTAAACTGCTATTTTACGCTAGTATTCTGTGAGCCGTGGTAGCTCAGATGGTTAGCGCTCGCTGTAAGTTTCACAGTACGGGAGCAACCCGGGTTCGATCCCCGCCGGCACCAATGAAATTGTTAATTGCAATTTTAAGTGCTGATTTACCACGTGCTCGGCGTAGTATAACTGAAGGAAAACGTCGTGAGGAAACCTGCATGGCTAAGAAATAAAAAAAAAAAAGATTTCGAAGACATGTGAAGTTCGCCAACATGCATTGGGGCAGCGCGCGGACATTTCCTTGCCCTAAAACCCTCTCAGAAATGAGAGGAGGATTCTGTGCCCAGCAGTGGGACGTATATAGGCTGTAACTTTACTTTTTTTACTTTTATTCTGTGAGAGCGTGGTCCTTCCCCGTTCGAGCCGAACCATTCGTGCTGCAACCATAATATAGCTGCAGCATGGCTCTACCACATACAAATTAATCTATTCAAATAAGACCATCAGCTGATCGCTCAAGATGACTCATACTTACAGTAAGAGGAACTCTGTAAGCATCTTGATCCTTGGTGAGAATTACGGTGGTGTTAGAAATGACTCCATCAGCTGTGCAGTATTCAATCGGGGTGCATTTTAAGGCCGCAGCGCATCCAGAAGGAATTTCGTCTAATTAAGAAAGAACAAATCAAAGTAAACATTAATAATAACAATATTAATAATACCCTCCAGACCGAATTTCGGTCACGGCGGCCAGTTTCAACGGAGACTAGCCATCAGCTCGAGACAGGATTATAGTGCCCGAGTGTATGCGCAAGCACAGGTGCACTCTATTCTCTCACTCCTATAGTCCGATGGGAC
The DNA here is from genome assembly GCA_029286625.1 of Parnassius orleans. Classification (NCBI taxonomy): domain Eukaryota; kingdom Metazoa; phylum Arthropoda; class Insecta; order Lepidoptera; family Papilionidae; genus Parnassius; species Parnassius orleans. The sequence goes on along the minus strand of JAGSMP010000116.1, from coordinate 516,872 downwards.
GGTAATTCAACACGACCGGAGAGAGTTCAGGCCCAGAACCTACGGGCTTTACGTTCTTTCCGAGGCACGGGGTTGAAACACCGCCAACTTACTCACTCCGGGCTGTTATTGAGAATTTCTTGACAGAAAAACCCAAGAACTGATTTTGGCCCCGACTCGGGATTCGAACCCGGGACCTCATCATCAGCAACTTCGTTTACGACCACTAGGCCAACGAGGCGGTCAAAGTAAACATTAAATACAATAATTGCTTTACAATATGCGCAATATTTATTTTTCACACGTGACGTATGATTGAAATAATCGAGGCCATTCATTTATATATTTTGACCTTTACAATAGCAATTTTTTGAAGGTTGTTTTGAAGAAACTGTTAATTTTGTAGCTACAAATATATCCAAATCTGATACGTCTTTTTCGTATGATTGAGTTAGTAATAAGTTAAAAAAATACCCTCATTTTGACGTTTAAAAATACGTTGATATAATTTTTTTTATACAGTAATGGTGACAAACGAGCCTACAATCCACCTGATGATAGTGTATGCTGTGGCACATAGACACCTACATCTATCCTCAATTAAGAATCAAAATGCAGATGCGTTGTCACCCCTGAGGACTATTTTTATTTTTTTATTTTATTTATTTGGAACAACAAACAGATACACAATATTGTAATAATAAACAGTCTTAAAATTATGTAATCTTTAAAATAAATATAAAAAGTGAATTTTTGTATATTTTTTTAATATCGATACCATGTTTTTTATCATATTTTTTTTTCTTCTTTTAAAAACGTTACCTCCACACTAGGATTTTCTCCTGTATCGCGGGGGCAGTTTACATACATAGATTTCACAAGTACAAACATCCAGACCCGGAACAATTATTTGTAGGCCATACAAATACTTGTTCCGAGCGGGATTCGAACCCGCGGCCCTTAGCGCAGCAACTCATTGCTAAGCCACTGCGTCACGGGGCCGTCAAATTAATATTCTTGTATTGTCATTCGAACTTCAGCTATATTCAAAATTTCAAGTTTCCAGCTCTTTGAGAAGTTAGTTTAAATTTAATTACTAAATTCCACCCGGAACGACAGACAGACAGACAGACAGATAAATAAGAAAGTGACTTAATAAAAACGTGGTATAATACGTCACAGGAGACCGAAGAGCTGGCAGCTACCTCGGACAAAGAATTAGTCTAGCTATTCAAAGGGGGAACGCTGCCAGTATCTTCGGAACCTTGCCTAAAGGGCCTCCTTTTTATAATATATTTATTAAATAAATATATATTTATATATATTTATTTATATATATTTATTTAATAAATATATTTTAGTTATTATAATATTTTTAAGGTTTTTAGTTTTAGGTTCATTGTTCTAGTATATATTTTATTTTATAAATTGTGTAATACTTAAACGTTTGTAATTGTTAATAAATTTAAATAATACAGTTAACTATATGTAACAACTACATCGTTACCCGCAGTTTGATAACTAACATGACTCCTGGTTTCAAGTAAAAGAGGTCTCTGGTTCTCTACACTCACCGTACAAAGCGCAGCAGCATCAAGCTGTTATTTCGCGCCGGTATTATGTAAGAGCATTCTTGGTCCTTCCCTGGTCGAGCCGACCCATCGTGCTAACCATAATATAGCTGAAGCAGAGCTCTACCGTGTAGTGACGGTGTAAGAATATCATCTACCCCATATCATCCCGTACATGCCGTAAGAGGCGACAGAGGGAAACAAATCAGATGATGGGCAGCAGCGTCTTCCTAATAACGACTAAAAATTAAACAAACTGCGATTGCCAACCCGTTTGCTAAGCGTAGAAACTATGGCAAATATCCCCTATATGAGACAATCTATGGGGGAGGCCTGTGTTCAGCAGTGGACTTTAATAGGCTGTTTAAGAATAGAGCCTACTCCTTTTTAAAAGGCCGGCAACGCATCTGCAATTCCCCTGGTGTTGCGGTTGTTCATTGGTGGCGGTAGTCACTTAACATCAGGTGAACCGCATGCTCGTTTGCCCCCTCTCCTATAAAAAAAAAACGGTAACGACTCTACCACGTCAAAATACCTCGGAAGTTTATAATATTCTGGACTCTAACTGTAATACTTACTTATAGTAGGTTGGCGTGGATTCGACGGCTGTCTGGTCTCATCAAGAATAATTCCTCCTTCGTTATAATTGGGGTTGGGCACGAAGGTTTCCTGGTTGATGGTCTGTTCACCGACTGGTGGCAAGTAACCAGGAGCGGTAGTAGATGATGATACGGGAGGGAGGTAAGTCGGTCTTGGAGTGGTGAACGGACGAGAAGTAGATACAGGACGCGGAGGCGTTTGTGGACGGACGGTTGTGAACTGGGAAACTGGACGAGGTGTGGTGAAAGTGGAAGGGTAAACGGTAGATCCCACAACGTTAGTGCCGCTGTTAGTGCTGTCAACAGGTGGTAGGTAAGGTACACCAGGCTTGAGGCCACTGCCAACCGTACCGGGTCTGTATACGTTTTGTTATTTTTAGACTGGGATGCGAAAGAGTTCGTCTCAACGAAGTTACTTTGTCCTGTTGCCTTAAAGATATCTGGACGTAGTGTCGAGCCGGTTGATCCTGAAAATCCTGTTGTTGCAGCTGAGCTAACTGATCCAAAAGCGCCTGTTGAGCCAACAGGGACTGCTGTTACGGCAGGGACCTTTGATCCGTAGTTAGTACCAGAAGAGCCTCGGTTTGAGTCATAGTTTGATTGGCTGTTGTAAGATGAGCCTTGGCTTCCAAATCCACTTGAAGCACCGTTCGATCCACTCTGACTTCCATATGATCCCTGGTTTCCGTTTGTGCCGAAGCTGTTCTGTGATCCAAACGAGCTTTGAGAACCACTGGACGATCCATAAGATCCGGTAGAAAAGCTAGAAGCGGTGTTAGTGACGAGTCCTGAACCTTGGCTTACGGTGTCGACAGTTGAGAAACCATTTCCAAAAGTTGAAGTAAAAGAACCTATTCTACAGCAAGTTTCAGTCCTTGTGTTGCAGAACTGCTTCTGTAACAAGAGAGAAGAAAGTTAGAGACAATAATAAAGTAGTAGAAAGTAGTAGCGTTGTAAGAAGATTTACTATCCCATTTCGTCCCGCGGGTGTCGTAAGAGGCTACAGAGGGAAACAAATAAGGCTATAGAGACAATCAAACAAAAAACTGCGGTTGCTAGCCCACCTGCCAAGCATAGCAATCTAAGGAGGAGGCCTATGTTCTGACTATGTTTAGACTTAGATGGAATGTAATGGCAAAGAATTTTATCGCCTTTAACTAACTTATATTTTTATATCCCCGACATTTTAAGTACATCTTATGGAGGGGTTCGATCCAAGCCGGTACCAATGAAATTGTTAATTACAATTTTAAGTGCTGATTTACCACGTACTCAGTAGTGAAGGAAAACAGCAGCGCGGCGAACATTTCCTTGCCCTAAAACCCTCTTAAAAATGAGAGAATACAGGCTGTAACTTTAACTTATAACTTTTATAGAAACGGATCTCTCTGCAAGATGCAGGAGTGTACAAGCTGTTTAACTTAGGTCACATAAAAAGTCCATGCAGCTAATGTAAAGCACCGAAGCTCCGGGAAGTCTGCGGTTTGTGAATATGTTATGGGTCGCCCCTGTCATTACATTTGATTTGATAGACCACAAATGTTCGAAAAATAACACTGCTAACTAACAAGGATTATTCGTGAGATTATCGAGGAGGCTAGAGAAGATGGCTGGGCGCTACTATCTGCTTAAGGTCTTATAATAGATATGAATAAAAATTAAAAATTTTGTACAACCGACTTCAATATAAATAATTTAGAATAACTCAAAAACTATTGGTCAGACCTTGATCAAATTTATGTGGAACCATATGAGAAGCACCAAAGCTTTCAAATAAAAAAAGAACGAATAAAACTATTTTTACGGATTTTTTCGCGTTTAATTTTACTATTTTGATTACCGATTTTATAACCGATAGCAAAGTAATGCCTGATTTTTTTTTATAGAAAAAGGGTGACAAGCGAACATACAATCCACCTGATTGTAGTGAATGCTGTGGCCCATAGACATCTACATCTATCCTCGATTAAAAATCAAAATGTAGATGCGTTGTCACCCGTGAGGACTATGATGGAATGCCTCGTTACTAGTACGATGCACAGCAACATTATTCTGCTGTTTAACGCTGGTATTTTGTGAGAGCGTGGTCCTACCACGGTCGAGCCGACCCATTCGTGCTGCATCCATGGGCTCTACCACGTAAATATTATTCTATTTATGAAGTCTATTTTTTTTATAGGATATGGGTGACAAACGAGCACACAGCCCATCTAATGGTAAGTGGTTTCTGTAGCCCATAGACATCTACATCTATCCTCGATTACGAATCAACATGCAGACGCGTTGCCACCCGGGAGGACTAAGATGGAATGCCTCGTTTCCCGTAAAATGGGTCTCCGGTTCTCTACACACTCTATTTTACGCTGGTATTCTGTGAGAGCGTGGTCCTTCCCCGGTCGAGCCGACCCATTCGTGCTACAACTATACTACTAATATAGCTTCAACATGGCTCTACCACGTAAAGTAATAACAAAGTAATTGTCAATAAACGAAGTCGTTCTACAACAGTATATTAGGTTCTTATATTTTTCGCAATCGGAAAATCAGAATAGCTATTGCCACCTAATCAGTGCTTAATTGTCAAACATTTTTTTCTAAAGGCTATTCATTGCAAATCATGATTTATTATCTTTCCGTTTCTTTCTACATAGATAATTACATAATGTATTGGATGCACGTCCGTAAACAATATGATATTCTTTTAGTGGTCGGTTTTAAAACATTATTATCTGACTTCAAAAAGGAGGAGGTCAACATTTCACTGTATGTTTTTGTATGTATATAATATTTTGTATTTTGACAAAGATGGAGTGACGACCTGGTAAGACATGCAGGAAGTCGATGGATGCAGGTGGCTCAGAACCGTGCTTTGTGGCATTCCGTGGGAGGCCTATGTTCAGCAGTAGACTTGTGATGGGCTGTAATGATGATGATGATGATAGAAATGAAAAATAATTTTGATTTTTATTAAATAGGTTATAACTTCAGGGGTGGTCCTATATAAATTTGGATGGAATAAAATACACTCTTAACGGTGGATAAATAGGGGATAAAGTTTTTAAGGGAACTTTTGGACGACTTTGAAATTGTGATATACCATAGTCCATCTAAAAGGGAAAAACTTAAATTTTAATAAAAAGTAATAATTGAAATGCTTTTAATTTTTATTAAAAGCTTTTTTTTATGCTATAGTTGAAGTGATTAACCAACCAACAGTTCACCTCATGGTAAGTGGCTACTGTAGTCTTGTCTTGCAAACTATACTTTTCTCTTATCACACAATTCCTCACACTATTATTTAGAGTCACCCTAACGTACTTCGCAAAGACCGCATTTCTACAGCATTTAGTTAAACTACTTTTACGGATTATATCGCGTTTAATTAACTTATTTTATTAATTCCCGACGTTTCGGGTTTACAGCACTCATGGTCACGGGGGATGAGTGCTGTAAAGCACCCGAAACGTCGGGAATTAATAAAATAAGTTAATTAAACGCGATACAATCCGTAAAAGTAGTTTAATTCAATGTGTAGTGTTCGCGTAAATATAAGAAATCATTATCTACAGCATTTATTTTACTCACATGCTTCTTCTGCCATACTCAACTTTCACTATCATAAAATAACGTAGGGACACAAAGCATTGTGAATTATTTATGTAATGTAATAATATTATTACAAAATAATTATGGAAGCATTTTCTACAGATAACTAGATGTGTCGGCGACTTCGTCCACATAGAACCTTTTTATTCGAATTGTTTAAATTATAATTAACTGTTAATTTACTTTCCCATTTCAATATTATAAACTACACCACTATTCAAACTCAATTAGTAATGGTATCTAGACATGTTTATACGTAAACGGTGTAATTTTATCATAAAAACCGACTTCAACGATAAGATGGGAAGATAATATTTCTTTAAATTTTTGGGTCATAAAATAATGCGACGAAATACGGTCTTTTAAGTACGGAACCCTAAAAATTATTTGCATTCTGTTACACCAAAAGACCTCTCCATTAACAATGTTAACAACAATGTTAAATACTTTATTTCGTTATCAATTACTCTAATTTATAAAATCATAGAACTTTTTGCATTGCAAACTTTTACGATAAAATGGGAACGCTATGCTTCTTTTGATACTTTTAGGTCATAAACAAATGCGACAAAATCCCTGATCCAACTAGTTCAACCGTAAGCTCAACTAGTTGAGCTTATTGAGCTAAATTATCTCAATCAGTTCAACTATTTAATTATGTAGGAAAGTTGAACATTTTGGACAAAAAAATGTATCTATAGGTTCAACTTCTAAAAAACTAACTTTTAATCTATACTACTATAGTAAATAACTGAGAAGAGTTTGAACGCGCTAATACCAGGAACTAACCTGCATTTCAATGTGAAAACTTCTTTTTGTGTTGGATAGACCGTTTTATGATGAAGATTATTAAATTATTATTCATTACTTTGTCCGTTTTGACATAACAGAGCTGTTGTGAAAATTTCCCAAATATTGACGTTACAGGTGGCTACTATTATTATTCTGTCAGTGTAACAAAGCCTGGATATTTTAGAAAAATTAATGGACTTTAAGTACGGAACCCCGTAAAACATTTACATTATGTTGTACCAAAGTTCCTCTCATTAACAATGTCATTTTGTTATTTTATTTTGTTTCCTGGCGCTAAAAGTAAATCGGCAACATCGCTGACATTATTACAAATGATACAAACAGTACTGTATCAGATGAAAATATTCGACAAGGTCGCGTTAATATTAGCCTGGAGTAACACATTCCCAGCTGCCGCGAATATTGGCCCGGTGATGGAACCGGCATCCCCGCTGGCTACACGGCCCCTTGCGTCGGGTCAACCATGTCCATCACTCATACTGCAGTTGCGCTGAGTACATTTAAGTAGAGAAGTACTTTAATTAAAATAAGTAAAAATATGTATGTAATTAATTTTTTTTTAATTTTTGAAAGTAATGCTTTTAATGGGCTGTAATGATGACGATGATCAATATGTAAAAACATAACAAAATTAAACTATTTCAAGATTCACTTTTTTTTTATAGCATAAGGGTGACAAACGAGCACACAGTCCACCCGATAGTTAATAGTTGCTGTGGCCCCTGGACATCTATATCTATCCTCAATAAAGAATCAATATGCAGATGCGGTGTCACCGATGACTAAGATGGAATGCTTTGTGTCGAGTAAAAAAAATCTCTGTTTCTCTACACTCACAATACGAAACACAGCAGCATTAAGCTGATATTTTACGCTGGTATTCTGTGAGGGCGTGGTCCTTCCCAGTCGAGCAGACCCATTAGTGCTACAACCATAATAAGACTGCAGCATGGCTCTACCACATACAAACATAAATATTGCCACGTAAACTTTTTAATAAGCATTCACACAAAATACTTTTGCACGCGCCTGTACTCAAAGTCAACAAGCTTCGATGTAACACAAAAATGTATGTCACCATTCGACCTCTTCATATTGGTTTTCTGTAAAGTAAACTTTAAATACGTGCCGTTTAAAATTACGTTCCAACGCCTCTTGGGGGTTACGACACGGCTTATCTGTTTATCCTCTTTAGTGATACGTCTTAAAGTTTTTTTTATTATTGGGATTACGGAAGAATTGTTTTTTTTATGCTATACTAGATGGTACCCGGCGCGTTGCGGCCGCAGAAGAAATAATTGTGTAAATATCGTTTTAAATTTGGAAGAGTTAGGTATATTGTTTAAATAGGAATGATAATACATTAATTGAAATTGAATGGTATAATTTTTTTTATTCGGTACGATACGCGCAATACAATATAAGTAAATTGTACTATGCCTATAACCTTCATGGAAGTGCAAGCAATATGTTGACAAAGTTTTACCGCAATCTGATGAACGGTATGGCAGCATAAAATACGAACAAGCAAAAATTTATTTTTATATATTAGATATATAGATATATAAGGGTGACACAAACAAGCACACATTTCTCCTGGTGGTTAGTGATACTGTAGCTAAAATGCAGAATGCATTGTTACCACACAGTCTATAATTATATTGGCTCTCTATACCCTACAGACCGAAACACAGCATATTATGTCTCATACCAACTGATTTATCTTAAATGTATAAATTTATTAATATAGTGATTTATTAAAAAATCTATAAATTTACGATTAGTAATTTATATTTGATACAACAATTGAACCAACAATTAAACCGTGTGCGGTTTCTGTTTGAGAGCTAATAATTTCTTTTTTTTTAATAATTTGAATAAAAAAAGCAATGTAAGTTACAGCCTTCTTTATTTGGAGTTTGTTGCATGTATCCATGAGTAACTTAATATCTATATAACTTACTATCAAGTGGACTGTAAGTTTGTTTGTCACTTTAATTTAAAAAAAAAAGTTTATAGCAGCGTTATTTATGCAGCCTTCTTTATTTGGATTGGGTTGCAGATGTCCGTGGAATGCATTAGCCAGATGGACTTTTAGTTCGATTTCATTTCAATTTTAGAAAAAAAAAAAACTCAGTGAAAAAATATAGCAGCGTCATACAAGTTTACAGTTATTTACCACTAGCTAATAATTCCTAACATTAATAAACCTTTGTAAACAAATTACATAGCTTAAGTAGAATTTATTTAATGTTTACGAGTTTGAAGTAAACACGGGAAAATTAATTTAATTATTCACGTGTTATTGAACGTTGTCCCCAATTTTAAGCAAAATTTCCCAATACTGGCAATTTAAGAGGCCTTATAAATGTTCATTCATCACTACAAGGTGATTAGGGGTGATGGATGTTATCTGTCAAACGCACAAAGAGCATAGACTGGCGTATACATAATGTAGTTGTGAATAAAACGTGTAATGCATTAATCGAGTATCATTTAGCTATTTATATTAAGAAGTTAATGCAAAAATATGACGTCTAAACTTTTAGACTTCAAAATGGAGGAGATTTTAAATTCGATTGTATGGTTTGTGGCCTGTACCCAGAAGTGGGACGTATAAAGGCTATAACTTTATTTACTTTGGTTCCCCATGTACATTAAATATGCAATTTGCAATTGCTTGTAACTTAAAATCCGAACATAGTAACTCGTATTTCATCAACTGGCATGTTTCGCGTATGCGACAAGCTTGAGTTAAACAAAAGCGGTGACAAATGCGCGCCATTATGTCCTCTCGCAAGTGTTAAACAAACAAAGATATGCAGCCTTTAACAAAACGTAATATCCGTGACCGGTTCTTGCTGTTTAGGGCTTTTATACCGTAAACAACATTCTAATGACATATTCATTTTTATTAACTTCCTTATTGGATGCTCTTTTTACGGTTCATAATCGTCTTTATAAAGGTATTTATTTTATCAATGCAGTTGTTTTTTTCCAAACGCAGAATTATAAAATTGCTGTGATGAAATAAAACAGAACGTCTAAATATAAAATTGACAGTGCACAAAACCGAATAGTTTGTTTTTTAATACGTAGCTTGCGTTAGCAAAAATCTATCTGTCTCTATGAACGATTGTTTTAACACGAAAACATTAATCACATCGAAATGAAACTTACACACTTATAGTTTGTAAAATAACTTTGGGTACCAATTTAGTTTTATATTTTTATTTTATTCTTTATTTATTATTTATGATTCAGTGAACATAATATCTCTGATTCTAAATATAAAAATACACGTTGACTAAATCGCGGGCATAACTTGGACTTGACAACCCTGTCAAAATTGTTTAATTTAATTCCTATAGGAATAAATTAAACAAAATGGCGGCCATTTGACGACTGATGCAACGTGCGACGGAATTGAATTTAAAGATTGATTGCGCATTTTGATTCTAAATCTTGTAATATGCATACCGGTCTATGTTTTAGATAAGACTTTAAATATTTTAATATCAATTAACTTGTGTTATTGTCAAAATTGTGATATATATTCGCTTTTGAGTAGATAATATCTAATATCACTTAATATTATGTAAATTATTATAAATGCATGTTTAGAAGTTATAATATAAAATAGCGAAATCATATTCTAATAACTCAGTTTAGGATTTTATAGCAAACATTTACTCGTATATCTGATCATCGAATATGGGCATTTCCTCGACACATACCTTTGTTGTAGCGTTTTGATAAAGCAACAATAGTAAATAAATGTTTGTTATTTTTTTTTAAAACGTTACCTCCACACTAGGATTTGTTCCTGTATCATGGGGGCAGTTTACATACTTGTACATAAATGTCACAAGGACAAGCATCCAAACCCGGAACAATTATTTGTAGGCCATACAAATACTTGTTCCGTGCGGGTTTTGAGCCCACTGCGCCACGGAATCGCTTGTTTCGACCAAGCAGTGGCGGTATAAAAATAGTCACTGCTTAACCCATAACGTCCCGTGGGTGTCGTAAGAGGCGACAGTGGGATACAAATCAGAAGATGGGCCGCAGCGTCTTTCTAATAACAACTAAAAAATTAAAAACAACAATAAGGAAACTATGGCAAATGTTCCCCTATGAGACAAGTTATGGGGGAGGCCTATGATCAGCAGTGGTTTTTTGATAGACTGTAACGGTCATTCGTTGTTTGTGTGATCAAATCTTATACCGAGGTCAAAATTCAATTATTTTTTATAGAATAAGGGTGACAAACAAGTACATAATCCACCTGATGGCACGTGGATGCAATGATTCATAGAAATCTCATCTATCATCGATTAAGAATCAAAATTCAGAAACGTTGTCAGCTCTGAGGGCTAAAATGGAATACCTCGTTACCAGTAAAAAGAGTCTCCGGTTCTCCATACTCACCATACGAAACGCAGTATCATTATTATGCTGTTTCACGTTCGTATTCTGTGAGAGCGTGGTCCTACCCCGGTCGAGCCGACCCATTAGTATCATCAGGTTCATATTACGACGGCTCCACAGCGCAGTTGCTAAGCGTATTGGCTGCAGGACCGCGGGTTGGAATTTCACAAGGTACAAGTGTAACAATGTGAAACACGTGTGTGTGTGTGTATGTGTGTGTGTAAATTCTTTTATACATTATGTCTTAGAACCAACTTCAGTATGTGTAATTCTTTTATTCTTCTTAGTTCTATGAAGTCGGCTTTTAATCAAAAGTTTGATTTTAATAAAAGACCAACATTATTTGAGTGCTGTGATTAAGTGCCACTATTATCCAGTCAAGGAAACTTTGAAGTAAATACAACGTAATAAAACTTGAAATGTCAAGCTACTTATTTAATATATTAAACAATTAATCTAAAATATTAATGAGAGACTAAATTGTGTTTGCAAATATTAAATAAATTATTGTCCATGCATAAAATATAATTGTAGACATTATTTATCTGTCTTCCAAGATGCTTGCGTTACCACAGATTAAATAAGTAGGATTAGAAGACAAACTAGTGATATTTTTTTAAATTATGTATTAAAAATTTTAATACATTATACACCCTTTTGTTTTTCATATTCTTACATTGTCTCAAATTTCAAGTCTCTAGCTCGTCGCGAAGTTAATTTAAAATCAATTACTAAATTCGACCCAAACAGACATACACGAAAACGATTTGATAAATACAATAAAAACGTAGTAAATAGACAGTTACATCAATGTTACATTCAATATTTTAAAAAAAATGAGTTAAATAATTGAATCGTTTAGTTAAATCTTGGATGGTGACTACCATATTAAATTTTGTGACTATCTGTGACCGGTAGCTTAAACCTTGTAATTAGATGATAGATACGCATAGGAAACGAATGAAAAACACAACAATTTAGTAAAGTTTCATCGTAATCGGATGTATGGCATGATGTAAAACGCATACAAGACAAACAGAAATTTTTTTTTTTATATTTTATATACTAGTGATTCGTCACATATTTGCCTTGAAAGGATCTATTAATGTAGTTTTTTGAGAATAAATCTTCAAGTTTTTGGATAAAATATAGCCTAGATACCCTTTATCTTTTTGTAAAGCTTCATCACAATAGAATTAATCTTTCCGAAGATTAGCCCGGACAGACAGAATATGTTTTTGTCTTAATAGCATGCAAATAACCCCCTAAAGTCAATAGAAGCTAGTTATTTCAATATTAAAGACAGACATTTGAATTTTATTTATATGTATAGATATAATATAATATATATAAATTATGTAACAAAGCTCTAGGTCGTTGTCCTTTAGTATATATGGAATTAATTTTTGAATATACGAGTATACACAACATCGTTGTTTGTAAAGTCTAAATGGATAAATTATGTAAATATAAATAACCGAGTTTGATTCTTTCGCTTGGATTATTAAATTGCGAAAAATTAATAAAGATTTTTGCAAAACGAATATAATAAGTAGTGAATATTAATTATATTGATTACCAAATGTATTTTAGGTTTGCAATAGTGTGCAACTTCACCTCGAAGCCTGAATATTCATTTAATTTTATACATTAAGTATTATCAAAGACCAATTTCAGATACTACGAATCAATTTTTTACTACGAAACTGAGTTCTTTAAAAGGTTTTCACAAGTTATATCTTTTGTCTAAGATTACAGAAATAAGGTCTGAGTCTTTTTAATAACAACAGTAATCAGTTACTAAATGAAATATTTAAGTTTTTTTTAATACACTATTGTACTAAAGGTGCAAACGGCAGACGCCGTATGACACTTTCTACCAGCCAACCGGAAAGTAAGTGGGAGAAGTGTGTACTGCAGGGTGAAAATCTATGGCGTTTATTAAGTTTATTGCAATTTCAATTTGAATTTATCAATTTATTTATTCATCCATTACAGCCTTTATAAGCCATTGCTGAAAATAGGCTTCCCCCATAGATTGCCTCATTGGGGGATTCGCCATAGTTGCCACGCCTGGCAGGCGGGTTAGTAACCGCAGTTTTTTTACCGAGATGTTATCAGGATGATGCTGCTGCCCATCGGCTGTTTCAGTTCCCTCTGTCGCCTCTTACGTCATCCACGGGATGATATGGGGTAATGGATCTTATATTTATGCTTTACCACTATTTGGCGGCAGAAATGGCTAAGAAGGTGGAACCTATCAAGACGCAGACGTAGTTTTTTTTTAATAGGATAAGCGTGACAGTTAATATACAAATCACAACATTATTTGATAAAGTAAAATTCCTTCAAACATGTTCTGGTTTTGAATAACTTTGATAGATATAATTTTTAACCTTGTTTGTATTTATAAATCTTTATAGGAAGCGGCAAGGTGATTTAAAAATAACAGTATTATGACAGTGTTACCTAATGATTTCTTATATTTACGCGAACAAAACAACCTACAAAGTAGTCGGGAAAAACGACGGGAATTAAAAATAAGTAAAATTACACGATATAAAATCCGTTAAAATAATTTTATTCAGTGTATAGTGTTACCATTAAAAAAACGTTATCTCCATGAATTAAAGGTATTTAAATGTTAATTTATAGATATAAATTTATTAATAAAATAAAAATAGTGTTATAATATTCATTTTTGGTAGGAAAACCACATCATTTCCAGTTTTAGATATCTGTTAATTTGCAAATTATATATTCTATAGCTTATATAATTGTTATTTATATACTTTGAATTAATTGGATTTTCCATCTTCTAGGAAGTTCAACGGGTAATGCATTGTTCTACTTCGCCATGGGAATTATTGCTATTGTAATATTGTGTAATTAGTCAGTTTATACTCTGTAATTAATAGCTATTTTAAATTAACGACAATCGTTACAGTTTTTGTGACGACAGTGTGTAATAAATTAATAAAATATAATATGCATAATATATATTCTTAAATTAATTTATATATAACTATATTATCTACCTACTAAAATGAAATGTCCATTTTTGTATAAAATACAGCCTAGATCACTCTTGCCTAGTTACTCTCTAATTGTTCGTTAAGTTTTATTACAATCGGTTTAGCCTTTCCAATGTAGCCATTACAGACAGACAGACGGACAGATCGACAGACAGGCAAAAAATTTTACCCGATGGTAAGTGTCGGCCAACGGTCATGAACAACTGCAACACCAGGGGAAATACAGGTGTGTTGCCGGCCTTTAAAAAGGAGTAAGCTTCTTGATGATTAAGAAGAAGAAAAATCGCCGGTGGTAGGTAAAAGATTAAAAAAAGAAGTCGTGCGATGAAGAAAGCTACTAGTACATCGCACAGTGATGGACCGCCAAGCATCCACGATGGTAGAGCAAGACGTGTTAGAGCTATGCTGCAGCTATATCAGTAGTATAGTTGTAGCACGAATGGGTCGGCTCGACCGGGGAAGGACCACGCTCTCACAGAATACCAGCGTAAAACAGCAGCTTAACACTGCTGTGTTTCGTATAGTGAGTGTAGTGAACCGGAAACCTCTTTTACTAGAAAAGAGGCATTCCATCTTAGTCGTAAATAGTATAGAATAGTCGTAATAGATGTAAATATGTCTATGGGTCACAGCAATCACTTACCATCAGGTGGTTTGCGTGCTCGTTTGTCACCCTATCCTATAAAAAAAGTCCAGATGGTGTGGATGGTATCGCAAGTTATACCGCGATGTGCCTTGGTGAAATTTGGCGGCTGGAATGAATCCGTACAATTCCTCATTTCATCCTTTATTTTAAGTGATTCCGTTACCGCCTATCAAAATCCACTTCTGAACATATGTCTCCCCCATGGATTACTCATAGGGGATAGTTTAAGTAATTTATTAATTCATTCATGAACTAGCACCTTGTTATGCTTAAGTGAAAAGGATTAAAACTAAATGAAAAATTTAACTTTTACGAAAATTATAGACAACACATTTTAAACTGAATTCGAAATTTAAAAAAAAAACAATTTTAGATCCGTTAAAAACGTGTATAATAATCAAATTCTGAGATTAGCATTTTTATCGCGCTATTAGCATTTTTGTCTAGCGGTTCCTTAGTGGAAATTTTAAAAAACAAAAATATTTTTCGTTTGATATTGATATTTTGTCAAGTCTTTCTGCTTTTCTTAAGGCATTGGTCGTTGTTGTGGGCGGGAAAATTTTATATCTTTTATTTATTTTTATTTAAACTTTCCTGCACTAAGTATTAGGTATATTTGGCGGACTTAATGCCATAGGGCATTCTCTCCCAGTCAACCATTAGGCTAAATGGAGATAGACATATAAGCGGCAGTGCAGATAATATAAAATAGAAAGCAAAATAGAAAGGATAAAAAAATTATATATATGAATATATACTCCAATACATACAATATATACATATATAATATAAATATTATCAATGTCAGAACAAATATGAAATATACATAATATGTACGAGTAGATATATGAAAATAAGAGCTGAGTTAGTTCAAACTTGAAACTATTTTTGAATTTGATGTTAAAATTCTTAATATAAATGACTAGACAGTTGCTTATCTACTCCTATACTAGGTGGTAGGACTCCTTACAAGTCTGGGTCTGGTCTGGTCTCTTGCCTATTTCTGATATCAAGCAGCTGCGTCTGCATTACAATGTTTCGGTCTGAGGGGTAAAGGGAACCAGTATAATAACACGCTGCGAGGCATTCCATCTTAGTCTTTAGAGGTGACAACGCATCTGAAGCATTTGTTTGAAGTAGGCTGCAGGTGTCCATGGACTGCAGTAGCCACTTACCATCAGACGGACTGTAAGTTTGTTTGTTAGGTAATTCAATTTTTTTTTTCATAAAAAGGTTTATGTAATGACTTATATAACGTTGTGATGCTGACGCATAACTGAAAATATTATTAAACTGAAGCCAGGTGTAATATAGTATCTAATATAACATAATAAAGCGGAAAATACAATAATTATATTTAAATTAATCATTTTTCCCGCGCGAGCTGCCAGTGTCTGTCGACATTGCCGATCGCGGATGTCTTATGTATTAGCTTTTTTTATCTATAATGAGAATATTGTAATTTCAAAGTAATAAAAATATAAGATGCTTAATTGTTTTCGATTTAGAAAGTTCCTGTTTACTTTGAAACTTTCCGAGATTTTTATATCACTGAAGTAACTAGTGTAATTCGTAGACAGTGAATTTCAAGGGAGCCTACAGGTGTGTTGTTAGTTCGAGGTACTAAGATTTTTTTCATATAGAAGTAAGTGTGACATTTTTTTTAAAGAATAGCGTGACAAACGAGCACACAGTCCAACTGATGGTAAGTGGATGCTGTGGCCCATAGACATCTACATTTATCCTCAATTAAGAATCAAAATGCAGATGCGTGGTCACCCCTGAGGACTAAGATGGAATGCCTCTTTTCCAGTAAAAAGAGTCTCCAGTTCTCTACACTCACCATACAAAACACAGCAGCATTAAGCTGCTATTTTACGCTGGTATTCTGTGAGAGCGTGGTCCTACCCCGGTCGAACCGACCCATTCGTGCTACAACCATAACATAGTTGCAGCGTGACTTTACCACGTTCAGACATGTCGAGAAGGTTCTATATTTGACGCTTGTTTCTTGGAAAAGACTGAACCGATTTAAATAATTATTTTTTATCAAATACTAACCTATTTTATAAAAAAGGGGTTAGTCTGATTTAAATTTTAAGAAAAATTTTCTTCGATAAAGGTGGAAAAATAGGACGAAGATTTAAATGTGCCTATTTTAACAACTATCTAGATGTTACCGTGGCATTCATCGAATATAAACTTAAGCTCACTATGTCTTAGAACCGACTTTAGAACCTTCAAAACTTAAAAAAACTTAAATTAAAAAAAAAAAAATTTTTTAAGTTTTTGAAGTTCTTTTTTACTTTTAATACAAAGTTTAATCATTTATTATTGCATGCCGTATTAAAGACGTGTAGTATCAACATTTTTTCAAGGATTACCGTTACCCTTACAGCCTTTTAGTCCACTGCTGAACATAGTTGCCACGCTTGGTTGGTTGGCAACCGAAGTTTTTTTATTTTTAGTCATTATTAGCCAGACGCTGCTGCCCATTACCTGATTTGTGTCCCTCTATCGCCTCTTACGACACCCACGGGATGTTATGGGGTAGTGGATATTCTTAATATAAACTGCAAATAAATATAAATATTGCAGCGAATAAAAACGAGAGATCGACGATGAACAATACAAATTTGTCTGCAATTCATACGTATGCATAATATATCATTTTGATTTGCATGTTACCGAAATACCCCGGTCGTATGCAAATGCAGCGGCAAGGCTTTAGTTGGTGACAAAACGTCGCAATAATATGGCGACGGCAACGTATCGTAAAGACGTGTTCTTTACTAGTGGTGTTCGATTTAGTTTTATTTTTATTTCTATTATTTGCACGTCTGATTGGGATGCATAAATAATTGTAAAAATATTTAAAGAGATACTGTAAACATATGGAAGATTTAATGTTAATAGAATCTTTGTTAAAATAATAGTAACTTAAAGATGAAATAACCCGACTCTTGCATCTTCAAAAAGTAATTATAGTAGCTATTACACCAATTACACCAACCTATAAAATCCTAAATTAACCACCCAATACCTACAAACTACTACAGAAAGCTATAATTCTTAATACACGCAGAATGGTTAGGAAGTTCACGCAAACTGAAAACCAGACCAAATCTTTACTTAGGCCATTCACCTCACAACCTAACACACAGGACACAACTAACTGAATAAGATAGCTTACAGGATATGATCAAATCTAGCACTAATATGCACTTAGCTTAGGCTGATGCTATTAGTAAACCGGTAAAAGTCGACATCTAAAACTGAATTAATAATAATAGCTCATCCACCGGTATTATACCAAAATCACTTACACAAAGCCTTAACACACTACACATGACTACTCATACACTTCACATGCTCTAAAAAGCCACCATCCTCAACACCTGTCGCATCACCCGAAAGTTTCTGACTTCTACTTTATCATCCACTTTTACAATTTAAATTTTTTTTTTATAGAATAAGGGTGACAAACGAGCACACAGTCCACCTGATGGTAAGTGGTTGCTGTGGCCCATAAACATCTACATCTATCGTCATTTGCGAATTTAAATGCAGATGCGTTGTCAGCCGTTAGGACTAAGATAGAATGCCTCTTTTCCAGTAAAAAGGGTCTCCGGTTCTCTACACTCACCATACGAAACACAGCAGCATTAAGCTGCTATTCTACGCTGGTATTCTGTGAGAGAGTGGTCCTACCCCAGTCGAGCCGACCCATTCGTGCTACAACTATACTATTAATATAGCAGCAGCATGGCTCTACCACGTAGAGCCATGCTGCTGCTATTTTTCCCCTCACACACTTGGTTCCGACCCGTGTGTGCGGTGTTTCAAACTCTCAAAGAAGAGAAGAAATGTAAAGAATTGATAATAATAATAATAATAATAGTAAGATTTTTTTTACAAATCCAAGAAAATGTTCTAGATAACACAACAAATAGTAGATAAAACTAGCAAATGATGATTACTTGGCATAAAGCCCGTATCATCATAACGCCCTAAATGGAGAAAAAAAGAGAAAAGAATAAATAATAATAATAATAAAACAAGGAAGATCAAACTGGAATGCTCACTACACGTTGGGATTATAGAATTACACGCGACTTAAATCTGATCCAACTTGAATTAAAGGAATGAAATTATTATTACTTTTTTTTAATTAGGGTGACAAACGAGCACACAGTCCACCTGATGGTAAGTGGATGCTGTGGCCTATAGACATCTACATCTACCCTCGATTAAGAATTAAAATGCAGATGCGTTGTCACCCCTGAGGACTAAAACGGAATGCCTCGTTTCCAGTAAAAAGGGTCTCCGGTTCTCTACACTCACCATACGAAACACAGCAGCATTAAGCTGCTATTTTACACTGGTATTTTGTGATAGCGTGTTCCTTCCCCGATCGAGACCATTCGTTCTACAACCATAATATAACTGAAGCGTCTACCACGTAAGAAAAAATAAAATGTTAAATTGAAATTCCTTCATTTCAGTGACGTTACCTTCCCCACTATATAGGCGGTAAGATGCAATGAAAATTCACCTCGTAACGCTGGAAAATTGTCGGCAAACCAGTCAGACGAGCCTAACGACCTCTGCGAGCGATGTGAAGTGTGTTTATATTACAGCCCAATATAACATTTCCTGTGTAACACAGGTAAATAGGTTTTAGAACTTGCACTATCTATTCCACTAGAATGTCAAGGATATTATATATGCCAATGGTTAGAACAGGATGTTTTGGCTGTGGTGGAACAATTTTCTCGTCTGTTTTATTATTTTGGTATGAACTTATATCATTTAGGATTTTTTAACGATAAGGTTTGTAACTTACAGGTTTTTATCTATACATATAATTAAAAGTGAAGTGTCTTTTTTTTAGGAGAGGGGGCAAACGAGCATGCGGCTCACCTGATGATAAGTGACTACCGCCGCCCATGAACAACTGCAACACCAGGGGAATTGCAGACGCGTTGCCGGCTTAAATAGGTGGCTTCTGTTAAGCTCAGCAGTTTTGTTGCATGCTTTTAAGATATGATAATGATAAAAGGTAGTGTTATAATTATTTAAATTAATCTTTATAAGCCTCATCTTACAATTTAGGGCTAGTTGTGAATTTCATAGAATATGAGCAAACCCAGCTCGATTTCAGTTCAGTCGTCCCTCTAATTAACCGACGTCAAAAAGGAGGTTCTCAATTCGAGTGTTTGTTTTTTTGTATGTATGTTAAGCGATATCTTTGCAGATTGTGAACAAATTTTGATGATTCTTTTTTATACAGGTTATACTTCAAGAGTGGTTCAATATAGATTTGGAGAAAAAATCCACCCCTAAGGGTAGCAAATAAATAATTTATTTTTTAATAGAATCAGGCAAAGTGTCGTATTGTCGTCGGTGGTGTGTCTTTCCTTGTGTAGTGGTGCTGGGATTAGTGGTGACGGGGATAGTGCACGCAATTGAGGGAGGGCGTTAGGTGCTCTTCAAACTAGGTAAGACACATAATTTTATTTTATTGAGCGGATATTGGCAAAGTAAATTTTTCCAACTTTAACTTATTTTTTTGCATTTTGAAGTCGGTTTTTATTTTTTGTTAAAATTTGTAATTATATTGTTAACAGCACATGTTTAAAAAAAGAATAGATACTAGCAGTGTTATTAATACTACTAATATAAACCATTCCAGTTTAGCTTAAAATTTTCTATACGTGGTAGAGCCAAGCTGCAGCTATATTAGTAGTATAGTTGTAGCACGAATGGGTCGGCTTGACCGGGGAAGGACCACGCTCTCACAGAATACCAGCGTTAAATAGCAGCTTAGCACTGCTGTGTTTCGTATGGTGAGTGTAGAGAACCGGAGACCCTTTTTACTGGAAAAGAGGCATTCCATCTTAGTCCTCACGAGTGACAACGTATCTGCATTTTGATTCTTTATTGAAGATGGATGTAGATGTCTATGGGTCACAGCAGCCACTTACCATCAGGTGGACTGTGTGCTCGTTTGTCGCCCTATCTTATAAAAAAAATGTACTTGTCATAGCAGTACGTAGTCGAATGGCGAATTAGAACCCACAATCTTTGTATCGTTGTCCGTGCCTATAACCATTAGGTTATAGTCGCTTTTAGATTTAAAGTGCTAATAGTTGGTAACTTTCCTTTTTAGTTTATTTAAAAAAATGAAATTCTATTTAACATTACTTTATTTATGAATATTGGTCTTACGAATGGGTCTGATCAACCGGGGATGGACCAGACTCGCACAGAATACTAGCGTAAAATAGCTGCTGTGTTTCATATGGTGAGCGTAGAAGTGTTTCAGGCATTCTATCTTAGTCCTCATGGTGATAACGCAACCAAATTTTGACTCCTAATCGAGGTTAGGTGTAGGCGTCTGTGAGCCACAGCATCCACTTACCATCTGGCGGACTGTGTGCTCGTTTGTCAAGCTTCTCTACATAGTATAAAACAAAGTATCGTCTGTACGCTTAGATCTTTTAAGCTGCACAATGGATTTTGATGCGGTTTTAATCAATCGACAGATTGATTTAAGGGAAAGGTTTATGTGTATAATTATACATAAAATTCTTCTGTCCGTGTGTATGTGACTGAACTTCTCCTAAACGGCTCGATCGATTTTGATGAAATTTTATGTGTGTGATTATGTTGATTCGAGTATGGTTTAGATTCAATCAAATTCAATTGGTCCCGGTAGGTGGCGCTGTTGTTGAGATCCAGAAAGCTTTATAACTAGTATTTTATAAAATACTTGACTATTATATACTAATATATCATCATGACCTATACAGGTGATATATAAATCATTCAAGCCGATTACAATCTAACCTTTGACATCACCTTTTTAGTATCAAGACCTCAGCTCTTTATGGACAAAGCGTAACACAAGGTTAACATAATTAATAGAATCAGGCATTACTTTGCGGAAACATATTTAGCACCTTAGCTGTATAAATAAATATTGAGTTTTGGCGGGAAATTGTTCTGCTCTGTATTATTGTTTAAATAATGGTTTGAAATGATGTGAATCTGAAGATAAGGTGTCTGTCTGCTTATGCGCCTTGAGATACTATCGCCAACTGTCTGCTGGCTCAAGTTGCTGTCAAAATCTGCCAAAAACTACGCAATGTGACGCATCAACATATTGTGAAGAAGTGTACTATAAATTATTATTATCACTTGATACTGAGATAAATAAAGACATGGCTTAAAGAGCAAGCAACCAAGCCAAAAATCTTAATAAATAAAATAAACAGGATTTCAATTTTTGATTTTCATTTCATTTTCACTATTAAACAAAGTCTACAAGTCTCCCAGAGCCACCTACATGACGTAAGTATTGACAAGCCTGCAGTTTTGTATTTCGACATCCCTATTAACAATTAAATGCTCACCTATTCTATCGATATAATACAAATACCAACTATAAATACCAATTTAATGATTGTACATACTAAAAACGTTTCACCTACGCTTTTACTTTAAGGTTACACTTGTACACTTTATGTTAAGGTGTAACATTTTATTGATTCTATAGAATAGAATAGAATTATCTTTATTTAATGTAAATTACAACAAAACTTATTGAAAATAATTTAAGCTTGACCACTGGTTCGGATAAAGCCTCTGTCTTTAATAATTATTAAAGTAGGTTTTTTCATGCATATAAAAACTACTACCGAGATCTCAATAGGGAATGCCCTGTATAAGCACTATCTTATGGTGGATTGACCACAATTCCAACATTAGTATGAATTTGTATGTTACTAAGTGGTAGGACTTCGTTTCTGCTTACAAGTCCGCCTGGACCTGGTCTTAAGCATCTCGTGTGTTCGACTTAAGTATAGTATTTGCAGGGCAGTTAGATCGTCACTCCTGCTTTTCACCCTAACACATTCACTTTTTTAGTCAATCGTGCACTACCCAATCCTTTGCGTGCATATCTCGGCGATCCCTTTTATTTAATCACTTATACGTCACTAAATAACAATCTTGTTTCTCTCAACAGAAAGAAAACCCAGGCTACCTTGAACTTGAGCTCTGTTCAAAATCCAATCCTTTGCATGCATATCGCGGTGATCCCTTTTATTTAATCACTTATACGTCACTAAATAACAATCTTGTCTCTCTCAACAGAAAGAAAACCCAGGCTACCTTGAACTTGAGCTCTGTTCCAATCCTTTGCGTGCATATCTCGGCGATCCCTTTTATTTAATCACTTATACCGCACTAAATAACAATATTGTTTCTCTCAACAGAAAGAAAACCCAGGCTACCTTGAACTTGAGCTCTGTTCAAAAACAAAATGTCAAATTCTTGGCATTCCTACAGTGCTTGCAAACTGAAAAGCAAAATAATGTTTATATTGAAACAGTCAAGCACGGAATTGTTTACGTGTAATTCCGTAAAAGTATAAACCGAAAGTAAAATATGCAAATAATAATCAATTATTATTCAAACATAGAATTCTAGTTGCAACATTATTCACGGATAATAAGATTTTGTGTTTTTATTTATTACAGATTCGTACGTTATTAATACTACTAATATAAACCGTTCCAGTTTAGCTTAAAATTTTCTATACGTGGTAGAGCCATGCTGCAGCTATATTAGTAGTATAGTTGTAGCACGAATGGGTCGGCTCGACCGGGGTAGGACCACGCTCTCACAGAATACCAGCTTAAAATAGCAGCTTAACACTGCTGTGTTTCGTATGGTGAGTGTAGAGAACCGGAGACCCTTTTTACTGGAAAAGAGGCATTCCATCTTAGTCCTCACGAGTGACAACGTATCTGCATTTTGATTCTTTATTGAAGATGGATGTAGATGTCTATGGGTCACAGCAACCACTTACCATCAGGTGGACTGTGTGCTCGTTTGTCACCCTATCTTATTAAAAAAAATGTACTTGTCATAGCAGTACGTAGTCGAATTGCGAATTAGAACCCACAATCTTTGTATCGTTGTCCGTGCCTATAATCATTAGGTTATAGTCGCTTTTTAGATTTAAAGTGCTAATAGTTGGTAACTTTACTTTTTACTTTATTTAAAAAAATGAAATTCTATTTAACTTTACTTTATTTATGAATATTGGTACTACGAATGGGTCTGCTCAACCGGGGATGGACCAGACTCGCACAGAATACTAGCGTAAAATAGCTGCTGTGTTTCATATGGTGAGCGTAGAAAGTGTTTCAGGCATTCTATCTTAGTCCTCATGGGTGATAACGCAACCAAATTTTGACTCCTAATCGAGGTTAAGCGTAGGCGTCTGTGGGCCACAGCATCCACTTACCATCAGGCGGACTATGTGCTCGTTTGTCAAGCTTCTCTACATAGTATAAAACAAAGTTTCGTCTGTACTTAGATCTTTTAAGCTGCACAATGGATTTTGATGCGGTTTTGATCAATCGACCGAATGATTCAAGGGAAAGGTTTATGTGTATAATTATACATAAAATTCTTCTGTCCGTGTGTATGTGACTGAACTTCTCCTAAACGGCTCGATCGATTTTGATGAAATTTTATGTGTGATTAAGTTGATTCGAGTATGGTTTAGATTCACAATTGGTCCCTGTAGGTGGCGCTGTTGTTGAGATCCAGAAAGCACTAGTATTTTATAAGTAGTATTTTATAAAATACTTCGACTATTATACTAATATATCATCATGACCTATACAGGCGAAATATAAATCATTCAAGCCGATTACAATCTAACCTTTGACATCACCTTTTTAGTATCAAGACCTCAGCTCTTTATGGACAAAGCGTAACACAAGGTTAACATAATTAATAGAATCAGGCATTACTTTGCGGAAACATATTTAGCACCTTAGCTGTATAAATAAATATTGAGTTTTGGCGGGAAATTGTTCTGCTCTGTATTATTGTTTAAATAATGGTTTGAAATGATGTGAATCTGAAGATAAGGTGTCTGTCTGCTTATGCGCCTTGAGATACTATCGCCAACTGTCTGCTGGTTCAAGTTGCCGTCAAAATCTACCAAAAACTACGCAATGTGACGCATCAACAAATTGTAAAGCAGTGTACTATAAAGAACTATTATCACTTGATACTGAGATAAATAAAGACATATGGCTTAAAGAGCAAGCAACCAAGCCAAAAATCTTAATAAATAAAATAAACAGGATTTCAATTTTGATTTTCATTTCATTTTCACTATTAAACAAAGTCTACAAGTCTCCCAGAGCCACCTAAATGACGTAAGTATTGAAGCCTGCAGTTTTGTATTTCGACATCCCTATTAACAATTAAATGCTCACCTATTCTATCGATATAATACAAATACCAACTATAAATACCAATTTAATGATTGTACATACTAAAAACGTTTCACCTACGCTTTTACTTTAAGGTTACACTTGTACACTTTATGTTAAGGTGTAACATTTTATTGATTCTATAGAATAGAATAGAATTATCTTTATTTAATGTAAATTACAACAAAACTTATTGAAAATAATTTAAGCTTGACTACTGGTTCGGATAAAGCCTCTGTCTTTAATAATTATTAAAGTAGGTTTTTTCATGCATATAAAGAACTACTACCGAGATCTCAATAGGGAATGACCTGTAGGAGTATAACCACTATCTTATGGTGGATTGACCACAATTCCAACATTAGTATGAATTTGTATGTTACTTAGTGGTAGGACTTCGTTTCTGCTTACAAGTCCGCCTGGACCTGGTCTTAGGCATCTCGTGTGTTCGACTTAAGTATAGTATTTGCAGGGCAGTTAGATCGTCACTCCTGCTGTTCACCCTAACACATTCACTTTTTTAGTCAATCGTGCACTACCCAATCCTTTGCGTGCATATCTCGGTGATCCCTTTTATTTAATCACTTACGTCACTAAATAACAATCTTATTTCCTCAACAGAAAGAAAACCCAGGCTACTTTGAACTTGAGCTCTGTTCAAAATCCAACTTTGTGCATATCTCGGTGATCCCTTTATTTAATCACTTATACGTCACTAAATAACAATCTTGTTTCTCTCAACAGAAAGAAAACCCAGGCTACCTTGAACTTGAGCTCTGTTCCAATCCTTTGCGTGCATATCTCGGTGATCCCTTTTATTTAATCACTTATACCGCACTAAATAACAATATTGTTTCTCTCAACAGAAAGAAAACCCAGGCTACCTTGAACTTGAGATCTGTTCAAAAACAAAATGTCAAATTCTTGGCATTCCTACAGTGCTGACAAGGCTTCGGAAAACGCAAAATAATGTTTATATTGAAACAGTCAAGCACGGAATTGTTTACGTGTGAATTCCGGTAAAGAAGTATAAACCGAAAGTAAAATATGCAAATAATAATCAATTATTATTCCAAACATAGAATTCTGCAGTTGCAACATTATTCACGAATAATAAGATTTTGTGTTTTTATTTATTATAGATTCGTACGTTTAGATTTTGGCTTTCGCCTGTGTTAAGTATTTTCAAAAAAATATTTTCTATTGTAGTTTTTCATTAAATTCCTCACCGTAAGTTTATTCATCACAAGGTTCTGGTTTTTATAATAGTATCTCAAGGTGCGAAAACGAATAAAATTATTTGTAGTTTCTATCACCGTCATCATCACGTGTATTCCTTTTAAATGTTTGCGCATATTTTACCTACATACATACAGTAAGGTAAAATACAGTATATCAAAGCCCTATATGCCTATATATGTACGTATTCTATCAAGTGCGTGTTTTACAATAAAGAAGGCATGGTTTTGGCGCCGCCTTAAATGTTTGTAGTGTTCTGTCTATCTTTGTTGGTCTGAGAACACAGACTAATAATACAGAGATCGTCACCTTTAAGCGCCTATTGTTGATTAATTTTCGCAAGATGTATCATTTCAAAATACATTGGTCATTTCTCTAGATTGCTATCTTTGTACTCCGCCACCGCCGCGAGTCCATTGCAGAAATATGTCAATAAGTAATATTTTTAAGTCGTCGAATCAAAGATGGCGCATTTTAAATATGGCGACCTTTTCACGGCTGATTATGACATTTATGAAGTCAAACACGCGTGACCTTTTTGTATTGAAACTTAATCGTTTCTTTTATACTTATTACACCATAAAGAGTTAGGAATGCAAGGACAGTTGACCAGGTGCGATGCTCTCGTCGGTATTTTGGCAATGTTTAGTAAATATTTCAAAAGATAAAAAAGAAATGCTATAATTATTTACAATGAAAATTTAGTCGTAGATGTAAACGATAATTTACATCCACGACTTTTTCTGCCACAAGGGCGGCGCCACTGTGGAATGAGGTTAAATATTATGTTAATTTATTAAAAAAGTGTAGAGATTAAAGTTTTTTTCTGAAATATTAGTTACATTTTATATTAATTAGAATATAAATGGAAAAAACAAACTAAGGATATTGCTAAAAAGAGAATAGTTTAAAAAAGTTAAAAATGTGTACAAAAAAAAGAATGATACAGCACTGAGGCATTGTTTTGTGCCAGAAACCGAAAAAATTTTATATAAAATGCAACTTTTTAATGGTAATGACACAGTGCGAAATAAGTTCACCTTAGTCCCAACTATTATTTACGTGGTAGATCCATGCTACAGCTATATCATGGTTGTAGCACGAATGGGTCTGCTCGACCGGGGAAGGATCACGCTCTCACAGAATACCAGCGTAAAATAGCAGCTTAATGCTGCTGCGTTTAGTATGGTGAGTGTAGAGAACCGGAGACCCTTTTTACTGGAAACGAGGCATTCCATCTTAGTCCTCAGGGGTGACAACGCATCTGCATTTTGAATCTTAATTGAGGATAGATGTAGATGTTTATGGGCCACAGCATTCACTTACCATCAGGTGAGCTGTGTGCTAGATTGTCACCCTTACTGCATTTAAAAAAACTAGCGACATCTGGTGAGCCTAAGAATATTAGCTAAGAAATGTAAAACTGCACGTCAAATGTATTATATAATTCATACCTTGTTTCTAGTCTGGAGGATACCAGCGCCGTTGGTATTCACAATTCCATTGATGCACTGAGACTTGAGGACGCAGACGTAGCCCTGACCGGTGCAAGTCTGCTGCAGGTCCCCGTCGGACTGTCCTTGGATGTTGACGTTCGAGGTTTCACGGAATATGTCCCCGTTCAAAGTCTGCTGTGTCTGATCAAAGTCGTTCACTTTCTGTGTGTTCTGTATCAGGTTCACATTGGAGCCAGTGCTGGTTGCGAATGGCCTGGGTGAAGAACCGGTGTAGCCTACACCGGAGAACTTGTTACTGGCACTTCCAGAGTATGAGGATTGATCAGTACCGAATCCGCTCTGGAATGAGCTACCAGCGCCTTGAGAGCCAGAGGCGAACCCACTGCCTTGACCAGCCGCGAAACCAGATTGTCCAAAGTTAATGTTACCATTGAGGAATGGGTTGTTAGCTACGTCAATCCCTCCTTCCTGACTCGACTGGAAAGAGGACGACGAAGTTTCGTATGTCGATTGTCCTTTACCTCCGTTGTTGCTGGTAAAGCCTGAGCTCGAGGTCTTACTTTCGAAATTTCCGAGGTTTAAGTTATTGAACGGTGAGTTGTCGCCCATCCACCAGAACGGCTTGTTAGAAATTTGACCGTTGAGCAAATTACTACCGAAAGACGAACCGGCTTTGAAAGCATTTTCTCCACCATACGCATTCAAGTTTCCGAACTTATTAGTGACTTTTCCGTCTTGGAATTTAATGCCAGCGCAGCCCTTGCTACTCGAGCAGCCCTCGAAAGATTGCTGCGTGTGTACTTCGCCACCAGGAAGCGATTGCAGCGCCGCAATAATCTCCTGTGGCGACTTAGAACTCAGGTTAATAGTGGAGGAACAAGAGGTGCAGCGCTCTGCTCTCACTTGAGGTGCTGATTCTTCGGCCTCTACCACCGGCTCTTTGCTCTGCGGTAGCTCCTTAACATCCTCGATGTTCTCTGGGAGAGCGTGTGTGGCAAGAATGAGGCATATTGCCGCCACTGTTCGTAGTAGTGGCTTCATTGTTCTGAAACAAAACAAACTATATTATTTTAATGTTTAAAATGGGAACATACTTATTAGGAAGACCCCAGTTGACGAAATACATTCCTATTCTATTTCTGTATAAGCCTGAAATAATTAATTGCTGTATTGTATAAAGACCTCTTTAATTATGGAAAGGGTTTGCACTAATCGCCGTGCTTGGGAGGCAGAATGACGATTGCAAAATCAGAACAGATTTCTCTCTTCTCACAGTCTGGGAATTTAGGTCTGGCGTAAGAAGAACAACTAGGATCTCAGACATGTCTATGGTCCGCAGTTGCCACTTA
Source organism: Parnassius orleans (assembly GCA_029286625.1). Lineage (NCBI taxonomy): Eukaryota > Metazoa > Arthropoda > Insecta > Lepidoptera > Papilionidae > Parnassius > Parnassius orleans. Next base: position 487,843 of record JAGSMP010000116.1, on the reverse strand, counting down.
CCATCGGGTGGACTGTAAGTTTGTAAATTCAGTTTTTATTATAAAAAGTTTTATATGCTGCCTTATAACGTTCTTGATGGTGAAGGAAACCATCTCAGCGCTGATTTTTTAATCGTCAGATAAAAGTTATTCATCAAATAATTTTTAATCTAAATAAATTAAATTTTGTTTTTTATCCAATGAATAACTTATTATATCTGATGATTTAAAACCGGCCCTTAGAGAAATAAATGTTTATGCAATAAAAAGATATTTCGATGATATATGAGTTTATATGATGTGAATTTATGCAGTCGTCCTTTCGAGACATTTTATATTATGAATTAATTAATATTAAAAGCAGAGCTCATTGCGTGAAATAAAGATATAACTAAGGCTAATACAAGTATAATTTTTACTATTACTACAGCTAGTCAGTTTTATAATATTTACAATCTTAAATTGATGTCACAGGTTAAATGTAAAAATGTTAATTGGTGATTTTTGGACATATTGCAACAAACACCTGACTGGAATAATATAAAATAAAAAGAAAAAAAAACTCATCGGTTTCAAATACAACCGTCTATAGTTCAAGGCTGCATACTTTAATATTAAATGAACCAATGTTTTGCATATTATATTTCTTCACATCGTAGTGTAGAATAGATCTTTGTGTCTTGAGTTTAAAGTTTAAATTCCGACGAATGCGCTTGGGTAGGTACAAAATATAAATGAGTAAGGTACGTGAGGGTAATATGGTCACCTTAAGCTTTGCCGTCCTATAAAACCAAAACTAGGAGGAAGACAAAGACAAAAACACAAAGTCGTATAACTAATATATTAAGAAAAAAAATTGTGAACAAGATTTGGCAATAATCAGGAACACGTTGAAAAATCATCTTAAAAAAAATAACTACACTACTCAATACTAAAATCGACTAAAATATTTACCATAATGTCAACTGTCATAATGGCGTCGATAAAGCAGCGTTTGACCTTTTATTATTTGATTGACCTATGAATAGCTATCGTATCGCAAAGCTATTTATGCAAACAAGGCTGTAGTTTTGTAGTTATAAGAAAGTGACCATATTAACCGGATGACCATATTACCCTCACGTACTATAATAAAGATGTAATACACGGCGACATTTTTGGATGTTGAAAATTTAGTTTAGCATTACCTAATTGAAATTCAACTTCAACCCTTAATGCAATTACGTATCAATTATTTAATACTATACTATTTTATTCATTTATTCATTACAGCCAATTCCACTGTTGAACATAGGCCGGGTCAGGAAGGATATTTGTCATAGCTATATTATGGTTGAAGCACGAATAGGTCGGTTCGAACGGGGAAGGACCACGCTCTCACAGAATACCAGCATAAAATAGCAGCTTAATGCTGCTCTGTTTCGTATGGTGAGTGTAGAGAACCGGAGACTCTTTTTACTGGGATACGAGGCATTCCATCTTAGTTCTCAGCGGTGACTACGCATCTGCATTTTGATTCTTAATCGAGGATAAATGTAGATGTCCATGGCCCACAGCATCCACTTACCATTAGGTGGACTGCGTGCTCGATGGTCACCCTTATTCTATAAAAAAAAGTTGCTGCGGACTGTTTGTAGTCAAATTGAGAATGAATAATATAATATGTATTTTATATTTTATACTCCATAATAATCTCATGTTACATTCTTTATTTGTGCCTGTTCTTTCTAGGATATTTCATATTAAAATTAATCAAATATAAATCTTTTAAGTTTTTTTTAATCGATATGGGCTAAATGATTATATTATTTGTCATTGAAGTGTCCCGCAATACCATTTTTAACAAGCTTAAGTTACAAATTAATTTGGCGGGAAAAATGACGTAAGAATTTTGTTGAGTAACTTAAGTATTAGCACACCTCAATATTTTTTTAAAACAACGGAAAGTTTTACATGTAATGTTGGTTTTTCAACCGACTTTAAAAAAGGAGGAGGTTCTCAATTCGACTGTATTGGAACGAAGTTCCTTATTGCACGGTATGAATTTTTTGTTACAGAAAAAGTGTAAGATTTTTCCGTCACGACCCTCTTTCGTGCGAGCGAGATGGAATAATATCCATCTCCCTCGCACTTTTTCTTATCTTGCAATGAAAGAAATATTATTTTAAATGACGCTTCATTTTAATAGACTCTAGTAATTCATTTATTTGTATTTGTTAATCAATAATATAATACGTTTATCAATAATAATATACTACGAAAGGAACTTCGTTCCAACCGAGTGTTCCACGACACTCACTCATGGTTTTTTTTATGTGTGTTACCTCAGAACTTTTTTCTAGGTGAACCGATTTTAATGATTCTTATTTTATTTAAAAGGTGGTGCTTCTCATGTGGTCCCGTATAAATTTGATCAAAATCTGACCAGCAGTTTGAGAGTTATCTTTAATAATGTGTATTTAATTGACTTCGACTACATTGATGATGTTCTCATTTTATTTATATATTGAATTTTTAATTTTACAACTTTGTTTAAAGCCACGGAAAGTTTTACATGTATTGTTAGTTTTTTGTTAAAATATAAAAATAGCTCTTACAGAATAGGCTTTTTATCAAAATATAAAATATGAGAAGTTCTGGAACTATAGATAGCCTGTACAAAAATACTTTTGCTGATTCCATATTTTTAACATACTTTCGAAAATCAGAGGGGGGGGGGGATGCGGTGCAGCATTATTAGCTGAAGCACCTCCAAGCCATGTATTGCTACTGCTTTTACTGTGTGATTGTCATCTGTAATTCCTAAACATTTTCTAACGTTATCTCTAGCTCCTTGGTCAAGGACGGCGTTTGAACGTGATAAGGTGAAAGACCTATCGACCTCACAACATACTCATAGCCGATAACTATTACTAGATAAAAACAAATTCATCTGACGCCAGTGTTACTGTACTAGCAACAAATGCATTTATTATCGCAATTCTCAATAGAATAGAATAATTTTATTCAATGTAGATTACGAGTAATACTTATTAAAAGTCATTTATGCTTTTAACACTGTTTTGGAAAAATGCTTAAATTCTGGGAAGAACCATCAAGATATCCATGGGGACTTTTATCAATTAAATATTTTATTCAATATTCATACAATAGTTGTTTCTACCTATTCGTACATTAGTCATTAATATTTAGTTCACGTATGAATCACTTAGTTCCTACATTATGTCTAATCACTAGTTGGCGCCAAGTACCTGTAGGCGGCAAGCGCCATTTTAGTGTAATACAATTTGACATTTTATGTACTTGAGTGCCTACATTGCCTAACCTGTATTCTGTATTTAATTAGTTTCCGGATATTTATAAAGTATTCTCATTTGGTTGGGCTGAATAAATATATAAAAGAAATATAGTAAATAAAATACATAAATATATATGTATATATATTAAATATACTAACACAAATAATACATAAATAAATAAAACCCAACTAATGGAAGCCCTCGGCAGGGGAGACCAAACGGCTGAGGGTTAGGGGAAAGGAAAGAAACCGGCGGACGATGCGGGCGGTGTCGAGGAGCACCGCCTTCTGCATTTGAGCACGGAGCGGTCCGTCACGGAGTCCCAGTCGCCTCAGATGACCGAGAGGCTGACCGGGATTAGCCTGTTCGCAGAAACGACCACAGAATAATTTCGGTCGGCAGACCACCCCATGTCGGTCACCCGTGAGCCAGGTCTAGATATTTTGTCAGCTTATCTGTTTCGGTCACGAGGTTCTCGTCATAAGGAATGGTAATATCGACCAAAATATCTCTGATTGTGCCCGGTCCATCAGCACAATATCAGGCTTATTCGCAAGAATAGTCCTGTCTGTGATGATGGCCCGGTCCCAGTAGAGCCTGGCGCGGTCATTTTCGAGCACGGCTTCCGGCAAAATACTTATAATATGGCATTTTCCTATCCACGAGACCGTATTTCAGAGCGAGCTCCTGGTAGAATCCTGGCTACTAGGTTGTGTCTGTGCAAATACTCAGTGTTAGAAAGCGCCGAACAACCGGAGATGACATGCCTAAGTGACTCGCCGGGATGGCGACAAACTCGACAGATGTCGACGGCGCCATCCTTTAGGATGTATCTCCGATAATTGTTGGTCTTAATAACCTGATCCTGTATCGCACAGACAAAACCCTCGGTTTCCCCAAAGAGGTCACCGAAACGTAGCCAGTGGAGGGAGGCGACTGTGTTCACGAAAGGCTCATGTAGAGCCTTGTAGAACCTCCCGTGGAGCTCCTTCTCCTTCCATACGGTCTCCCGGTCGGAAATGCACTGTACTGTTGGTCTTGCCATTGCTCGTTGGCTAAGGATAGAGGAGTAAGCCTTTATCACACGAAATGACGTCCTTGTAGAATGGATCATCCGATCTCGCCTGAAAGTAATTACGGAGGCTGCACACTTCGCGATTATGCATGGAGAGCGCTCAAAAGCCGCGCCCACCATGTTTCCGCGGCAAGTACAGCCTCATTACTGACGATCTCGGGTGATGCATTCTGTGTGACGTCATAACAGTGCGGACTTTTCTATCCAGAGCGTTCAGTTCGGTCTGAGTCCACCTGAGCATGCTGAAGGTATATATGAGGACAGGCATGACCAATTGTTATATGCGTGTGTCTTATTCACACCCGACAAAAGACTGTTGAGCACTTTTGTCAAGCGTGCATAAAACACATCGCAAACTGACTGTTTCATATCCGCCTCATCGATACCTATGTTCTGTGACATACCCAGGTATCGGTATGTTTCAGCCTCGGAAAGGGTCCTTATGTTGATGGGCATAGATAAGTCTATGCCTCAGAGTTAGCAACCCTACCCTTTCGACATGGAGGACCGCACACTTATCCGTCCCCAGCTCCATTCAATAGAATTGCTAAAATCACAAGTGATGTTTAGCAATTCCACAAGATGTGAGCGACTGGAGGCGAATAACTTGAGATCATCCATATAGAAAAGGTGGGTCACTTTTGTACCTCCTTTCCGAAGCTGAAATCCCCTCCCAGAACCCTCCAGTAAGGTACTGAGAGGGTTCAGAGAGAGGCAGAACCAGATTGGACTCAGACAATCGCCCTGGAAAATACCCCTTCTTATCCTTATGTGGTTCTCCGCAGCCGTCAACCGCTCGCCTAGATGACAAAGGATCGTACTCCACTGCCCCATACACTGCCCGAGGAAGTCTCGAACTGTACAGTCAACCTTGTACAGCTCGAGGACCCTCTTAAGCCATGTATGAGGCACCGAGTCGAATGCCTTTTTGTAGTCTATCCAGGCGGCGGAGAGGTTCCGACGGTTGCGTTTAACCACCTTGCCAATGACCGCGTCAATGAGGAGTGGTTCCTTGGTTCCACGACCACCGCCCCGACATCCACTTTGAGCGCGCGACATCACCTGATTTGCGTTCAGGTGACGAGTGATTCTCGCGCTCAAAATGGATGTTAGTGTCTTGTATATGGTAGGTAGACACGTTATGGGGCGGTATTTGCTCGGGTCTGTGGAATCCCGGTCTTTAGGAACCAAATGAGTGATCCCAGTAGTGAAGAGGCTCGGGAGCGACTTTTGGTCGAGAGCCTCTTGAAACTGTCGGGCGAGCACAGCGTGACACACCACGAACCCCTTCAGCCAGTAGTGATGCAGTCCGTCGAGGCCCGGACTTTTCCAGTTCGGGGCCCTACGGACCGCCTCAGCTACGTCATCCGGCGTTATGATGACGGGGTCCATGGGCGTAACACTGCACACTGACTCGCCACAACTTCCGTCCAAGGGCCTCGGTGGTTTACGGGCTCTGACCACAGGCCGCGCCAGAATGCGATAGTGTCGGCCTGATTCGGTGCTGAGCCCGTTCCACGTACCATTGGCCGCTCCAATAATTTATAGAGCCTCTTCTGATCACTCTGGAAGAGACGATTCTGGTTGAACCGTGTCGACCTCTCGGTATATCGCCGAATCCGCTTCCCCCAAGCAGCGATTCTCTGCTTCAGGTCGTCTATGCGCTCCGTCAGTTTTTGCGTTATATCCGGCTGGGACAAACTGATATTTGTCCCAGCAAACGCCATCCTGACGGTGCGCACAACTCGGCCTGTTATTGCCCGACCTGAAGCTTATCAGTCTGCCGATGAGGGTTTCTGCTTTTGCGATACGGTCCTCAATCCTTCTTCTCCAGGCTGGATAGTGCTACTTGCCCAGTAGCACGTCCAGACGTGGGAAGTTTGGCACCAACAATGCGGCAAACTGCTAAAGCGGCGCCAAAGAGTATTGAGTCCGTATCGCAAAGGTCCCGGCTGGTTTCCAAAAAGGTTGCCAGCAGTGGGTTCAGGGCCGTCACGACATCCCGATTCCGCTTGCTTAGGGTTATGCGCGGGAGTCGCGGTCGATTTTCGAGAGGCGTACAGCGCGTTTCCACAATCGCCTCCTCCAATTTACTCCTCATCTGCTCTAGTTCATGGGTGACCATTCCATCATCGCCTGAATTAACCAGAGCGGGAAGACCCATGGCGGCTTCCACACGTGGCTGCTGGTCTGCTATTTAGGAGCCGCATCCCCAGCTATAGCTGGTTCATTCGATGAGGAATAGCCTCACGCCGTAGTCGTTCGAGTTCGGCATCATCAAATATTTTCGAGCGTAAGATGTACCGAACTCTGTCTGCCAGGTTTTGCTCTGTGACGGGAACAGATGGCTCCAGCTCAGCAAAAAAGCGATGCATCCGGGCCCGATACGCTATCCCTCCAGTTTCTTCCTCCTTCGCCCTATAGTACGCCCGCAATGCGTTTGTGTTCATATTTTTTGTCCAACGCATGCGGCGCACTACTCCACCAGCGGCGGGTGCCGCTTGCCGAGTCCGAGAGGACCCTGCCGACACCAAGCCATCTGGTGGGGATGATGGATGCGAGGGGCTGCTAGGTGGTCGTGCAGCACCTCGCGCTCGGCTGGCGGTCCGCATGCTGTCGCGTCCAGCGCCAGCTCCAGACGCGCCCCGGCGACCCCCAGGCAGCGGCCCTATGCGCGTTCTATTTTCTTCCATCATCCATTACGTGGGCGTCAATTAACGGGAGACGCCCAGACCCGGCACCGTTTCATGATTTGGCCGTAAGCACAAACGGGCCCAAATTAGCACCCTCATTTCTGCCGAGGCACGGCGCTCACACCTCTTGGCAAGGCGTTGATTGACTGCGCCGACGTAGCAGTTTTGTCACTTAACTGTTACGTCAGCGGGCGATGGGGTCGTCACTTCCTACGCCTTTTAATTAGTTTTATTGTTGTTGTTTTTATTATTCGCTCGAGAGAGCAGGCAAAGGAACTAAGCCATACAGCCTTGTCTTTTTTATTTTGAATATATAGAATTTAATTCGTTTTAAATGGAAATGTCATTTTTTTTAAAAGGTGACATACGAGCACATACTATGATTATGTGGATAAGTGGATACGGCCCATAGACACCTACATCTATCCTCGATTAAGAATCAAAATGCAGATGCGTTGTCACCTTTGACGAATAAGATGTCACTCACCATACAAAATACAGCAGCATTTAGCTTCTTTTTCATGCTGGTAGTCTGTGTGAGCGTGACCTTTCCTCAGTCGAGCCGTACAATAATTGCGTAAGATAAATAGTAAGTAAGCCAGAATCGCTATTAAGCTTCTACATTTATTTCTATCTATAACAACATTAATATTTTTTTTTTTCGAACGAAGTTCCGTATCACACGGTATACAAATTTGGCGGATGGGAGCTAGGCGCGAAAAAGTGTAAGTTTTTCCGTCACCACCCCCTTTCTATAGTGCGAGCGAGATGGAATAATATCCATCTACCTCACACTTTTTCTAAGGATTTAGCCGACGAGAGTATGAGATAGGATACATTGTTTCCTATTACCTTGGTCTCCTTTTCTGAAGGTTTAACTTCTAACTGCACCATGTTTTTTTTTTACATGATAAAGACACGTTGCAGCTGTATTATGGCTGCAGCACGAATGTTTCAGCTCGACCGACAAGGAACCATGTATGTAAATCCAAAACTGTAGCGTGGGTATCGAGAAAGATGACTACAAAGGTCAGAAAACCCTTTTAGCCTCCAACAGATGGCTGACATACATTAAGTAAATAACAGATATATTATAAATATCTATTCCGACGATGCGGTACAGCATTTAAGGTGCAAGCCTTTTTTTTGGGTGACAAATGAGCACACAGTCCACTTGATGGTAAGTGGATGCTGTGGCCCATAGACATCTACATCTATCAAATTAAGAATCAAAATGCAGATGCGTTGCCACCCCAGAGGACTAAGATGGAATGCCTCGTTTCCAGTAAAAAGGGTCTCCGATTCTCTACACTCATCATACGAAACACAGCAGCATTGGGCTGCTATTTTACGCTTGTATTCTGTGAGATTCCTTCTGGGCCATTCGGGTGAAAAGACACATAAAACTACATTAGAAAAGTTGACCTCTCAATATATTCTTGTTACTAAGAACATGTAAAGTATTTTTGCAATTGTCTGTCAATTACCCTATATTAAAGCATTTAATGGATTCAAAACGATTAAAGTGGGCTTGAAGCGCGTGGGCCCCGCAAGGTTACCCAACGAAAGCGATGACATAAACCAAAAGGTATGAGTGGGCGCCAAGCACTGTTTGCACAGGAACAATTCCATGTTTCAAACTCAAATATTGTATTTTAAAATGAGGAATTTAAAAATCAAGATACTTTATTTAGAACATTAACTTATATATTCATAGTTAGAATCTCAATAGAAATACAATTCATTTGACATTGACATTTGGATTGTTTCCCGCGATTTTTCTTTTTTCTTTTTAATATGCACCAGTTGCATTACACCAGATTACAAAAATTTAAATTCATACGACGTATTCAATAATCCTAATTTTTAACTAGAAATTTTATGTTAGCTTCTTCAGAATATATTTTAATAATGTTGTTTCAGAATACCTTTAGTAACATATGTTTTTGGCTAGTAGATTTTATTAAAATCACATGTGTTGTATTTCAAAAAAAAAATAATGAACATACAATATGTCACCAAATAAGAAGTCAATAATGAGAGCAGACCGAATTCCACCCACATCTATCTTTTTTTGTTTTTACCGGTCATCAATACTTGTATTAGCAGCGCTATAAGCAACGCAACAGAGTTCACAGTAACGTTTTCTTACTTATTATATGCTTGACTACAATCGCACCTGATAGTAAGTGGTGATGAAGCCCTAGATAGTAAATCGCTCTATCTTACGAGTGATGATAACACCTAGCCCTTCCTAATTTAGAGAGACTTTTATCCATGACAACTATTTTAAATTAGGGATTTCACGTATATGCTAGTGTGTGTTGACCATATTTCTTTATACAAAGGAAAGTTTCAAGTTCAATAACAAAACATAAGATCTTTGAAACAATAAAAAATTTAGTGCGTTAATAAAAACCTTGACATTTATTTCATTTTCTTAATACTTAATTATCTTCCACTTACAAGCAATAGATCCGCCATAATATTTGTAAAAATTTAAAACTTGCACGTTATGAGTGGTGATGTGCAAAGTGCGACGCAAAGAAATATACGATTTTTTTTTCACTACAATAATAAAAATATGTGTGGTGTATGTACAAAAGATTCATCTATCAGTATTGTAAGATGCAACTTAGGGAAAGGCCTAAAAGATTTTTTGGCTTGCCATACTTGGCGGTATAACCATCTTAAGTGAAGCAGGGTCTAAGGAACAGGGTTAGGTCAGAAACTAAATTCATAAGGCTTCGAGGTGTAGCGCAGACTCATGTGTAAACAACAAATAGCCGCTGATAAATGGTTTAGTGAATTATCAATTCGGTAATGCAGTGCATACATTCTATTTTGACATGACAACATCTCGACGAATGCTAACATATAAAAAAAATACGGTACAAAAGTTACCTTGTCTATCATTGGCCGTTTCTGAGGAATTATAGTGTGCAATATCTTTTTATAGTTATAACATATAGTTTAAGATCTTAGGTAAATGTTTTCGCTACAGTTTATAATTAAAATAAACGTACATCTCAAAACGTTTATCTATTTATTCATACTCGACGTTTTCACGCTCAATACAATCAAGCTGTGTCAACAACAATTATGCCAAACCCATTATTTAAATTTACATTTGTTTTAATTCGCGTTTACTTTAATTCTAGTATGTTAAAATAATCTACAATTGTTAATTATCATATTCAAATACATTTTTAAACCCTATGATATTTGAACAAAAGATCTGCGGACTGCTTGTCGTCTTTGAATAATTTACGTATTTTATGTTTTTACTCTATAGTAATCTTATTTTACATTATTTATTTGCAGCTGTTCTTTCTAGGATATTTCATATTTAATATCATACAAACTAAAATCTTGTATATTTTTTTTAAATAAATATGAGCTAAATAATTATAACATTTTAATTGGATGTCTCGCAATACCATTTTTAACAAGCTTATGTTACAAATTAATTTGGCGGGAATCATGACGTAGGAAGGTTTTTGAGTAACTTAAGTATTTGCATAACTCGATAGTTTTTAAAGCCATGTTAGCTTTCTGTAATAATATAAAAAATATTTGAACAAAAGATCGGTTATATTGATTGTAAATTAATGAGCCCAACACTAGTGGAAAATATTGGAATTTCATTGACCAGAAACAAGTTTAATATTAAATTGGACAATCGATGGGCAGAGACTGCTTGCTTCTTCATTACGCAATGCAAGGCTAGTGTTGTACCGTTCGTAATTATCGATACACGTAATTGTTTGGCTATTATTTTTAATACGTCTACGACCTTTTTTAGGCGTGATAACTAATTGATGTAATTAATTTAATTATTTTTAGACTTGTTCTATGGGGAAGGTCTATATTTAGCGGTGTACTTTTGTTATGTTGTAAGAATAAGGAATAAGTCGATGTGACATGTACGATATACAAGTACAATATACCTATTGTAACACCTATTGTTCATAAGGTATTTTTTTGTATTGAATAATGGTGACAAACGAGTACACAGTCCACTTGATGGATAGTGGATGCTGTGGCCCATAGACATCTACATTTATCCAAGATTAATATGCAGATGCATTGTCACGTTGAATGCCTCGTATCCAATAAAAAGGGTCTCCGGTTCTCAAAACCATACGAAACACAGCAGCATTAAGCTGCTATTTTACGCTGTGTGTGAGAGTGTGGTCCTTCCCAGATCGAGCCGACCCATTCGTGCTACAACCATAATATATGTAGCTGCAGCATGGCTCTATCACGTACACATAATAAAAAGAAATAAAAATAAGTCAAATCTTGCGACTCTACTCACTCTCTGTTCTACCCAAGGTTATCTGGTAGAGAATGCCATAGAGCATTAAGCACTACATTTTTACAAATATTTGGTGCAGTAAAGATTAAATTAAAAAAATCTCCGGTCTCCGTTTTATTTTTCTTCTGTAAACTCTATTAAAACATTAATCTGTGCTCTTTGGACAAGCTACGTTTGCATAATTATGCAAATTGTTAAAAAAGGAATAAATATAATGTTAAATCATAATGTTCTTTTTTTTCATTTATTACGGAATTGGCGACATGGCTCATAAATTTCTTTAATATCCAACAGATCAGATAGATTTGTGAACGATCCTGGGTTTTTTTTAAATTTATCACAACGGGTTTCATATTAACGTTTATCAAACATTCCAATTGATTCATTAATTTATTGCTAATGAAGTTTTTAAATTAATTTCTTTTTTTCGGTTATTCGTAGTCGTCCGATGATTGCCAATTTTTTAAGAACTTATAGATTTTTAAAATTTCCAAATTGTTTCTTTTTGTTTCTTTATTATCAATATTCTTGTTAAAAACTTCAATAAGCATAAATTACCTATGTTAGGTGTAATTCGGAATGGTAGAAAGGCGTATTCGAACTCACGATTCTTTAATTTCGCAATTCGTACCAATTCATTACAACAGTTACTTATAACCGTTAGGTCACTGTTGTAATAAATATTTAAGCCTTACAAGATTAAATATTTTTATGTAATATACCTACATGCCATACGGTGGCGGATAAATTATGATTTCATCTCGTTTACAATCTCAGTTAAAATAATAGTTATATCCTCCAGATCGAATTTTCACGTCACGCAGGACAGGATCATAGTGCACGAGTGTATGCGCAAGCACATGTGCACTCTTTTTTTTTTTCTCTTTTTTTATAGGATAAGGGTGACAAGCGTGCACACAGTCCAACTGATGGTAAGTGGTTGTTGCGGCTCATAGACATCTACATCTATCCTCGTTTGCGAATCAAAATGCATATGCGTTTTCAGCCGTGAGGACTAAGATAGAATAAAAATTCTCTACACTCACCATATGAAACAGAGCAGCATTAAGCTGCTATTTTACGCTGGTATTCTGTGAGAGCGTGGTCCTTCCCCGGTCGAGCCGACCCATTCATGCTACAACTACACAATTAATATAGCTGCAGCATGGCTCTACCACGTAAAAAATCTCTATTTCCTCTCTCTTATAATTCGATGGGACAGCAACCCGACACAACCTGAGAGAGATCAGTGGCAGAACCAACGGCTTTACGTGCTTTCCGAGACACAAGAGTGAAACACTGCCAACTTCCTGATTAAGGGCTACTATTGAGAATTACTTTACAGAAAAACTTAATAGCTTAAAACACCCAGACCGGCTACAATTGAAAAAAATCAAATAACACTTTAACTATCGAAATTTTACATAAATAAATTTCACAAGGACAAACATCCAGACCCGGAATAATTATTTATAGGCAAATACTTGTTCCGTGCGGGATTCGAACCCGCGGCCCTTAGCGCAGCAATTCATTGCTAAGCCACTGCGCCACGGAGCCGTCGATTTCAATGACTCTCTTGTTACCAGTTAGTCATAATATAAATTATTTAATCTTCCACGCCTACTCATCCAACACAAAGGCAATGGGCGGCCTGGACATTTGACTGATATCTCCATTTATTGAAGCTAGTAATCATTTGGTTGTAGTCATGCAAAAGGGATCAACCCACACTTGGATCTTAAATTGGTTGTATGTGTCAAAAAAGTCCTCAGGTTATTTTTTATAAAATAGTTACAAGTAAATTATTAACTGACTAATAACACATATATTTCATGTACAAATATATCATTACTATTATAATTTTAGTTGCAAGTGAGTTCGTGTGTGCCATATTTATTTTATACCGCCCTCTACGGCAGTCGGATTAGCAGCAAAATAACAAAAAAATGAACCAATCAAAAATAAGCAAGCAATTATATATGAATAAAGCTTCTTGTGGGTGTAATCCCTTTTGCATAACTATATCAAATTACATCACGTGAAAACATGTGTATCACAAAGTCAAAAACATAGGGCCAGAGTGAAGTAAAACACAGATAACAATCATCGATATCAGTATGAAAGAGTATCAATGTCAATGACAAAGTTTTCTCTTTATGTTTTGTCTGATTACGATACATTATTAGAATCTGACCAGAAAAATAAAAACACTGGCCACATTGCGAAACTAAATTCTATTCCGAAAGTTTTAAGAAGAATATTACATTTGCTGATCTTGAAACCGTTTCGCGATTGTTCTTTTTTGAATCTTATTTTGCTAGTTATAAATCTTAATAATAAAAGATTTAACCTTATTTCACCTCCAAACGACGGCATAAAGAAGACTTATCGAATTAAGGTCCATACCTAGAGATTTAATCCATATTGTCCCGTGGGTTAAAAAATAAAAAATACATCCGGTTCTCTACACCATCTACTAACACGAAACTAAGCAGCACTAAGCTGCTATTTTACGCTGGTGTTCAGTGAGAGCGTGGTCCTTCCCCGATCGAGCCGACCCATTCGTGCTGCAAACATAATATAGCTGCAGCTTGGCTGTACCACGTAAAAATTCTAATTTAAAATTTCCCCATAGATCGATTTCTTATATTATTTGATGGAAAATTGAAAAGATGTAGATTTTATTGAAATATTTTTTCTAAATAAAATATACAGCTTTTCAATTTTAGTTCGATAATTATTCTTATTTATTTTAATGATGATTTATTTTGTTAACCCATAAAACTAAGACGGATTCTATCGTGACCTAACGTATCGTATATGTTTCAGAAACGTTTTAGAAGGACCACAACTTTCGAATTTCGTTAATACGGGGCAATTTCGTAAGGTTATTTATGGTAATATGAACGTATTCACAAGTTCGACCCCCGGGTCGAACCAATCGTTTATCTAACGTCTTATAGTGTCGTAAGTGTTCGAGAACCCAATTTTGTTATTTCTAGGTTAACTGAAATATTTCGAACTAAGCAATATTGCTGAATTGTTGCATATGCTTGTTTTTTTTTTAAGTTTTGAGGAAAATTAATAATCTGTAATCATAATATCAATGAGTAAGCATATTTATTATCGATTTTAGGAGAACGAATACAAAAACTCGTGAGCTCCGAGCTTCGATTCGTGAATCCGCCTTTCGAGTATTGTAACGAACCACTTTAATGAGAGGCAATAACATTTATAGTTTTTTTTTATTACATTTATGTACGATTTATGTACTAATATCGTGATAGCTCAGAGCGAGCCAGTCTCAACGGAGACTAGCCATCTGCACAGGGCAGGACAGTGCACTAGTGTGTGCAGAAGCACTAGTGCACTCTCTATTCCCTCACTCTCATAGACCAATTTTATACGTGGTAGAGCCATGCTGCAGCTATATTAGTAGTATAGTTGTAGTACGAATGGGTCGGCTCGACCGGGGAAGGACCACGCTCTCACAGAATACCAGCGTAAAATAGCAGCTTAACACTGCTGTGTTTCGTATGGTGAGTGTAGAGAACCGGAGACCCTTTTTACTGGAAAAGAGGCATTCCATCTTAGTCCTCACGGGTGACAACGCATCTGCATTTTGATTCTTTATTGAAGATAGATGTAGATGTCTATGGGCCACAGCAACCACTTACCATCAGGTGGACTGTGTGCTCGTTTGTCACCCTATCCTATAAAAAAAAAAAACCAATAGGACGGAAATTCGACACGACCGAAGAGAGAGCAGGGGCAAGACCAACGGCTGAAGTTCTCTCCGAGGCTCGGTGGTGAAATACTGCCAAATTCCTGATTCCGACCTGCTACTAAGAATGTCTCGACAGGAAAACAGATTTTTTGGATAGATTCGGGTGTCAAACCCACGTTTAGCAGTCACGCTTATAACCATTAGATCAACGAGGCAGGTCAACATACATAAACTGCAATTAGACACCGGATTCGAACCTATAGCCACGCGATGCCGTAAGCGAACGCTTAGACTTTATGTTATCAAGTCTTCTAAATCTATGTAAGGAGTTACATACATACAGTAATATATTTGGCTTCCCCGTAGTCGGGCAAAATGCAAAATATCTTTTTATAGGATAGGGTGACAAACGAGCACACAGTGCACCTGATGGTAAGTGGTTGCTGTAGCCCATAGACAGCTACATCTATCCTCGTTTGCGAATCAAAATGCAGATGCGTTGTCATCCGTGAGGACTAAGATGGAATGCCTCTTTTCCAGTTAAAAAGGATCTCCGGTTCTCTACACTCACCATACGAAACACAGCAGCACAAGCTTCTATTTTACGCTGGTATTCTGTGAGAGCGTGGTCCTTCCCGGTCGAGCCGACCCATTCGTGCTACAACTATACTACTAATATAGCTGCAGCATGACTCTACCACGTATAAAATATCTAAAACATAACACGTCATATTTTTCACAACAAGTGTCGATAGTAACAAGGACTTAACGTCAAAAAACTTGTTAATAAAAAATACGGTTGACTCTGCAGGCCATCCCTGGAACTTCCCGCTTATTTTCGACGGCAACGCTCGAAAATCTATTTCATTTTTGTTTTTTTTTTTATTTTTTGAATATCTTTGAAACGGCTTGACCGATTGACTTGAAAATCTAATCAACTTGAAGTCTCAATGAACACTTTCGAACGCCGTGTCGCCCATCTCGATCGGTAGATTCGTTCTATCGTACCACAAAATTTTATTTACATACATATACACACACACACACACACACACACGGCCGGTCGTCCAGCATGGAACAGTCGGAACTTCTTCCTGGGACCTCAGAATATGGAGATCTGATGAAAACTCTCTTCTCAAAATCTGACCGAAATCTATAACTTCCTACTTTTGAAAATTATTAATTTTAACTTTCCGCTTTGATTTAAAAAAAATATCAAAATCAAAGCGGGAAGTTAAAAAGGCACGTGGGCACATTGAAGTAATAACCACATACTAGAAGAGACGCCGAGACTTGTTTTTTACAACACGCGTTAGAGATCACGGGCTCAAACTTGCTTAGTCTGTACCATAAAATGCTGACACAGAGTAACTTTTCCTTCCACGAGTCCCGCACTGGCGCCCAGATTTTATTGGCGGTGTCTGTTCTAGTATGCAATACTATTACTTCGTAATGCGTGGGCAAACCGTTTACGGAAAATTAAATGTTTTTTTTAAATCGTATCACAAACAAAGTCGTAAAGAGACTTAACGACACGAACCGAATGTCAACGAAAACGGTGTAAAAATTTTGAAATGTGTTAAGTCGTGTCCGAACATATACAGCGACAGAATAGAATAGAATTTTTTTTTTCAATATAGTTAAAGTTAAATTTACAGCCTATATATGTCCCACTGCTGGGCACAGGCCTCCTCTCATTTCTGAGAGGGTTTTTCACGTGTTAAATCAGCAGTTTAAATTGCAATTAACAATTTCATTGGTGCTAGCGGGGATCGAACCCGGGTTGCTCGCGTAGTGTGAAATTTACAGCGAGCGCTAACCATCTGAACTACCACGGCCCACATATTCAATATAATTCAAAATCTTCAAATTCAAAATCTTGTTGAAAGTCATTTAGGCTTTACCACTGGTACGGAAAAAAACTCTGTAATGGGAAGAACCAGCAAGGAACCCAGCTAGACTTTTTTTGTAATTAATTTATATTTTATACATTTAAGTATGAAAACATTTAGAAACAGCATGGTAGCGATCACCTCATTGGGGTTATTATCAATCATGTACACTTTAGTAGTATAATAACTCTAACGACATTGAAGTCTACTTAAATGAGGCTAAATAAAATTCAACACGAACGTCAACCTGTCTCATTTACATAAATAAATAATATCATGGATATAGTAGCGACAGCGGACGATGAACACGGATATGCAGAGCGAATGTGTAACCTTGGTGGTTTTATAGAATAAGGGTGACAAACGAGCACATAGTCCACCACGTGGTTAGTGGCCTATAGTCCACAGACATCTACATCTATATTCGATTAAGAATCTAAATACAGTGTAATAATAATAATAATCAACATCATCATTACAGCCTACAAGTCCACTGCTGAACAAAGGCCTCCCACGGAATGCCACAAAGCACGGTCCTAGCCACCTGCATCCATCGACTTCCTGCATGTCTTACCAGGTCGTCACTCCATCTAGTGGGGGGACGCCCTACATTTCGTCCGCCAGTACGAGGCCGCCACTCGAGAATAATAATACTAAGATGGAATGCCGAATTTCCAGTAAAAAGGGTCTCCGGTTTTCTACACTCACCATACGAAACACAGTAGCATTAAGCTTCTATTTTAAGGTGAGAGCGTGGCCGACCAACCCATTCGGCTTGCAACCCTAATATAGCTGAGGTTCTACCACGTGTAATTTACAAATTATCAGTAAGTATAATATGGAGTCAAGTTCGGTCAAAAGTACCTATTAAATGTACATGTAGATTTCTCTTTTTCTTTTAATACATACATACATAATACATACATAAACAATCACGCCTGTCACCCAGAGGGGTAGGCAGAGACTACGGACTTCCATTTGGCACGATCCTGGCACACCTCTCTCGCCTCCTTTACATCCATATATCTACGCATACACGCTCGTCGGTTAAGGGTACTCTAATCTAGCTTTTTCGTCGTTCGTCGATAAACCTTCGTCTAGGGCGTCCTTCCCGACTCTGCCGTTCACTTCTGCAACATAAATTTGCTTTGTCACTCTTTCCTCGTTCATTCTTTCTACATGACCAAACCGCCGAAGCATTCCTTTCTTAATCCTGGATACAACGTCATCTTGCAAACCACACTTTTCTGTTATCACACTATTTCTCACCCTGTCATTCTGATTCAGCCCTCTTTTAATACATAAATTAAATAATAATAAATATTGTATATTTTGTGTAAGTAAATTAATATATTATTTTAGGTTACAAAATTTTATCTTTTCATTTTAGATTTTATTTTCATGAAATTACAATGGAGTTTTTTTTTTCATTTGTTTCAGATACAAGCATATTGTCACTGTTGCTCTATATATGGTTGGTGGCAGTAAATAAATAAATAAAAATAAAATAAATTACAATAACATTTCGAGTGACTTTCACCACACGTGGTAGAGCCATGCTGCAGCTATATAGTTGTAGCAAGAATGGGCCTGCTAGACCGGGGACCACCCTCTCACAGGACACCAGCGTAAAATAGCAGCTTAACGCTACTGCGTATGGTGAGTGTAGAGAACCGGAGACCCTTTTTAATGGAAACGAGGCATTTCATCTTAGTCCTCAGGGGTGACAACGCATCTGCATTTTAATTCTTAATTAATGATAGATGTAGATGTCTAGAGGTCACATGGGACATTTGATAACCTGTATAATGGAATAATTAAAACCGATTATATCATTACTAAAAAATTATAATTTTTCAACTAATTTAAATTTATGACTAATGTAATATTTTTTGCATTAAATTAAACAATAAAATTGGCAGGTGTTTAGCATATTTTTCTATTTTATTTTATTCTTTAAATTGCTTTTTCATACAAATAGACACATAGCTACCAAACACGTTTGCGCGGTTCATGGATTCATTCAGAACGTTAATTAGGAATTTATAAAAAACAATGACAAATAACACTGACTGAAAATTAACGAGACTCTGGTGAGCGGAAGATTATTACCCCCATTAAGTAATGCTTAAACTTGGTCTCTCTCTCTCTCTCTCTCTCTCTCTCTCTCTCTCTCTCTCTTCATTAATTGACAATAGAAAAAGACAGGAATAGAGATAATTAATACTTAAAACTAATACTTAATCAATATTAATACTTCGGAACTCCTTACCCGAGTCGATTAAAAGTGCTCAATAGATTACATTTATTAAAGAAACAGGTTAAGGAACACTATTTGTCTCTCTAACCTCTCTTTCTTCCTCCTTTTATTTATGGTCACTGATCTACCTAAAGTATGTTGTCTTTTTAGTGCATAAGTTAGTATCCTTTCTTATTTTAGTGCACCCTCGTTAATTTTTCTCTTATTTTATTTATTCTTTTTCTGCAATAAGACCGCCTTTTGTTTTTCCTTTAATATTTGTTTATTTTTTGTTATACATATTTATATTTCCTTAGTTTTTAAGAGTATTGTATTGTATTGAATTAATTTTTAGTTTAACAACCATTAATCAATAATAATATAGTCATAAATGTTCACTGCATTTTTTGTTACAAAACCAACATCATTCTGTATTCAATTCAGAACAAAAAAATTACCTATTGACATTAAACGTGTGATCGATTTTTTGTTTGTTTAGAGGCTTTATTATCTTTATCTATATGCATTAAATAAAATTTAAGTGTCTGTCTGTAATATTTAATAACTGGCTTCTGTTAAGCTCGGGGGGTTATTTGCATGCTATTAAGGTATAAATAACCATTTTTTAAATGTTTGTGTCTGTCTGCCTGCCTGTCTGTTCGGGCTAATCTTCGTAATGACTGAACTAATTATGATGAAACTTTACGAACAGATAGAGAGCAATGCCAGGAGGGATTACGCTAAATTATATCCCAAAAATAAATTTTATCCCTTTATTTTTTAAAAAACAAATTTTAATAAAATAAATTATCCTTGATTATCTTAAATCTAAATTATGCCACATTAACAAATCCTATACAGGTGAAGCCGGGGCGGGTCGCTAGTATATAATATAATCTTGGTGCGTCTGCTAGCGATTGTGTAACTCATGAAAGACTTGACCGGTTGAGATCGTATTCAAATAATATGTTTTTTTTTGGCGA
This sequence comes from Parnassius orleans, assembly GCA_029286625.1. NCBI lineage: Eukaryota > Metazoa > Arthropoda > Insecta > Lepidoptera > Papilionidae > Parnassius > Parnassius orleans. Next base: position 467,635 of record JAGSMP010000116.1, on the reverse strand, counting down.
GACAATGGTTCATAGTTATGCTAGGAACTGATAAGTGTAGTTTGTAGACCAAAATGACTCAAATTTACAGTATATTATGTTGGTTTAGCGGCAAAAAAGGCAATCACAAAATTTGGAGCTAATGGCACTGTGGTAGATTTTTTAATAATTTTTAATATTTTTTTTAATGTAAATAAACCTGATGGTAAGTGGATGCTGGGGCCCATAGACATCTACATCTATTCTCAATTACGAATCAAAATGCAGATGCGTTGTCACCCGTGAGGACTAAGATGGAATGCCTCTTGTCCAGTAAAAGGGTCTCCGGTTCTCTACAATCACCATACGAAACAGTATTAAGCTGCTATTTTACGCTGGTGTTCTGTGAGAGCGTGGCCTACCCCGGTCAAACCGACCGATTTGTGCTACAACCATAATATAGCTGCAGCATGTCTCTACCACGTTACACCATAACTTATTATTTTATCGATAACAAGCTACACCTCACCGCTCATCACTAGAAATCCGGTTCGGGCATTTCGCAAGCGAATTTTGAAAGTTCACACTTTTATGAGCATTTAACATCTGCCACTGTCAGCTACAAGTTTAAGAAATAATAAAATTAAGGACAACTCTCACAGCGGAGGGAATTGGGTAAAACGATTTATTGGTGGGCCTTTTAATTAGGCGAATATTAAATTTACACCAAATCTGATCTTAGACAATACAATACAAGAAACAAACAGAGAGAAAAACGTGGTGAAATTATAAATTTTGTACAACCGACTTCAATATAAATAAAATGAGAACATCATCAATGTAGTCTAAGTCAATTAAATACGCATTACTAAAGATAACTCAAAACTACTGGTCAGATCTTGATCAAATCTATATAGGACTACATGAGAAGCATCAGCTTTCAAATAAAAAAAGTACCATCAAAATTGGTTCACATAAAAAAAGTTCTGAAGTAACACACATAAAAAATACAGTCAAACAGAGAACCTTATTTTTTGAAGTCGATTGACGAAAGGCAATCTTATTGCTATAAAACAATTTGTTCCAGACAACCTAAAAAGAAATAAAAAGAAGTGAAAAGTTAATTAATGGGTAGAGTGTACTTTAAATAATATTATTATAATCTAAAATCTAAAATATAAATTAATAAGCATACCGTAAATGACAGACTAGTGATTATAAAGCTACAGGAATTGATGAAAAGAGCGGGGAGTAATTAGAGGGAAAGATAATGTTTCCTAACTTGCTTTTAAATAAATCTATTGTTTGAACACGTTTTATAGTAAAAGGACAAGAGATGTAATCATAAATAGTCAACTTGTATAAGTTTTTAAATTGAGACTTAGGTAAGTGTCGCCGAGTAGTTATTTTATTTATTTATTTATATACTTTATTGTTTTAACCATAAAGGTTACAAATCGGCGGACTTAATGCCAGTTAGTATTTTCTGCCAGTATGGTGAAAAAACACACAACTACATTATAATAAACAGAAATAGATGTAACACATATGAAATAATACTCATAAATTACAAAACTACATAATAATCCGTTTATATCAATTATCTTTAACACACATAAAAACATATATACATATATATGTATTTATGCGTATATATGTGTATAGTATAGTGTACATATATATATAACCCGCCGGCCGAGTGAGGTAACTATGGTTATATTATTTAATCCCCTATGAGTTATTCTATGAGGAGGACTATGTTTAGCAGTCAACTTTAAATTAGCTGTAATGAGTAATTAAATATATAATTTAGATCTCTTAACAGAATATATACATATATAATAGATGTGTGTATATAATTTAATGACTGTATTTACATACTTTGTGAGGTATGCTAATACAGTCATAAAGTTTTATAATTAATAAATTAAATTAAATATTATGTATATTCTGTGTTTGAATTTAAGTGTTTTTTAATAGTTAGCTGTTAGGTACTTTTGTGTTACAATGTATGAATATATATATTATATATACATAAATAAATTTGTTTTTGGTGAAACGTGGTAGCTTAGAGTAATAAGTAATAAGCATTTCGTAAATTTCACAGAATGTGAGCATCTGCTGAAATTTTTAATTGCAATTTTCTGTAACCGTAATAGTGTTTTACGTGGTAGAGCCATGCTGCAGCTATATTAATAGTATAGTTGTAGCACAAATGGGTCGGCTCGACCAGGGAAGGACCACGCTCTCACAGAATACCAGCGTAAAATAGCAGCTTAATACTGCTGTGTTTCGTATGGTGAGTGTAGAGAACCGGAGACCCTTTTTACTGGAAAAAAGGCATTCTATGTTAGTCCTCACGGCTGACAACGCATCTGCATTTATATTCGCAAACAAAGATAGATGTAGATGTCTATGGGCCACAGCAACCACTTACCATCAGGTGGACTGTGCGCTCGTTAGTCACCCTTATTCTATAAAAAAAAAATAGTGTTGTAGCGGGGTAAGAATATCCACTAACCTATATAGTCCCATGGGTATCATGTGAGGCGACAGAGACAAACTGAAAAAGACGAGCAGCAGCATCTTCCCGATAACGCTTCAAAATTATTAAAACTGCGTTTGAAAACCCGACTGACAAGCGTGGCAACCATGACGAAATCCCCTATGAGACAGTCTATGGGGGAGTCTTATGTTTAGCCTTATATAGGCTGTAATTGATGGATGGATGGATCGAGTTTTTAGTGCCGATTTACCACTTACTCCGTGGTCAAGAAAAACACCGTGAAGAAACCATCATTTCTGATTGATAGAATGGTTAGAGTACATGTGAAATCTTTCAGAAATTACGAGTAAAAGATCCCTGCGGCCAATAGTGGGACGTATGCAAACAGTAACTATTTAAAACTATAACTGATTGGGGAACTTTAGAATAGACTTAAATCTGGAGATTAATCTTCAACTCTGACAAAGACGAAAAGATTTATCCTTTGTCTGGTGTTTAGGATCGATTAATCATGGCTGAACGTTTGCTTGTGGATAGCGGGGTGTCGGTTCGATAACCTACCTACGAACTTGGGTATTTTTCCGTTGAATTAAATTAATTTTACGAATTTTATCGCGTTTCATTTAACTTATTTGTACCCCTGTGACCATAGGTGCTGTCAGGAATCAACAAGTAAAGTTTTATACAACCGACTTCAATATAAATTAAATGAGAGCATCATCATTAAATACGCATTATTAAGGATAACTCAAAAACTACTGGTCAGATCTTGATAAAATTTATATGGGATCACATGAGAAGCACGAGATTTTAAATAAAAAAATCGGTTCACCTAGAAAACGCCTTGTTTGATACAGGATAAATAAAAGGAATATTTTTTAATTAAGTAACAATGATGTCAACACAACGTATTAATTACTAGAACAAAATATATAGTAGCTATAAAACTACATTGGAAACTAAGTCATCAAGGACGCATCAGATATAAAATGTTCAAAGATTACTACTAACTAACTAATAACAGAACATAAACAGACTGTACACTATTTTATTGGATCGTAAATATTTTGCTTCTATTAAATTAATCGCCACTTACAAACATTGAATTTTGCATTCTAATCAGTTAAATGAATCTGTAATAACCAGACAATCACGCGTTTACGTGAAAACGCGTGTTGTTTTTTAAGGTGATATGTGTGACAAACGAGCACACAGTCCACTTGATGGTAAGTGAATGCTGTGACCCATAGACACCTACATCCACCAAATGTAGACGATTTCACTTGCTTTCTGTCTTTCTATCTTTAACAGAGCTATGATGTCATACGTTACGAGTAATAATCGGCCAAGTGAGAGTCGGACTCGCGCATGAAGGGTTCCGTACAATCGTAAAACACGTTTCTAGTAGGGGAGCCCCCTTTAATTTTTAATATATTTTAACAACAGAAATACATATTCTGTGAAACATTCAACTGTCTACCTATAACGGATCATGAGATACAGCCCGCTGACAGACAGACGGACGGACGGGGGGACGGACAGCGGAGGCTTAGTAGTAGGGTCCCGTTGGTTACCCTTCGGGTACGTAACCCTAAAAAGGGTCCCCGTATCGCTAAATTATTATACGAAACAAAGTAGCATTGAGCTGCTATTTTCCGTTGGTATTCTGTCGTGACCTTCCCCGGTCGAGCCGACACATTTGTGATGAAGCTATAATACAGTTAATACGTGCTCTACAAATGTATTAAAGATGTTAAAATTGATTAGCTTAGATCCACGTTAATAAAATATAATTTAAAATTAAAATTTTGTACAACCGACTTCAATATAAATTATTAACAATAACTCAAAAACTATTAGTCAAACCTTGATCAAATTTATATATGACCACATGAGAAGCACCAGCTTTCAAATAAAAAAAAAAAAACATATGTGTGTACTTATGTACGCACGTAGGAAGTTATACTTCTTTAGCGTAACAAAACAAAAATTACTATAAATTACCTTAAATATAGTTATCAGTCCCTCGAAAACTTGAGAGACAGTTACCCACTGAAGTTGTCGCTTTGAGGTATCGGTGTGCGCGCGCATCGTAAAAAATTCACCCCTATCATTTTTCCCAAACGCCCCAAAAGAAGTATAATTTCAAAAACATACAGTCGTATTAAGTACCTTCTCCTTTTTGAAGTCGTTAAATGTCTACTAGTTAACACAATATCATTTTATTTTATTACGCGGTTCCTAGCTAATTAATTTTAACATCTTCAATATAATGGATTTCCGCAAAGTAAAGCCTGATTCTATTAATTATCTACAAATGTACGTGAGTGTGTGCATTTTTTACACACGCATCAATTTAAGTCATTATCACAGTACAGTTTATCACAAGTCCCCTGTTAAAGTTAGGTTTTAAATTATTTTTAATCACCTTAAAAAAGGAGGACGTTTCAACAATTCGACTGTATGTTTTTAATATGTGTGTAACGCGATTTCTTGGTCAATTTTAAACTGATTTTAGAGATTTTTTATGCAGAAGTAATAAAACCACATGCAAATTTAATTGAATTTTTATGGTCGAGTTTTTTTGAAGTAATATATATATATATATATATACTTCATTCATTTAAGTTGTATGAAGTCGGCTTTTACTTTTTATTAATAGCTAATTTTGTACAATGATATTGATTTGACGAGCGCTTAGCCTCTGAGCTACCACGGCTATTCTTAAGTAAGTGATTAAAAAGATTATAATTAGTACTGCTAAAGAGTTGCTATCCATTATAAAAACTACTTGTAATCTCTTTGTTCAAACAAAGGAACTGACAATTTATTAGTTTTTAATTATTTATTTTCAGTCAAGGATGATTTGTTTTTCTCATATTTGAATATACAGTTGTTATAAAACTATTTTTAATCCCTATTCGACCAACGTTTAATAGAATAGAATGAAATATGTTTCTTGTTTTTGACCTAAAAATAAAATAAAATTTCATTTGTTGAATGTAATTTTTTTTAAATCTACCGTTTCGAGATGAGGTAAAGGAACTCCGCAGATATCCTCTTTTAAAAAACAATTAATCTGTCTGATGACTGTCGGTCATAAATGCATAAATTTTACGCTTATTATCTTATATTGTGCGAGATTCATGCTGTAAATTGTTTCTATGTATTTTAAACGGCAAAGAATTCATTGACGCAAAAATTCCCGGAAATCAGTCAACATGTTTTGTGTTTTCACGCCGGATGTCATCCAACTACTTACTTTCAATTACTATTACAGCCTATAAAAGTCCAATGCTGAACTAGGCTTCCCCAATAGACTACTTTCTTAGTTAAACGTATATAATGACCGCCGAATCTATGACATGGCCGACAATCGCGAAGCATGTGGAGTTGGACACGTGCACTTTCTATCTAGCATTAAATAGGTGAATGTCATTTGCAGAAATGACATTCACGACTAGATTTCTTAGTCATTAGTGATTATATGCATTTATATGACTAGATTTTATAACTGAAGTTACTATGCAAAAATACCAAAGTTTGATAGTACTGTATCCACGATCGCCGTCAAGTTTCTTAGAAATTATTTTTATATACCCTGATGATCCTGTGAGGAAAAACCAGTTGGTTTTTATAATTAGTAAATTAATAATTTAAAATAAATATTGTGAAACTATTACAAATAGTTACAACAGTTAGTGTATAATAGTACAATAATTGTAAGTATAAATTATATGTTTAGATACTTTACCGTTACCGTTATAGCCTATTAAAGTCCACTGCTGAACATAGGCCTCCCCCATAGATCGCCTCAGGGTTGGCAACCGCAGTTTTTTTTATTTTTAGTCGTTATTACGAAGACGCCGCTGCCCATCTCCTGGATTGTTTCCCTCTATTTTTACTACACCCACGGGTTTATATGGGGTAGTGGACATTCTTACACCGCTACTACCCGGTCACGGTCGGTTACAGACTTTGTACATATATAAATATAACTTCTATTAATTAAGTAAGCGTGGTCAATGCTCTTGGCATTATATCGCGGAGAGCTGCCATAGTACTCCATAGTAATGCCATGTTACTCACTTAGCAACTCAAAGTGGCTTTGGAAATTGGGAACAAAACAGGTTATTCTTTATCGATCTAAAAGTAGTTATACATCTATATAATTACAACCAAAGCTAATTTCGGACGCTTGTTAATTTCAGGCACTAGATATATTATTGTTATTTAATTTTTCTCATTACATGCCTATCAGAAATTCACTGCTGTACATATGCCTCCTTTATATTTGACGAGCGGGTTGGCAACTGCAGTTTATTTTTAACTAGCGATCCGCCCCGGCTGCGTACTGTTGATTTCTGGATCTCGACAACAACGCCACCTTCCAGTTCCAATTGTAAATCTAAACCATTCTCTAATCAACTTAATCACATACACAAAATTTCATCTAATTCGGTCCAGCCGTTTAGGAGGAGTTCAGTCACATACACACAGACAGAAGAATTATATAATATATAATATGCATGTATTATACACATAAACCTTCCTCTTGAATTATTATGTCTATTGATGAAAAATTGCATCAAAATCCGTTGCGTAGTTTAGAAAATCTAAGCGTACAGACGGCGGAAAGCGACTTTGTTTTATACTATGTAGAGATTATTATTTAGTTGTTTTTAAGGAAATGCTGGTGCCCATCCCCTGTATCGGTCTTCCTCTGTCGCTTCTAATGACACCCACGAGATGATATAATGTGGTAGGTATTCTTTTACGCGACCACTGCTAGCAATCCCTTTCTTATTTACAACTTATTTATCTCATTTACTGTTGGATTTTAAGCCCTTGGCTCGTGACAAATAACTTGGTATAATTGTCAGCCTTCTCAAGCCGTAAACTAGGCAATTTTCAACCATCTGTCACATATCTACCAATTTGCATATTCCCCGTGTGCGTCGGAGATGTCCGGGTGACGTCACTCCCGCGTATTGATGTCGAAACAGCTTCTTGGATATTTTTGTTAAATAACAACCCGAATCGTCGTGTTTATGATCGTGTTATACAATACACGACTGGGTAACCCAGTGGTAAGCGTACTTCTAGCTGGCTTAAAGTTTCTGGGTTACAATCAAAGTCGATGTTGAAATTTATGCCATATTTCAATTTTGTTATTTGTAATTGATACTGAAGTGATAAACGAAGTTACGATGATGCAGTACAAGTCTCCATATTGATTTTAGGAATTATTATCATTTATAAGTATGAATACCCTGTTAACTAATTGCATAAACTATAAAAAATAAAATAAGCCCTATAGTTCTTTGTCCTAACTAAATGTTAAGAGAATAAATTTTGTTCCATATAAAAATGTTTAATTATTTAAATTGATATGAAAATCAAGCACCCTTATGTTAACGTTGAAGCTGTCGGCAATACATTATTATACAGATGTTAAGTATGCTTTTAACATCATTAAATAAAGAAATACCAAAGTAAATAATGTCAATAACTCCTCTTAAGTACTCATTCGTGATTTTCAGTTTCAACTTTGAACACAATTTAACTTTTATTAAATCTAATTAATTTAATTTATAATAAATTTTAATAAAATTTATTTATCTAAAAAAATTATATTATATTACTATAATTTAGTTCATCTTGTGTGATATTATGGTTATTTTTTAAATTAATTAATATCAAACAATGCGAAAAAACTCAAACTTATCGAACCCGAAAATTTTAATAGTAAAGACTTCAACGAATACCCGAAAAATATCACAAAAAATTCAGTGTTTGTTTAATTTTATAATATATTAAATACTTTTTATTAAATAAATTGATATTTGCTTATATATATAAATGTTTACATCACAATTATTTGAAATAATTGTAGAAAATAAATAAATAAAATATCAATTTTGAGCCAATAATATTATAATTGCTAAAAACTTTTCGTTACAACAAAAATGCCACCATAATAAAACCAATCTTCGAAAATAAAATAAAAAATAAAAAACTCACAATAAAAAAAATTAATCTCCGTATCCCCAACCACTCCACAATGTAAAGCACAACACACTGAAATCGTCCAAGTGTAGATGTCAATATTTAAAACATCCGATGACACAATAACTCCCCTCGGCTTGCGCTCGACAACACTTTGATCCGTTAACGGCGGACGGTCGCCTCGTACACACGCTTTTATACAAATGTTGATGAAACATTGACTGACCTTTTCACGCTGACGTCGGTAATCTTGGACTATGCTGTCCACATTTGTAGGAAGTAGGCATGAATGCAGCTACTGCAATGTGAACTTAAAGTACCTTATTCGAGGAACTTGTAATGCCATTCTGAACTACGTTTTCTATAGAATAAGGGTGAAACGAGTCACCGTCCCAGTCCACCTGATGGTAAGTGGATGCTTTGGCCTATAGACATTTAGATTTATCCTCGATTAGGAATCAAAATGCAAATGCGTTGTCACCCTTGACAACTAAGATGGAATGCCTCTTTTCGATTAAGTGGTCCTACCGTGGTCGAGTCGACCCATTCGTGCTGCAACCGTAATATAGCTGCAGCGTGGCTCTACCACGTAAACAAAATACTCATGGGTTTCGTATTGGGGTGCTCATCTATACGCAATGTAACCTGTTGATTAATTTACTAGCTCTAACGATCGAATATTGACAGGAATACATCGAAACTCTTTTTCTTTGTACTGTTGTAGGCTAGGATTTTCCTTAATCGTTAGTTATAGCACCATTTATAAGAAGTGATAAGATCTTTCAGCATATACCATAGTCACCTCTTACGGTATCCGTGGGATGAAATTGGGTGCCTCTTAAGTCTTTCCAACCGTGTAATGGAGGTGTAAGAATATCAACTACCGCATATCATCCCAAGGGTGTCGTAAGAGGCGACAGAGGGAAACAAATCAGGAGATGGGCAGCAGTGTCATCCTAATAACGACTAAAAATAAAATCTGTGGTTGCCTACTCGCTTGCCAAGCTTAGCAGCTATGGCAAATATCCCCCCTATGAGGTAACCTATGGGGGATGTCTATGTTTAGCAGTGGACTTTAATAGGCAGTAACGGTAAGTCTTTCAAAGGTGTGAACCAAAATTTCACAGATTGGTGATGATGTACATCACCAGTGTGAAGGTACCAGCTTTTCACCCATCAGCTCGCCTGTCGAGCGTCGTGAGTATGCAAATCTTCATCATTATCATCCTCAAAACAGCTTACCTAAAGTCCACTGCTGAACACCCATACATTACCCTGTACGGGGGATATTTGACATAGTTGCCACGCTTGGCAGGCGGGTTGGCAACGGCAAAATTTAATTATTTTGACTTGTTATCGCCCATCTCCCGTTTCAATTTTCTTCTGTCGCCTCTTACGACACACCAGCGATGATATGGGGTAGTGGATTATATTACGCCGCCCCTACACGACATGGTTTTCAAATACTCATTGCTACCTGATGCATTCTTTGGGAGGTCTTTGTTCATAAGTGGACTTGGAAAGACAAAAGACAAAGGATTGTATAATTTGTAATAAATAGAAATATGAATCACCAGACTAGATTCCTTGTTACAATTCAAATAACATACGCGAATGTAGTGTTTCATATCTTTGCATATTTAACAAAGTTAATTAAGCTTATAACAACAAAAAATATGAACCGACATCTGTCTTTTTTTGGCAATGTTTGCATTTAATAAACTTTTGTTTTTGGTTTATATTTTTTGAAAATGTCGTGTAGTGGCAACGTTACAGTGTAATTACTCCATATTATCCTGTGGATGTCTTAGTAACAGAGGGAACTTGCAACAGGATGGGCAGCGGCATCTTCATGATAGCTCAAAATAATGAAAAAACTGCGGTTACCGACCCGCCTTCCAAGCGTGGCAACTAAGCATAAATAAAAAAAGCCTTTTATATCTTGCATTATATCAGGATTATTTCATTTCTAGTGGGTATTTTATTTGGTTAGTTAACTTAGGTTTATTGTTAGTTTTGTAAGGTTTTTTTTAATTTATTTTTTATGCAAGGCCCCAAAAGATTGGGTGAAAGATGCTCATTTGTCTCTGTCTTGAGCTATTTGGCTACAGTTTAGGCCGGCAACTTAGAATAATAGCAAACATTCCCCCTATGGGGCTATCTATGGGAAGATGTTCAGCAGAAGAGATAGGAAACAGCGTCTAAGACGCGAGTCGGTGTTCTATCGACAATCCAAGTGCCAAGTGTGGGCATGATGGGCTGATGATAAAATCGTTTACCGTGTAGTGGCGGTATATGAATATCTACTACTCCATATCATCCCGTGGGTGTCGTTAGAGGCAACAGAGAAAAATAAAATTAGGAGATGGACAGCAGCATCTTCCTAATAACGAATAAAAATAAAAAACCAATTCGCTTGCCAGGCGTGGTAACTATGGCAAATATCCCCCCTATGAGGCAATCTATGGGGGAGACCTATGTTCAGCAATAGACTTTAATGGTCTGTAGCGGTAACGGATGATAAAAGAAGTGGTTTTTTGCACATATGTTGACTCATTTATGTTGTAGACGTATTTACTCTGACTTATAGCGTTATAGCATTACTTCAGCAACATCAATCATTTTTAATTAATGTTAATTAAATAAATTGACTTCTTAAATATAATTACCATAAAATATAACGCAAAGAAAAAAAGTATATTATAAATTCTGTCAAACGCCAATAATTTATATGAACTAGTTTTTACACGCGAATTCCTGTACGTAGAATACTTGCAGATTTAAAATAGTAGTCTTTAGGCTAGTAGTTCAACTATCGAAATACCGCTTTAAACTCAGTTTTGGTAGATTATCTCGAAAACTAAGTGCGGTTATCATCATCATCATCGTTACAGTCCTTTACAAGTCCACTGCTAAACAAAGGCCTCACCGAAGGAATGCGACAAAGAACGGTCGTCACTCTATCTACGGGGGGGGAGGGGGATACTTCGCCTACCAGTACGAAGCTTTCACTCAAGAACCCTTCTTCCCTATCGGTTGTCGGTTCTTCGAGCTATATGGCCGGCCCACTGGCACTTCAGCTTACTAATCCGTGGGGCTATATCGCTTACTCTGGTTTTACTGCGGATATCCCGATTTCTTATCACGCAGAGAAACCCCAGCATAGCCCTCATACGGTCAGCAGTGAAGTACCACGTCTTAGATCCATAAAACATGTATCAGCATATCATATAAAATTCATAGTCTTGTTGTTTAAATGGTGTTAAAAATGTTAAAAATCAATCGATTTACGAGTAGCATAAAAACTTTAAGAGATGGATGAAAAGTGTAAGGACATTGTATGTTAATTGCATACCAAAAAAGATTTGTTCGAAACTTTTTTAAATCTCTTATAGTTTAGTTTATAAGATAATTAACAATTACTAGTTTTTAGCAGTTTTTCGATTTTTCAGATGAAGTATAAACTCGATCAATCCTGGCCACAATCCGCTAAGCCATTCCAAAGATTAGCGCGCACAGACAGACAGACAGACAGACAAAAATTTAAAAATAGTTAATGTCTTCATAACATGCAAATAACCCCTGAGCTTAATAGAAGCCAGTTTTTTCGATATTATAAACTGACACTTCAATTTTATTGTATTTATGTGCTATAGATGTATAGATAAATATTTTTATTATATATTCTACATTTAGTATATAGAAATGTATGTCATTTAAAAACTTTAATGTCATATATCATCGCCATAGCTATACCACTCGTTGAACCTGTAATTTCAGAACACGTTTTTAATTTAGGAACCGGAAAATAATTTCAAATATTCCTTAATAATATTTTTTATTATTCAATTTTTTTAAAAGACTATACATGTTTTGCAACTGGTCGTGAATTCTTGATAAGAGCACCGGTAAAATATCAGCGCTGTACAGTACAGTATAATGCAAAGTATGAGGTCTATTTCTTGGTACATTTTTTTCATAGAATAACGCACACGGGTTATACAGACCACACATGCGTCAAGCGAGCACACAGTCCACCTGATGCTGACTGGATGCTGTGGTCTATAGACATCTGTTATAATTTATCCTCGATCAAGAAACAAAATACAGATAGGGTGTATTTGCCTATCTGTCAAGCTGATTGGCAATCACAGATGTCCCACATCTTCTATAAATTCTGGTATTAAAACATCTTTTGGTGGCTACAAAATCCCCTCCACCTTCCGCAGGGATTAGAACAAGTAATAATTTTCCTACGATGCTTTCAATTCATGCTTATGTCCTTTCCCTGTGGAACTGACTCATTCATGCTTCAACCACAAGATACTATGTATATGTACTACAGTGAACTTTTATAGGATGTAATGGAATTCAAGACAAATTGCTTCCGGTGGCTCTACAACATTAATAAATCGATTTAAACGCAAATTATTATTTCATCTTTATATAAACAACGAGAAGCCTGCGGAGGAAATCCTTAATTATTAACCTATTCAAGGACATCGGGTTCATTAACTGGTGGTTGTTTAAATTTATGACGATAGGTTCCGGATTCGATTCTTCGTCAACACGAAAAAACTTCAGTACTTGATTGTGAATCAACACATCTCGATTCTCACATCTTCGAGATATTATGATCTTATGAATGAACAAGACGCAGTCTATGCGTATAATTAAGATAAAAGCGACGCGATATCCGATTTAAAAACACGGCGACAATTTTCCGGATATTTTTTATAGAATAAGGTTGACAAACGAGCACACAGTCCACTTGATAATAAATGGATGCTGTGGCCCATAAACATCTACATTTATCAGAATCAAAATGCATATGTGATGTCAAACCTGAGGACTAAGATGGAATGCCTCGTTTCCAGTAAAAAGGGTCTCTGGTTCTCTCAACTCACCATACGAACACAGCAGCATTAAGCTACAATTTTACACTGGTATTTTGTGAGAGCGTATTCTGGTATACTGGTATTTAGAGAAGTTCCGTTACTGTTACCGTTACAGACTATCAAAGTCCACTGCAGGGCATAGGCCTTAACCATAGGGATTACCTCATAGGGAGTCATTTGCCGTAGTAGCCACGCTTGGCAGACGGGTTGGCAACCGGAGTTTTTAGTTGTTATTAGGAAGACGCTGCTGCCCATCTCCTAGTTTGGTTCCCTCTGTCACCTCTTACGACACCCACGGGACGATATGGGGTAGTGGATATTCTTACACCGCCACTACAAGGTGGTGGTGGTGTAAGTATGGGTAACAAATTACGTAACCATCCGCCTTATGATAATTGCATGGTGTGGCCTATAAACATCTACATACTATCCCCGACTTTTAAAAAAAAATCCTTACCCTCACTAGGATTTTCTTCAATATCCTGGAGGCATCTTACATACTTCAATTGTATAAGGACAAACATCCAAACCCTAAACAATAACTTGTAAGTAATCCTTGTTCCGTTAAAGTTAAAAAAGTTAAAGTTACAGCCTATATACGTCCCACTGCTGAACATACATAGGACTCTCCCATAGATTGCCTCTTAGGGAAGATTTTTCATGGATACCACGCTTGGCAGGCGGGTTGGCAACCGCAGTTTTTTAGTAATTTGAGTTGTTATCAAAAAGATGCTCCTGCCCACCTTCCTTTTTAATTTCCCTCTGTCTCTGTCTTGTGTGAGTGTAGAGTATGGTATGGTGCTACTATATCGAAGAGAGATGTAGATTTTTATGGGCCATAGCATCCACATATCGTCAGGTTCAACTACTAAGGTTACATTCGCTGCATATTATGTTGCTTATCATTCACTGTCGCTACCATGTGCATGTTATTCTTTATGTAAATGCGACAGGTTGACGTTCGTTTTTCATTATAATTAGCCTCATCTAAATGACTTCAACATCGCCGTATATGTTCGGACACTATTTAACACATTTCTATATTTTTACGTTTTCGTTGACATTCGGACATGTTTTCAGTTCTATTTACGAGTTTGTTTATGATACGATAAGAAACCATTAAATTTTCCGTAAACGGTGTGCCCACGTGCCTTCTTATATTACCAAGTTTTTTGGCTCTTAGTCCTTGTTACTAACGACAGTTGTTGTGAAAACTATGACGTGTTAGTCCCGTCGGGAATTAAAAATAAGTAAAATTAAATGCAACAAAATCCGTAAAAATTGTTTTATTCAATATGACGTGTTATGTTTTAGATATTTTGTGTTTTGCTCAACTACTGGGAAGACAAATATATTGCCGTAAGTCCGTTTCGAAATTCGTCCGTAACTTCTTAAATAGATTTAGAAGATTTGATAACGTAGAGGCTTAGCATTCGGCTGCGGCGCCGCGTACTACACTTTTGAATTCGGTGTCTTATTGCATTATGTATATTAACCTGCCTCGTTGATCTAGTGGTTGCATGCTTGTGGGCTTAAATCCCGAGACTATGAGAGTAAGGGAAAAGAGAGTGCACCTGTGCTTGCGAACACATTCGTGCACTATCCTGTCCTGTGCAGATGGCTAGTCTGCGTTGAGACTGGCTCGCTCTGAGCTATCACACTTGTACATAAATGGTATACTAATTTTAAAAATATTAAAAAAATGGTATCAACAATTTCGTTAAAATGGTTTATCAAAATATTCGAAAGGCGGATTCGAGACCACGAAATGTTCGTTATTCTAATTATTATTTACGTGGTAGAGCCACGCTACAGTTATATTATGAGTGTAGCATAAATGGGTCGGTTCTGCCGGAGTAGGACCAAACTCTCACAGGATGCCAGTGTAAAATAACCGCTTAATGCTGCTGTTTCGTTTGGTGAGTGTAGAGAACCGGAGATCATTTTTACTGAAAACGAGGCATTCCATCTTGTCTTCAGGGGTGACAACACTGGCCCATAGACTGTAGATGTCTATGGGCTACAGTATCCACTTATCATCAGATGGACTGTGTGCTTGATTGTCACCCATATTCTATAAAAAAGCATGAGGGTGAAGCATTGACAACTTCCTGAATCCCGTCTGCTAATGAGATTTTCTTGACAGAATAACCCAGTAAACAATTTATACCCGAGCCGGGATTTGAGCATGGGACCTTATGAACAGTAGTCAAGTGTGACGGCTACATCAATGACATCAACTAGATCAGTATTTCTCAAAGTGGGCGATAACGCCCCCTTGTGGGCGTTGGAGACTTAGAGGGGGGCGTTAAGGGGCCCAGAAAAAAATGAGGGGCGTTGGCGTGGCTTAGGGGGGCGATGGTTGATTTGTAATTTCATTTAGATACTTTATATTTTAAAATTTACTAAAATTAAAACCTATCTACTACTCAATATCGAATAATTAGTTTATATTTTTGCCCTGTATGTATTATGTAAATAAACTAGAAATCGTAGGATAGCCCGTACGCCATACGCAATCAAGTTGTAACAAGTTTTTGTTAAATAATGCTATTGGTGCAATCTGGTAGCAATCGGCTGGTTCATCGATACTTGCTCAGTACGATTGAGCGTCGAAAGAGATAAACGAGTTTGTGCGTGTTTGTCTTATTCCTGTCAGGGCGTGCTGTATTTAAATCCTATATAAAGCTCGTAATAATTTTATATTTTCATTAGTAGTTTCGCGCGCAATATTTAAGCTCAACACTTTATTTACATATTTGTAAAAACAAAGCCATGTCGGAAGCAAAAAGAAGTGACGGCAATATAGTGCAGAAAATATTAAATATTTTTATTCATAGAAAATTCGATAAATCCATCTTTGCCTTTGTGCCTTCTTTGTTCAAAAACATTTTCCAACGAAGCGATGAAGCCTTCAAAACTTCAAGATCATTTGAATAAAATGCATCCAGATAAGAAGGACAAAATGTAGCCTATTTGTAATACCTGGAAAAGAAGCATAATGCTCAGCCAAGTGTATCAAAACTTATTTTGGTGGCTGCTAAGCAAGGCAATGACGGACTTCGAGCTCATACAATATATCTTTGTTAATTGCTCAAACAGGTAAACCACACACCATCGGAGAAACTTTAATTTTGCCGGCAACAAAGAAGTTATAACTACTGTGCTCCATAAACCGACGGCTGACATAATTCAAAAATTCTTTTGAGCAATAGTTCTGTGCAAAGACGAATTGATGAAATGGCTGAAAACATTGAGGATTGATTTGCAATCATCTGAAGACTAGGCAATTTTCAATTCAGTTGGATGAGTCCACTTTACCAACTAATAAAGCATTAATGCTGTCTTACGTGAGGTTTATTAAAGATGAAAAATATGTCAAGAACTATTATTTGCTAGAAATTTAGAGACAGACACAAAAGGAGAAACCATATTTAAAACACTGGAAAAGTTTTGTGATGAAAAACGAATTCCCTTGAAGAATATTATATCAGATGCTACAGATGCTGCTCCAGCTATGACAGGGTGTCAAAAAGGCTTCATAGCGTACTTAAAAAACAAAATTACAGATGTGCTTGCTGTACATTGCGTTATACATCGACAACATTTGGTTGCTAGAAATTTAAGTGAATGACTGTTTCAATAATTGCAACATGTCATCAGAGCAGTCAATAAAATCCGAAACAACTCTTTAAATGATAGAAAAGAAAAAAATTTAATCAGCTTTGTGTTACTAATGATGAAGATTTCAACCGTTTAAATAAAACTAGTTTTGGATTTTATCGCGTATATTAACTTATTTTATATTCCCAACGTTTCAGTACTTTACAGCAACCATGGTCACGGCGGGGACTGAGGTATTTGACGTCCCAATGTCATAGTTAACCACGGTTACCCAGATTAAAAATTAATTTTGTTCGCGAAGAGCTGTAGTATCAGATGGTTAGCGCTCTTTGTAAGTTACACAGTACGCGAGCAACCCGGGTTCGATCCCGCCGGCACCAATAAATTGCAATTTTAAGTGCTGATTTACCACGTGCTCGGCGGTGAAGGAAAATATCGTGAGGAAACCTGCATGTCTGAGAAATCAGAAAAAATTTTCGAAGACATGTGAAGTTCGCCAACACGCATTGGGGCAGCGTGGCGGATATTTCCTTGCTCTAAAACCCTCTCAGAAATGAGAGGAGGCCTGTGCCAGCAGTGGGACGTATATAGGCTGTAACCACTTTTTTTTACTTTTACTTTTTGTTCCGATCTACGCAGTATGAACTTACAGTATCTTGAAGTCTTGCAGTTGTATGCTTGGGTTGGGATTTAATTGTATTAATTATAGGATCCCAAGCAGATGGCTAATGAAATTAGGATGTTTTTGATTTGAATAGCCTCGCGAATCATCCTGGAAGGAATCAGTGTTCTTTAGCAGTTGTGGTCTATCAAATCTAATGTAGTGACAGGGGCGATCCTGTACATGTTTACAGACTGCAGAATTCCCGGAGCGTCGATTCTTCATCAGCTATGTGTGTTCTTTAACGCGGGATTTTATTGATCTTTTAGTTTGTCCTATATAAGAGAGACCACATTCACAATCAAGTTTGTACTCCTGCATCTTGCAGAGACATACACTTGACTGATGGTAAAACTGCTAATCTTCTTCGGCGGCTTGAAGTATGTTTTGATGGAAGCACGCCTCAGGATGTAGCCAATCTTGTCAGTGATACCTCTGACATATGGCAGTACAGGCACTCGCTCGACTGTGGCCGGCTTCTCGTTCACTGTGACGTGGTGCGGGACAAAGGACCCTCTAACTCCATTGTGAACTGAATTTTAGAATTTATGGAGTTAATATAGTCTAAAATGCAGTTACTTTATCTAAGGTAGAATTGTGAAAGTGTCGTCTACGTACCGCTTGTAGAATCTTGGATTTACGGGAGAAGTAAGTAGGCTTTCTCCTCAATCTTCCATGAATATGTCGGCGACAATGGGAGATACAGGTGAGCCCATCGCCACACCATCTACTTGCTTGTAGAACTCCTCCTTCCACAATAGGTAGCCAGATGTACGGCAGTGTCTGAGTAATGCTGCATATTCTATGGGCATGTTGTTTTCCTCCAGCCTTTTAGTTACAATCGATGCAGTCTTCAACAGGTAAGCATGTGACAGAGACTGCACATCAAAACTGACCATAGTTTCATTGTCTGCCAGATGTAGGTCTTTAATCTTGCTGACAAAATGGTAGGAATCCTTTGTGTGTGCTCTTGTCCCCTAGCGGTGTGAGTATTTTCGCTAAGTGTTGAGCCAATCTGTGATTGGTGAATCGATTGGCTAACTGGGACGTAGTGGAGCATTGGGCTTGTGTTTTGGTAACCCATACAACTGATGGTTTGGCACACGTAGGTATTATCGATTTTACGTCCAGATTTAATTTTCGAGTGTTTCTTTGTGAGATCACTAATTGTTTTAAGTGTGTTATTTGTTGGGTCGTTTTAACTTTATATAAGTGCTTGAATCCGTCTAATGTCATAGTGTGTGGTTAACTATGACATTGGGACTTCAAATACCTCAGTCCCCGCTGTGACCGTGAGTGCTGTAAAGTACTCGAAACGTCGGGAATATAAAATAAGTTAATATACGGGATAAAATCCGTAAAACTAGTTTTATTTAAATGTGTAGTGTTCGCGTAAATATAAGAAATCATTAAGATTTCAACCGATTGATCTTTCACACAGAATTGCGTTGGCTATCAAAAGGAAATTGTCTGACTCGATTTTACAATCTGTTTGACTCTGTCGTAGAGTTCTTCGAAAACAAAGACACAGAATTGCGCGACAACCTCATCACATCAAAGAATGATATCGCATACTGACAGACCTTTATAAATTGCTTAATGATATGAATCTTCAACTGCAAGGCGATGACTTGAACTTAATAAAAACAAAAAATGTCCTAGCTGCTTTCGTAGCCAAGCTGCTCTTACACAAGAAGAAGACGTGAGTTCCATAATTTTCCCAATTCATCAGTATCCTGCAACGACGACGACTTGCTTGTCCACTGCCAACATTTGGAAAATCTCGACAGTGATTTCCAGACTGGGTGTTAGATCCTTTTTCAAATGTCAACATAGCAGTATCACCCCAACTGAAACAAGAACTTATAGAACTGACAACGAACGAGGAAATAAAAATCAAATTTAAAAATGGCTACCAAGAATTTTGGCTACAAAAGTCAATCCCGTAGTTGTACCCTGGATTGTGGTCGATCGTTCAACGAATTTGGATAGCATTCCCATCGTGATATTTGTGTGAACGTGGATTTAGCGCTGTGACAACGCTGCTTACTAGAAAAAGAAATCGTTTGCATGTTACCGAACGCGGTAACTTACGACTGTTTTTGAGTATAATCGAACCTGATATCAACAAACTTGTTAAAAATTATCAAATTCATCCATCTCATTAGATTAGTTTTAAAACTAAAATTGATCAGCTATCTATATTGTTTATTTTAATTTGATTAAAATAATATATTCTTAATTTTATAAAGTTGCGTTTTAATTGCTCTCAGTGGTAATTATGTCTAGTTTAGAATGTAAGTTTAAACAGAACCGACTAATATAGCACACCATAACTAAATTAATTAAGGTAATGAAATTGTGGTTTTTAAGTTTTAGAAGTGTATAAAAAATTGGGGGCGCTGAAAAATAATTGATTTTCAAAGGAAGCGGTAAAAGAAATAAGTTTGATAATCTCTGAACTAGATCAATCAGGCATAGGCATTTAAAAGCCATCCAATGAGGACATCCACGACTTTTTCGTTCACCAGGGTAGCGTCACATAGGAATGACGTGAAATATTTGACAGATTTCATAGCGGGGGTAGTTAATTTGTTAGAGGCGTATAGAGATTAATGTTTCTTTATGAAATACTAGCGGATACCCGGCGTGTGCTACTACGCTAAAAAAATAAATACATTTTGTTTATTTGTTGGAAAATTGAATTTTTTTCCAACAAATAAAAACAATTTATATATTAACTTTTTTATATAGTGCCTAATGCATTGTTTTAGTGGTCTTAAACCATCTTCGCATTATTGCCTTTCTAATGAAACGGCTTGGGGCATATCGGTTGGATGGTTTGAAAGTGTATAACGGACATAGGTAGAAACATTTTTTGTGTTTTATATTGATTAGTTATATGATACACTAGCTGAGCCCCGCGGCTTCACCCGCGTATTTTACGCGTCTGAGCCGCGCGAAATGACACATGACATCTAGTTCAAGCATTTTAGATAGCAATGTATGGAAAAATGGAATAATGGAGTACTTTTCAACCGACTTCAAAAAAAGGAGGAGGTAGGTTTTGAATTCGATTGTATTTTTATGTGTTAAATCATAACTTTTTCTATGTGACCGATTTTGATGATTCTTTTTTTTATTTGAAAACTGGTGCTTCTCATGTGGCCTCATATAAATTTGATCAAGATCTGACCAGTAGTTTTTGAGTTATCCTTAAGCAATATTTAAGACTAGCTGAGAGGTGTAGCATAGTGCTAGATAGCCTATATTATTCCTCATGAATCTGGCTATATATATTCAAAAATTATTTTTCAAATAGGATTGGTAGTTCTAGAGATTAGCGTGTTTAAACAAACAAAACACCCTACCGCTTTATTATGTTAATGTTAAAGTATAGATTAATTAGATTATAAATAGATAAACCAAACTACGGATGGTTCTAAAAATAGAAGAACAATTTTTTTTAAATGAATACAACATTCTTTAATAAAAAAATAAAGAATACAGCACTGAGTCATTGTTGTGTGTTCAGTAGCCCTCATTAACCGGCTAATTAAACCAACGGTCTGCGACATATGCACTGTCTGTTTTATCTTAAAAACACAAACTTGCTTAAACCAAAATACCAAGACATTCTTAACCCGTCTTTACGACGTTATTGTCTTTAAACCCGGACCTTTAACTATGTGGGCGGACCGCATTGCCCGACAACCCGACTCTATTGCTCATACAGTTTCATTACCAATAAAATGACGGCTCCGTGGCGCAGTGGCTTAGCATATACATTGTCAAAAGATGGAATGCCTCGTTTCCAGTAAAAAGAGTCTCCGGTCATTTGTACTCACTATACAAAGCGTAGTAGCATAAAGCTGCTGTTTTATTCTGGTATTCTGTGAGAGCGTGGTCTTTCCCTGGTCAAGCCAACCCATTGGTGCTACAAATATATTATTTTATAGTATAAAGGTGATAAACGAGCACACAGTCCACCTGATGGTAAGTAGATACTGAAGCCCTTAGACATCTACATTTATCCTCGATTAAGAACCAAAATGCAGACGCGTTGTCACCCTGAGGACTAAGATGAAGAATATAGCTGCAGCATGTGTCTACCACGTGTGAAAATATAATAACTTTCTTCTTTTCTTATTAAATAATACTAGGAGTGCTTTTAAAACTATTCTTTAACCATTCCAACTAAGCTATATAGCTCTTATGTAGTATTTTTATGTTGTTTAGCTTAACTTGCTTTGATGTAGTTCACAACAGTTAGTAAGTTCGAATCCGCCATCTGCCTTTCTTAGCTCCTTGACAATTGGGTCACTGTCGTTTATATCACTTTAAGCTTCCTCACACGGTCAGCAGTGAAACACCACGTTACGGTTTCATAAGTCATACCAAAGGCTTCACGCATTAGTTGTTGTTGTATTTCCTTTCTTAAGAGTCGTAATTTCCCTTCCTAATGCACATAATATAAGACATATCACGCATTCCATCTTAATCCTCAGAGGTGACAACGCATCTGTAGCCTTCTTTGACCATAGAACGCAGTAGCTTTTACCATCAGGTGGAAAAATTCAAAAAATTCAAGAATTATTGACTATGTATACGTCTTCTTATAAAGGATGTTGAATGAATGAGAAAGGAATGCATAATAATATATAATTGATTCAATTACACATCTTTATGCTATCAGTGTGTCCTGATGTCAATCCGATCTCTGATATAGGACGGAACTGTGACGCATTAGTCGCTTAGCGTTTACGGAAAAACTGTCCATTTGTAGTCGATTACATAAACATAGTTACGGTAGTTCATTTACAATGTAATAGTGACGCGATATTATTTCATTTTTTTTATTATAGCGACAAACAAAGCTCAGAGTTCACTTACTGGTAAATAGAAACTGTGCGCTATAGAAATCTACATCTGACCCTATTAAATGAAGCTAATTTTACGGATTTTAGCGCGTTTAACTTTGTATGTAGTATTCGGGTACATGTAAGAAATCACTACATCTAACCCCAATTAAGAATCAAAATGCACATGTGTTGTCACATCTAATGACAAATATAAAACAAAATAAAATAGTAAGCAACTTGTCTCTAGTAAAAATTATCCCACCAAAAACATAAATGTCAAAAAGGGATCGAGTTGAGTAGAAAAGACGACTTTTTTTACGTGGTAGAGCCATGCTGCAGCTATATTAATAGTACAGTTGTAGCACGAATGGGTCGGCACGACCGGGGAAGGACCACGCTCTCACAATACCAGCGTAAAATAGCAGCTAATCGCTGCTGTGTTTCGTATGGTGAGTGTAGAGAACCGGAGACCCTTTTTACTGGAAAAGAGGCATTCCATCTTAGTCCTCGGCTGACAACGCATCTGCATTTAAATTCGCAAACGAGGATAGATGTAGATGTCTATGGGCCACAGCAACCACTTACCATCACGTGGACTGTGTGCTCGTTTGTCACCCTTATTCTATAAAAAAAAAATCAGAGTTGACAGTTACGCTGCTATAAGAGTCATCTGAAAGGATCCCACGGGAACGGGTGGTGAAAATAGATTAACTTTGGCATCTTAGTATCAGGAACAAACGCTAGCTGGTGATGCCATTTTCTCATCAGAGTCAGTTATTCAATCATGGGGCTATGTATACGATGTAAGAAGAAAGTTCCAGAAAATGTACGAAGTCTCTCTCTATTTCCAAGTTTAAATATTTTATTAAATAAAAACTCTATAAAAAGGGTTGTTATAATATAAACCAATACATGGTTGATAATAACCCCTGGGAATGAGGTGGTCGCTTCCAACCTGTTTCTAAAAGAAATTTTGTAAATAGTCTGTACAAACTTTCATGATGTAAAATTTACTTTTAAAAAAAAAGTCCCGCTGGGTTTATCATATTTATTAATAATAACAAGTACAGGCGAACGAAACTTATTTTTTTATGAAGAATTCAGTATATTTTATTCCATAACCTTCTGCCATGTTCGATGTTTAAAGATCGAACAAAAACTCAAATAACCAGGATGCAGTCCGTCGTAAACAATGAGATCCGGGATGTTAAACCGCAATCGATTCACATCTGCTCGATTCCAGTGCCTTAAAAATAAACCTGCTCAATTATTAATGCAATAGCAAACACAATATGGCGGATTAAGTGCTTAGTATGCGATGGACAGGTTAATTTTTATTGCATTTGCGTTAAACAACTTTTTCTTATGACAATTAATTAATATTATTCTTTCTAAAAAATGTTTTTTTCTCCCCCACGCTAGGATTTTCAACCGATCAGTATCTTCTGAAATCTGGTTTTGATAATTCTATACTCTATTTCTAAGCACCGACTTCTGAAGCTATTATGTGGAAATTCTTTTACTCTTTTTAATTTCTTGAAATCGGCTTTTTACTTTTTACCCGACTGCCCCAGAAGGAGGGTAATGTTTTTCGTGAGTATGTATGCATGTATGTTAATTTTTTGGCACGCTCTGCAGCCTAAACGGCTAGATCGATTATAACATATGAGGTGTCCTTAGATTCGTCTTAATTGTGGGCTATTTTAATATTAATTTGTAGCATAAAAAAGGATATGAAGGTTTACATAATGATTTCTTATATTTACGCGAACACTACACATTGAATAAAACTACGGATTATATCGCGTTTAATAACTTATTTTTATTAATTCCCGACATCTATCATATATAGGGCAAACAAAACGATCTATAAAAATCCGCGTAAAAAAACACATAGCTGACGTGAAGCACCAACGTTCCGGGAAGTCTGCAGTTTGTGATCATATCCTAGACGGCCCCCGCCATTACATTAGATTTGATAAACCACAGATTCTCGCGAAAGAACATCGATTCCTGCCAAGGATGATACGTGAGGCTATTGAAATTAAAAAACATCCTAATTTCAATAGAGAGAGGCTGCTACCACCTGCTTGGGATCCTGTAATTAATAAAATTAAAACTAAACCCAAGCATACCACTGCAAGACTTCAAGACACAGTAAGTTCATTCTGCGTAGATCGGACCATAATTAATAATTAAAAAAGCTGAAGGTACTCCGGGTTAACTCTAACATCGGGACGTCAATCACCTCAGTTCCCCGTGACCATGGGTGCTGTAAAGCACCCGAAACGTCGGGAATTAATAAAAATAAGTTATTAAACGCGATATAATCCGTAAAAGTAGTTTTATTCAATAGATATGAAGGTTTTTTTTCGCAGTTGGCTTTTTTAATTTACTTTTTATTAAAAGTCTAAAATTTTTAAAGACCTCTGGTCCTCTCAATGTCTTTTTTTTCCAGACAATTGTCGGTTCTACGATCTATATCTGCATTATGGTTTCTAAAACTAGGCGAGAAAGAATAGTTTTTTATAACACTTTAAATGTAATCTATGCTTTACCACTGGCTGAAAAAAAACATGTCCGGAAAGATCCAACAAGAAATAGGCGGGGCTTTTTTTAAGTATTAATTTACAATATACGCACAATTGAATATAAAAAACACTAATAAACAGCATGATAGTGATCACACCATTCCCATGGGTTATTAGAAATCATTTATGGGTCCGTAACGTAGTCCTTCAATGATGTATGAGGAAACTCATAGTCAATCAGCGAGCGATGACGGGCTATACTCGGAACTCCTCAGCGTGATAAAATACGTAAGTAAATTTCCCACAGATAAGCAAGAGAAATTGACGTAGCCCAGTGAATCAGTTAGCTGGAGTGGCAAGTCGCCGGCCATATAACTCAAAGTACCGATGATAAAGAAATGTTCTCGAATGGCAACCTCGTACTGACAAGCGTAGTGTTAGGTGACCACTCCCCCCTCCTCCACTAGGTGGAGTGACGACCTGATGAAACATGCAGTCGATAGATGCAGATGGCACAGGACAGTACTTTGCAACAACCTAAGGAAAAGACCTATGCTCAGAAGTGAAAAGTAAAAGTTATGTTGCATTGTCATTCAGTTCTGAAAGTTAGATTAAAATCAATCGCAAAAGTAACGAATAGCCAAATAAACAAACAAAGAGACAAGAAAGTGTTAAGGTACATTGTCATGCAGTTCTAAAGAGACAAAATTTTAGAAATTAATATTAACTTTGGCCTCTTAATACCTTTATGATTATGTAATATCTATGTACACAAAAATATAAAAGTTAAACTCTTTTCTCATTCTTTCTATCTACTTGACCAAATCACCGAGCATTCCTTTCTTTAAACCTGTTCACAACATCTTCTTTCAAATCACACTTTACGAGGAATGATGGTATTGCGAGGTGCCACTCTCCCGTCCCTCCGTGGCCAAATCTAAGTTGGCGGCGGAGCCATGAACTAGATCCACCCTGGGGTCAGGAAGGCTAGTGCTTTCGAGTGCTCGTTTTTCATGGCTTCATGGCCTCCGCTCATCGGACGCGAACGCGACACGTAGAGGTCCGTTGCGTATGTGAAGTTGAAGGTCACGAAAAAAGGCACGTCTTGTATTCTGGTGCGCCTTACCTGAGGAGGAGAAGGCGGAGTAGTCCTCTCTCGAGAAAGCTATGGGGTGCCCGGCGCTGATAGCGTCGCGAATGTGCGTGCAAGCGTTCCCGTGGCAATACACGGCAAAGGTGGAACACCATTTAGTCGGTGCGAGTCCGACATAACCCGTTCCTGACCTGCAAGGCTGGTATGTATAGGTATTTCCCCATGTGAAAAGGACCGGATGCCTAAATCGAATAAGCGACCCAATGACCCACAGTTAAGATTTCCCAACTTCGATCGTAGAATCTTAAAAATAAGATATTTACTCAATCAGTTTTAAGTAATTACTACGTAATTTATCCGCGGTAATACAACGCTTACACAATATTATAACTGAGCAAGTTAATTTGATCTACATTAACGCATCGTTGAAACTTTCCACCGAATATGAACCATTAGTTCATCCGCTGGTGAAACGTGTGGAGAAGGTGCCGAACTTTTGAATCAAGGCTTCCGAGTTTAATAGCGCAAACGTCATTTGGTATTTACCAACACCGTGTATCCAATACGTGAACCGTACCCGGTTCACGTATTGGATACACGATATAAATATCTACTACCTCATATCCAATATACAACAAAGATCCATTTTAATTAAGCAATTTTTTTTAGTAAGGTTTATTATACTACTAAAGAGTACATGATTTATAATAACCCCTGGGAATGAGGTGATCGCTATCATGCTGTTTCACAACGTCAATTTTTTTTTATAGGGTAAGGGTGACTAACGAGCACACATTCCACCTGATGGTAAGTGGTTGCTGTAGCCCATAGACATCTACATCTATCCCCCATTACGAATCAAAATGCAGATGCGTTATCACCCGTGAGGACTAAGATGGAATGTCTCGTATCCAGTAAAAAGGGTCTCCGGTTCTCTACACTCACCATACGAAACACAGCAGCATTAATTTACGTTGGTATTATTAGAGCGTGGTCCTTCCCCGGTCGAGCCGACCCATTCGTGCTACAACTATACAATTAATATAGCTGCAGCATGGCTCTACCACGTACGAGAATAATATTTGTATAAAATATTATATTATAATTTTTATGAAATCCGGTTGCGTTTCTTGCTGGTTCTTCCCAGGACGGAGATTTTTTCTGACCGACCGAGTAGCTTAAATATCTTTCAGTAAAATTAATTACCTTTTCTTTGTATTACAGCGTTCAAAAAAAGTGGCCGCCACTTACGGTATCACATTATTGGTTAAAAAAAGTTATTTTGTTTATTTAGTACACACAATATGATGAATATAGACGGACCTACTGCCTGATGCATTTTACGATTATTCTTGTAATCTATATTAAATAAAAATTATTCTATAATCTATACTATTTTATTCTTTTCCAGAAAATATATAAGGTATCTCCATTCATGGTCACGCAGGTGACCATGGGTGCTGTAAAGTACTCGAAACGTCGGGAATATAAAATAAGTTAATATACGCGATAAAATCCGTAAAACTAGTTTTATTTAAATGTATAAAAAGGGTTATTATAATATCTATAAATGAATATTGATACTAAGCCCTGGGAATGAGGTGGTCGCTTCCAAGGTGTTTCTTAAATAAGTTTTGTAAGTAGTTTATACAATATTAAGGATTTTATGGATGAAAATAACCCCTGGGAATGAGGTGTTCGCTACCAAGCTATTTCTAATTTGTTGTGTTGTTAATTGTGTAACATACATGATTGTAAGCTGTTATTTAAAAAAAAATCCCGCTGGGTTTCTTGCTGGTTATTCCCAGAACAGAGGTTTTCTTACGAACCAGTGGTAAAAGTAAAAAAAATATTTTCAATAACAATTACTTGTAATCTATATTGAATAAAAATTATTCTATCATCCCGTGGGTGTTGTAAGGAGCGGAGACGGGAGGAACCAGGAGATAGGCAGCAGCGTCTTCCTAATAATAACTAAAAAATAAAACAAATGCGATTGTCAAACCGCCCGCCAAGCGTGGCTGCTGTGGCAAATATTCCCAATATGAGGCAAGCCATGCGAAGCCCTATGTTCAGTAGTGGAATTTAACAAATCTTTAGGCTTTAATGAATGGGTTTAATGGATGAATCCAATAATAGGACGTACAACATCCTGTATATGTATGTGTCCTATAATGATGTCTTCCAGATCGAATTTCGGTCAGAACACTAGCCATTACAAGGACCCCTTTTTCAACCAACTTCAAAAAGGAGGAGGTTCTCAATTCGACTGTATTTTTTTAATGTTACCTCAGATTTTTTTCCAGGTGAATCGATTTTGATTATTCTTTTTTTTTATTTGAAAGCTGGTGCTTGTCATGTGGTCCCATATAAGTTTGATCAAGATGTGACCAGTAGTTTTTGAGTTATTCTTAATAATGCGTATTTAATTGACTTCGACTACATTGATGATGTTCTCATTTTATTTATATTGAAGTCGTTTGTACAAATCTTTTAATTTTACCAGTTGTCTTTTCTTCTCTCTGTTTTTAAAAAAACGTTACCCACACACTAGGATTTTCTCATGTACCGTGGAGTCAGTTTACAAACATAAATTGCACAAGGACAAACAGTTGTATTGGTAACGAGGCATTGCATAATCCTCAGTTGTTATAACGCATGAGGATTTTTATTCTTAATCAAGGATTAATATAGTTGTGTATAGGCCAAAGCATTCACTTACCATCAGGTAGACTGTTTGCTCGTTTTTCACTCTTACATCTTTAAAAAATTGGACTTTTAATAAAAAGTTAAAATCGATTTCAATGAAATAAGTAGAATTAAAAAAAAATATTGGTAAATCCAATTGTGCATACCTTAAGCGCATTAAAAAAATTACGTACCTATAATATGATTATACGTAAAATTTTAAAGTAGTATAATTATTATATATATTAATAATTATTACTATACTCCCAATTTTCCGATAATTTTATGTCAAACTTCAATTAAAAAAAAGCAGCTTGGAAAATCCAAAAGTGCACGACTCATAATGCTCATATGATCGTGAAAAAATTAAAAAAAATGTTATTTGTAGTCCTATTCGTCAAAGAGTTCCAGTAGCAGTCACCGAAGTACACTTTCAAGTCACTCCGTCAAGTGCGGAGGTAAGATCTATTCATAACTAACAAAACGAGCCCAAACTTGGCACATCCAGTTCTCCTCGTCGAGGAGACCCAGCAGCAGTCATCAAAGTCCACCTTCAAGTCACCCTATCAAGTCCGGAGGTAAGGTCTCATCATAACTAACAAAACGAGCCCAAAATCGGCACACCTATTACTACTCGTCGAGGAGTTCCAGTAGCAGTCATCGAAGTACACCTTCAGGTCACTCCGTCAAGTCCGGGGGTAAGGTCTCGTCATAACTATCATAACAAGCACAATCTCGGCACACCTATTTCTACTCGTCAAGGAGTTCCAGTAGCAGATACCGAAGCAAAATATTGTAATAAAAATCTGTGATTATAAAAATAATAACCTTGGTCAAGTATGTATCAAATTTGGTTTTTGGAATATTTTGTATTTCTACAGCGATCGATATTTTTGCTGCCTATTACCGCTGCTGTAAGCAAACGATACAGTAATATCCACTCACGACGGCGGCCGAGCCCAAAGTGCGAGTGAGTTGTGAGGCAAAGTGTATTTAGTAAAATAAATTATTACAAGGCTGCTCAAAACACCGAAAATTTCGGCATTTCTCAGCCGAAACAAATTAATTAGAACTAAACAAAACAAAATTAAACTGCCATTTACATTCCATGGCTTCCCACACATGATAGATGAAAAGATTAAAAAATAAATATTTTCAAAAGTTATCGTGTTTACCCCTCCATGCGGCCTTGATAAATCTACACCATAAGCCACTAAAACCACTTTTTTAATGTAAAAATAGCAATTAATCGATTTAAAAAAAAATAAGTTTAACAATCATTTATCTTTCTGACAAATTGTGCTTTTTATATCAATTATATGTTCAATATGATAGTTAGATACGATTTCATGCGACAAAACGTTGGAATCTTGATTTTTAGGCCCTAGTAGAACATTCTACGCGCTTCGCGCTTAAGGCATGCAATAATTTAAATTATCTATTTTTCTGAACTTTTTTCATGACTAAACTAAAATACTATATATTGACAAAATAAACTTGACAACAGTTAAAAAAATAATTAAATGATTAAAATATTTTATTATATATACTTTGCGCTTACGGCATGCTATACCGATTTTATAGCTTCAGTGTATATAAGTATTGAAATCCAAACTTCAGAACCTATTATGTGGCAATTATTTTGTTCTCTTTAGTTTTTTTTATAGGATAGGGTGACAAACGAGCATACAGTCCACCGGATGGTAAGTGGTTGCTGTGACCCATAGACATCTACATCTATCCTCAATAAAGAATCAAAATGCAGATGCGTTGTCACCCGTGAGGACTAAGATGGAATGCCTCGTTTCGAGTAATAAGGGTCTCCGGTTCTCTACACTCACCATACGAAACACAGCAGCATGAAGCTGCTATTTTACGCTGGTATCCTGTGAGAGCGTGGTCCTTCACCGGTCGAGCAGACCTATTCGTGTTAAAACTATACTACTAATATAGCTGCAGCATGGCTCTACCACGTATAAAAGTTCTTTGATGTTGGCTTTTTATCAAAATTCTACGACGACTACTTATCAAAATTCTAACTTTTGAGTGGACTCAGGAAAATACAGGGTTATTTTTTAAAGAGTAGCCAAATTTTAAACTTAAGTTCAAATATATAAATAATGATATACCGTTAATGCAGTTTTTGAAAATGCGAGTAAATATGGCTTCTACTTTTATTTGAATTTATCCCAAATTGAATGTGATTTATGGGCAACAACGTTTTCGCCTACCGATCGACCCTTACGAATGCGTGCGCAGTGAAACCAGTTAAAATAATGCATTAACTTACATGAATTTAAAAGATAAAAGGACCAGATGTTTGAGATTTTTTAATAATTTTTCTTCACCATTTGCCTATGCTGACCTTCTCTGCAAGTTGGTCAGTTATTGCAAAATAACCCTGTACAAATATTATATGTGTATATATGTATAAAAATCTGATTGTGACTGTCTGCAGGAGGACATAAACAGAGTAATGAGTAGAGCCACGAAAATAAATTGTATTTTAATGTGTCCAAATGTTCGGTGGTGTCTCTGGTGTTGCACTTCAATACCAGGTGGAAGGGATACCGATGACCATGTCTCTCAGTACGAGATCTCGGAATCCATCTCACCCCGATCTAACGTTTCATGAGCATATTGTTAAAAGTTGTAAAAGGCGTTTTGTGAGACAGTCACGAGACTTTACAAATATTATTATTTATTTAAACTTTTATGCACAAAGGAAAAATCGTACATATGGCGGACTTAATATGGTGGACTTTATAATGCCTTAAGGCATTCTCTTGAACAACCATTATCAATTATTACCACACTAAAGTGCTGTACGATGCTCTGGTCAGGAGTCATTTGGAGTACAGTGCTGTTATATGGGCTCCACACAGAAAAGTACAACCTAATGCTGGAACGTGTCCAAAACAAATTTATGAGCGCATGTACTTCAAACTGTATGGGGTATATCCGTTTTACCATTTGATGTACCCACATTGTTCGTGCTCAGGATGGTCGGACAGGGGAGGCTCAGAGTGAGACGGGAGGTGGGTATGTATGTTATATTTGTATAGTTTATTTATTAGTAAAATGTATATTACTAAGTTAATTGTCATTTTATTTGGTTTTTATTCTAAATGTGTTACTACACCTACGTGATATTTTCACAACTCGTGGGTTGACTGGTGAGAATCCTCAAGAGATTAAGTCCGCCATTTGTATTCTTTTATTTTAAGGAATGCAATAAAAATATATAACTAAATAATATAATATCATACAATTGGTGCCTTGAACACATAGCTTGATTATGTACTATGAAAATAAACTTAACAAGCCTAAACCCACACAAAGACGTAGTAACATCAGTCGCATCCTTCGATACAACTAAGATGAAAGCATCGACATTGCACCGCAGTCAGGGTCGCACAGCATCGTGCCGGACCACCTTCACCCCGCATTGTGCGTGTTGCTTGCGTGAATCAAGCGATTGATTCACTGCTATGAACACTTCAAATATTGGCATTGTTCACTTTGTCAGTGACACATAAGGAAGCTGCCTTATGAGTGACTTCTGACTTTCGGGGAGGTAATTGCATTTAGGCTCTTTTGTATACGATGATATAGAGTGACGTAAATTACAGTATTCATATATAACAGTTGGGCTTGTAATTGGTTAGTATTTGTTACACGTGATAACGGTGTTGTCATGTAGTGGTGCTGTAAAATATCACTAACCCATCATACCGTGGATGTGGTAAGGCGACAGAGAGCAAATCGGGAGATGAGCAGCAGCGTGCCGGTAAATACTAATCCATGTGGTCTAATAATAGGTATTAATGAAAATAAATTAATTCATTAAGCCATACCACAATCTATTATGACAAAACTGACCGCCAGGCGCAACGCGCTTATATCAACTGCGCATGCGCGACTCTACTATCTCGCGCATGCGCGAAAACGAAGTAGTACACATTTTTGTTTGGAATAGCTTCTCTAGTAAGTAGTACATATAACTCAATGCTAAAAATAAATAACTGCGGTTGCCAACCACTAGCCAAGCGTGGTAACTATGGCAAATATAGAGGCAATCTATGGGGGCGCTTTTGTTCAGCAGTGGACTTTAGTCGGCTTTTTTATAGAATAGAGGGTAAACGAGCATGCGGCTCTGATGATCACCCGCCCATGAACAACTGCAACACCGGGAACGGTAACGGTATGGACTATAAGTTTCCTTACATGGAATATCGTTTACCATTGATTTATTCGGACCCATACAACTTTGGAACCTACAAGAACGAGCTTACTTTTTAAAAGCCGCCAGCAACTGCGATCCCCACTCAACGTTGTCGTCTGCATGTGCTGTTTAGCACCCAGGTCTCGAGCCTCGGGGTGTCCCCATTGCCGGGTTCTCCTCGCGGTATCACTATGTACCGGTCATGGAGACATCATGGCATTGTTAGTATTGTCAGCAGACCGGGTTCGATTCCCCGGTCGCTGCGAGTTGGATTCAAATTATATTGGTTTCAAGTGTTATGGGTGGCCTATCTGCGGCATTGTGGTTGTTACTCGACTCTCTAATCGCTATAGAGAGGAGTTCTCTTGGTAAGGTCGCCCGTCGGAGGCCGAGCATGTAGAGTGCTAGTTATTAAGATGTTCGTGTGGCCCGTTGTCTGCGCGGTCAAACAAACCGCGCGCCAGACGGGCCACAATTCCTGGATGCTTTCTATCCTTAGGTTGGCCGCGATGACGTCATTCCGGACGTAGCGACCTGCACCGACGATAGTTCGTAATGAGTAGTTCTGCTGAACCTGCAGCCGCTGCCTCTGCCGTTCGCTTAGGAGTGCGTACCAGGCCGGAGCGGCGTAGGTGATCTTCGGTCTGATGTACATTTTGTATATTTTTATTTTGGTCTTGATGGAGAGCTTGGATGCCAGGACTGGACGGAGCATCGCCCGCGCACATCTGGCATTGCGGACGACGATGTCGACGTGCGCGATCATGCGCAGCATCCTGTCTATCCGGCGGGTGAGGAGAGCGGCCGTCTTCCCAACATTTACGGCCATCCTCCATTCATCCAGCCACGGTGGCAGGTCCAGCAGGCGCTGCATTTTGGCGGCGGCGGGTGGGCTCTTCTGGACGAGGTGAGTAGGCGCTATCGTCCGCATATAGCGCCAGCTCTCATCCTCCCATTCGCGAAGGTGTCCTGCCAGTGTAGGGATGTCATTTGTATACGCCGCGTACAGGATCGGCGAAAGACAGCTGCCCTGTGGTACGCCAGCTCTTATGGGTTTTACTGCGGATTCGGCATCTTCGACACAGACGTAAAGCTCCGGTCGGCTAGAAATGACGCCACTAGCCGCAGCATAGCCGGAGGGACACTCGTCTGTTGTATCATCTTATAGAGTAGGCCAAGTGCCACTGTCGAACGCCTTCTCGATATCGAGGAAGACGCCCAACGATGTGCGATCCGATTATGTTCGGCCGCCAGGTGGTGCAGCACTCTGGACAGCTGTGTTGCTGTAGAGTGCCCGCTCCTAAACCGTGTTGTTCCGCCCGTTGCATGCACGGGCGGATTCTTCTGGGTGATTCTTTCGAATAGTTTGGCTATGTGCGACAGCAAGTTATAGTCTATAACTAGCTGCTCTACGTCCTTCGGGTTTCGGCAGAACTATGACCTTGCCGATTTTCCAGTCCTCCGGGAAGTGTGAAGTCACAGTATGCCATTGTAGAGTCGTCCTAGCTCTACAATGGCTCTATAAGCGCTGTCGAAGTGCAGCGGCGTTCGTGACCCGGTCGTGCCCAGCGCCTTCCTCGGTTGCAGGCAGGTTACTGTCCTCCGCAGTTCAGCGGGGAGATGAACCACTCTCCACCAGCGGTGGCGCGGGCGACGACAGGAACTCCATGCGGCTCTCCTTTGGGCGTGAAGCTCCATGTACTCCGCACTTGCTGGGTTCGGCATAAATTGCTCCTCGAAGTGCTCGGCTGGGATATCCGCTCTACCTTTCCTCAACAACGCCCGCCCGCATTGTTGGTTAGCGGGCAGACGGGGAATCTAGTTTTAGTTAGCTGTCGGTTCAATTTGTAGAGCGACGCTTCCTGATCTTCGGCTTTCCATATGCGTCGTCCCAGGCCTTTCCACGGTGGGCCTGGATTGCAACTCGACAGCTCATCCGTCAGTTTGTTCAATCGCGTTTTGTTGTGGGCAGCGAGAACGTGCCCAGAGCTTCCTCAGCGCGCGTTTTGGTTGAGCTGCACGCGTAGCTCGTGGCAGCTCGTCTCTGCGATTCGTCATAGGGACGATCGTAGAGGCCGCGTTGAGGGCTTCTTGTATTGATTTAATTCTGGTTGCAGCGGCCTCTACGTCGTCCGCTGAGTTGATCTCTGTGTATGCTGGAGGTCTCTCCTGCAGGTGTTGCTAGTAGAGCTTCAGTTGATCTTGGTGTTAAAGGCTCTGGACAGCGTCGTCACGCGCTTGAGGCCAAGGGTAATGTATCGGGAGGTGCTGTGAACTCAGGTCGTACAGCACCTCTACCACTATCGGGCAGTTGACGTTCTAGCGGCACGATGTCCAGTACATCGGACGTTTTCTGTGGTCAGCCGGAACGTGTGGGCTCTCGGGACCTAAAACGTCGTAGTTGTTGCGATCTGCGTCTTTGTAGAGTTCTCGACCCGGTGGGGTGATCATTCTGATCCCCAGGCCGGGTGTTTCATTGGGTCCCCGCGATGATGGTAGGTGCTGGCCTTCCATGATCGTCCGGATGTCTGAGTAAAATGGGTCCTGGCGGGCATGCTGCGAAGATCCTTAGTTCCTCGCCCGCCGCCTCCATTTTATGCCGATAGAGCGCGTCGATTGGTATGACGGTAATTCAAGCTCTGGTGGACGATGTCCTTTCTCACTAGAACCGCCGTGCCTCTATAGGCGGTTCTCAACGTGACCTCGTCCCTCCTGTAAATTTGGTAGTTGGGCATCTTGATGTGCGTAGATGGCCTCAACTTTGTCTCTCCCAGCAAGATTATATGAATGTCTTGATGTTGAGCGACAGTACGGAGTTCATGGAGCTTCTGCTGGATACCCGGGTTCCAGTAGAGCAGGCGCAGTTCGTATTATTCGCCGCCACCGTAGTGCCGAGCCAGTAGCTGCGCTAGTGCCCATCACTGCGGTTATAGGGTCGGCGCCGGCTCTGATGTCGGCCAGAACCTGGCTACCGACCTCAATGGCGATGCCAACCAGCCTCTGGATAGCATCCATGGTGTCTGAGTTGGCGGTTGGCTGTCTAGATGTTGTAGTTGGTACTGGTCTCGGCTGGGTTTCGTTTCTTATGGTAGAGCGCGCTCTATGGGTAGAGCAGGGCTCTATTTTCAGATAGAGCCCTTTCTGGCTCTACCATCTGTGGTTTTCTTTATTTCTCTCCTGGTAACCTGCGCCTGCGAGGCTATCGTTACCATTGGGGTAGGGGTTGAGGTTGCAGCCTGAGGAGGAGGCTGCTCCTTCTTCTTCTTTCTCCCCCGCTTCCTCTTCTTGGAGGCTGACACTCCGTGGCGTCGTTAGCGGGGGCTGCATAATCGCCCTGTGGTTGCCCTTACTGTGGCGGGTTCCACCGTTTCCATTGGTGTTACGAGGGGCGGGTGGGGGTCTGTTTGCCTCCCTCTCCCTCTGATGGTTGCCCACCCGTCTGGTTGGATCTCAACTGTTCTCCAGGCGACTCTGGGGACCCCTCTTGGGTCTTCAGAGTAGTCCCGGTAGGGTAATCCCTGCTTCCTCGCAATCCTCCTCAGGACTGGGCAGCGGCGGTCGTTTGCTGTATGGCTTTTGGCGCAATTGCGCATGTGGTTCTTCATCCCTACCCCTAGGGCATTGGCTTGCGGCGTGTTCCCCGGCGCAGCGGACACTGGTGGTCTGTGGCAATTGGTTGAGGCGTGGCCAAAAGCCTGGCAGCGGTGGTGGGCCGGGCCCACTCGTCCTGCCAGGCTTCTGACGACCCCCTCATGTGCAGGGTTCGTCGATCTTATAAAGTATATTAAGCTGTTCTGAACTTGGTGGTCCAGCTGCGCGTAGTAGAGGCATCCAGGTCTGCCTGGGGTGGGATTGCCCTCACATACTTGATGGGGAATCCTCTGGCCCTGATAGCCTCTTCTATTTTGACAGTATCCGTGCCGCAACTGGCCCCGGATGCCCACCTTAGTGGGCTTCTCCTCTACCGGGGTGTAGCAGTACCAGGACAATTCTGGTACCTTTTCAGTGAGTTCAGTTAGATATATTTGTATTGCCCGGAATTCTTCCGGGCTCTGTGAGTGAATCGAACCCCTTCCCGAACGGACGGGCGTTAGGAGGCTGTCCGAGCTTCTTATTCAGTATTTCGAAGTGCCTCGTCCAATCCGGGAGCACTCTACTATGATGGTGGGTGGCGCGCCTTTTCTACCTCCTGTTGGTTGCGGCGCTTCTGGAGTCTTAGTCCTGGGTACTGCTGGCATCGCTGCCAGTTGGGCATAGCTGGTTGAGGTCTTTGTCCATCGTCATGTGGTAGGCCTGATGGATTTGACGAGGATTGTCCAGCGGTGGCAATCGTTGCGTAGGATGTTGTGTCCACCGTGGGACCCTCTCCTCCTGCTCAAACTCGAACTCGGCTGCGTTCATATTGATCCTGCGGCCGGGTGAGGAGGGGTTGGCTTCAGAGGGACGGCGACTTCGGCGGTGAGGCGTAGGTTCTAAGTCCTTCCCGGTTGGGCTATCTTCGTCCTCCGATCCGGACGAGGAGGATGACGATGACGATGATGTATTTCCGACGCACTGTTTCTTCTCGAAAAGCGATGCGTCGGTTTCCGGTGGTGTTGTCCTGCGCGCAGTTTTCTTGCCCGCTGTGGTAGGCGCCGGTTCCCGATCACTCGTGCGCTCAGGCACGGTGGGCGTGAGCGCGTCGCTCGTTGCGGGTTCCGGTCGGCGACACAGGTTTCGAGTTGGTATTTGGCTGAGGCGCCTGCGACCCTGGAACGCTCCGGGTTCGATAGGTCCCTCCAATAATGGACGAACGTGGGCTCCCCTTCCCTTACCCGTCATGCTGTCCTAACAAGTCCCTTGTAATGATATGCAATGCAGTGTCCTATGGTAACACCTGCGAGCCGACAATGAAGCGCGGCGCGAATGGTAGGTTGTGGGTGGTGAATGGTTGGCTGCAACATGCGGGCGCACCACCCTTTCAAAGAAAGGGTTGGAAGTGCGGATTTGGCTCTAGAACGCGACTAGACACCTGGGGCACGAGAACGCTCTGGGGTGCCTGAATCTACCTAAGGGCCGGTGACCTCGACGCCTCACGGATATGCGGACTCAACGATCGGCGGAGTATGTCGTACTGGCGGTTGCTTGGACCACTGCTAATCACAAACAACACACACTTAGGAGATCCTAACTGCAATCCCCTGGTGATGCAGTTGTTCATAGAGTCAACATTTACCATAAAGGCCGCATGCTCGTTTCCTCTTCTGTAAATAGAAAATCCCTTACAAAAGTGGGTTGAGGGTTCTATTGGCATTCTTACCTCAAAAAAAAACGTGCAGTGTGTTTTTAAGGAGACTGTAGCCGCCATTGGTGACAAGAAGTCTTGTTTCTTTCTCACCGAAAAACTAAATAAAGATATTCAGCGAGAAAACGGTCATCGTTTAGTTTTATTGTTGTAAAAAATGTTGAAAACACTCGTGTTATGATAATGATTTTAAAAAAAACGATAAAAACAAAACAGGTTGCTGTAGAAAAATTTTAATAATCCTATACAACAACACCGAGATCTGAATTCTTGCAAGCAACATTGCGTTACAAGCAGTTATCTCAGTAATGTACATAAATGGACGTCGTTATCCGTCATTTTCACAGCCGGACGTACAGACGCAAGACAATCGAGATGCCGATCTCTAATTAAGCCCATTTGTCTAAACACATCTGTCGAGGTTTTACCCGTCGTTTGTATTTGATACCCATAACAAGATGCCATCTTAATGTTAAGGTATTTATCATTATATAGTTTACACATAGTGTAGTACAAAATGTTATATAATGGGTTTAACCTCCTCTCAGAATAGTTGGAGACCACGACCTTACCTTATTACCGTTTTACCTATTAGAGCCATGTTGCAGCTATACTATGGTTGTAGCACGAATGATTTTGCTTGAACGAGGAAGGACCACGCGCACAGAATGCCAGCGTAAAATTACCAGCTCAATGCTGCTGTGTTTCGTATAGGTGTAGAATCGGCCTTTTTACTATAAACAATGCATTCCATCTTATTTCTCAGGCATGTCAACACATCTGCATTTGATTCTCAATCTAGGATAGATACAGATGTCTATGGGCCACAGCATCCACATCCGGTATATGCGGGCACCTGCTCTTTTATCATCTTTCCTTTATAAAAAAAGTCTACCAAAGAAT
The DNA here is from genome assembly GCA_029286625.1 of Parnassius orleans. Lineage (NCBI taxonomy): Eukaryota > Metazoa > Arthropoda > Insecta > Lepidoptera > Papilionidae > Parnassius > Parnassius orleans. The sequence continues at coordinate 428,393 of JAGSMP010000116.1, read as the reverse complement.
CTGATCTTATAGATAAATGATTACATCCGAGAAGAGTATGGGTTTGAGGGTGTCTTTGTATTTTTCGTACACTTTGTGTGGCACTACAATATTTCCTGCTGCCTTTCCGTCGCAGATCAAATCCGTTAGAAAAAAAATTTAAACTCAGTTATAAGCGGAGCGCTGCGTACATTTCAAGTGACGGAAAACCAAGATAAACAACCACAATACTCGCAGTACCAAACAACTCAAATTAGAATAGAATAGAAAATAATAGAAAATTATTATTCACTTTATATTACAAGTCATAGTTTTGAAAGTTATTTAAGCTTTACCACCGGTTCGTAAAGACCTCTGTCCTGAATCAGCAAGAAACCCAGCAGGAGTTTAAATTTTGACACTGCTCCCGTTCCTAATAGAATATTTTACGTCTAACGTAATATAGTTAGACTGGCTCTTTGGTCTAGTGGTCGTAAAGGGTTGCTAATCGTGAGGTCTTGGGTTCGAATCCCACGTCGGGCCAAAATCAGTTACTGGGTTTTACTGACTAGAAATTCTCAGTAGCAGCTAGCAGCCCGGAGTCAGGAAGTTGACGGTGTTTTACCCCCGTGCCTAGGAAAGCGCGTAAAGCCGAAGGTCCTGCACCTGATCTATCTGTGGTCGTGTCGGATTATCGTCCCATCGGACTATGAGAGTGAGGGAATAGAGAGTGCACCTGTGCTTGCGCATAACACTTGGGCACTATAATCCTGTCCTGCGTCCTGTCTAGACTCCGTTTAGACTGGCCGTGATCTAAATTCGGTCTGGAGAACATTATAGTTATAACCCCATCTATCGGAAGCCTTAAGAAATTCTGACATATCGCGTAGCCGTCTCTTACGACGGGCATAGTATGAACTGACATGATATATTATCATATGCCGCTAAACAGCGTCAACGATACGCATGCAATAAATAATTTTTTAAACTCCTTGAGACGTCCAGCGATTGTTAATGTTCCGTGAGAATAAAAATAGCCGCTATTAATAAAACAAATATATCATTAAAACGGCGTGTGTACTCGCGCTCCATTTAGGTAGAAGAATTTACCCTTTAACTGAATTGATTTGTCATGACGCGCCTTGCAAAACCGTAACGAATCTCGTCGCTTACGTTGAACAAGCTTCATTCTCCGGCTTTGCTCGTTTCATTTTTAACGTGAATATATTTTAAATTTGCTTCCATAGTGGAGAGGCAATTCAGAAAACTCATGATGACAAAATCAGGGAATACGTTTTGGTGTTCTACGTCAAAATTTAATCACACCACTCGATAGCTAAAGACTCAAAGTCTTTAGTCAAGAGTGTGACACCGACATCTTATAATTGAATAGCGTTTGAGTATTTGGCCATAAGAATCAAAAATCAGATGCTTTATCACCCCTGCGGATTAACAACGTATGTATTACACACCAGAAGAAGAATCTCTGACACTTACCATACGAGAAACGGCAGCTTTGCGAGCGTTGTGAGCGTGTATTGGCTGTAATTTTACTGTGGCGGCGCTGTCGACACCTAAATCGCGCTATCAAGTTCCGAAGCAAAAGCAGTATATAGAACAGCTCAACTACCACTCGGGCGTTGGCCCTTTCCGGGCGGTACACCTTGCCCAGCGGGAGATCTCCCTTTTCTACGTACAATGGTGACCCCGACGTAATATGAACACGCAACCAACAACCTTCGGAAACTACAACTTTCAAGCCTTCGTCATTATCCTCAAGAACCCTACCAAGCACTCCCGAGATAGTCTTCTGCAGTCTTCAGCTCCTGCAAGCCAATCAACTTGACTTCATCTCGACTCACCGCAGATTTATAAGGCAGACTTCTTTCTCTGGCTCATCGTTCTCTGGCATCACTTGCAAGTGCGTAGTACGGCATTTTTACACCGGCATATCGTTCGCACCGGCGTCACTTGCCCTACGCACACAGCATGCGTTCCCCACCGGCATTAAGGACGCACCGGCAATCGGATTGCACTATCGACCTCCGGTCTGAGCAGGGGGTGATGTGGACAAATGAAATACATCGAAACCTAAATCGCTATCAAAGTTCCGAAGTAAAACAGTATATGTAGAATAGCTCCGAACTACCACTCGGAGCGTTGGCCGCTCCCCGGGCAGAACACCTTGCCCGGCGGGAGATCTCCCCTTTTCCTTCTACGGCCACATTACTTTTGCATCTTCGAGGATCGATATAGATGTCTATACGCCACAGCATCCATATACCATCAAGTGGACTGTGAGCTCCAGTGTGACGTAGTGCTGTAGTGGTTTGTCTTATGTCCTATAATATGCTGCAACCTGATTCTCATTCATTCATTTCAGGCTATCAAAAGTCCACAGCCATAAATTGCCTCATAGGAAGCGACACCTGCCATAGTTGCCACGCTAGGAATGCGGGTTGGCAACCGCAGCTTTGAATTAGTTTGAGTGTTATCAGGAAGATGCTGCTTCCCATCTCCTGTTTCATTTTCCCTCTGTCGCCTCTTACGACACCCGCAAGATGATACAGGGTAGTGAATTCTTTACACCGCCACAACACAGCAATTTGACAACTCCGTGGCGCAGTGGCCAAGGGCCGCGCGTTCGAATCCGCAGAACAGTATTTCTATGGCCTAAAATAACTGTTCCGGGTCTGGATGTTTTGTGCAATTTATGTATGTAAACTGTCTCCACGATACAGGAGAAAATCCTAATGTGGTTGGTAACGTATTTTAAAAAAAAAAGAGAGAAATTTGGCTCTACCATTTGTTTGTTTGAAACCATTTATGATTACGAACAGACAAGTAAAATCAATTGATATATATTTACATCCTGCGACCTCACTGGCACGGCCTTGGCATGATTTAGGTGAATGATTTTGCTCCGCACCAGAGTCAGTCTTCTTATTTTCCTTTGTTCTCTTGTTGTGTGGGTACTTTATGTAACATTTGCCTTTAGAATTAACACATGGAAGTGCGCATATTGTAATTACAATCAAAATATATTACGATAGTTTTATTTAACCGACTGCAAAAAAGAAATGATTTGTATAGCGATTAAGAATCAAAATGTTATGCATTTCCATTGTGCATCTAAAATGAAAAGTGGTAAAATTAAAATATATGTACAACCGACTTCAATATAAATAAAATGAGAACATCATCAATGTAGTCGATTAGATACGCATTACTAAAGATAACTCAAAACTACTGGTCAAATCTTAATCAAATTTATATGGAACCACAAGAAAAGCACCGGCTTCATTTATCTTCAACACAAGAATCATTAAAATCGGTTCACCTAGAAAAAACTTCTAAACACACATAAAAATACAGTGGAATAGAGAACCTCCTCCTTTTTGAAGTCGGTTTGCCATTATAAGTACCCGTTATATCTACATAACATATATATAATATGCATTTGCTTCTTAGTAGTAAGGTGGCGAAATGAAAGACATGCTATTGCCAGAGCCACGCTGCTTATATACATATGATTGTAGCACTCGTGGGTCGACTCGACCGGCTTGGGCTGCTCTCACAGAATACCAGTAAAATAGCAACTTAATGCTGCTGTCATTCGTATGGTGAGTGAAGAGAACCAAGACCCTTTTACTGAAACGAGGCATTCCATCTTAGTCCTCAGGGGTGACAACGCATCTGCATGATTATTAATAGATTTTGTTCGCTTATCTGTTTCAGCTTTCACGAGTCTTCGTCATACGGTATGGAATGGTAATTTGGACCAAAAGTATCTTTGACTAAATGAGCCGGGCGTCATTTTCGAGCACAGCAGCTAGCTATTTTAGGTAAAAATTTCGGACTTTTTATTAAATGAATTATAAACATCATATAATGTCTTGATTTAAAGATTCAAAATTCATGTTTTGGTCAGATGCTTTGTTGATCCAAAAATCTCAAAAGACTAAATAGTTGCCTCCTTATCGTTTAATTTTATAATCCAGAACCTGTACAATTTTATAAATTTGAGTAATTATTAACCCCTCAACCCACTGGATATATTATACTTTATACAAAAATTATTTTTTTACTAAATTATGGTTGCAACACTCAACTGGGGAAGGACCACGCTATCACACACAATAATAAACAGCAGAATAATTAATGTGTTTCGTATGGTCAGTGAAGAGAATCGGAGATCCGTTTAATTGATAACGAGGCAATTCATTTTAGTCGTCAAGAATGACAACGCATCTGCATTTTAGTTCTTAATCGAGGATAGATATAGCTGTCTATGAGCCGCAAAATCCACTTACCATCATGTGAACTGTGTGGTCGCTTGTCACGCGTATTTAATAAAAAAATAGGTACATTTAAAAATAAGTGAGCAAAAATAAAAGATAAATTTTATTATTGGAGTTGGACCGGTGGTGCGGATTATAAAATTAAAAAAGGGCCACAGTAATAAAGCCTTAATTCACTCGGTTTTAAGGCAACCGAAAAAGATCATAATATGCGAACGAAGTCACGAGCACAACTAGTTCATTTATAAAACTGTTTAAGCTTGAACCACTTACCATCATGTGAATTGTAAGGTCGCTTGTAACGCGTATTTTATAAAAAATAGGTACATTTAAAAATAAGTAAGCAAAATGAAAGATAAATTTTATTATTGAAGTTGGACCAGTTGTGCGGATTATAAAATTAAAAAATGGCCACAGTAATAGCCTTAAACCTAAAATTTCCAATTTACTCGGTTTTAAGGCAACCGAAGAAAAAGATCATAATATGCGAACGAAGTCACGAGCACAACTAGTTCATTTATAAAACTGTTCATGGCTTAGAGACAGAATATAAATAATTCAGCAAACATTTAGACATATGACATTGGCTATTTATATTGAATAAATTTGGTTACAATATATCAAATTAAATAATTGCGTAACAAATGAAAAAACTATTATAGTGCATTATTTAATTTTCAAATCTTTAAGCATATAAAGGGGTTTCTCTGCGTGATAAACTTAGAAATGAGGATATCCGCAGTAAAACCAGAGTGACCGACATAGCCCAACGGATTGGTAAGCTGAAGTGGCAATGGGCTAGCCATATAGCTCGAAGAACCGACAACCGATGGGGAAAAAAGGTTCTCGAGTGGCAGCCTCGTACCGGTAGGCGAACTATAATCTATATATTGAATAAAACAGTTTCTGTTTGTGTTTCTGTTAGTGCCCAGCATTGACAGCCATATTATCTTGGTAAAATAATAGAATCCGTTGGTTTTTCCCTCCGGTTGTATTGTATTACTGTCTCATTGAACTTTGAGTCGGGAAGGGCGAAGGAACGTTTATCGACCAAATTGGCAATACCTATATTGAAAATGGGCCAAATTAAGAGTACCCTTAACCAACGAGCATGTATGCGTAGGTGGAGGAGGCGAGAGAGGTGTATCAGGATCGTGCCAAATGGAAGTCCGTAGTCTCTGCCTACCCCTCTGGGTGACAGGCGTGAGTGTTTATGTATGTATAAACTTAGAGAGTTTTTGACGCTCTTACACTATAGTATTGATGGCTAATCTTCGTTTTCGCCGTCGCCGTCACCGAAATTTAACTCTGGAGGACATTTCTACAGTCACACTACACTGCACTGAGGCTCACATGAATAATTTATAAAGTATGAAAGTTACAGCCTATATACATCCCGCTGCTGGGCACAGCCCTCCTCTCATTTCTTAAAGGGTTTTAGGGCAAATATCCGCCGCGCTGCCCTAATGCGTGTTGGCGAACTTCACATATCTTTGAAATACATTTTTTCTTATTTCTCAGACATGCAGATTTCCTCGCGATATTTTCCTTCACCGCCGAGCACGTGATAAATCATTGCAATTAACAATTTCATTGGTGCCGGCGGATCAAACCAGGTTGCTCGCGTACTGTGAAATTTACAGCTTCGCCTTAGCGAGCTACCACGGCTCTCTAATAAAGTAATTGATGGAATGGAATCTTCAAATTAGAATTATGTTGAAAATTTCTTAATCGGCACATTTCATCATACTTTGTCACAAACTGTACGAGATGTAGATGTATTCTAATCATTATTATTATAATAAACTTAGAAGGTCTATCCATGGGCCGTTCATAATTGATTACATTAATTATTCACACCCACAATCGATGATTTTGTGCAGAGCAGTGACTCATTTTGTTTGCATGCGTCACTGTGACACACGGACACACAAGGTCGAACCACTCTAAACGAAGGTCCAAAAGTGAAATTTCCCAAATAACGATAACGTTTCCGAGAAGCGTGACCGTGTGTATCATAATACAAAGTGAATAATCTGACGACCTACGTCTAATTTGTGTACTGTTAAGTTACGCAATATTGTATTTAAAAACAAAGTATTGTGTACATACAGAACAGAAACAGATCAGAAACTTTTTTATTCAATATAGATTATAAATAATACTTATTGAAAGTCATTCTTTTTTTAATTACCACTAGTTCGAAAAAAAACCTCTGTCCTGGGAAAAACCAGCAAGAAACCCAGCGGGACTTTTTTTTAAATAACAGCTTCCAATCATGTATGTTACACAATTAACAACACAACAAATTAGAAATAGCTTGGTAACGATCACCTCATTCCCAGGGGTTATTTTCATCCATAAAATCCTTAATATTTTACATCTTGTACTTCCAAATCAGGTGGACAGTGTTTTTTTTAATATACTAGCAAGGCTTAAAATTTAAAATTTTATAAAAACAAATTTTACAAATTTTTAAAATTATTAATATTCCATTTAACCACACCCGGTAAGCTGAAAATGCTTGTGTTAGGATTGGTCCACGACAGTAATCGAATGGCGAATTCGAACCCACAACCTTTTGCTATTGCTATGTTATTAGGCTACTGTCGCTTATCACTATTGTGTATAATATTGTATGTTTGTCACCCTTACTTGTAAATATACACTTAAGTGGGAACGGATTGGTCATTCATCTCTATTTGATTGTCTTCCTGCCCCTATCCCAAGTTAATTGAGGTTGGTATCGCATGTCTTCCTCTTCCATTCTCCTCTATTAGCCGTCATCTCTTCACTCACTCCTTTCTTACGCATGTCATACCTAATACAGTCTTCCTCTATTCTTATATAGCCTCCACTTCTTGTAACATGCTTTACTTCCCTTCGCATTATATGGTCATACCACACTAGCCTACCACTTCTCCATTTTTCCGTGACAGGAGGCCACTTTCAAACATCATTCATCTCTTTTTAATCACAGTTGGAAAATTAACCTTAGTGTTGAGACTTATAGATCCAAAGGTTATGTGGAACTTATAACAAAAAAGCACCAACTGTGTTACTTGCCTAGCATGTCGTAAAAGACAACTAATGACTAATTTTCTATGTGGTAGAACCACGCTGCATCTATATTATGGTTGTAGCACGAATGAGTCGGCTCGACCGGGGTAGGACCACGCTCTCACAGAATATTGGAAACAAGGCATTCCATCAGTACCCATGGGTGACAATGCATTTGATTCTTAATCGAGGATAAATTTAGATGTCTATGGGCCACAGCATCCACTTACCATCAGATGGACTGTGTGCTCGTCTGTCACCCTTATTCTATAAAAAAAATTGGCTCGCCGTTTTTGGTACTCTGCCTCGGGGTATAACAAGCGTGACGCCATATTACATTCATAAATTGTTGGATAATACAACAGCATATAGCGGAGTAACTCATGCCAAACTGTTCATGGACTGATAAAACTAAAAAGTTCTCGAGAAAAAGCCTCATCCCTGTGAACATAGTGCGGAAAACCCCGCACTAGATGCAATGATTTTGTGATTCATTGATTGGAAGCTTAGTCGGAGCAAAATTGGCGCAAACACAAATTGTAGGAAACCGTCAGGAATATAAAATAAGTTAACATTTAAATCTGTAAAAAAGCTAGTTATTATTTTAAATGTGTAGGTTTGTATAAACATTATGTTGCCCAGATTGTTAAGTTTTAAATAACAGTTTTTCGGTTTCTACCTGATGGTAAATGGATGCTGTGGCCCGTAGACATCTATCTACATTTATCCTCGATTAAGATCAATGCAGATGCGTTGTCACCTCTAAGGACCAAGATGGAAAGACTCGTTACCAAAAGTCTCCGGTTACCTACACTCACCATAGAAACACAGAATTATTAAGCTGTTATTTTACGCTGGTATTCTGTGAGAGCGTGGTCTACCCCGGTCAGGTGACCCTTTCGTGATGCAATCATAATATAGCTGCAGCATGGCTCTACACGTATAAAAGTTCTTTGATGTTGGCTTTTATCAAATTCGACGACTACTTATCAAAATTCTAACTTTGAGTGGACTCAGGAAAATACAGGTTATTTTTTAAAGGTAGCCAAATTTTAAACAAGTTCAAATATATAATAATGATACCGTTAATGCAGTTTTGAAAATGCGAGTAAATATAAAGCTACACTTTTATTTGAATTTATCCCAAATTGAATGTGATTTATGGGCAACAACGTTTTCGCCTACCGATCGACCCTTACGAATGCGTGCGCAGTGAAACCAGTTAAAATAATGCATTAACACGCATTTTGAATTTAAAAGATAAAAAGGACGGAATGTTTGAGATTTTTTAATTAATTTTTCTTCACCATTTGCCTATGCTGAACCTTCTCTGCAAAGTTGGTCGGTTATTGCAAAATAACCCTGTACAAATGTGTATATGTGTATATATGTATAAAAATCTGATTGTGACTGTCTGCAGGAGGACATAAACAGAGTAATGAAGTGGAGCCACGAAAATAAATTGTATTTTTAATGTGTCCAAATGTTCGGTGGTGTCTCTGGTGTTGCACTTCGAATACAAGGTGGAAGGGATACCGATGACGCGTATGTCTCAGGTACGAGATCTCGGAATCCATCTCACCCCCGATCTAACGTTTCGCGAGCATATTGTTAAAAGTTGTAAAAAGGCGTTTTGTCCTGAGACAGTCACGAGACTTTACAAATATTATTTATTTATTTAAACTTTTATGCACAAAGGAAAAATCGTACATATGGCGGACTTAATATATGGTGGACTTTATAATGCCTTAAGGCATTCTCTCCCAGACAACCATTATCAATTATTACCACACTAAAGTGCTGTACGATGCTCTGGTCAGGAGTCATTTGGAGTACAGTGCTGTTATATGGGCTCCGCACGAAGAAAAGTACAGCCTAATGCTGGAACGTGTCCAAAACAAATTTATGAGGCGCATGTACTTCAAACTGTATGGGGTATATCCGTTTTACCATTTGATGTACCCACATTGTTCGTGCTCGGGATGGTCGGGTACAAGGAGCTCAGAGTGAGACGGGAGGTGGGTATGTATAGGTTATATTTGTATAGTTTATTTATTAGTAAAATGTATATATTACTAAGTTAATTGTCATTTTTATTTGGTTTTTTATTCTAAATGTATTGCTACACCTACGTGATATTTTCACAACTCCGTGGGTTGACTGGTAGAGAATCCCTCAAGAGATTAAGTCCGCCATTTGTATTCTTTTATTTTAAGGAATGCAATAAAAAATATATAACTAAATAATATAATATCATACAATTGGTGCCTTGAACACATAGCTTGATTATGTACTATGAAAAATAAACTTAACAAGCCTAAACCCACACAAAGACGTAGTAACATCAGTCGCATCCGCTTCGATACAACTAAGATGAAAGCATCGACATTGCACCGCGGTCAGGGTCGCACAGCATCCGTGCCGGACCACCTTCACCCCCGCATTGTGCGTGTTGCTTGCGTGAATCGAAGCGATTGATTCACTGCTATGAACACTTCAAATATTTGGCATTGTTCACTTTGTCAGTGACACATGGAAGCTGACGCACTTATGAAGTGACTTCTGACTTTCGGGGAGGTAATTGCATTTAGCTCTTTTGTATACGATGATATAGAGTGACGTAAATTACAGTATTCATAGTATTAACCTTCAGTTGGGCTGTAATTGGTTGGTATTTATTTACCGTGAAGTAACGGTGTTATCATGTAGTGGTGCTGTAAAAATATCCACTAACCCATATCATACCGTGGATGTAGTAAGAGGCGACAGAGGGAAACAAATCAGGAGATGAGCAGCAGCGTCTTCCAAATAACGACTAAAAATCATCGATATATATGTACTACGCACTAGATTTGGCATTCCGAACATTCACTATGTTCAAATGAACTGTACTGCAATCCGTACACCTTTAGTGTCATTTAGTGTGGCTTCAATATTCATAGTGTGGAGCTGCGCTAATAATACGAGATTTCAAATTAAATTTTAATTAAACCTGAACGTAAATAATAATTCAGTAGTCAAATGAATAAATAGGTAATAATATTACAATAGAAAAAATAAATTTCTTCATTTAAATACCTACCTAATCTATTATGACAAAAACTGACCGCCCAGGCGCAACGCGCTTATATCAACTGCGCATGCGCGACTCTACTATCTCCCGCGCATGCGCGAAAACAGAGTAGTACACATTTTTTGTTTGGAATAGCTTCTCTAGTAAGTAGTACATATAACTCAATGCTAAAAATAAATAACTGCGGTTGCCAACCCACTAGCCAAGCGTGGTAACTATGGCAAATATGAGGCAATCTATGGGGGAGGCCTTTGTTCAGCAGTGGACTTTAGTCGGCTTTTTTTATAGAATAGAGGGTAAACGAGCATGCGGCTCACCTGATGATCACCCGCCCATGAACAACTGCAACACCACGGGAACGGTAACGGTATGGACTATAAGTTTCCTTACATGGAATATCGTTTACCACCGATGATTTATTCGGACCCATACAACTTTGGAACCTACAAGAAACGAGCTTACTACTTTTTTAAAAGCCGCCAAAGCAACTGCGATCCCCACTCAACGTTGTCGTCTGCATGTGTGCTGTTTAGCACCCAGCAGGTCTCGGGCCTCGGGGGTGTCCCCCATTACCCGGGTTCTCCTCGCGGTACATCACTATGTACCGGTCATGGGAGCCATCATGGCATTGTTAGTATTGTCGGCAGACCGGGGTTCGGTTCCCCGGTCGCTGCGAGTTGGATTCAAATTATATTGGTTTCAAGTGTTATGTCTAGGGTGGCCTATCTGCGGCATTGTGGATTGTTACTCGACTCTCTAATCGCTATAGAGAGGAGTTCTCTTGGTAGAGGTCGCCCGTCCGGAGGCCGAGCATGTAGAGGTGCTAGGTTATTAAGATGTTCGTGTGGCCCGTTGTCTGCGCGGTCAAACAAACCGCGCGCCAGACGGGCCACGAATTCCTGGATGCTTTCTATCCTTAGGTTGGCCGCGATGACGTCATTCCGGACGTAGCGACCTGCACCGACGATAGTTCGTAATGAGTAGTTCTGCTGAACCTGCAGCCGCTGCCTCTGCCGTTCGCTTAGGAGTGCGTACCAGGCCGGAGCGGCGTAGGTGATCTTCGGTCTGATGTACATTTTGTATATTTTTTATTTTGGTCTTGATGGAGAGCTTGGATGCCAGGACTGGACGGAGCATCGCCCGCGCACATCTGGCATTGCGGACGACGATGTCGACGTGCGCGATCATGCGCAGCATCCTGTCTATCCGGCGGGTGAGGAGAGCGGCCGTCTTCCCAACATTTACGGCCATCCTCCACTCATCCAGCCACGGTGGCAGCAGGTCCAGCAGGCGCTGCATTTTGGCGGCGGCGAGGTGGGCTCTTCTGGACGAGGTGAAGTAGGCGCTATCGTCCGCATATAGCGCCAGCTCTACATCGTCCTCCCATTCGCGAAGGTGTCCTGCCAGTGTAGGGATGTCATTTGTATACGCCGCGTACAGGATCGGCGAAAGACAGCTGCCCTGTGGTACGCCAGCTCTTATGGGTTTTACTGCGGATTCGGCATCTTCGACACAGACGTAGAAGCTCCGGTCGGCTAGAAATGACGCCACTAGCCGCAGCATAGCCGGAGGGACACTCGTCTGTTGTATCATCATAGAGTAGGCCAGGTGCCACACCCTGTCGAACGCCTTCTCGATATCGAGGAAGACGCCCAACGATGTGCGATCCCGATTATGTTCGGCCGCCAGGTGGTGCAGCACTCTGGACAGCTGTGTTGCTGTAGAGTGCCCTCCTAAACCGTGTTGTTCCGCCCGAAGTTGTATGCGGGCGGATTCTTCTTGGGGTGATTCTTTCGAATAGTTTGGCTATGTGCGACAGCAGCGTTATAGGTCTATAACTAGCTGCTCTACGCCTGTCCTTCGGGTTTCGGCAGAACTGACCTTGCCGATTTTCCAGTCCTCCGGGAAGTGTGAAGTCCTGATATGCCATTGTAGAGTCGTCCTAGCTCTACAATGGCTCTATGGAACAGCTGTCGAAGTGCAGCGTTCGTGACCCGGTCGTGCCCCGCGCCTTCCTCGGTTGCAGGCAGGTTACTGTCCTCCGCAGTTCAGCGGGGAGATGAACTCCTCCTGCAAGCGGTGGCGCAGGCGACGACAGGAACTCCATACGCGGCTCTCCTTTGGGCGTGAAGCTCCATGTACTCCGCACTTGCTGGGTTCGGCATAAATTGCTCCTCGAAGTGCTCGGCTAGGATATCCGCTCTACCTTTGGCCTCGTAACAACGCCCGCCCGCATTGTTGGTTAGCGGGCAGACGGGATGTCTAGTTTTAGTTAGCTGTCGGTTCAATTTGTAGAGCGACGCTTCCTGATCTTCGGCTTTCCATATGCGTCGCTCCCAGGCCTTTCCACGGTGGGCCTGGATTGCAACCGACAGCTCATCCGTCAGTTTGTTCAATCGCGTTTTTATTTGTGGGCAGCGAGAACGTGCCCAGAGCTTCCTCAGCGCGCGTTTTTGGTTGAGCTGCACGCGTAGCTCTCGTGGCAGCTCGTCTCTGCGATTCGTCATAGGGACGATCGTAGAGGCCGCGTTGAGGCTTCTTGTATTGATTTTGTAATTCTGGTTGCAGCGGCCTCTACGTCGTCCGCTGAGTTGATCTCTGTGTATGCTGGAGGTCTCTCCTGCAGGTGTTGCTGGTAGAGCCTCCAGTTGATCTTGGTGTTAAAGGCTCTGGACAGCGTCGTCACTGCCTTGAGGCCAAGGGTAATTAGTATCGGGAGGTGCTGTGAACTCAGGTCGTACAGCACCTCTACCACTATCGGGCAGTTGACGTTCCTAGCGAGCACGATGTCCAGTACATCCGGACGTTTTCTGTGGTCAGCCGGAACGTGTGTGGGCTCCTCGGGACCTAAAACGTCGTAGTTGTTGATCTGCGTCTTTGTAGAGTTCTCGACCCGGTGGGGTGATCATTCTAGATCCCCAGGCCGGGTGTTTTATTAGGGTCCCCGCGATGATGGTAGGTGCTGTGCCTTTGATCGTCCGGATGTCTGAGGAGTAAAATGGAGTCCTGGCGGGCGGTATGCAAGATCCTAGTTCCTCGCCCGCCGCCTCCATTTTTGCCGATAGAGCGCGTCGATTGGTATGACGGTAATTCAAGCTCTGGGTGGACGATGTCCTTTCTCACTAGAACCGCCGTGCCTCTATAGGCGGTTCCCACGTTGACCTCGTCCCTCCTGTAAATGGTAGTTGGGCATCTTGATGTGCGTAGATGGCCTCAACTTTGTCTCTCCCAGCAAGATTATATGAATGTCTTGATGTTGAGCGACAGTACGGAGTTCATGGAGCTTCTGCTGGATACCATCCGGGTTCCAGTAGAGCAGGCGCAGGTTCGTATTATTCGCCGCCACCGTAGTGCCGAGCCAGTAGCTGCGCTAGTGCCCTCATCACTGCGGTTATAGGGTCGGCGCCGGCTCTGATGTCGGCCAGAACCTGGCTACCGACCTCAATGGCGATGCCAACCAGCCTCTGGATAGCATCCATGGTGTCTGAGTTGGCGGTTGGCTGTCTAGATGTTGTAGTTGGTACTGGTCTCGGCTGGGTTTTCGTTTCTTTTCTTATGGTAGAGCGCGCTCTATGAGTAGAGCAGGCTCTATTTTCAGAATAGAGCCCTTCTGGCGCTCTACCATCTGTGGTTTCTTTATTTCTCTCCTGGTAACCTGCGCCTGCGAGGCTATCGTTACCATTGGGGGGGTTGAGGTTGCAGCCTGAGGAGGAGGCTGCTCCTTCTTCTTCTTTCTCCCCCGCTTCCTCTTCTTGGAGGGCTGACACTCCGTGGCGTCGTTAGCGGGGGGCTGCAGAGTCGCCCTGTGGTTGCCCTTACTGTGGCGGGTTCCACCGTTTCCATTGGTGTTACGGGGGCGGGTGGGGGGCTGTTTGCCTCCCTCTCCCTCTGATGGTTGCCCACCCGTCTGGTTGGATCTCAACTGTTCTCGGGCGACTCTGGGGGACCCTCTTCGGGTCTTCCGGAAGTAGTCCCGGTAGGGTAATCCCCTGCTTCCTCGCAATCCTCCTCAGGACTGGGCAGCGGCGGTCGTTTGCTGTATGGCTTTTGGCGCAATTAGCGCATGTAGGTTCTTCATCCCTACCCCTAGGGCATTGGCTTGCGGCGTGTTCCCCGGCGCAGCGGACACACTGGTGGTCTGTGGCAATTGGTTGAGGCGTGGCCAAAAGCCTGGCAGCGGTGGCATTGGGCCGGGCCCACGTCCTTGCCAGGCTTCTATGACGACCCCCTCATACAGGAGTTCGTCGATCTTATAAAATATATTATGTTCTAAACTTAGGTGGTCCAGCTGCGCGTAGTAGAGGCATCCAGGTCTGCCCCTACGGGGTGGGATTGCCCTCACATACTTGATGGGGAATCCTCTGGCCCTGATAGCCTCTTCTATTTTGACGGTATCCGTGCCCACTGGCAGCCCCCGGATGCCCACCTTAGTGGGCTTCTCCTCTACCGGGGTGTAGCAGTACCAGGACAATTCTGGTACCTTTTCAGTGAGTTCGGTTAGATATTTTTGTATTGCCCGGAATTCTTCCGGGCTCTGTGGGGTGAATCGAACCCCCTTCCCGAACGGACGGGCGTTAGGAGGCTGTCCGAGCTTCTTATTCAGTATTTCGAAGTGCCTCGTCCAATCCGGGAGGCACTCTACTATGATGGGTGGGTGGCGCGCCTTTTCTACCTCCTGTTGAGGTTGCGGCGCTTCTGGAGTCTTAGTCCTGGGTACTGCTGGCATCGCTGCCAGTTGGGCATAGCTGGTTGAGGGTCTTTGTCCATCGTCATGTGGTAGGCCTGATGGATTTGACGAGGATTGTCCAGCGGTGGCAATCGTTGCGTAGGATGTTGTGTCCCACCCGTGGGACCCCTCTCCTCCCTGCTCAAACTCGAACTCGGCTGCGTTCATATTGATCCTGCGGCCGGGTGAGGAGGGGGGGGGTTGGCTTCAGAGGGGACGGCGACTTCGGCGGTGAGGCGTAGGTTCTAAGTCCTTCCCCGGTTGGGCTATCTTCGTCCTCCGATCCGGACGAGGAGGATGACGATGACGATGATGATGTATTTCCGACGCACTGTTTCTTCTCGAAAAGCGATGCGTCGGTTTCCGGTGGTGTGTGCCTGCGCGCAGTTTTCTTGCCCCGCTGTGGTAGGGGCGCCGGTTCCCGATCACTCGTGCGCTCAGGCACGGTGGGCGTGAGCGCGTCGCTCGTTGCGGGTTCCTTGGTCGGCGACACAGGTTTCCGAGTTGGTATTTGGCTGAAGGCGCCTACGACCCTGGAACGCTCCGGGTTCGATAGGTCCCTCACCAATAATGGACGAACGTGGGGGGGGCTCCCCCTTCCCCTTACCCGTCATGCTGTCCTAACAAGTCCCTACTTGTAATGATATGCAATGCAGTGTCCTATCTGGTAACACCTGACCGACAATGAAGCGCGGCGCGAATGGTGGGTTGTGGGTGGTGAATGGTTAACACTTGGCGCGCACTGCCTACCCTTTCAAAAGAAAGGGTTGGGGAAGTGCTTAGTTGGCACTCTAGAACGCGACTAGACACCTGGGGCACGAGAACGCTCTAGGGTGCCTAAGAATCTACCTAAGGGCCGGTGACCTCGACGCCTCACGGAGTATGCGGACTCAACGATCGGCGGAGTATGTCGTACTGGCGGTTGCTTGGGACCACTGCTAATCCACAAACAACACACACTTAGGAGATCCTTTAACTGCAATCCCCCTGGTGATGCAGTTGTTCATGGGGGTCAACATTTACCATAAAGAGAGCCGCATGCTCGTTTCCCCCCTCTTCTGTAAATAGAAAAGAGAAATCCCTTACAAAAGTGGGTTGAGGGTTCTATTGGCATTCTTACCTCAAAAAAACGTGCAGTGTAGTTTTTAAGGGAACTGTAGCCGCCATTGGTGACAAGAAGTCTTGTTTCTTTCTCACCGAAAAACTAAATAAAGATATTCAGCGAGAAAACACGGTCATCGTTTAGTTTTTATTGTTGTAAAAAATGTTGAAAACACTCGTGTTATGATAATGATTTTAAAAAAGCGATAAAAACAAAACAGGTTGCTGTAGAAAAATTTTAATAATCCTATACAACAACACCGAGATCTGAATTCTTGCAAGCAACATTGCGTTACAAGCGATTTATCTCAGCAATGTACATACAAATGGACGTCGTTATCCGTCATTTTCACAGCCGGACGTACAGACGCAAGACAATCGAGATGCCGATCTCTAATTAAGCCCATTTGTCTAAACACATCTGTCGAGGTTTTACCCGTCGTTTGTATTTGATACCCATAACAAGATGCCATCTTAATGTTAAGGTATTTATCATTATATAGTTTACACATAGTGTAGTACAAAATGTTATATAATGGGTTTAACCTCCTCTCAGAATAGTTGGAGACCACGACCTTACCTTATTACCGTTTTACCTATTAGAGCCATGTTGCAGCTATACTATGGTTGTAGCACGAATGATTTTGCTTGAACGAGGAAGGACCACGCGCGCACAGAATGCCAGCGTAAAATTACCAGCTCAATGCTGCTGTGTTTCGTATAGAGTGTAGAGAATCGGAGACCTTTTTACTGTAAACAATGCATTCCATCTTATTTCTCAGGCATGTCAACACATCTGCATTTGATTCTCAATCTAGGATAGATACAGATGTCTATGGGCCACAGCATCCACATCCGAGTATATGCAGGCACCTGCTCTTTTATCATCTTTCCCTTTATAAAAAAAAGTCTACCAAAGAATCTGATCTTATAGATAAATGATTACATCCGAGAAGAGTATGGGTTTGAGGGTGTCTTTGTATTTTTCGTACACTTTGTGTGGCACTACAATATTTCCTGCTGCCTTTCCGTCGCAGATCAAATCCGTTAGAAAAAAAATTTAAACTCAGTTATAAGCGGAGCGCTGCGTACATTTCAAGTGACGGAAAACCAAGATAAACAACCACAATACTCGCAGTACCAAACAACTCAAATTAGAATAGAATAGAAAATAATAGAAAATTATTATTCACTTTATATTACAAGTCATAGTTTTTGAAAGTTATTTAAGCTTTTACCACCGGTTCGTAAAAGACCTCTGTCCTGAATCAGCAAGAAACCCAGCGGGAGTTTAAATTTTGACACTGCTCCCCGTTTCCTAATAGAATATTTTACGTCTAACGTAATATAGTTAGACTGGCTCTTTGGTCTAGTGGTCGTAAAGGGGGTTGCTAATCGTGAGGTCTTGGGTTCGAATCCCACGTCGGGCCAAAATCAGTTACTGGGTTTTACTGACTAGAAATTCACAGTAGCAGCTAGCAGCCCGGAGTCAGGAAGTTGACGGTGTTTTACCCCCGTGCCTAGGAAAGCGCGTAAAGCCGAAGGTCCTGCACCTGATCTATCTGTGGTCGTGTCGGATTATCGTCCCATCGGACTATGAGAGTGAGGGAATAGAGAGTGCACCTGTGCTTGCGCATAACACTTGGGCACTATAATCCTGTCCTGCGTCCTGTCTAGACTCCGTTTAGACTGGTCGCCGTGATCTAAATTCGGTCTGGAGAACATTATAGTTATAACCCCATCTATCGGAAGCCTTAAGAAATTCTGACATATCGCGTAGCCGTCTCTTACGACGGGCATAGTATGAACTGACATGATATATTATCATATGCCGCTAAACAGCGTCAACGATACGCATGCAATAAATAATTTTTTAAACTCCTTGAGACGTCCAGCGATTGTTAATGTTCCGTGAGAATAAAAATAGCCGCCATTAATAAAACAAATATATCATTAAAACGGCGTGTGTACTCGCGCTCCATTTAGGTAGAAAGAATTTACCCTTTAACTGAATTGATTTGTCATGACGCGCCTTGCAAAACCGTAACGAATCTCGTCGCTTACGTTGAACAAGCTTCATTCTCCGGCTTTGCTCGTTTCATTTTTTAACGTGAATATATTTTTAAATTTGCTTCCATAGTGGGAGGCAATTCAGAAAACTCATGATGACAAAATCGGGGAATACGTTTTGGTGTTCTACGTCCAAAATTTAATCACACCACTCGATAGCTAAAGACTCAAAGTCTTTAAGTCAAAGTGTGACACCACGACATCTTATAATTGAATAGCGTTTGAGTATTTGGCCATAAGAATCAAAATCAGATGCTTTATCACCCCTGCGGATTAACAACGTATGTATTACACACCAGAAAAGAATCTCTGACACTTACCATACGAAACACGGCAGCTTTGCGAGCGTTGTGAGCGTGTATTGGCTGTAATTTTACTGTGGCGGCGCTGTCGACACCTAAATCGCGCTATCAAAGTCCCGAAGCAAAAGCAGTATATATAGAACAGCTCCGAACTACCACTCGGAGCGTTGGCCGCTCCCCGGGCAGTACACCTTGCCCAGCGGGAGACCTCCCCCTTTCCTTCTACGGCCACAATGGTGACCCCGACGTAATATGAACACGCAACCAACAATCTTCGGAAACTACAACTTTCAAGCCTTCGTCATTATCCTCAAGAACCCCTACCAAGCACTCCCGAGAATAGTCTTCTGCAGTCTTCAGCTCCTGCAAGCCAATCCAACTTGACTTCATCTCGACTCACCGCAGATTTATAAGGCAGACTTCTGGCACTTACTCTGGCTCATCGTTCTCACCGGCATCACTTGCAAGTGCGTAGTACGGCATGCATTACACACCGGCATATCGTTCGCACCGGCGTCACTTGCCCTTACGCACACAGCATGCGTTCCCCACCGGCATTAAGGACGCACCGGCAATCGGATTGCACTATCGACCTCCGGTCTGAGCAGGGGGGTGATGTGGACAAACGAAATACTTCGAAACCTAAATCGCGCTATCAAAGTTCCGAAGTAAATACAGTATATATAGAATAGCTCCGAACTACCACTCGGAGCGTTGGCCGCTCCCCGGGCAGAACACCTTGCCCGGCGGGAGATCTCCCCTTTTCCTTCTACGGCCACATTACTTTTGCATCTTCGAGGATTGATGTAGATGTCTATACGCCACAGCATCCATTTACCATCAAGTGGACTGTGAGCTCCACTGTGACGTAGTGCTGTAGTGGTTTGTCTTATGTCCTATAATATGCTGCAACCTGATTCTCATTCATTCATTTCAGGCTATCAAAAGTCCACAGCCATAAATTGCCTCATAGGAAGCGACACCTGCCATAGTTGCCACGCTAGGAATGCGGGTTGGCAACCGCAGCTTTGAATTAGTTTGAGTGTTATCAGGAAGATGCTGCTTCCCATCTCCTGTTTCATTTTCCCTCTGTCGCCTCTTACGACACCCGCAAGATGATACGGGGTAGTGAATTCTTTTACACCGCCACAACACAGCAATTTGACAACTCCGTGGCGCAGTGGCCAAGGGCCGCGCGTTCGAATCCCGCACGAACAAGTATTTCTATGGCCTACAAATAACTGTTCTGGGTCTGGATGTTTGTTCTTGTGCAATTTATGTATGTAAACTGTCTCCACGATACAGGAGAAAATCCTAATGTGGTTGGTAACGTATTTTTTAAAAAAAGAGAGAAATTTGGCTCTACCATTTGTTTGTTTGAAACCATTTATGATTACGAACAGACAAGTAAAATCAATTGATATATATTTACATCCTGCGACCTCACTGGCACGGCCTTGGCATGATTTAGGTGAATCATTTTGCTCCGCACCAGAGTCAGTCTTCTTATTTTCCTTTGTTCTCTTGTTGTGTGGGTACTTTATGTGATATTTGCCTTTAGAATTAACACATGGAAGTGCGCATATTGTAATTTTACAATCAAAATATATTACGATGGTTCAAAAATAAGATGAAATGCAATGATGAAATTTTTTATTTAACCGACTGCAAAAAAGAGGAAATTATTTGTAGACCGAATCAAAATGCTTATGCATTTCCATTGTGCATCTAAAATGAAAACAAGTGGTAAAATTAAAAAATATGTACAACCGACTTCAATATAAATAAAATGAGAACATCATCAATGTAGTCGATTAAATACGCATTACTAAAGATAACTCAAAAACTACTGGTCAAATCTTAATCAAATTTATATGGAACCACAAGAAAAGCACCGGCTTCATTTATCTTCAACACAAGAATCATTAAAATCGGTTCACCTAGAAAAAACTTCTGAGGTAACACACATAAAAAATACAGTGGAATAGAGAACCTCCTCCTTTTTGAAGTCGGTTGAAAGCCATTATAAGTACCCGTTATATCTACATAACATATATATAATATGCATTTGCTTCTTAGTAGTAAGGTGGCGAAATGAAAGACGCGTATACTTGCCAGAGCCACGCTGCAGCTTATATACATATATGATTGTAGCACTCGTGGGTCGACTCGACCGGCTTGGGCTACGCTCTCACAGAATACCAGCGTAAAATAGCAACTTAATGCTGCTGTCATTCGTATGGTGAGTGAACCAGAGACCCTTTTTACTGGAAACGAGGCATTCCATCTTAGTCCTCAGGGGTGACAACGCATCTGCATGATTCTTAATCGATTTTGTTCGCTTATCTGTTTCAGCTTTCACGAGGTCTTCGTCATACGGTATTGGAATGGTAATTTGGACCAAAAGTATCTTTGACTAAATGAGCCGGGCGTCATTTTCGAGCACGGCGCAGCTATTTTAGGTAAAAGAATTTCGGACTTTTTATTAAATGAATTATAAACATCATATAAATGGCTTGATTTAAAGATTCAAAATTCATGTTTTGGTCGAATTACTTTGTGATCCAAAAATCTCAAAAGACTAAATAGTTGCCTCCTTGTCGTTTAATTTTATAATCCAAGAATCTGTACATTTTTATAAATTTGAGTAATTATTAACCCCTCGCGGCCCACTGGATATATTATACTTTTATACAAAAATTATTTTTTTTACTAAATTATGGTTGCAACACTCAACTGGGGAAGGACCACGCTATCACGGACTACCACAATAAAACAGCAGAATAATTATTGTGTTTCGTATGGTCAGTGTAGAGAATCGGAGATCCGTTTAATTGATAACGAGGTAATTTATTTTAGTCGTCAAGAATGACAACGCATCTGCATTTTGGTTCTTAATCGAGGATAGATATAGCTGTCTATAAGCCGCAAAATCCACTTACCATCATGTGAACTGTGTGGTCGCTTGTTACGCGTATTTTAAAAAAAAAAATAGGTACATTTAAAAATAAGTAAGCAAAAATAAAAGATAAATTTTATTATTGGAGTTGGACCAGTGGTGCGGATTATAAAATTAAAAAAGGGCAACAGTAATAAAGCCTTAATTCACTCGGTTTTAAGGCAACCGAAGAAAAAGATCATAATATGCGAACGAAGTCACGAGCACAACTAGTTCATTTATAAAACTGTTTAAGCTTCGAACCACTTACCATCATGTGAATTGTAAGGTCGCTTGTAACGCGTATTTTATAAAAAAAATAGGTACATTTAAAAATAAGTAAGCAAAAATGAAAGATAAATTTTATTATTGAAGTTGGACCAGTTGTGCGGATTATAAAATTAAAAAATGGCCACAGTAATAAAGCCTTAAACCTAAAAAAATTCCAATTTACTCGGTTTTAAGGCAACCGAAGAAAAAGATCATAATATGCGAACGAAGTCGCGAGCACAACTAGTTCATTTATAAAACTGTTCATGCCTTAGAGATAGAATATAAATAATTCAGCAAACATTTAGACATATGACATTGGCTATTTATATTGAATAAATTTGGTTACAATATATCAAATTAAATAATTGCGTAACAAATGAAAAAAATATTATAGTGCATTATTTAATTTTCAAATCTTTAAGCATATAAAGGGGTTTCTCTGCGTGATAAACTTAGAAATGAGGATATCCGCAGTAAAACCAGAGTGACCGACATAGCCCAACGGATTGGTAAGCTGAAGTGGCAATGGGCTAGCCATATAGCTCGAAGAACCGACAACCGATGGGGAAAAAAGGTTCTCAGTGGCAGCCTCCTCGTACCGGTAGGCGAACTATAATGTATATATTGAATAAAACAGTTTCTGTTTGTGTTTCTGTTAGTGGCCAGCATTGACAGCCATATTATCTTGGTAAAATAACAGAATCCGTTGTTTTTTTTCTCCCTCCGGTTGTCTCGTATTACTGTCTCATTGAACTTTGAGTCGGGAAGGGCCACCCTAGGCGAAAGTTTATCGACCAAATTGGCAATACCTATATTGAAAATGGGCCAAATTAAGAGTACCCTTAACCAACGAGCTTGTACGCGGTGGAGGAGGCGAGAGAGGTGTATCAGGATCGTGCCAAATGGAAGTCCGTAGTCTCTGCCTACCCCTCTGGGTGACAGGCGTGAGTGTTTATGTATGTATAAACTTAGAGAGTTTTTGACGCTCTTGCACTATAGTATTGATGGCTAATCTTCGTTTTCGCCGTCGCCGTCACCAAAATTTAACGCTGGAGGACATTTCTACAGTCACACTACACTGCACTGAGGCTCACATGAATAATTTATAAAGTATGAAAGTTACAGCCTATATACATCCCGCTGCTGGGCACAGCCCTCCTCTCATTTCTTAAAGGGTTTTAGGGCAAATATCCGCCGCGCTGCCCTAATGCGTGTTGGCGAACTTCACATATCTTTGAAATACATTTTTTCTTATTTCTCAGACATGCAGATTTCCTCGCGATATTTTCCTTCACCGCCGAGCACGTGATAAATCATTGCAATTAACAATTTCATTGGTGCCGGCGGGGATCAAACCCGGGTTGCTCGCGTACTGTGAAATTTACAGCGAGCGCTTAGCCCCTGAGCTACCACGGCTCTCTAATAAAGTAATTGAATGGAATGGAATCTTCAAATTAGAATTATGTTGAAAATTTCTTAATCGGCACATTTCATCACACTTTGTCACAAACTGTACGAGAGATGTAGATGTATTCTAATCATTATTATTATAATAAACTTAGAAGGTCTATCCATGGGCCGTTCATAATTGATTACATTAATTATTCAACACCCACAATCGATGATTTTGTGCAGAGCAGTGACTCACATTTGTTTGCATGCGTCACTGTGACACACGGACACACAAGGTCGAACCACTCTAAACGAAGGTCCAAAAGTGAAATTTCCCAAATAACGATAACGTTTCCGAGAAGCGTGACCGTGTGTATCATAATACAAAGTGAATAATCTGATGACCTACGTCTAATTTGTGTACTGTTAAGTTACGCAATATTGTATTTAAAAACAAAGTATTGTGTACATACAGAACAGAAACAGATCAGAAACTTTTTTATTCAATATAGATTATAAATAATACTTATTGAAAGTCATTCTTTTTTTAATTACCACTGGTTCGAAAAAACCTCTGTCCTGGGAAAAACCAGAAGGGACTTTTTAAATAACAGCTTCCAATCATGTATGTTACACATAACACAACAAATTAGAAATAGCTTGGTGACACACCTCATTCCCAGGGGTTATTTTCATCCATAAAATCCTTAATATTTTACATGTACTTCCAAATCAGGTGGACAGTGTTTTTTTAATATACTAGCAGCTTAAAATTTAAATTTTATAAAACAAATTTTACAAATTTTTAAAATTATTAATATTCCATTTAACCACACCCGGTAAGCTGAAAATGCTTGTGTTAGGATTGGTCCACGACAGTAATCGAATGGCGAATTCGAACCCACAACCTTTTGCTATTGCTATGTTATTAGGCTACTGTCGCTTATCACTATTGTGTATAATATTGTATGTTTGTCACCCTTACTTGTAAATATACACTTAAGTGGGAACGGATTGGTCATTCATCTCTATTTGATTGTCTTCCTGCCCCTATCCCAAGTTAATTGAGGTTGGTATCGCATGTCTTCCTCTTCCATTCTCCTCTATTAGCCGTCATCTCTTCACTCACTCCTTTCTTACGCATGTCATACCTAATACAGTCTTCCTCTATTCTTATATAGCCTCCACTTCTTGTTACATGCTTTACTTCCCTTCGCATTATATGGCCATACCACACTAGCTTACCACTTCTCCACTTTTCCGTGACTGGGAGCCACTTTCAAATATCATTCATCTCTTTTTAATCACAGTTGGAAAATTACCCTTAGTGTTGAGACTTATAGGTCCAAAGGTTATGTGGAACTTATAACAAAAAAGCACCAACTGTGTTACTTGCCTAGCAATGTCGTAAAAGACAACTAATGACTAATTTTCTATGTGGTAGAGCCACGCTGCAGCTATATTATGGTTGTAGCACGAATGGGTCGGCTCGATCGGGGTAGGACCACGCTCTCACAGAATATTGGAAACGAGGCATTCCATCAGTACCCATGGGTGACAATGCATTTGACTCTTAATGGAGGATAAATGTAGATGTCTATGGGCCACAGCATCCACTTACCATCAGATGGACTATGTGCTCGTCTGTCACCCTTATTCTATAAAAAAAATTGGCTAAATGTGGTCCGAGAAGCTCGCTGTTCTTTGTGGACTCTGCCTCGGGGTATAACAAGCGTGACGCCATATTACATTTATAAATTGTTGAATAATACAACAGCATATAACGGAGTAACTCATGCCAAACTGTTCTTGGACTGATAAAAGGCAAAACTAAAAAGTTCTCGAGAAAAAGCCTCATCCCTGTGAACATAGTGCAGGAAAACCCCGCACTAGATGCAATGACAACTTTTGTGAATTATTGATTGGAAGCTTAGTCGTAGCAAAAATTGACGCAAACACAAATTGTAGGAAACGTCGGGAATATAAAATAAGTTAATATACGCTTTTAAATCTGTAAAAACTAGTTTTATTTTAAATGTGTAGGGTTTGCGTAAACATTATGTTGCCAAGATTGTTAAGTTTTAAATAACAGTTTTTCGGTTTCTACCGGATGGTAAATGGATGCTGTGGCCCGTAGACATCTATCTACATTTATCCTCGATTAAGATCAATGCAGATGCGTTCTCATCTCTAAGGACCAAGATGGAAAGACTCGTTACCAAAAAGTCTCCGGTTACCTACACTCACCATACGAAATACAGAATTATTAAGCTGTTATTTTACGCTGGTATTCTGTGAGAGCGTGGTCCTACCCCGGTCCAGGTGACCCTTTCGTGATGCAATCATAATATAGCTGCAGCGTGACTCTACCATGTATACACATGTCTACAATTACCACATCTATAAAAATGAGTGAGTGCGTGAGTGTAACCCTGAATCAGTCCAAAGGGCCTCAGTCCTCAAAATCACTTGAATGACATTGTGGCAATAACAATTAGTAATTATAAAGTTATTTTCGTAATTATCGCCATTATGTACACGCGACAATAGTAGCTCTGCATTTCGTAACTTGGCATCTAATTGTACAAAATTGCGGCCTCTGATGTTTCTGACTACTATGGCTCATTTGCATGATCTGTAAACGAACTCAGTTGTATCACCACAAATCTTTCTATGATTTGGAATAAAACTAAGTTTGCGGATTTTATCGCGTTTAATTTTAACCTTTTAATTCCCGACGTTTCGGGCACTTTCCAGCACCCATGGTTACGGGGGGGACTGAGGTGTTTAACGTCCCGATGTCATTGGTCCAATCTACGCAGAACGAGCTTACAGTATCTTGAAGTCTTGCAGCAGTATGCTTGGGTTTGGATTTAATTTTATTAATTATGGGATCCCAAGCAGATGGTAACACCCAGCCATCTTCTCTATTGAAATTTGGATGGTTTTTTTTAATTTCAATAGCCTCGCGAATCATCCTAGGCAGGAATCGGTGTTTTTTTGCGAGGATTTGTGGTCTATCAAATATGATATAATGGTTGGGACTAAGTAGTACTGCATATTTCGCAGGCATGTCGTGCATGGAGTATTGCTGCCATATATGGGCTGGTGCTGCAAAATGCCTCCTTTGCAGCACCTTTGGACTCAATTGAAAGGCGTGCTGAGAGCTATTGGTGACCCGAATTTGGTTAAACCAATCTTACCAGCCTCGAACACAGGCGCAAAGTTTGACCATGACGATGACGATGACGATGACGATGACCATGACGATGACCACGACGATGACGATTATGATGACGATGACCATGAAGATGACGATGACCATAAGGATGACGATGACGATGACGATGACGGTGATGATGACGATGGCGATGAACATGATGATGGCGATGACCATGACGATGACGATGAAGATAACGAACACCATGACGGTGATGATGATCATGACGAAAACGATGACCATGACGATGACGTTGATCATGACGTTGACGGTGACCATGTCAATGACGATGGCGATTACGATGACCATGACGATGACGATGACCTTAACGATGACGGTGATCATGACGTTGAGGATGAACATGACGATGACCATGACGATGAAGATGGCGATGACGATGACGAACACGTGACCGGTGCGTTGCCGGCCTTTTAGAAAGAAAGCCCATTTCTTGAAATTAACGACCACTTGGAGGATAAGGATGTATAAAAATAAAACACTTTCTGCAAGTGGATCGGCTGGTATAATAAAGTAAATTGTAGTCTGCTAATGGTAACTATGGTAAATGTGGGGGCTATGGCAGATATGAGGTTAACTATCGGGGAGGCTTAAGTTCAGCAGCAGTGAACTTTCGATAGGCTGTAATGAATGAATAATGATATCGAGTTTTTTTTGTTAGAACCAGGGTGACAAGTGAACACACAGCCCAATTGATGGTAAGTTGATGCTGTGGCCCATAGACATCCACATCTATCCTCGTTTAAGAATTAAAATGCCACCCCTGAGGACTAAGATGGAATGCCTCGTTTCCAGTAAAAGGGTATCAGGTTCTCTACACTCACCATACGAAACACAGCAGTAGCAGTTCTTTGAGAGCGTGGTCCTTCCCCGGTCGAGCCGAAGCATTCGTGCTATAACTACTTATAATATAGCTGCAGCGTGGCTCTACTAACTTTTAAATGAGGATATAGGCAGTATAAACAGAGTAACGAACATAGCCCAACAGATTAGTAAGGGCTGGCCTTATAGCTCGAAGAACCAACCGGAACCGAACCGATGGGGAAGAAGGGGTCTCGAGTGGCCCCCATCTAGATGGAGTGACGACCTGGTAAGACATGCAGGAAGTCGATGGATGCAGGTGGCATTCCTTGGGGAGACCTATGTTCAGCCGTGGACTTGTGAAGGGCTGTAATGATTAAGGAGGTTGGTAATGCCAAGGTAATCGTTTTAATTTAAAGCGGCTATATACTGATTAAGCGGTTGGTAGTGTGTCGGAACGCCCTATGAATCACATTTGACATTTCGCCTTTGCATTGTTTGCTCCACGTAGTTCTGTGTAAACTCATTTGGTATAATATTAACTATTTAAAATAGATTGGTTCACCAGCTTAAAATGCTTTCTGATGAAGCATTCCATGAAAACTCCCAGGGGTGACAACGCATCAGCATTTTGATACTTAATCGAATATAGATGTAGGTGTCTATGGGTCACAGCATCTACTTTAAAATTGACCTTTAACAATAACTAAAAGGTAACTTCCAAATAACTATAAAAATGAAATAATTTAAACATAATACCTTTAGGAGTCGCTAAGTCATAGTATAATAAAGTCCTCCAGACCGAATAACAGCCTCAACGGAGACTAGCCATCTGCATAGGACAGGAATATAGTGGCCCAAGTGTATGCGCAAGCACAGGTGCACTCTCTATTCTCTCACTCTCAAAGATATACTATATAGAAGTATTAAAACCTTGAATTTAGAATTTTAAATTATTTTATTCTTTATAGTAAGAACTAAAAACAATAAAATAATTTAAAATTAAAATACTTAAAAAGATAAGAATCTTCGTGAAAGTTTGTGAGGATGTATGGATGTTTGTTACTCTTCCACGCAAAAACTACTGAATGTATTTTAATGAAACTTTACAATAATATAGCTCATACATTAGAAAGCTATAATTAATAAAAATATTTTGTAAATTGGTCAAAACATAACGATAAGTGTTAAGTAAATCGGAAAAAATCTGTCATCTTCGAGCTATTTTGACGTGCGGTCCAAAAACTGTAAGAGTTACACAAATATAATGTATGGTTGAATTGTTTCTCTTAAATAGTTGTACAAAAAAGTCTGTGACAGTATATATCTACCTTTTATGTGTAAGCCAATATTACCAATCTACGCGGACAAAGTCGCAAGCAAAAGCTAGTAAGTTATAACTAGCTTTGTGCTATCCTGTCTCAGCAGTTTAAAATGAATTTGATATCGGTGATATCAAGGAAACGCACTGAAAATCAGTTGCGTCAGAATATGTTTCGGTGCAAGATGAATGAGGCGTTTAATTTTTATTTTTTGGTATAATATGTGTTTTTTGTTTTATATTTTATTTAATTTTTACTTGGATAAGTTAGAATATTTGTTATTTTGTTTAAAATTGTGTGAATATGTTTTAGAAGTTAATTCATTGTTATTTTTGTATATGCCTAAATATAATACACTTACATCTTACAAATAAATAAATTTTCTTTTTTTTCTCATTTTCTTCTTTGACTTTTGTTAAAAATATTTCTTTTGAGTAGACTAAGAAATATCACAATCTCAATATCATCTGAACAGTTACATTTAAAACTTCACCCCTATATTATAGGTTAACATACTCGTATATATATTATATATATGTATACCACCTTAGTTATATATATCTAAGGTGCCATCCTCAAGTGTGGCAAACTTAAAGTATAACCTATTAAAAAAAAGAATCATAAAATTCGGTTCACAATTGACGAAGATATCGCGTTACATACATACAAAAAAAACAGTCGAATAGTAACCCCCTACTTTATTTGAAGGCAGCTAAAAATCAGGTGTGCATAGCTCGTTTATCACCCTACTTAGCATTTGATTGCATAGAATCTTTTAGCACTAAATAATCACAAAAGTTTTAGCACATACAAACATCCCGTTCCGATAAGAGTTCTATGATATATTAATGGAAACTAATGATATGGTTACAAAATGAACAGTTTCCTGCGTTAGAATATGTTTTCATTGAAGTGAATTGATTAGTGAATAAATTTGACTTAATTATCACTTTATAATTATAAAGTGCAGCAAGTTAAACGTTAGTATTCGACATAGCTCAACGTATACTTAGGCGCGGTCCGAAGGAGAGGGTCAAGGGACATGACCCTCCCCCCCCCCCCCAAAAATCGTGCACGTCATATTGAAAAATCTTCTAAAATTTTACAAAATAAAAATATAAACTTCCTAATGTGAAGAAAGTATCAGAATGTTATTCCCATTTCTTGAGTGTTCCTGCTGCCACTCTCGTTACAGAGTATCAGCTATTGATTTCAAAGTGAAAGTGAAAACAGAAGCTCAAAGAAAATACTGATGCAAAATTTCCTAAGTGAGTGGTTTCTACAATCGAAGTTTGCGACGATGAATTCTACCCAAATATAAAGACTTTGCTGAAAATTCTGGCAACTCTTAATATAAGCGGTGCGACATCAGAGAGATAATTTTCTACGCTAAGGCGTGTAAAAGCTTGGTTGAGAGCAAACATGTTAGAAGAGAGGCTAACAGGTTTAGCTCTTCTATATATTCATCGAAAGATAGCCCCAGACGTCTCAAATATTATCACTTCCATTTGTTTTATAATGTGTGCAATAAAATTGTGTATTGTGCAATAAAGTCTAACTTACTCGACATATTTTATTATTAGTGACTCCCTCCAAACTTTCAGGCTGCGACCGTGCCTGCGTATACCTACTATATACTTGGTTCTTCAAGCTACATCAGTATCCTGATATAGCTTGAAGAACCGAGTGCCAATGTCGAAAAAATGTTTGCGAGTGATACCGTGGATGTCGTAAGAGGCGACAGAGGCAAATAAATTAGGGGATGGGCGTCTTCATAATAACAACTAAAATAAATAACTTCGGTTGCCCACCCGCTTGCCAAGCGTGGCAACTATGGCAAATATCTCTCCTATAAGGCAATATAATATGTGGGAGGTCTATATTCAACAGTCGACTTTAATAGGCTGTAACGGTAACCTGTAAGCAAGTGTAGGGTTGCACCCCATTAGATTTGTGGTTTTTTTTTTAGGATAAGGGTGACAAACGAGCACACAGTCCATCTGACGTCAAGTGGTTGCTGTGGCCCATAAACATCTACATCTATTCTCGATTACGAATTAAAATGTCGATGCGTTGTCGCCCGTGAGGACTAAGATGGAATGCTGCTCCAGTAAAAAGGGTCTCCGGCTCTCTACACTCACCATACGAAACACAGCAGTGTTAAGCTGCTATTTGACGCTGGTATTCTGCGAGAGCGTGGTCCTTCCCCGGCCCCGGTCGAGCCGACCCATTCGTGCTACAACTATACTACTAATATAGCTGCAGGATGGCTCTACCACGTAAAAATCTGCGCAGGACAGGAGGAGTGCACGAGTGTATGCGCAAGCACAGGTGCACTCTCTATTCTCTCATTTACAGATCGATGGGACGGCGATCCGACACGACCTGAGAGAAATCAGACGCAAGACCAACAGCTATATGGTGCTTCCCGCGGCACATGGGTAAAACATCGCCAACTAACTTCCTGACTGCGGGCTGAGAATTATTTGACAGAAGAAGTCAATAACTGATTTTGCCCGACCCGGGATTCGAACTCAGGAACACATGACCATCTGATTCGCTTACGACCAACGAGGCAGTCAAATTAATTTACGGCTGCGATTCGAAGGGGTCGCCATGACCGGGGAAGGATCATGCTCTCATAGAATACCAGGGAGGAAATGCGGCATAACTTCTGTTTCGCGTGGTAAGTGTAAAGAACCGAAGACCATTTTAATGGGATTCCATTTTTGACAAAACCTCCGCATTGTTAACCGAGGATAGATCTGTGTTTTTTTGTTTTTCTCTGTCACCTCTTACGACACCCACGGAACGATTTTGGGGTAGTGATTATTTTTACATCGCCGATTTTCGCGCATTTAGAAACATCTCAATTCGGCGGTTAGCGTCACAAAAGTAACTCGTAGTTAGTTTCGTATTTATATTTCCGCGTATCACAATGCTTGAACCTTCACGCCATGCCTTCTTACGTACCGCCACATCAGATGCGTTAATATATTCTTTACATCATGATTCATTGACTGAGGTCGATCCTTCTTGAAAAATGCATGACCATACTAAAAACTGCTTTATTCTAACCAATTATAGTTCAAATTTAAGCTAAACGCTATATAATCAGGTTTAATTTAAATTTTAAATGATTTTAAAACGTTTCACATGGCAATAAAGTTGTTATTTCAGTATGTTATGTGGGAATAGTAAGTCGTCTTAATATTGTACGTAACGCACCCACATATGACCTTAGATAGAGGTTACGATTTAGTTCAGGCCTTTACAATGTGTACACCATTTACGATAGCAACTACGTTTAAAAAAAGAAACTAAAAAAAATAACAAAATTTGTCCTAATGATTTCTTATATTTACGCGAACACTACACATTGAATAAAACTATTTTTTACGGATTTTATCGCCTTTAATTTTACTAATTTTGATTCCCGACGTTTCGGGTGCTTTACACACCTGGTCTGAGGGACTGAGGTGTTTAACGTCCCAATGTCATGGTTGCCCGGCTACCTAGTTTTTGAATATTAATTTTGGTCCGATCTACGCAGAATGAGCTTACAGTATCTTGAAGTCTTGCAATGGTATACTTGGGTTTGGATTTAATTTTGTTAATTATAGGATCCCAAGCAGATGGCAGCACCCATCCATCTTCTCTATTGAAATTAGCTATACAAACATATAGCTGACGTGAGGCACCGACGCTCTGGGAAGTCTGCAGTCTGTGAACATGTTCAAGATCGTCCCCGCCATTACATCAGATTTGATAGACCACAAATCCTCGCAAAAGAACACCGATTCCTACCAAGGATGATACGCGAGGCTATTGAAATTAAAAAACATCCTAATTTCAATAGAGAAGATGGATGGGTGCTGCCATCTGCTTGGGATCCTATAATTAACAAAATTAAATCCAAACCCAAGCATACCACTGCAAGACTTCAAGATACTGTAAGCTCATTCTGCGTAGATCGGACCAAAAATTAATATTCAAAAAACTGAAGGTAGCCGGGCTAACTATGACATTAGGACGTCAAACACCTCAGTCCCCCCCGTGACCATGGGTGCTGTAAAGCACCCGAAACGTCGGGAATCAAAATTAAACGCGATAAAATCCGTAAAAAATAGTTTTATTCAAAATTTGTCCTACTTTTTTCTTGATATTGTTATATTTTTGACCGAGTTTATAAAAAAAAACAAGGTTCTTTAATCGACGCATATTAAGATTTTTATGTCTGTTCCCCAATTTCTCGGAAACGGTTGAACCGATTGAGGTCAACATAGGTAGCAATCGATTCTTTTTTTATTTAATAGGTCCCATATTCATTATGAAAATCGATCCTTAAGGGAATACGGGTATAAGATTTTAATGTTAGTTACATTTAGATAAAGGACAGAAACAGAAACTTTTTTATTCAATATAGATTATAAATAATACTTATAGAAAGTCACTCTTTTGTTTAATTACCACTGGTTCGAAAAAAAACCTCTGTCCTGGGAAGAACCAGCAAGAAACCCAGCGGGACTTTTTTTTTTTTAAATAACTGCTTACAATCATGTATGTTACACAATTAACCACACAAAACAAATTAGAAATAGCTTGGTAGCGAACACCTCATTCCCAGGGGTTATTATCATCCATAAATTTCTTAATATTATAATAACCCTTTTTATACAAACTATGATTAATAAAGTTTTTAAATTCTGAGCAGGTCGAATTTTGTATATTTTCTGGGATTTTGTTGTAAAAAAGCGTA
Source organism: Parnassius orleans (assembly GCA_029286625.1). Lineage (NCBI taxonomy): Eukaryota > Metazoa > Arthropoda > Insecta > Lepidoptera > Papilionidae > Parnassius > Parnassius orleans. The sequence goes on along the minus strand of JAGSMP010000116.1, from coordinate 395,079 downwards.
TACATCGCCCCAAGAATGAATTACTGACTCGGTGGAGTCGAGTAACTGGTACTACTAGCTTGTGTTTGTTCCTAGTATTTACAGAATGAATATCACTTATTTTTGTATAATTACTTTTATTTTTGTGTACGTACATTACATTTTCATAAATGTATTGAGAGGCCAAAGTTAATATATTAATTTCCTTAAATTTTTGTCGGACTACTCTTTAGGTTTTAAATCATAGATTGCTCTTATGGCCTCTTCTGTAAAACAAATATAATTTCAGTGACATTATGCTATGAAATAGCTAAAGTAAACTAACTAGCTGTTTCCACACTGGTAAGATTTCTAATCTTTTTTACAGCATATGCTGCAGAACTAAGTCTGCTTGCTAACTTCGATATATGGGGGCTCCATTGAAGCTTCGCGGACATTCTAGTAGTCACCTCTTGAGGTTGGTTTGTATGTTTTATTAAAAGTAATAGTAGGTGCACTGCTATGTTTTGGTCAGAAGGATATAGAGAGCCAGTCTAATTATAGGATGTGAGGCATTCCACCTTAAACCTCAGGTGGTAACAACGCATTTGTAGCTTTCTTTATTGAAGGTGCACTGTAGGTTTGTTTGTCACTTCAGGTTTAGAAAAAAATTGTATTCCCACAGAACTAACCAAATCCCTAGCACCAAATCTTTGGATTGGAGCTTAGAAGGTTTTACTTTAAAATCTTTCATTTATTGCAAAATTAAATGAATTTACTGAAATTCTATCAAAAAGAGAAATGGAAATCCTTAGCCTTGCTTTAAAATATGAATAAGACTATTTCCCAGTAAAAATAATTCCGTAATACAATATACCAAGATGTTAATATTTAAAAAATAAAACAACTGCTAGGCCAGTCTCAACGGAGGCTATATTCCTAGGACCTACGGCTTACCGTGCTTTCTGAGGCACGGGGTGAAACAACGCCATCTTCCTGAATCCGGGCTGCTACTGGGAATTTCTTAACAGAAAAACCCAATAACTGATTTTGGCCCGACCCGATCAACAACCTCATTAACGATCACGAGGCAAGAGGCTCCATGGTAACATAGCATTGTTTCATTAATTTGGCATAGTACTTATGTAACTTCGATAACATAATATATTGCATTGTCATCGAAGTTACTTTCGTGTGCTAAATTTAAGCTCAAGCGGATGTCAGCAGTGCTATAAAAATTGATTACGACGAAAACAAATAAATTTAAACCTTGTCAAAACAGTCAATTAACGATAGTAACACAGAATACGTTAACATTAATTTTAAATTAAAATTGAAAGATACATATTATGTAACATATTTTGATTTGCTTCTACTCTAAACTTAATCCATATTATGAAAGTAGGTACAGTTTTCAAAATGGCGTCAAATTAAATGAAATACGAAAACGACAATAAAAGAGAAAGAAATTATTTTACCAGATTAATTAACAAAACGAATTCGAATTTTGAAAATAGAAGATTATAAATATTTTCAAATCCGTCATATTAATAATTTCGCTCGCTCATACCAAAAATTGTTATACTGTACCAAGCAAGCTCCATAAAAGTAACTACAACGGTTTGGCGCCATTTTGATGGCCAAATGTGGAGGCGTCACTTCCATTAAACGATACAAAATAAATATCAAATATTCAACCATAAACCACAGCCGTCCAGTTTCGACCTGATTTCACGACATCACAAGATTCGATTTTAAAACTCTGATTTATGTTTGTTCTCATATTATACATTGCGAGCGATACAGTTGCACAATTGATATCAACAATAATATATGACGACATTATGTGAAATCAAAAAATAGCCTTCTAGATTTTTCCACCTCATTAGTAATTTATTGGTTAAACTAATTAATTTGCTAATTCCTGACGACACAGTAACCCCAAGAATGACTCCAGGATTGCAAAAAATATATGCAATTTTATGTTATATTTTTGCGTCATTTCCATTCATTGGATGCGTTCGTCATTCACTTCGAGCAAATTTTAAATATCCATATCGTTTAACCTCATTCAAAGTTTCTCAAATGGCGGGTCACGACCGAGGACCACAAATAACCGGTAAATGTCGACTATAGATAAAAAATCAATGTGGTTGCGAACTTCCCATTTGGTGAGTATTAATAACTTTGAGTTTTGGCAGGAAGTTGACCGCCGTCGGATTTTTGCTCCCGTATTATTCGTCAAATAATGGTTTAAAGTGGATTTTGATCCGCAAAAGTGGTTCAAGTTTGTGTATTAAATGTTTATGTAGATAAACGACAAGTTGTTTTGTCCATTTACGTGCCTTGAGAACTTGACATACCAACGTCTGTTTGCTTACGTCGCTGCCTTAAGCTGACGTCAAAATCTCCCATAAACATCATGACGCATCAACATATTGTGAAGAATTTTTATTATAAAATGTATTACAGCGTTTTATGCATTTTTTTTAGCTGAAGGTCTTGTAGCCAATGCCACAATAAATAAAAATAATAACAATAGTCACTTCGATTTTCGTTTTTTATTATGTTAAAAACTACTCGATCGATTTAACAGGAATTCATTACGCAAGCACGCATCGAATGAAATTGGTTTGCGGCATATTTTTATTACTTCGCGATAAATGCGATACGAAAAAGTTTATTAACTAATAAAAAATATTATTAACTGCATATTAAATAATAAAAAAATATTATATATAAGATACCAGCCGTATGCTTGGGCCTGTCGGGACCACATCCAGTTCGAAAGAGAAGCTATGTTTGAGCGTACGAATCTCTCACTGCAGGTCAATATTGTGAGATATAACCCCTTCAAAATACAAGCGTGTCTCTTCTCCGCAAAAAGGAACCCGCGCACCCTGGCTCCTTCAGTTATTAGTAATTAAGATTTCTTAGAACCTTAAGTTTGAGCAGTTCATTGTCCAAGTCAAAGCAGTCGCAAGGAAATTAGATGTACTTGCAAAGGTGCGGTGGTACTCTACCTCGAGGCAGATTCTTATCTTATATAAAGCAAAAGTCCAGTCATGCGTGGAGTACTGCTATAGGATATATTCCGAAGATTTTGTGGAGCAATTAAATAGTTTTATTCCTTTGTAGTGTAGCCTCCACGACCAATATACAGGGTTATTTTGGAATAACCGGGCAAATTTGCAGAGAAGGTTCAGAATAAGTAATATAGACGAATGGTGAAGAAAAATTAATTTAAACAAAATCTCAAACAATCTGTCCTTTTTATCTTTTAAATTCAAAATGCGTAGTATTGCATTATTTTAACTGGTTTTACGGCGCACGCTCACATTCTTAAGTGTCGATCAGCAGGCAAAAACGTTGTGGCCCATAAATCACATTCAAATTTCAAATAAAAGTAGAAGCCTTATTTACACGTATTTTCAAAAACTGCAATAACGTTATATCATTATTTATACTTACTTACATATATTCAAACCTAAGTTTAAAATTTGACTACTCTTTGAAAAATAACCCTGTATATTAGTGTTAACGTCTCCTTATGAACACCTTTCCCACGTTACTTGGCGACCCTGCCATAATTTACACCATCTTTTCTACCATGGAGCAACCCAACACCCGGCGGGCTTCCACTTTCCACACGTTTATCATTCAAACCAAATGGTTTGCTTCGTCCTTCGTTTTTATTAATGCGTACAGCAAAAGAGTAGTATAATTTGCCTCGGACTATCCTTTCGTCCGATTACAATCTTGGTGTCTTCAAGGCAAGAGTGTATAGACTTTAATTACGCTTAGGCAATGCGATTTATTTGCCATCTAGATATTCATCATCACTTATCAGCAGGTTAGACTGTAGTCAAACAATGAATATATATCTCACGGAATACCAGCGTGAAATCTAGCAGAATAATGTTGCTGTGTTTCGTACGGTGAGTGAAGAGAACCAGAGACCCTTATTGACAACGCATTCGCATTTTGATAATTAACCAATAATATATGTTGTCTATGGCCCATAGCATCCATTTACTATCAGGTGGACTATGTGTTCTTTTTTCACAGTTATTCTATAAAATATTTCAATGATTATATTTTATTCTCTATGTTCTTCAATATTCTTATAGTTTTATATTTTTGTATAATAACATTAATAATAAAATAAATATCGATATCCGTAACGAATCGATTAGCAACGTATCTATACCTAGATTTTAAATCATTCACGGAAACAAGTATTTATGTATAGCAATAAATCATTTTAAGACACACAATCGAAACTTTAAAATACACACTAAAAATCAAACAAATAAAAATTATTGTTCACCGTATTGACTTTAGCGTATTTTTTCTTTTCAAAAATATTATGCAGATTGTATTAGTAGAAAAATTTTATATACATAAATTGCACAGTATAGGAACTGGGCACAGGCCACCTCTCATTTCTGAGAGGGTTTAGCCGGCGGTGATCGAACTCGGGTTGTTCGCGTACTGTGAAATTTACAACGAGTGTTTAACGCCTGAGCTAGCAGCTAAGTAGTATACTAATAGAAACTTTTTTGTTCAATATTGATTATAAATAATACTTATTGAAAATCACTCTTATGTTTAATTTATCATAGACAAACGGGGTCCAGACCCGGTACAATTTGTAACGTGCGGGATTCCAATGCTTAGACATTGAGTTACCGAGCCGTCTTTATAGACTTAAGAGAATAATGAAGGCGAGAGATAAGGTACTTTATAGAAAGAAAGAAAAAGAAAGGAAGACTGAAATACGTTTATTTGACATACAATATTTAAAAATAAAAAGCAATAGAGAAAAAATAACTTATTGTGCACCAAAATGGTCTTCACTCAGCCCTAAGTAGCGAATTGAAGTTACACCAAGTTAGACAATAATTCGTAACCTCTGATTTTTAATGTATATTATTGTATAATGTTTGTAATGTGAGGCAAATTAAAACCGACAGCGAAAAATATATAAATTTGAAAGCAACGAGAAAATGATCGAACTTAACGCAGTAAAACTCAATATAGGTAACACTCGTAGTGCTGCATAATAGAGATAAAAGAGAACATTTTTTTTCTTTGGTTATAAGAAAATATCCTTTATAATAATTTATTTCAAAAACTTTTTCACGATATGTCTATGCGTCACACTGAGAAGCTCTTGGGCGATTTTAATGACAACAAAACCCAACGGATAGTCGATGACGACAGTATCTCATGTTCTTAAGGCGTCTAAGCGGACAAAAAACTTGAGTTTTATATCAACATGTGCTCCGCACTCGTTTCGTCGTTGCCACTACAAGTTCACATGCACAGACGCTAGGTTCTTACTAAGATGACACATCTCGTTATTATTATTAGAATGGTTCTTCTGATCTGGCGAGATCTGAAGTGGCGACTTACCATACTAAACACAGCAATATTATGCCGCCTATAGTATGCTGGTATTATCTTAGAGCGCACCCCAGTCGAGCCAACCAATGAGGGTGACTTTTTCTGCCACTAGAGCGGAGCCACTTTGATTGAGGTGAAATATTTGACAGATTTCGTAGCGGGGAAGATAATTTGTTAGAAACGTGTAAAGATTAATGTTTCTTACTGAAATATTAGTTATATTATGTATTAATTAGATTAGAAACAAATAAACCAATCTACGGATATTCCTAAAAGTAGAAAATTGAAAAAAAAAGGGTTAAAAATTTGCAAAAAAAATTTAAAGAGCAAAACACTGAGGCATTGTTCTGTGTATTAATATAATACTGTAGAAACTGATAAACATTTATTTAAAACTAATTTCTCAATTAAATGACATTGTGTGACAAAAACTTTACCTCAGTCCCAACTAGCGACATCTAGTGAGCGGAAGATTATTGGCCCTCATTGGTACTGTAGCCATGATACTCTGCAATGTGGGCTACGATTGATCATATGATAGGTATTACTAACTGTGAAAAAATATTTGAAAATGAAATCGTTTTAGAGACACAGGAAAAGGTCAAAGTGAATGTGCCCAACCTTAGGACGGCAGCGAAGGTATTTCCATTGGGCAATTGGCCAGGGTTGCTCAACGACTCGAATTTTGATAAAATTTGACATTGACAACACGTTTAGTGGCATTTGGCGTTTATAGGTTTAACCTTTAGTTGATAACTGTTTAATTTTTATATCTGTGAAGTCAACGAGTCTGTGGTTTACCAACGTTTTTTTAATTGCTGTAAAATTTATAACTACGAAAGTATTTCCGTTAACTGGAAGAATTTTAATGATGATGATGGTGCAAAGAAAACGATTTTTTTATAGAGTAAGGGTGACAAACGAGTACACAGTCCACCCAACGGTAAGTGGATGCTGTAGCCTATACTACACCTATCCTCGACTACGAATCAAAATGCAGATGCGTTGTCACCCCTGACGACTAAGATGGAATGCCTCGTTTCCAGTAAAAAGGGTCTCCAGTTCTCTACACTCACCTTACGAAACACAGCAGTATTAAACTACTATTAATGCTGGTATTCTGTGAGGCGTGGTCCTTACCCGATGACTCGTACTACAATATAGCTGCAGCATGGCTCTACTCTTTTTCTGCCTAGGAGTCCGTCTGGCTAGGTATCACCCTCTTACCTGTTTTTGCCGCCAAAGTGCTTAATTATAATAGCAGCAATAAACATACCCACAGTACAGTTGTTATTGAGTAAATTATAACCGTCGCCGCCGGAAGACCAAAAAAAATCAAATCTTCATCATCATTATCATTACAGCCCTTCACAAGTCCACTGCTGAACATAGGCCTCCTCCAAGGAATATCACAAAGCACGGTCCTGAGCCACCTGCATCCATCGACTTTCTGCATGTCTTACCAGGTCGTCACTCCATCTAGTGGGGGGCCGCCTTACACTTCGCCTACCGGTACGAGGCTGCCACTCGAGAACCGTTTTTCCCCATCGGTTGTCGGTTCTTCGAGCTATATGGCCGGCCCATTGCCACTTCAGCTTTCTAATCCGTTGAGCTATGTCGGTTACTCTGCTTCTACTGCGGATATCCTCATTTCTAAGTTTATCACGCAAAGAAACTCCGAGCATAGCCCCATCCATAGCTCGCTGAGCGACCTTGAGCGTCCTCATAGGACCAACAGTGAAGGACCAAGTCTCAGATCCATCCCTCACTGGCAACACGCACTGGTTGTACAATCTCGTTTTCAGGTTTTGAGGTATACCTGACGAGAAGATGTGTCGTAACTACCCGAACGTTCGGGAAAATTACTTAATAAATTTAATTAAAAGAAAAATATTTTGCGATTAAAAAATGAATCCTGATTATATCTACACTTGTTTGATGTTAGAGACTAAGTGAAGTGGCATCGTAGAGTTTCCGGTAAAGTGTTGTGTCGGCTGACACTACGTGCGTCATTCTGAATCCACGGCGGCCGCATTATCCACCGAGGCAGCAAAACTGCCTCCTTGAAACAATGTTGCTATATCGTGTGAAACTATGCGGCTGCCGCGTAGTTCGCGATTTTGTAAGGAGGCATCCATATAACAAGTATTACCAATTCCACACTAACATTTTTGATTTTGAGTAAATTACCGATATTTTTACTTTGCCAAATCACACAGGATCAGGCAAATGAAAAATATTGATAGATATTCAAATAAAACTTATCTAATCCTAATAATTATAATGTCCTCCAGGCTAAATTTTGGTCACTGCGGCCAGTCTTCTCTCATTCTCATAGTCCGATGGAACGGTAATTTGATACGACCGGAGAGAGATCAGGCGCATGACCAACGGCTTAACGTACTTTCCGAGGCACGGGATAAATGAAACACAGCCAAATTAATAACTCCGGGCTGTTACTGAGAATTTCTTGACAGAAAAACTTATTTTGGCCCAACCCGGGATTCGAACCCGAGTACCCATGATCAGCGATGGCTTTACGACCACTAGACCAACGAGGCAGTCGACAACTTATCTAGGAAACATACGAATTAACTTTCTTTAGAATGACTATTATTTATTAAGTATCGATTGTCAGTGACCTTCACGATGTCAAAATAACTCGTCATGGGCAGAAACTAACGCATAAATAATGTATCCGGATGTTGATTGTTCGTAGGAATGCTAGAAACATCATGTTCGATGAACTTATAAATGGTAGACAAAGGTCAAGGAAGTGCCAAACTGAGAGTTTCGCTGCAACCGTACCGGGAAGACGCAAATGTCAGTGACTTTACCCGCAATTTTACCTGTATGCAGTAAAAAAAAATATTGGAAAATCCAAAAGTGCAAACCTTGAACGCTCATGTAATTTTTGAATAATCAATTTACTTTTATTAATTACCGAAAGACGTATTTCGTTTAAAGCTCCAAGAAATTGTTTCTATTTAATTTAATTTTTTTTTGACTGCTTGACACCGGTGATTCGTATTTTGTTACCGACAAAAAATGACAAATAATTAATAAAATAAAATAAAATATTAACGAACGGCACGGTTTACATTAGTGAAATTCAAAAGGCTTCCTAAGGATTAAAATCTAAGGCAAATAATCATCCATACCGACCAACTGACGTTCAAGTGAAATTATTTTCAATTAACTTTTTTTTAATACTAACCGAAATAAATAATCTTATACTTATATAAGTGCAATATAAAGCTGGTGGAAGTGATTTAAGTTGAGTGAGTGGATCGCGATTTTTTGATTTGGTGACAATAAAGCACTACATCTCTGCTTCGCGTTCGATGTATGCAATATAGCATTTAACAACAATAGTCAGACTTTAGTTTATTACTAGTATCGCCCAAAGATGGCTTAAAACCTTGTTTTGCGCTATTATAATACAAGCACAATGTGTTTGAAATTCTATTTTATAAATTGGGATCTTAGCTCGTACTGCCATGAATGTGATCAAAATGGTTTCATTTAATGAAGGCTAATAATTTTTCACTCACCAGATGTCGCTAGTTGACACTGAGGTAAAGATTTTTTTATTAAATGGCATTTAATTGAGAAGTTAGTTTTAAATAAAAGTTTATCAGTTTCTAGAGTATTATATTAATACACAAAACAATGACTCAGAAATTATCTTTAATTTTTTGCACATTTTTAACTCTTTTTTTTTAAATATTTCTACTTTTATGAATATCTATGGATTGATTTATTTATTTTTAATCTAATTAATATAAAATATAACCTCTAAAAAGAAATAGTACAGAAAGAAACATTAACCTTTACATTTTTCGAACAAATTAACTTCCCCGCTATGAAATCTTTCAAATATTAGACCTCATTTTTAAGTGGTGCCGCCCTGGTGGCAGAAAAAGTCGGGCATGCCCTCATTGGTTAAAGCGTTTTATATGAAAAAATCGAATGCACAAGTATGTTTACGTTATTTTATTTACCCATACGGCAGCAACACACACATGCTTTTCTTCTCTGTGCATATTTTTTTTATTTTGCTTTTTTGAAGTTGTTATCGACAAGCTTATATTATCAAGATGCTGCTGCCCATCTCTTGTTTCAGTTTCCCCTGTCGCCTCTATCGACACCTACGAGATGACATGGGGTAGTGGATATTCTTACACCCCCACTATGTTGTCACTCAGAATACCAGCATGAAATAGCAGCATACTGCTGCCGGGCTACGTGTGGTGAGGGACGAGAACTGTAAGTTATTATATTGTTAACGAGGCATTCCATCTTCGTCAGGAGTGATAACGCATCTACCTTTTAAAACTTAGTCGAGAACAGAAGTCGGTGTAGGTCTATGGACTACAGCATCCACTTACCGTCAGGTGGACTGTGTGCTCGTTTGTCACGCTTAACTTTTTCAATTAACAATTCGACTGGATATGTTTTTTGTACGTATGTTACGCGATTACTTCGTCAGTTGTGAACCGATTTTGATGATTCTTTTTTTATTACATAGTATATACTTCAAGGGTTTTCTCATATATCCAATTTGGAGAAAAAAATTCACCCCTAAGGGTGGCGAATAAAGATTAATGGAACTATTAAGATGACATTGAGATTGTGATATTCCTCCTGTGATAGTCCACTCAAACATCTAAAAGAATACATTAACTTTACATTACTAAGGTGCTTTAATTATTCTTTACCATATTTTTTTATTTATACAATAAGTTTGACAAACCAGCACACAGTCCATCTGATGGTAAGTGGATGCTGTGGCCCATAGACATTTACATGTCGATTACGAATCAAAACGCAGATGCGTTGTCACCCGTGACAACTAAGATGGAATTCCTCGTTTCCAGTAAAAAGGATCTCCGGTTTTCTGCTCTCAGTATACGAAATACAACAGCATTAAGCTGTTATTTTACGCTATACTATAATGTTAAATTATTTTATTTTGTTTAGTTGTTTGTAGTTGACTTTTCTTTTTTAATATATTTTTTTATACACGAGAGTACCGCTCGGGCTCCTTCAATTAAAAGATGCAAAGGGAGTCTATTTAGTAGGAGTATATTTAGCATACTGGCAAGTTCCTACACTCATCATGATCATTACAGCCCATCTCAATTCCCCACTGACTGATAAAGACAGCTATAAAACAGGCTCCTGAACCAATTGTATTAATCATATGCATGCGATATGTTACACCTCTCTATCTGATCTATCAGCCACTAGAGCAGTGATTCCCAATCAAATTTAAATATTTTACCTACCTAATCCTTTTAAATAACACATTTATTATTTTCTCGTCACGTTCAATCAAAATCGCAATTTTTTACCAAACATGTATAATTTCTTTTACAATAAATACATAAATAATACTGTAAATGAATGCTTCTTTTCAGTTTATTGCATAATTGCATTATGTTAAAAGTTGTGATTAAAATTTATTATTAGATTAACATAGTATTTTCTTTCACCTTGTGCTAACAACAAAGAAATCAACAGGCTTAAAGGTTGGAAAACCGTGCCTAGAGAAACTTCCGCATTGGTTTGCGCATAATTCTTCGAATTATTTGGAGACCTATTCTATACTAATCAGTTAAGGTATATTGGCTACTCCGGTCCCCAGCATCCAGCAGTGAAGGACCATATCTCAGTCCGTAGGTCATCACTGATAAAGCGTTTTCATTGTACACTACTGTCTCAGTGTACACATTTGTTTCTCATCACTTTAAACAAAGATCTTCTAGCACTAGAAAATCGTATTTGGATAATTGTGGTTTAATGTCAGAAGCGTGATGCCGAATTTGAATCACACTATTGTTCGATAATTAAAACTGCATCAAAGCGTGTCAAGTACAAACATACCTCGTAAAAGTTTGATCAATAACCGGCCAAGTGCGAGTCGGACTCGCGCATGAAGGGTTCCGTACCATCGAAATACACGTTTCTAGTAGGGGTTTGCAACCACAGTGGTTTTAATCGTTATTAGCTATCGCCTCTTACGACACCCACGGGATAATATGGGGTAGTGGATATTCTTACTCCGCCACTACCCGGTAAATGTTTTTAGTGTTATATTAAACAGATTTTACATATTTTATCGCATTTAATTTTAACTATTTTAATTTTTTTAATTCCTGACGTTTCGGGCGTTGTACAGCATCTATGGTCAGAGGTCATTGCACCGTATACGTGCTGTTGTAAAAAAAAATCTTATTAAGTTTTAATAAAATATACTTTTGTTCTTAAACGGGTTTTACCGTTACCGTTGAAACCTATCTGAGGTAGGTACACGGGGGATAATTGCCATAGTTGCCACGCCTGGCAGGCGGGCTTGCAACAGCAGTTCATTATTAGTTTAAATTGTTATCAGGGAGATGCTGCTGCTCATATCCTATTTCAGTTTTCTTCTGTCGTCTCTTATGGCATCACATGAGTATATGCTTAGCATAATCTTTGATTCTGAATTTATAGTTGTATCGGGTTAAGATTAAGCTAAGCTTATGCTAAGTCCCAGACAGTCAAAAAATTATGGATGCTTCATTCCACGAATGATGTTCTTGATTTTACTGTATAAAATTTAAATAAATATATTTAAAAATCGAAAGTCTAAATTGCATTTCATAAATAAGTTATTATTATATAGAAAACGGGCGTATGAGAACGGAAACGGATAAGAAGAGTGCAAAATCAGAAAAAAAATTAAAAAACGAAGATTTTATGAAATTCGAAATAACTTTGAAATTACTTTAATAGAAAATGGGTTAATGTTATTTAAACTAGAAGACGGCCTAAAACTACCTATTTATTGTTATAAATAATTAGAGTAACATAAAAACAACAATTTAAAATTAATACGGTGGTTTTGGATAGTATCCTGAGTTTTACGTAAGTCAACGAAATCGACGACTTTGCTAAGCGCGCACTCAGCACGACGTCGAAGTTAGCTCTATAAATACCGACTTTGTCTTAGCCCGAAAGTAAAGTCTGAGCAAAGTCAAAGTACGGTCTATAGATCTCAGCCTTAGTCGACTAGTGCCGACATCGCAACAAACCCGGCCGGTGTGTCCTTCGTCCAAAGCGCCATGATCCGGTCGACCTATTGTGAAATTGTAACAAACACTGCAACATTTAAACATAGGAATAGTTTCATAGATATTTTACACAGTGACGCCATTTTGTGTGTGTGTCACCACGATGTTATGTTTGTCAGCATTGACAGCTGCAAAATATTATTAATGACTTGCTAAAAAACTGTTTTTTTTTTTCTACATTGCACAGACTCCATGCAGCTTTCTTTAAATAAACACATCAATACGGTATAGGGATATTTTAACGACACATGAATTCCAAACAGTATGTCAACATTTTCTTGAGACGTATATTCAAGAAAACTTTATTTAATAATCTACCATTTTTTAATATAAACATTGACTTTAAATGAGATTTAAAAATTTTATGCAGAGAAAAAAAACGCAACGAAAAATAACTATACATCATGAAAGTTTAATTTTAAATTAAAAAATAAAGTAAAGTAAAAACCTTTTAAGGGCGGCTATTAATTAAGAGTTAATAATCAGTAAAAGCACCCATTAAACTCTCAGAATGAGATGGTGATGAATAAGTGGCACGCTCAGAATTAATAAAAATAAATTAAGCAAAGACTTATTAAAGTCCTTTCTAAAAAGGATATTATTAACACATTACACATTATTGCATACTTTTATTGATCACTTTTTTATATTTGATTTGTTTATTGCTTTTGTTGTTTATTATTATTTTTTATTAATCTTTCTAAATATTATGTAATTGTAGTAGGTAACTTTGAAATAACTATCTTTTATTTTCTTTTTGTTTTTTGTAATTAATTGTATTTGTATAGGTGAGGTGCATAATAATATATAGTTTTAAGAGCGAGTACTCGCCGACAAACTGATTGCAGTTTGGCGAGAGAATAGTAAAAATAATGTACTTATCTTTGCATGAATAAATAAATTAAAAAAAAATGAGGTTCTCAATATCCTGTTGAGGAATATTGTCACAGGTCATAAAAGTTGTTCTTCTGTAACCAGATTTTCATGAAAATCCCTCGGAGCTCTTCATTGGAGCATATCTCATATTAGGAGTTGTTATCAGGAAAATGCTGCAACTTATCTCCTGGCTTGTTTACCCTGTCACATCTTACGACACCTACAGGATGTTATGGGATAGAGGATATCCCTACACCACTATAATATTAAGGACCACAGTGGTGACCAACCGACGTGATACGAACAACGCAACCAAGAACCTTCGGAACTAAACTTCAAATCCTCGTCATCGTCCTCAGTACCCCACTCATTCGCTCCCGAGCAAAAATATTCAGTCGTCACATCCTGCAAGCCAAATCTAGCTTTACAAAGATTCATCGCAGCACTATAATAATAGAGGTGTAAAAGTAACGAAAAAGCGTACCCGTATGTATTCGTTACTATAACAATTAGTAATCGTTACTATCGTATCGTTACGTTACTCGTTACTTCTGATATGATGATTCACATAACATGATTTATGGATGATAATAACCCCTGGGAATGAGGTGATCGCAACCAAGCTATTTCTAATTTGTTTTGTGTGGTTAATTGTGTAACATACATGATTGTAAGCTGTTATTTAAAAAAAAAGTCCCGCTGGGTTTCTTGCTGGTTCTTCCCAGGACAGAGGTTTTTTTTTCGAACCAGTGGTAATTAAACAAAAGAGTGACTTTCAATAAGTATTATTTATAATCTATATTGAATAAAAAAGTATAAATTCTGTTTCTGTTTCCACCACAATACGGTATACATATATAAAAAAATCTAAGTAGAGATTCCAGGCATAAGCCGTTCGGTCGTCTAACGTTGTGACATATGTATCTGCCGTGAACATCACAAGACAATGGCTGCCTCGATTTGCATGAAATTATCCTCGAACTGATGTCATAACACCAGCGGATCAACTTAAATGATTTAGTTCGATGGGATTAGATCACGACTGTGCGACCACGAAAACAATAGAGTATTGCACAAATAAGTATGCTTACCATGTGGCGGTGTAAGAATATTCACTACCTCATATCGTCTCATGGATGCCGTGAGAGGCAACAGAAAGAAACTGAAACAGGAGATGGGCAGCAGCATCTTCCTAATAATAACTCAAAATAATAAAAAATGCGGTTGCCAAGCCGCCTGCCAAGCGTGGTACTTGGCAAATATCCCTCTATGAGACAATCTTTGGGGGAAGCCTATGTCAGCAGTGGACTTTTATAGGCTGTAATGTATAGGTAGTTCTGGCTAGATATTTTTCAACTTCTACCGTATGAAAAATGAATGCATGTCAAAATAAAATCAGCTTACTTACTAAAAATAACGTAATAAATATGTACGTCATTTTTATTTTTATTATTATAGTTATAATCAAAGATCTTGAGAGTATTCGATTGTCGTTAAGATTATCATCTTTGAGGAAGACAATAACTCTACGTTTTGGCAAAGTCCAAAGTGTACAGGGTCATTTTATACATTGTTATTAAATTCAAATTTCGTCCTTGTCGTTTAAATGAAAAATACCGCGACCTGTTCTAGTATTACAATATAATTTAAGCACTACCCCGGCCTTTATTATCCACAGATGATGACTTAACTACGACTGGAATAATAAAATCAAACATAGTTTAATGAAACAAAGGTTATGGGCCGTCTATGATTTATTACTAGCGATCCGCCCCGGTTTCGCACGTGTGATTTCTGGATCACGACAACAGCACCACCTACCCGGTATAATTGTGAATCTAAACCATTCCCGAAACAACTTAATTACACACACAAAATTTCATCAAAATCAGTCATATACACACGGACAGAAGAATCGTATAATATATAATATGCATGTGTTATACATATAAACCTTTATTTTAAATCATTCCGACTATTGGTGAAAACCGCATCAAATTCCGTTGTGTTGTTTAAAAGATCTAAGCGTACAGACGGCGAGTAGTGACTTTGTTTTATATTATGTAGAGAAAAAGAGACTTGAGACATCTATTTTTACAGGTCAAACCCAATGCGATAGTGTCCTCTACCCCAGAAGGAGGGTAATGTTTTTCGAGAGTATGTGTGTGTACATGTGTCTAATTCTTTGACACGCCCTGTAGCCTAAACGGCTTGATGGATTTACACATGTGAAGTGTCATTTATTATTTATTTATTGCATCTGCAAATACTAATAAAAGCCGGCCAAGTGCGAGTCGGACTCGCGCATGAAGGGTTCCATACCATCGTAAAACACGTTTCTAGTAGGAGAGTAGTAGGAAATACATTCTATGAAAATTTCAACTGTCTACCTATTGCGCATCCTGAGATACAGCCCGCTGACAGACAGACAGACGGACGGACAGACTGCGGAGGCTTAGTAATAGGGTCCCGTTGGTCACCCTTTGGGTACGGAACCCTAAAAAGGAGGAAGGGTTTTTTCAAGAAACTTTTTAATTTTAATTACTTACTTACATTGTGCTTGTTCATTATGAACTATTAAGCTTGTTCATCTATTCAAATAACTAAAATTTAAGTGTCTGTTTGTAATGTCAAAATAACAGCTTTTTACTAAATGCATATGAAAGTATGTACGGTACTAAAAACAAAAAAACAATTTTTAAAATTTTTGTCTGTCTGTCTGTCTGCCTGTATGTCCGTCTGTCTGTCTGTCTGTCTGTTTGTTCCGGCTAATCTCCGAAACGGCTGGACCGATTTTTACGGGACTTTCACTGGCAGATAGCTGATGTTATAAGGAGTAACTTAAGCTACTTTTATTTAAGAAAAAGTCTTAGGGTTCCGCGCAAAAAAAAATCCAATAGTAATAAATCCCACGCGGGCGAAGTCGCGGGGACAGCTAGTTTTTAATTATATCTTACACTATTTACGTAGTTAAACAAATTTATTAAAACCATATAAACGTTAAGCGATATAAATGAAATATACATAAACTCAGCTTAAAAGAACATCAACATCATTTAAAAAAACTACATGTGTTGTTTTACTTTAGCTTATGGAAAAGCTGAACCGTGGTAGCTCAGATGGTTAGCGCTCGCTGTAAATTTCGTAGTACGCGAGCAACCCGGACTCGATCCCTGCCGGGACCAATGAAATTGTTAATTGCAATTTTAAGTGCTGATTTACCACGTGCTCGGCGGTGAAGGAAAACATCGTGAGGAAACCTGCATGTCTGAGAAATAAGAAAAAATAATATTTCGAAGACATGTGAAGTTCGCCAACACGCATTGGGGCAGCGCGGCGGACATTTCCTTGCCCTAAAACCCTCTCAGCAATGAGAGGAGGCCTGTGCCCAGCAGTGAGACGCATATAGTCTCTAACTTTAACTTTAACTTTATAAGGAAAAAGGGGGACGCACTCTACCTTTTGATATGGAATTAGAATTGCAGTTCAAATAATGGTAAGTGGCCACTGCAGTCTATGGACATCTGCAACTTAGAAATATTTTCATAGTATCTACATCTATCGTTAATGATTATTAAGAATCTAAATGCAGATGTGTTGATACCCCTGAGGAATAAGATGTCATTCCTCGTTACCTGTAAAAAGGTATCCAGTTCTATTCTCCTACCCTATGAAGCATAGGGGCATTATGCTGCAATTTTGCCCTAGTATTCCGTGAGAGTGTGGCTTTAACACATACTCGAGTTATTTTATGCATGATTGTCGTGTGTGTGTGAACGCTGAATTTATCAAAAGGTAGTACGACTGCTTTAGTTAATTAGACGGTAGGACTCCTCTTTTGCCTAGGGGTCCGTCTACTGCACTACTGTGTTCCAATTTGAAGAGCACAGAGAACCAGTATAAACTACAGGCTGTCAGGCATTCCATCTTAGTCCACACAGGTGACAACGCATCTACATTTTGATTCTTGGTCTGGAATAGATGTAGATGTCTATTGGCTATATCAACTACTTACCATCAAGTGAACTGTGTGCTCGTTTGCCACCCTTATTCTATAAAAAATAAAAAAAATTACATATTCTTATTTTTCCGTGACAAATGTCAGAAACACTGCGACATAAATCATCTGGAATCAAAAGCGTTTATGTAATGTATAAACATTTAAATACATAATCACATTTCGTTATAGGTCGATTTGTCAAAATTAACTAATTCGGTTAGTATTTCGATAAAAACTAGAATAAATAATACATAAATATAAATCATCTATTTCTTTTATTTTTGTGTTCAGTGAAAGGATTTCAAACCCACACGCATTGTAAGTGGTGGCATTCAGTTTGATGAATGAAACACTAAAATGCTAGATTTTAGTAATAAAAATCTACCAACGAAAGAGAAAGTTGCTAAAAATATTTCGACGGTGATGTCAATTCTAAATATGGAATAGACAAAAGCTATATTTTTTATTAATGGTAACACGTATTACGTTATTCGATTCGCGCCAATTACATAAAATGCGGATAATTGTCCAGATTATACAAGAATGTAGAAATAATACAATTTATGTTTTTTTAGTTCCATTAAATATAAAATCGATAATTGATTTCCTTTACTCCGAATAATTTTTTATCTGTAATCTACAAATCCGGAAGATTTTTACCGTCATACTTCACGGGGGGTAAATAAAAATTATTTTATTTACGGTCATCATGAGATAGGTAAATATGGTGAGATAAGTCATCTTTTTTTATAGAATTAGGGTAACAAACATGCAAACAGTCCACCAGCAGGGCTAGCATGGGCAGGAGACAATTTTATCCCCGGGGAAAGCATCCCCTCGCTTAGTTTTATCCACCCTTCGAGAATGGGCACACCGGTGGATATAATATCCACAGTAGATAAAATGGGAGATAGACTTAGACTTAGATAGATTTTTTTTGTATGAATATAAACTTAAACCCAAAGAAAGTCCAATGAACTAGGATAAAATTGTCCCTTTAAAATGTCAAAAAAGCATAATTTTTATCTTTCATTTGGCTCCATGCTACGGAACATATGTCTACTCGTTATCTCAAACGGGATATACTTCTCCCCGTTGCCGTGGTTTGGCATGAGGACAAGATAATTTTATCTCTTGTCTGTGGATATAATCGGGGGATAAATTTTTTATCTCCAGCCCATGCTAGCCCTGCTGATGGTAAATGGAAGCTGTGGCCCATAAACATCTACATCTATCCTCGATTAAGAATTAAAATGCAGATGCGTTTGTCACCCCTGAGGACTAAGATGGAATGCCTCATTTCCAGTAAAAAGCTGGTATTTTGTGAGAGCGTGGTCCTTCCCCGGCCGAGCCGACCCATTCTTGCTACAACTATAATATAGTTGCAGCGTGGCTCTACCACGTCAACAAACTTGCATGGGAATACTTGCGGTGCTGGCAGCCGATGGGTACCAATTGTAGTGAAAAACACGTATTCAATATAACATTTACATACATTTTATATTTATTAATGTTAATTCTTTCATTTCATCCTATCAAAGTACACTGCTGTACATAGGCCTCTCTATAGATTGCCTTATAAGGAAGGCATTTACACGCTTGGCAGGCGGGTTGCCAACTGCAGTTTTATATTTTCTAATTTTTATTAGGAGAACGCTGCTGCCCATCCCTTGATTTGTGTCCCTTTGTCGCCTCTTTTTTATGTAAGAGGGGGCAAACGAGCATGCGGCTGATCTGATGATAAGTAATTACCGCCGTCAATGAACAACTGTAACACCAGAGGAATTGCAGGTGCGTTGCCGGCTTTTTATAAAAGAGTAGGCTCTTTTTTTTAAGGTCCCTAAGTCGTATCGGTCCGGAAAACCGCTTGAAGTAGTCGATTCCACGAGGATGTTGTGCGAGGAAGGAAACTCCGCCAATCATTCAGATGGTATGGATGGTATCGTGAGGTTTGTCGCAATGTGCGATAATGAAATTTAGCTGCAGAATTAATTCGATCAACTCCTATGAGCACTCTCTCCCCGTGTTAAATTTGATAGAACGCAAAGGGTACCAACATCTCTTCGCAGCGCCAGTGAGTCAAGCCGATCAAAAAGAACTCGGTCGTTGGCGATTCGAGCTACTCAGCTCTGGATGCGATCAAGTGGAAGGGGATTGCACTGGCATGCCAGCTCGTGATAGCACGCACGGGACGATTTAGGGTAGTGGATACCCTTATCACCCAAATTTCACGGACGCACATCGCGTAAAAATCCACGATTCCATCCACACCATCTGGATGCTTGGCGGTCTACCACTGTGCGTTTTACTAGGAGCTTTCTTCCTCGTACTACTTTTTTTTTTAAAGAATAAGGGTGACAAACGAGCACACAGTCCACCTGATGGTAAGTGGTTGGTGTGACCCATAGACATCTACATCTATCTTCGTTTGCGAATTTAAATGCAGATGCGTTGTCAGCCGTGAGGATTAAGATAGAATGCCTCTTTTCCAGTAAAAAGGGTCTCCGGTTCTCTACACTCACCATACGAAACACAGCAGCATTAAGCTGCTATTTTACGCTGGTATTCTTTGAGAGCGTGGTCCTTCCCCGGTCGAGCCGACCCATTCGTGCTACAACTATACTATTAATATAGCTGCAGCATGGCTCTATCTCTGCACTTCTCTGTGGAATTGTTTACCACCGGCGATTTTCCGGACCTTCAAGAAAAGAGCTTACTCCTTTCTAAAAGGCCGGCAACGCACTTGTAATTCCCCTGGTGTTGCGGTTATTCATGGGCGGCGGTAGTAACTTACCATCTGGTGAGCCATATGCTCGTTTGCCCCCTCTTCTATAAAAAAAACACCGCCACTACACGGTACATTGTCACTACGAGTAGTGTCAATAATTTGCATTATTAATATGATACTTTAATATTTTTGGTAATATCATTGCGGTACCCATTTGCCCCTTTCAGAAAGGATAGGATGTATTTACCATATTGTATTAAAATGTTTTGCATTGACACTTCTCTCAGTTGTGAGTTTAGGTATTTACATTTGTTATATACGAGACTATATTGTATCCGAAAAAAAAAGAGATATTTAAAAAAACTAAAAATTTATAAATGGTATTTAATTATCTTAGAACGCCACATTAATATATCCTACCGAGGCGAAGCCGGGGCGGGTTGCTAGTCTTAATAGGCAAGGTTTCAAAACTTTCTGAACCTTGAAGTACACTGCATCCATATTAAATACTGCATCAATTGTTTATTGTTGCCTATCTAAATGACTTCAATCCTACGCACATCAGCGTTCAATGCAACTATAATAAGAGAGAGGTAAAGCCCTAGTGTGGGTTGCTACTTGCGTAGACACTTTGGCGGCCTCTCATCTCAGGGGTACCTCGTTTAGAGCCGGGGCGGCATCAGAGGCAGCTGAACTGAGTAAGTGGCGCAAATATGAGTCTCTGACTACATATTTGTGCCATTTGCTGTAGGGACTATCGGTCCGTGGGGTCCACGTGCGGTGAAGTTCTTAAAGGAACTCCATCCGCGGCTGGTCGTTGCTGCTGGTGATAAGAAGGCTGGCTCTTTTCTCGCTCAAAGGCTAAGTATAGCCATTCAGCGGGGAAACGCAGCCAGCGTTCTTGGCACGATACCACGGGGAATAGGAATGTTTGATAATTAAATTACTAGTTTTAGTTTTTTTTAATTATAGTTTTTAATATTGTATATTATGTTATGTAAATAAATGTATAACTTATAAGTATGTAACTATAATAATATATTAAATACCTACATCCAATTGGAGGTTACATCTTATTGAACCGTATGCAAGTGAAAAAAAATCTAGTGTTGGTACTCCTTTTGTGTTTAGGAATCCGTCTGAGTCAATATAATAACAGGCTGTGAGACATTCCATCTGAGTCCTAAAAGGTGTCGACGCATCTGCAGCCATTTTTGTTTTAAGTTAACTGCAGGTGTTCGTAGACTCGGTAGCGACCTTTTACCAGAAACGGGCATTCCATCTTAGTCCTCAGGGGTGACAACGTATCCGCATTTTGGTTTTTAATCGAGGATAAATGTTGATGTTTATGGGCTACAACTTCCATCATTTACAACTTACCATCAAGTGGTCTGTGTGCTCGTTTGTCACCCTTATTCTAATATAAAAAAGTTCTTTGGTTACTTCCGCTTTATAAAGAAAAAGTTTATTTTGTACGTACTGTTTACGCATTAAATCTTCTTTCGTTCGTACTTTCAGAAAAAGTTAAGATGTGACCTATATGCTTTTATGCTTTCCACTGCCGAGAAATAGGCCTCATCTAAACTCTGAGGCATATAGGTATGTGTACATCTTTTTTTCCCTTACATGTTTTACTACCTCACTTTTTCTTTAATTGTAATGTGTCATATGGGTAAATGCAAGTGTTGGAATTAATGTCTATATGTTTTACTGCTGATTCATACGTGGAAAGGCGGTCAAGTGGTAGATTTAAGAAGGCTTTCGATATGACGATTAGAATAGAATAGAATAATTTATTCAGAGTAGGTTAGAAGTAGTTTTTATTGAAAGTCATTTTTAGGGTTTCGTACCCGAAGGGTAACCAACGGGACCCTATTACTAAGCCTCTGCTGTCCGTCCGTCCATCCGTCTGTCTGTCAGCGGGCTCTATCTCATATCCGTATTAGGTAGACAGTTAAAATTTCACAGAATGTATTTTGTTGCCGCTATAACAACATTAAATGCACAAAGGCAAAATTAAAGGTGCCCCTTTAATTTTTAATTTATTTTTATTTTTACCTACTATAAATATAGAAACGTGTATTACGATGGTACGGAACCCTTCATGCGCGAGTCCGACTCACACTTGGCCGATTATTTTACTATTACTTATACGAAAGGAATCAAGACCGCATCCCACAAGGCCTTAGCCCAACGCTCAGCCACTGACTAACAGTCTTCAAAACGTGTCAATGACAAATGGGTAAATGACCTAATAATAAAATCCAAAATCACCAAGCATGAAATCTAAGTAGCCGGATCTTGAAATTATATATATTTTTGGGAAACGCATGACGTCAAGCGGATTTGGCGATATGAATCAGATCTTATTGTTGATAAATCGGTCATATTGTTAGTTGATTTAATTTAGATAAGAAATGAAATATGACCCTTTGAAGAGAATAGATTGTTTTACTCAATTTGCATTATGATACGAAATAGGTGATTCAGAACCGTGCTTTGTGGCATACCTTAGAGAGGCCTATGTTTGGCAGTGGACTTGTGAAGAGCTGTTATGATGATAACGATATTTGACATCTATCCTCGATTACGAATCAAAATGCAGATGCGTCGTCGCCCGTGAGGACTAAGATGGAATGTCTCGGTTCCAATAAAGGTTATCCGGTTCTCTACACTCACCATACGAAACACAGCAGTGTTACGCTGCTATTTTACGCTGGTATTCTGTGAAAACGTGGTCCTTCACTAATATAGTTGCAGGATGGCTCTACCACGTAAGATACTAGATGGTAGTCTGTGTAGTTAACCACTATACTACCATTTCTGCCGCCAAATAGCAGTATACTCATACTGCTGTGCTCCGGTCCGAAGGCTATAGTGAGCCAGTATAACTACAGACTGTGAGCCATTCCATCTTAGTCCACACAGGTTACGCATTTATAGCCTTCTTTGTTTGAAGTTACCTGCAGATGTCCATGGTACGCAGTAGCCACTTACCATCATGTGGACTGTGAGTTCGTTTTGTCACTTCAGGTTTATAAATAAAGTCTTTATTCTTTACTGTATCGTAAAAAAAGCCTTCATCGGAAAGAACCAGCAAGAATCCCAGCAAAAGTTTTTAACACTTTTTATAAATAACATAGGCCGTATTGAAAATGACTTTTTACTTTTAACACTGTTTCGGAAAATTTCTGATCTGGAAATCCCCGCGGGAAACCCAGTGGAGATTTTTGTTTCATAATAATATTTTATATTGAAGTTTGAAATAAAATGTACAATTAAATATAACAATAGTCTCTGTTTAAGAAATATTTTAAACTTGGTAATAGATCTTGTATTATTATGTTACTACGTTTTTATTAACTCGCTTTCGTATACTATTCATTTCGAATATAGTAATTGACTTACTTCTCGATGAGCTAGAGATTTGAAATTTTGAACATTGCTCAGAATCGGATGACAATGTAAGAATACGTGGTATATTAAACATTGGCTTAGGACTTTGTTATAAAAGCGTAGCATATTTGTCATACGAATGAATTACAAATTCTGTGGAGTCCAGTAGTAACTCATAAGGTACGTGAGGGTAATATGGTCAGCTTAAGCTTTGCCGCCCTATAAAACCAAAACTAGGAGGAGGACAGGGACAAAAATACAATGTACTATACTTAACTAATATACTAAGAAAAAAATAGCAAACAAGCTTTGGCAATAATTAGGAATACTACGAAAAATCAACTCAAAAAAACTAACTACACTACATAATACTAAAATCGACTAAAATATTAACTATAATGTCAACTGTCAAAATGGAGTCGAAAAAGCAGCGCCCTTTTGAACCTTTATTACTAGATTGACTGATAAAGAGCTATCGTATCATAGAGCCATCTATGCAAACAAGGCTTTAGTTTTTGAGTTATAAGAAAGTGACCATATTAATCGGATGACCATATTACCCTTACTATATTATTAGTTTGTGACTGCTTTGTTAATCTAGTGATCGTAAGCGCTACTACTGATCGCGGATTCGAATGTTAGGTCGAGCCAAAATCAGTTAATAGGTTTTCTGTCAAGAGATTGTCAGTAGCAGGCCGGAGAGGAAATTAAACGATGCTTCACCTCCGTGCTTCGGAAAGCATGTGTTGGTCCTGCGCCGAAATCTGTCTCCCGTCGTGTCGCATTTTTCGTCCCATCGGACTATTAGATTGAGGGAATAGTGAGTGCACCTGTGTTTGCGCACATACTCGTGCACTATGATCCTGTCCTACGCATTGCTTGTCTCCATTGTGACTGGCCGCCGTGACCAACATTCGGTCTGGAGGACATTATTATATTAAACGTAGTGGCACTTACCTTGCTCCTAGTGCTTACGGAAGGTATATACATACTTTTTTTTTTCTAAAAGACTTACACCGGCAGTTTCAATAAAATTAAAAAAGAAAAAATAGGTTTATATAACTGGTTATTTATAAAATTTTAAGAGACTTTAAAAAGGTTATCTATCAATTCGACCGTAAGTTTTTTCGTAACATGATATCTCCGGTTACGTCTTAATTGAATGATGTAGTTCATTTTTATTTACCGGTAGAATATACTTGTGTGGTTATGTATTTTCGAAGTAATATTTCATATTAATTAGATCAGAAACGAAAACCCAATCAACGGATATTCCTAAAAATTCTTATATGTGTATTTATAATTTATATATGTATGTGTGTATTTTATGTGTAATATATTTAGTATACTTGAAATGTTTTTATATATAAGTGATGTTTAATATTTGTCCTAAAAACTTTATTTATAAACCTGACGTGACAAAACGAACTCACAGTCCACCTGATGGTAAGTGGCTACTGCGTACCATGGACATCTGCAGGTAACTTCAAACAAACAAGACTATAGATGCGTAACCTGTGTGGACTAAGATGGAATGGCTCACAGCCTGAAGTTATACTGGCTCACTATAGCCTTCGGACCGGAGCACAACAGTATGAGTATACTGCTATTTGGCGGCAGAATTGGAAGTATAGTGGTTAACTACACAGACTACCATCTAGTTTCTTACGTGGTAGAGCCATGCCTGCAGCTATATTAGTGGTATAGTTGTAGCACGAATGGGTCGGCTCGACCGGTGAAGGACCACGTTTTCACAGAATACCAGCGTGAAATAGCAGCGTAACACTGATGTGTTTCGTATGGTTTCGTATAACTTTATTTACTTATAACGCAACTTCTCGATTGATATTCTGCCGTGGGTGCAGTAAAAGGCGACAGATGGTAATAAAACAGTAGATGGGCAACAGCATGTTCCTGATAACAACTCAAAATAATCAACAACTGTGGTTGCCACTCACTAATTGTGGCAACTATGACAAATATCCCCCAAATATGCAAAGTGCCAAATATCCCACAAATTTGGGAAATATTAGGCAATCTATGGGGAAGGCTTTGTAATGTAGAAAGGTGTTGAATGAGGAGACATGTTGCTATATGTTAAATAATTATCTTCCTTAGATTATATTTAAGCAAGCTACTTATGTATACTCTAAGGTCTCTTCCATTACTCTGCATTTATTTATTTTATTTATTTCTTAATGCCTTACGGCATTCTTTACCAGTCAACCCGACGAAAAATGGAATAAATAAAGATGTTGGTAGGTGCAAATTAAGGACAACAAAACATAACTTATAAATAAAAACATTTCAACTATACTAAATACATTACACATATAAGATATATATATATATATATATATATATATATATATATATATATATATATATATATATATATATATATATATATATACACGGTGAAGTCAATTAATTGGTGTTTACCTCTAAATAAAGTTGTCGCACCAATCTTTTAAACAAAAGCTTATTCGTAACTTCCTTGTCATCAGTGGGTAAGGCGTTCCAGAGGAGAATAGCCTGAACTGTGAAGGAAGAATTAAAAAAGATAATTCTATGTTCTGGAATACTAACTTTAAGTGCGTTAGAAGGACGAGGTTCACGGCGGAAATAGAGTAGAAAGTTGAAGTTTTCTTTAAGATATGGCGGAGAATTAGCATAATTTAAGATGGAATAAAGTGTCAATAAAATTCTGGAGCAACGCCTTTGACGTATGGTGACCCATTTAAGCTTAGAACAGTAGGGAGATATGGTCGTATTTACGTAATTTAAAACAAACCTTATACAACTATTGAAGGCGCTCCAACTTGTTGAGAAGTTTTTTGGATAGCACACATCAGCATAATCAATAATGGTAAGAATGAGGAATTAACAAACATGAGCTTAGTTTTGAAGGGCAGAAATTTTTCAGACGATATAGGAACGCAAGTCAGCAACAACTTTACGTCTTATTTCAGATATTTGCAATCTCAGTTCATAGTTTGATCTGTATGCAAGCCGAGATTAACTATTCATTCATTGAAAGGATATCCTTTGTAAACCACAGGTTCAAGGTTTCTATAGTTAATCAAATTTAAATTTAAATTTATTAATGAATAACTTTTCATTTAATAACAATATAAACTTGACATCTAATTGTTATAATTATAATAATATAATTAATTTAATAGACATAAATAATTTAATTAAGAAATTTTTGACTAGAGATAGGTATTACCTATCCAAATACAATTTAAGACAGATAGCAAATGTGCTATCTTATTGTTTATATATTAACTCAGCCAAGGACTTGGCTACACCGACATCTGCTTCTTTTGAGCAGTGGAATGACTTAATATGTAATTTGGAATCAGTTCCAAGTAATTTAAATTAGAAAATGAGACAATAGAGGTAATCTCTAGCAGTTATAATAATTTAAATAATTTAGAATGTAACTTACAAAACCTTCATTGTATGACTCCACAGAGTGATAATAAAATTGTTTACACCTGGTGCATCAGAATATACAAGGCATGATAGGCAAAGAGCTAGAAATTGAATTGTTAAAACAATATTCATATTTTATGTATTACTGAACATTGGTTAAAAGATTATAACATAATGTTTAATTTCAGTAATCACCTGGTGGTCAGTTCGTTCAATAGAGAAACGGTTTTAAGAGATGGCTCGTTAATATTAGCTAGTAAATTATTATCATGTAAGGAACGTAAAGATATTGTGAGCCTCTCTGTTGAGCGAACTGTAGAAATGGCATGTGTTGAGTTTGAGCACCTCATTGTTGTGTGCGTCTACAGACCCCATGTTCTATATACAATACTTTTGAAAAAATTATGGAGGAAGTTTTTGTTAAGCAATAAACAGAATAAATCTGTTGTAATATGTGGAACTTTAATATCAATCTCTAGAAGCTTCCTCCACCAATATTAAATTTAGATCATTGTTTAAATCATATGGTCTTTTTAATTTATTTTTAGAGCCAACGCGTATTACTGAATGTAGTGCAACATGTATAGATAACATTTTTACAAATGTTAAGCCGTTGCATAAATCAATAATTCAAAATTGAGTTCTGATCACTGTGGACAGTTAGTTTCGTTACCTTATGTTCACAAAAAGCAAGTAGATGAGAAAATTGTGTTTGTTCCTGTAAATGCACGTCGCTTGGAGAAGTTTAAGTAACATAGTGAAGAAACTTCCATCACTTTCATACCAAAATGATCCTAATTTTTGTATGGAACAGTGTTTAAACTTATTTGCAATGAATTTGATAATATTTTTACTTCTAAAACGTTCTCCTTGAACAGTCGGAAGGCTTTCAATGAATGGGCGACAGTAGGAGTCCATAAGAGCAGACAAAGGTTATATGAACTTTACCATGAAAGGTCATATAACCCTAGCGTCAATTTAGGGAATATGTTAAAAATATTCAAAAATATTTAAAGGTGTGCTCCAAAGCCAAGTCTTTGCATTTGAGCAACAAAATTAAGACGGCTTCTAATAAAATTAAAATGACGTGGAGTATAATTAATAGTGAAACTGGTAGGTCAACTCTCATAATTCAAACTACCGGTTGAGTTTTAACAACAAATTAACGGAATCAGATCAGGATGTTGCAATGGTTTTGAGAAGTATTTTACGGATATTCCGATCTTAACCACTATGTCACTGAATTCTTCTCCTGCCGTCGCCGAATCATTGCTTAAACAAAATGTAAATGCGTGTACAAAGAATTTTACATTTCATAAAATATCATCAAAAGATATTGTAAAATATTTTAAAACTATTGATGTTAAGAAAACTGCGGATCTGTGGGGCATTTCCGTTAAAGTTATTGCGTCTATAATCGATATAATCGCGCCTCAACTAGCTATTATTTTTAATACTAGTATCGAATATGGTGTGTTTCCTGATTTGATGAAGCATAGTAAAGTAATACCTTTATTTAAATCTGGTAGTACATTAGACCCCGCCAATTTTAGACCCATTTCTGTACTGCCAACACTAAGTAAAATTTTTGAAAAAATTATTCTTGATCAAATGTAAATTTTTTTAATGTTAATAATTTACTTCATAAAAATCAATTCGGTTTCACAAGGGTCGCTCGACAACTGATGCTAGTGTTGAGCTGATTAAATATATTTTCAATGCATGGGAGAATTCGCAGGATGCTTTGGGTATATTCTGTGACCTATCCAAAGCCTTCGATTGTGTTCACCATGAAACATTAATCAGAAACTACAACACTACGGTGTAAAGTAATGCTCTTAAATTAATTGTTTCATATTTAAGTAACAGAACTCTTCCGGGTCGATAGTACAAATGGGCGTGCCTCAAGGCTCAGTTCTCGGCCTTTCTGTTTCTTGTATATATTAATGACTTACCTTACATAGTAGGGGATAACCATAATATAGTATTATTGCTGATGACACTTCATTAATTTTCAAATTAAAACGACAATTATTAAAATATGACGAAGTAAATAATGCTATATCTAAATTAGTAAATTGGTTTAATGTTAATAACTTGCATTTAAATAGCAATAAAACGAAATGTATGAAGTTTATGACTCCAAATGTCAGACAATTAAATACTAATGTAATTTTAAATGGGAAGAACTGAGTCTTGTCGATACCACCATTTTCTTGGAATAACACTAGACGCGAAGCTTCAATGGAGCTCCATATATCAAAGTTAGCAAGCAGACTTAGTTCTGCAGCATATGCTGTAAAAGATTAGAAATCTTACCAGTGTGGAAACGGCTAGACTTGTTTACTTTAGCTGTTTCCATAGCATAATGTCGTATGGTATTTTGCTATGGGGACACGCAACTGACACTGAAATTATATTTGTTTTACAGAAGAGGGCCATAAGAGCAATCTATGATTTAAAACCTAAGGAGTCGCTCAGACTAAAATTTAAATTAATATATTAACTTTGGCCTCTCAATACATTTATGAAAATGTAATGTACGTACACAAAAATAAAAGTAGTTATACAAAAATAAGTGATGTGCATTCTGTAAATACTAGGAACAAACACAAGCTAGTAGTACCAGTTACTCAACTCCACCGAGTCAGTAATTCATTCTTGGGGCGATGTATACGCTTTTACAACAAAATCCCAGAAAATATACAAAATTCGACCTGCTCAAAATTCAAAACTTTATTAAACATAGTTTGTATAAAAGGGTTATTATAATGTTAAGGAATTTATGGATGATAATAACCTCTGGGAATGAGGTGTTCGCTGCCAGCTGTTTCTAATTTGTTTTGTGTGGTTAATTGTGTAATATATTGTAAGCTGTTATTTAAAAAAGTCCGCTGGGTTTCTTGCTGGTTCTTCCAGGACAGAGGTTTTTTTTCGAACCAGTGGTAATTAGACAAAGAGTGACTTTCAACAAGTATTATTTATAATCTATATTGAATAAAAAGTTTCTGTTTCTGTTTCTGTTTCAATCTTATCCAGCATCCTAGAACTACCTACAATCATTACTGTGCATTTCAACGGATTCACCGAGATACCATGCCTGTACGACCAGACTCGGATAGCATCAAGATCATCGTTCAGCAGTCTTATGACGTTATTGATGTCATCGATACTAGATCGTACGTATAGTTGAAGATCATCTGCATACAGCATTTAGCAATATTATACAGGGTTATTTTGCAATAACCGGCCAAATTTGCGGAGAACGTTCAGAATAAGTAATATAGGCAAATGGTGAAGAAAATTAAAAAAAAAACTCAGATATTCTGCCCTTTTTATCTTTTAAATTCAAAATGTGTGGTAATGCATTATTTTGACTCATTGTCATTCATAAATATGTAACGCTTATTATTTTACTACGCACGCACACATTCGTAAGGGTCACTCAGTCGCCAAAAAGGTTGTGAATTGAATCGCACACACAGGAGCGCGTAGTTGTTGCCCATAAATCACTTTCAATTTGGGATGATTACAAATAAAAGTAGAAGCCTAATTTGCTCGTATTTTCAAAAAATGCAATAACCGTAAATCATTACTTATATATTTGAACTTAAGTTTAAAATTTGGCTACTCTTTGAAAAATAACCCTGTATTATGTCATGTGGGCTACTGCAGTCTATGTACCGCAGTGAATTTTTGGTGGGTTGTAATGAATGGAAATGTTAAAAATCAGCATTAATTTATTTAAGGTTTTAAAACTGTTTGTTTTTCCATATTAAAAAAATTAAATCAAATAAATTCCATAATTAATAATAGGATAGGGTGACAAACGAGCACACAGTCCACCTGATGGTAAGTGGTTGCTGTGACCCATAGACGGCTACATCTATCCTCAATAAAAAATCAAAAGGCAGATGCGTTGTCACCCGTGAGGACTAAGATGGAATACCTCGTTTCCAGTAAAATGGTTCTCCGGTTCTCTACACTCACCATACGAAACACAGCAGCTTTAAGTTGCTATTTTACGCTGGTATTCTGTGAGAGCGTGGTCCTTCCCGGTCGAGCTGACCCATTCGTGCTACAACTGCTACTAATATAGCTGCAGCATGGCTCTACCACGTATAAGCTCTCTACACTTTACAAGGCATCATCAGGTGAAATAGACTCTGTGGTATACCGCTTAGTGACTAATAGACCTAATAGACCGCTTAGTGACTTAGCTGACAGCAACGCAGAGTCTGTTTACTACTGGATATGGGTTTCTTCCATTGTAAAATGACTTGACTTAATCGTCACGTGTGGCAGATAAATTAACAGACGTGAGCACCTTTGACTCTGCTGCCCGTCGCCAATATTACCTATATTATATATATATATATATATATATATATATATATATATATATATATATATAAGAGAAATAAGCAAATGATTGAACCGACCAATTTGCCCAAAGAATTTTTGCAAATGGTGAAGAAAAGTAATAAAAAAAATCTCAAATTTTCTGTCCTTTTATCTTTTAAATTCAAAACGCGTGGTAATGCATTATTTTAACTGATTTTACTGCGCACGCACACACATTCATGGTCGATTGGTAGGCAAAAACGTTGTTGCCCATAAATCACATTCGATTTCGGATAACTTCAGATAAAAGTAGGAACCTTATCTCATATTTTCAAAACTGCAGTTACGGTATGTCATTATTCATATATTTGTACTTAAGTTTAAAATTTGGCTACTTTTGAAAAATAACCTGTATATATATATATATATATATATATATATATATATATATATATACCTCAGAGGGGTATTTGTCATAGCTGCCAAGCTTGGCAAGCTGGTTAGCAGACGGTTTTTTATTTTTAGTCGTTATTAGGAAGACGCTGCTGCCCATCTCCTGATTTGTTTCCCTCTGTCGCCTCTTACGACACCCTAGGGGTGATATGGGTTAGTGGATATTCTTACACCGTCACTACACGGTAAGTATAATTTTACATATGTTATACGAAAAAAACATTCGTGCACCTCGGAATCCTCACTATCATAAAGCTCCCGAAACGTCGGGAATTAAAAAGTTGAAATTAAACGCGGTAAAATCCGTAAAATTAGTTTCATTGAAAGAGTTCTGGGTTCTAGACCACTCAAGTGGTGTTTACTACTATGCAATATTTCTGGGTTGTTCTGCACTATTTTAAGCTAGGTATTAATTAAAATAGTGTATAACAGATCGTCAAACTGCTCGCCGAGCGTGACAACTTGCAGGACGTAAACTTTACAAACAAAAAAAAACTTAACTAAATATTTTAAAAAATCTAAATGACAGGGTGAGAAATTGTGTGATAAGAGAAAAGTGTGGTTTGCAAGATAATGCTGTGACCAGGATTAAAAAAGTAATGCTTCGGTCGTTTGGTTATGTAGAAATAATGAAGGAGGAAAGAGTGACAAAGCAAAATATTGCAGAAGTGAACGGCAGAGTCGGAAAGGGACGCCTTAGGCGAAAGTTTATCGACCAAATTGGCGATATATTGAAAATGGGCCAAATTAAGAGTACCCTTAACCGACGAGCGTGTATGCGTAGGTATATGGATGTGGAGGAGGCGAGAGAGGTGTGTCAGGATCGTGCCAAATGGAAGTCCATAGTATCTGCCTACCTCTCTTGATAACAGGCGTGAGTGTTTATGTATGTATTATGTCTATTAAAAAAAATGGATTGCAGTTGCAGCACCAAAAAGGCCACCAACTCAGCATAATGCAGCGCTTATATTCTGTCGGAGCCACACAAATCGACTCGCGAGCAATCGCTGTACATAATTTTGTACCTATTTTACTCAATCAAAGTTAAGAGTAAATCTAATAGATATATATATATTAAATATTATGATTAAAAAATCCTTCCTACAACGGGAGAGGCCCACGTCCAGCAGTGGACTTTTGGGAGAGCCGAAGAACAAGAAGGTATAAGAAATATAGGAGGCCTTGTGATCTTTATGGCCTTTCCGATATTCGAACCTTGCAAAATCGTCAATTTTATCTAAATCCTTTCGAAACAGGTCAATGCCTGTCAAGATATTCAAGCGAATATACAAATAATTTTCGTTGGCTAAAGTAGGTCTAAAGATTTTCTTGTTTCCTTATATAGACCGGCTTAACATCAAAATGTCAGACCCTAATTGACAGCTTAAGCCTTCAATAAATTCATCTTAAACTTAAAGAGGATAGATCTTAAATAAATATTGGTATTATACGCATATAAAATACCTAATCGTTTTTAGGCTCAACTTGGTAAATGGACGGTTTTCCCTAGACGGTTTATTGCATCGTTGGTCTAGTGATCATTAGCGCGACTGTTGATAGCGGATTCGAATTTCGGGTGAGCCAAAGTTAGCGATTGGGTTTTTCTGTAAAAAATTCTCAGTAGCAGCTCGGAGTCAGGAAATTTGGCGGTGATTCACCCCGTGCCTCCAAAACCACTTAAAGCCGTTGGTCCTGTGCCTCATCTGTCTCCGGTCTCCGCCGGGATTTCGTCCCATAGCGCTAGAGAATAAGGAAATAGAGAGTGCATCTTTGCTTGCACTCTCGTCCTGCGCAGATAGTGACGTGATCATTGCAGAAAACCGCAGTGAATACCATTTCCTGGCGGGGCGTCATCTAATCCGATAACTGCAGGTGACTCGCGTCGTTTTTTCTCGCTCATATGCATTGGTTGCGAATTTTACCGTCCGCGCCAGTTCAAACTCAATCCCGCTCAAATAGGTGGTCTTATTTCATTCATACGCGCCACTATTAGGAGAGAAAGGATCTGTTTTGAGAATACACAAAATATAACAAATAACCGCAGTAGTAGAAGTACTCTCTGAACACCAGCGTGGAATACCGGCTTAATTCTGCTGTGTTTCGTATGCTGAGTGTAGAAAACCGGAGACACTTTTTGCTGGAAGCAAGGCATTCCATCTTAGTCCTCAGGGGTGACATCTGATATATAGATGTAGATGTATATGAGCCACAGCATCCACTTACCATTAGGTGGACTGTGTGCTCATTTGTCACTCTAATTCTATTAAAAAAAACAATCTAAGATATAATAGTTTATTCGCCAAATATGTGCGTAAACAAAGCATTTTTGTGCTTAAAAACGGGCACCTAAAACTGTATCAAGGTCTTATTACATAATTTGAATGTTTTTCATTTCCCAATACGATCAGAATGCTTCTGATTTTAACTAAAAGGTTTTGATACATTCGCAATCTAAGAAAACGATCCATTGATTGCGATAGTTAACGATTTAAAGACAAAATAACCAGTTTTCTAAACGCTACAACATAATTTTACAAGCGAAATTACGAGATGATTTTTATTAAATAAAATAAAATTTGATTGAATTTAATCGTGTGTAGCACTGGGAGCCCCAGCCCAGAGATGGGAACAGTATTCCATGTGAGGCCGAACCTGCGCCTTGTAAAGTTGCAGGCGGTGTACCGGCATGAAATACTGTCCCGCGCTGCTGAGCAGGCCAAGCTTTTTAGAGGCCAATTTGGCCTTCTCTTCCAAGTGACCACGAAACTGCACGTCACTCGATATGTCGACGCCGAGGATTCCGATACTGCCTGTGGCAACAAGGGAGAGGAGAGCATGCACCGTCTATAACGACCTTGACGCTCCGATCAGCCAGAAAACTGGTGATCCAATTGCACAATTTCTCGGGAAGCCCATAGGAAGGAAGCTTCGAAAGAAGCGCTTTGTGCCAGACCCGATCGAAGGCCTTCGCTATGTCCAAACTAACGGCCAATGCCTCCCCCTTGGACTCGATCGCCTGCGCCCATCTATGTATTAGGTAAACAAGAAGATCGCCAGCTGAGCGACCCCGACGGAAATCGTACTGGCGGTCACTAATCAGCTGGTGCTCCTCAAGGTACCGCATGAGCTGGCAGTTAATAATGGACTCCATTATTTTCGAGAACAAGGAGGTGATGGCGATAGGCCTGTAGTTGGACGGATCAGATACCGCCCCCATCGTCCGACGGTTTCTTTCCCTTTCCCCCTAACCCTCGGCAGTTAGGTCTCCCTTGCCGAGGGCTTCCATCTGGTTGGGCTTTTATTTATTTATGTATCATTTATTTATTTAAGTTAGTATATTTAATATATATATATATATATATATATGTTTATTTATCATTTCATTTTATATATTTATTCAGCCCAACCAGATGAGAATACTTTATAAATACCCCTCCATAATAATAATACTGATTTATTTTCTCACCACAATAGTACATACTAATTGTACACAATATTAAAGTATTACCTCAATTTTATACTGTGGGAGAATGGAGCATAAGCCAGGCTTTACGCCTTTCGCCATCCAAAAAACATTACCCTCCTTTTAAGGCAGTCGGGTAAAACCTCAAACATATCCGTCTCGCTACTGTAGTAGAAATAAAATAATAAAAATAAACGAGCTGTATAATTCTGTATCACCCGTTAAAAGGCTATAAAACAATAACGTATGGTAATAGGCCATAACTTCTGTTTTACTACACCTGAGCGTTTTACGTTATTCCAATGAATCACCGTGTTATTTCTCGGTTTTTCCTTATGAAGAAATGTGATGGGAATAATTTTAAAATTTTACTAACGACTCGCCCCGGCTTTGCATAGATGAGATCTATTAATTCAAAGACCATTTATATTATCAATTTATCGTTTTTTTAATAAAATTTTTTCTTATACAATATAGTCTAAATCGCTCCTGGCATTGCCTCTATCTGCTTGAAAAGTTTCATCACAATCACAAAAAAAATTAAAATGGTTATTAATGTCTTAATATCATGGAAATAACCCACTGAGCTTAATAGAAGCCACTTATTTCAATATTACAAATCGACACTACAATTTTATTTATATGATGTATAGATTAAAGCTGTGTCAAGTTACAGACTATAAAACTAACGGGTAATTTTTAGGTAGACGTATAACTATTTTTAACGAAATTCCTTGTGATGTTACTGATTTGCCTTTGCATGTTTTCAAAGCGCATGTAAATAGCATCCTTAAGGAGAAAGTATATTATAAATTAGACGATTATTTCAAAGATAAGAATGCGTGGACATAATTTGTTTTTAACACGCTTTTATTAGCTTCGCGTGTATCTATCTATCTATCTATGTAACGGAATCTTTTAATGTAATTTTCACCTTCTGGACTAGTATCAAGGACCGATGACAATACAATAATTTAATAACTTTATCCTAGTATTCTGATCAGGATCACCAGGATAAAATAAAACTAGTCTTTACGGATTTTATCGTGTATATTAACTTATTTTATATTCCTGAAGTTTCGAGCACTTTACAGCACACATGGTCACGGGGTGGACTAAGGTGTTCGACATCCCAATGTCATAGTTAAACCACGGCTACCTCCAGATTAAAATTATTAATTTTTGGTCCGATCCACGTAGCTTTAAAATAAAATAATTATCAAGATAATTACAGTTCATGATCAATGTGTCTTGTTTAAGCTTTTTTAGGCCCGTATTAATAAACGTTACTCAACGACGAACTCAAGTGTGTAATCATTACGAAATCAGCATCTCAAGATCATAAACAGAAGAAAATAAACACATGAAAACAGTATCTCAAAATGCTGTACTTAGGAATACTGTTCTGTGACTTGCACTTAAGTATACACACTTGAGAGTCGAGTTTCGTTTATTAATCAGTGTGGCACTCAGCTGATATCGTAAACCGCAACTTGAGATATGTTTATTAATAAGATCATATCCTCAAGATTGTACTCAAGTGCGTGTACTTGAGCTGAGTAACGTTTATTAATACGGGCCTTAAACTCTGATATTATTGATTAGCTATGTATATATTTTATAAGGTTAAATTGCAACTATTAGGAGAAAAATAGTCTACTTGTGAGTTTCTCGCCGCTTCTTCTCACAAGGTCTCCCCGCAGTAGGGACTTGTTTGAGCAATGGTGTAGCTTTTGCTTTTCGAAAAGTGCTTTCTAAAAGCCTATTTTTTCCGCCAATAGTTACACCACCATTGACGGCAGTGTATTTTCAATTTCAACACAGTTGCTTTTCTGTACACAATCTATTTTATAATTTAGTAACTGTTTTAAGAGGACATACTTTACTGCTGCGATTTGATACAGAGTGAAGTGCTCCTCTTAATTTATAGTCAACATAGATTTAAAATATATATATATATATATAACTAATACGCACATACAAAACTAAAACAAATAATAATCCTTTGTGTCTCTGTTGTAACTGTACTTTTGTAACATTTTACTAATGGACCTTAAAACTAAATGCAACATATTATTCATTCTTGGGGCGATGTATATGCTTTTACAACAAAATCCCAGAAAAATACAAAATTTGACCTGCTCAAAATTCAAAAACTTTATTAAACATAGTTTGTATAAAAAGGGTTATTATAATATTAAGGAATTTATGGATGATAATAACCCCTGGGAATGAGGTATTCGCTACCAAGCTATTTCTAATTTGTTTTGTGTGGTTAATTGTGTAACATACATGATTGTAAGCCGTTATTTAAAAAAGTCCCGCTGGGTTTCTTGCTGGTTCTTCCCAGGACAGAGGTTTTTTTCCAACCAGTGGTAATTAAACAAAAGAGTGACTTTCAATAAGTATTATTTATAATCTATATTGAATAAAAAAGTTTCTGTTTCTATTAAAACTAAGACTTTTTTTATCACAACTAACAAATATCATCTACTATTGTCATTATGTGTTTTGTTAAAGGCATTGAGACTATTTACAATTATTTTGATAAATTTATTAAACGATTCCAAAGTTGCTTCCTTTTCCATCAGTTCTAATAAGATATAGGGTGACACACTGAGGTTTTTATCTCGTTTATTATCTCGTGATTAAACCTATACTTAGAGAAAGCAGGACATTGTTCTATGAGATGGGCCAGCGATTGAGACGAGGTGCCGTCGCATGGGCACTTGTCGTCGTCTGTGATTTTAAATCTATATAAATAAGATTTATGAAATCCGTGATTTGTAAGAAACTGAGTCATATGAAAACTTGTGGATATTAAGAATCTAAGTTTTTTAATGTGTTCTAAACTAGGTAATAGTTCTCTAGTGTATCGGCCTTGTTCCGCGCTACCATATCTTGCTTGCCACGCGTTTAGTTTGTCTTTTTTGATTCTGTGCTTGACGGTAAAGTAATCCGGTTTTTTGTGTAACCTGGCCCCGGCAATAGCTGCTAAGTCAGCTGCCACGTTACCAGTGATGCCAACATGACTTTTGACCCAAGCCAGGTCTATTCTGCCTCTATTGCATGTCTTGTGTGTGTACATAATATGTATTTGTGTTACAATTAGGTGTGTGTTGCTTCTGTTGCTGATTGCTTTTATGGAGGAGAGGGAGTCCGAATATATGATAGTATGAGGAAAGTGGTTGGCGATTGCCCATTTGCATGCATTAAGAATAGCGAGAAGCTCTGCTTGCAAAACACTGTAGGTATCATACAATTTATACTTCTTTGTAGTAAACGTTTTATTGCGATTGCAGCAGACGAAAGCAGCACCAACGGTTCCGTCATCCTGCTTGCTGCCGTCTGTGAAGATAAGTGTTTGGTTCTGCCAATGCATCAACTTGTTCTTGATTATACACCAGTTTGGACTTAACATTGATTGTGTGCGCTGGGTGGAGAAGTTTGTGGAAGGGCGTAGGTTTTTCAATAGTTATATCGGCGGGCGTGTAACTAAGGCCCGTATTAATAAACGTTACTCAGCTCAAGTACACGCACTTGAGTACAATCTTGAGGTTATGATCTTATTAATAAACATATCTCAAGAAGCGGTTTAGGTTTACGATATCAGCTGAGTGCCATACTGATTAATAAACGAAACTCGATTCTCAAGTGTGTATACTTGAGTGCAAGTCACAGAACAGTATTCCTAAGTACAGCGTTTTGAGATACTGTTTTTATGTGTTTTTAATTAGCAACGATCTTGAGATGCTGATTTCGTAATTAGGGCGTATCAAATGATTACACACTTGAGTTCGTCGTTGAGTAACGTTTATTAATACGGGCCTAAATGTTTCGGTGAGTTTCGTACGTTCGATGATATGAACTTCTTTTACTTTTAAATCTAACGGTAACATGTCTGCCAGGGCTAAGGCAGCAGGCGTTGACACTGTACGTAAACCCCTAACGGCTCTGATTGCAAATCCTCTCTGCATTCTTTCCAAGCTCCTCCTGATGTACTTCTTGTGAACAATGTGTCCCCAGATACCTGCAGTATATGTGAATGTTGGTTCAATCACTTGCTGGTAAATGATACGGACATTTTCAGGGTGAGCTCCCCAACTTGGTCTTGAGAAGATACAGAGGGAATTAAAATTCGGGTTGCCTTACTGATGACGTACCGGATATGACTGGTAAATAGAAGCTTCTCGTCAAGAATGACTACCAAATATTTCAATTCCTGTTTGAAAGTAAGAGTATGTCCGGCCATTTCAATTTGTGCACTTTTAGCCTTTGGTGTGAACGCTAGCATTTGGGTTTTGGAAGGTCCGAATGTTTCTTCACGCCAGTTCCCCATTCACTTGCAATAGATAAGGCTTGGTTAGCGATGGTTTGTATTTTGTGAATGTCGAAAAGAGCCCAGCTCTCTTTCTTCCCTGGCTTGGGGATAATCTTGACATAAGCCACCTTCCACTGTTTGGGGAAATGCTGCAGTGTTAAGCATCGGTTGAGAATGTCAGTAATTAGTTTGGGATAATTCATGGTGAACTGATGGCATATGTCTGAAGTAAAATGGTCAATACCGGGAGCTTTCTTGGAGTTAATTTGCTCGAGACACTCCAACACCTCCTCCTCAGTGAATGGTGGGTTATCGTCAGTGTCAGGTAGCTTAGTCAAGTTTGCTCTGAGCCAATGATGTCGGGGTTCAGTGTCATCAGAATCATCTGGGTAGAAATGGTTAAGCAATGCCTCAGCTGTTTCTTTGGCAGAAGAAGTGAACTTGCCATTCGATTTTAAAGTGGCTGGAGATCGTCGCGGTGCGGTGACTTTAAGGAGCCTGTTGGTGAGCGACCAGACATTTTCTTTAGTTTGTAAATTACAAAACTCTCTAAAATGTTTAGTGGACTCTGTTTTTAACTTGTTGGAGTATTCGGTCTTTTTTGCATTTCTTTCGGATATTATGCCATCTAGAGGAGTCCCTGCTGTTTAAAGGTATGAAGCTTTCGATGTAAGCCTATCAATTCACGCTTCATAACTTCACGTTACTCGGACCACCATGCGGCTTTGAATTTACTTTCTGACCTTTTATAATGCATACTTTCGCGACAAGCTGAATGGGTAATTTCGTTCACAGTAGCAATTAGTGTTTCTAGTTCATGTTTGTTGAGAGTGGAGATGTCAATTGTGAGAATATCTGACCTAGCTATTTGAGTGTGTATGGTCTCCTTAAATAGAGGCCAGCAGGCTTTATTCGACTTATATAAAAAGGTGGAGGTATTATTTGTGTAATGTGAGGGACTGTTAGGTAAAAGCCTAGTTTTAAACGACTTTTAAATTAGGAGGAGGTTCTCAATTCGACTATATTTTTTTTATGTGTGTTAACTTAAAAAAAAAATCTGGGTGAACTGATTTCAATGATTCTTCTGGCCTGATTAATAGTTTTTGAGTTATTCTTAATAATTTATATTGAAGTCAGTTGTATAAAATTTTAAATTTTAAATTATTGAAATGAAACTTCTTTATCGAAGTAGTGGATAAATCATATTTGAAATGAAACACAAATGCTTAATGCACGCAGGTTCTCAACTGATGTTGGCGGACATCAGGTAAACCTATTGACCTTTAGGCGGTAGAAATCTAGCGAAGGCTATTCGGCAAGTTCGTAGTTGTAGGTATACGTTGGTAGATTTAAAGCAACTTTCGTGCAGCCTACTATGGGTGACTTACCTTCCGATAGAACTCACTTAGAATTCCCATTTTTGAGCACCGGATTAGATTATTGCTGGCCGGTATAATCAATCGTAAGGGTAGAGGCAGCTTAATAAAATCTTATATTTGTATATTTGTTTGTTTAGCAGTGAAGGTTCTCCACTTAGAAGTCGTCACGGATCTCACGAAGGAGGCATATCTCGCAGCCTCGGTTTGTAGCTCGACGAGGAAAACCGCAGCGCATATATCCAGATATCGGTACCACCTTCGTAGGTGCCTGTAATGAGCTCTCTTCTATTCTTAGACACATGTCAGATGACATAACTTCAAACACCGCAGAACAAGTTATAGAATTTAAATTTATCCCAGGGTATTCTCTTCATTTTGGCGGACTGTGGGAAGCTGCCATAAAGTCAGTCAAACATCATCCAAAACGTCTCATGAACCTCACTCACTTCTTAAAGCTTAAAAATGGTCTGACTGAGATTGAAGCTGTCCTAAATTCCAGACCTCTTACACCCACATCATCAATCCTACTGATGTAACATATTTAACTACTGCGCACTTTCTTATTTAACGGACAACTACCTCAGTTCCGTATCCACAAATCAAAGACAGGCATATCCACTCTCTAGCTAGATTTACGCGAGAAGAGAAGATAAAACAACATTTTTGTAAGCGTTTTGTTAATGATTATATACATGTCCTACAACAAAAGAAGAAATGCCGCATCTCTTGTGGGGACCTGGCTATAAAACAAATGGTTTTGGTGAAGGAAAACAATCTTCCCCCACTGTTTTGGC
Source organism: Parnassius orleans (assembly GCA_029286625.1). Taxonomy (NCBI): domain Eukaryota; kingdom Metazoa; phylum Arthropoda; class Insecta; order Lepidoptera; family Papilionidae; genus Parnassius; species Parnassius orleans. The sequence continues at coordinate 353,399 of JAGSMP010000116.1, read as the reverse complement.
TCCTGGGGCGCGTCACGAAACTTGTTCCGGGACAGGATGGCGCAAGAGTAGCTGAAGTCAAGACCAAGAAAGGGCTTCTTCTTCGGGCCTGTAATCGTCTCGTTACATTACCAATTGAAACAGAAACAGAAACAGAAGTTTTTTTATTCAATATATGTAGATTATAAATAATACTTATTGAAAGTTACTCTTTTGTTTAATTACTACTGGTTCGAAAAAAAACCTCTGTCCTGGGAAGAACCAGCAAGAAACCCAGCGGGATTTTTTTAAAATAACAGCTTACAATCATGTATGTTACACAATTAACAACACAAAACAAATTAGAAATAGCTTGGTAGCGATCATCTCATTCCCAGGGGTTATTATCATCCATAAATTCCTTAATATTATAATAATCCTCTTTATACAAATTTAGTTTAATAAAGTTTTTGTACTTTGAGCAGGTCAAATTTTGTATATTTTTTATATTTTCGGACTAGACCACTTCAACGCCGGGGAGCTTGTTGCGTTCTACCCACAGAACACAATTACTCTCTACCAAGAGGTTCTACCGTGAATCGAAACGCAACAGTGACAAATAGCCCGTATCTATCAAAATTTGAATTTTGAACGGACGAACAAACGGTCAATACGGTTCAAAATTCATACAATATTACAACGTTACACATTAGTTCTTTGCATTCATCTTTCAATATAGACATTTTGTTTCATCCTTAAGTTAGATTTCAGTTATTATATGCAAACATAAAATCATTAAAGGCATGATTTTCATTATTGATTTCATTTAAATCAATATATTCATCACCCAAGAGTTCCTGCCGCATTCAGGATCAGGATCTTTGGCAAACATGGTAAGAAATCGAAAAATACTATGCTTAGTCCTTTTTAAAAGGCGCCGGCAATGCACCTGCAATTCCCCTGGTGTTGTAGTTATTCATGGGCGGCGGTCGATACTTACCATCAGCTCGTTTACCCCACTTCTATAAAAAAAAGAAAATTTATAAAATAAGTGGTATTTGATGACTATCTTAAATCTAAATAACGTCACATCAATAGATCCTAGTATGAAATAAGAATAAATGAGGGCATTGCATTATTATCAATTATCAAAATGGGGATGAGTCGCTCGCGTCCGTAGGCTTCGACCACCTAACCCTAGGCCCACCCTACACGTGTCCCCCGGGTGGTGCTAAACGAGCGACAAAGCCGAAAGGATAGACTCGGCTCCTCGCCGTATGGTAGCGGCGTAAAATCTACCACCCCCTTAGATCGCACCATGAGCCAACACATTAAAGAAATGGCCCCGAGTTCCCGGCGCCCCTTTAATGGGGCAGGGGTGCGAAGAATCTCCGGGAGTAAAACCGGCGACGAGGTTCGCCACCCGTCACGTTCTGTCTCCCGGAGGGGCGAAAAGTGGATTGCGGAGGCCCGTCTGGCTACGCTGAATGTATGTGGAGCAATGAATGATAAGATGGATGAAATATGCGAAATGATGAATGATAGAGGAATAGATGTGTTATGTGTAAATGAGACGAATGAAAGGGAAAGGATGCCACTGCACATGGCATGTATACCGCTTACTGGTCTGGTGTAGACGAGACCGAGCGGGCATGCCAGGGAGTCGGTGTCATCCTTTCAGAAAGAATGGGTCAATGTGTGAAAGAGTATGAATGTGTAAGCCCAAGGCTGCTGTGGATACGAATGAAAGTGGGCTTAAAGAAGTTGTTTGTGCTAGGGTGTACGCCCCAGACATGTCTAAGCCCTTATATCCGAGAGCAGTTTTGGGACATGGTAAGGATGGTGTTGATGAAATGTAAGGGAAATGAAAATATCATTATGTTAGGAGATTTTAATGGAAGGGTTGGGGTGAAGAGGTCTGGTTATGAAAGGATATTAGGAATGTTTGGCGATGAAAGTGTAAATGAGAATGGTGAAGACCTCCTCGCCGTATGTGAGGAAAATAATATTTTTGTGACGAATACTTTCTTTCGCCATAAGAGGATGTATACATGGGAAAGAGGTAATGATAGAAGCATGATAGATTTCATAATTGTGGATGAAAGAATGCGGAGCGCAGTGGTAGATACAAGAGTTTACCGGGGATCCAACGTAGGGACGGATCATTACTTGTCTTATGCCGAATTAATGGTCTATTCAGGCGTTGGCGGCATCGGACATCTATGTCTACCACTGCGTTACAGCGTATAAGAACAGAGAGGTTACAAGATGAAGGTGTGAAAGAGAAGTATAAATGTAGACTGAGGGAGAATATAAATGGTTTGAATGAAATATGTATGAATGATTTAGACCTGAAGACTGTATGGAATAATGTTAAGAAAGTTTTGGTGGATGCAGCCACCGAAGTATACCACATACTTCGGTGGCTGCATCCAACATAAGTAAGAGAACGAATGAAAGGAAAAATAATAGGTGGTGGTGGGATGATGAGATTCGGATGGAAGTTGAAGCAAAGAAGAGAGCATGGCTAGATTTACTGGCAACCAAAGCTGGTAATTCTGGCGGTATGAATGATGAGATTGAAAGAAAAAGGCAGACTTTAGACTTATAAATAAGAGTAAAAGTTGTTGAAAGGAAAAGCAAGAAAGAACGGATAAGAATGATAGAAGGATATCTGATAACTTCCAGGCAAATATTAAAATGTTCTGAAACTCGTAAGAACTGCTAGGGGAAATTCAAAACAGCCCAGAATTAATGCTATACGAGACGAGAATGGCTGTATGCTGAATGATGAAGTTTCAATTTAAAGAGATGGAAGGAATACTTTGAAAGCGTGTTTATGAGTGAAGGGTCGTCTGAATTAAGTGAAAAGAAATTCCAAAAGAAGTGGAGAGAGGTAGGAGATAAGTGTAGATGAAATAATGAAAGCAATGAAAAGCATGAAAGCAGGTAAGGCAGCCGTATATGATAGAGTATCACTCGAAATGCTAAGGGCTGGAGGGAGTGGTGGTAGGCCAGCTGTACACCTTGTTTAATTTATGTTAGGAACTGAAGCGGGTACCGGAAGACTGGTGCAAAGCCGTTATAGTCCCAATATATAAAGGAAAAGGGTCACAGCAAGACTGTAAAAACTACCGTGGTATCAGCTTGCTTAGCATTGTGGGTAAACTGTATGCTAAGGTGTTAATTGAAAGAGTTATGGAAGAAACTGATGGAAAAATTTGGGATGTGCAAGCTGGATTTAGAAAGGGAATGGGGTGTACGGATCAAGTTTTTTCCATGCGCATGATTGCGGAGAAGTTTTTGGCCAAAAACCAGAAAATTTTTGTGCTTTCATGGACTTGGAAAAGGCTTATGACAGAGTGGACAGGAATGTGTTATGGCAAACACTTAACTCATTTGGTTTGAGCGCTGGTTTGATACAGGCATTGAAGTCTCTTTATAAGGACTCTAGTGCTTGTGTCAGGATCAACGGGGTCTACTCGGACTGGTTTGGCATCCAAAAGGTGTCAGACAGGGCTGTAGCTTCCCTGGCTGTTTAACCTATTTATGGACAGTTGTTTGCAAACTTTGAAAGTTGAAGAATGTGGGTTGAGAATGGGTGAGTTAACCGTCAAATGCCTTTTGTACGCCGATGATCAAGTCATATTTGCATCGTCGGCGGCCGAGTTGCAAATGATGGTTACTTTAATGAACCGATCATTAAAAGAAAGAGGTATGAAAGTGAACGCAAGTAAGACGAAAGTGATGGTTTTGAAAGAGAAGAAAGTAAAACGTTATGTGAAATAAGAATAGAAGGAGTTGATTGAGCAAGTGGATGAGTTTGTATATTTGGGATGTTTATTTAGCAGGGATGGTAGATATGATATAGAACGACGAGTGAACGCAGGAAATAGAGTGAATGGGGCTCTACACGCTATTGTGAAGAGTCAGAATGTGTCAAAAAGGCACGTTTGGCAATTGTTAATGCTGTGTTAGTCCCTACTTTAATGTATGGTAGTGAAAGATGGGTCTGGCAGAAGAAGCATGAGAGTAGAATAAATGCTGTAGAAATGCGGTCATTAAGGAGTATGCTAGGCTGAATCTGAATGACAGGGTGAGAAATAGTGTGATAAGAGAAAGTGTGGTTTGCAAGATGACGTTGTGACCAGGATTAAGAAAGGAATGCTTCGCTGGTTTGGTCATGTAGAAAGAATGAACGAAGAAAGAGTGACAAAGCAAATTTATGCTGCAGAAGTGAACGGCAGAGTCGGAAAGGACGCCCTAGACGAAGGTTTATCGACCAAATTGGCGATATATTGAAAATGGGCCAGATTAGGAGTACCCTTAACCGACGAGCGTGTATGCGTAGATATATGGATGTAAAGGAGGCGAGAGAGGTGTGCCAGGATCGTGCCAAGTGGAAGTCCGTAGTCTCTGCCTACCCTCTGGGTGACAGGCGTGAGTGTTTATGTTATTATATCAAAATAGGATGTGACGTAAGAATTTTCGGCTTAAGCTTATAGGTAGCGCAAGCTCATTGGTAGCTAAAATGTCTTTATGCAATCAACACCAAAAAGGGTTGTTTTCACATTCGAGAACTAAATCAAAATGTCGAAATTTACATCTGAGCACTGCGTACATTAGAGAATTGACTACCAACTTCTAATTTGATTTCAGTTGGGTTCGAATCCATTGTAAGTGATAACATAGTGTGTCATCGGGTATGGTGGTGTTTGGAATGTCCACTTAAGTCCAACAGTGGCGTACATCTAAATCCAACAGTGGTGTAGCATGTATTGCTGCCGCTCGAAGCCGCTAGGGCCGAAAATGCTAACTGGGAAAGATTTGCAATTTCAGCATTCCACGTCACTGAAGTCTACCACAAAGGGCACAACTAGGATTGCCACATTTATTTTGAGAGATTAGAATGGCCGTATAAAAGTCACAAAAATAAAATATTTTAATCATTTAATTATTTTTTTAACTGTTGTCAAGTTTATTTTGTCAAAATATTATTTGTATTTTAGTTTAGTCATGAAAAAAGTTCAGAAATATAGATAATTTAACTTATTGTATGCCTTAAGCGCGAAGCGCCAGGGCCTAAAAATCAAGATTCCAACGTTTTGTCGCATTAAATTGTATCTAACAATCATATTGTACATATAAATAATATAAAAAGCACATTGTCAGAAAGTTAAATGATTGTTGAACTTATTAATTTTTTTTTAAATCGATTAATTGCTATTTTTACATAAAAAATTGGTTTTAGTGACTTATGGTGCGGATTTATCAAGTCCGAATGGAGGGGTAAACACGATAGCTTTTGAAAATATAAATTTTTGAACTCAATCTATTTTTTAATCTCTTCATCTATCATGTGGAAAGCCATGGAATGTAATGGCAGTTTAATTTTGTTTTGTTTAGTTATAATTATTTTTTTTCGGCTGAGAAATCCCAAAATTTTCGGTGTTTTGAGCAGCCTTGTAATAATTTATTTTACTAAATATACTGCCTCACTCACTCACTTCGGGCTCAGCCGCCGTCGTGAGTGGATACTGTATCGGTTGTTTGCAGCGGCTTGTGCTCAAAAAGATCGCTGTACAAATACAAAATATTCGAAAAACCAAATTTGATATATACTTGATTATTATTATAATCACAGATTTGTATTACAATATTTTAAAAGCACAGAATAAATAATAGTACTACGTACTAAAAGTAAGTAGGATTTATATATAAATATACTTAAATACGTCTTGGAATGATGATATGATGATCATATGAGCATTATGAGTCGTACACTTGGATTTACCAAACATTTTTTTTTAAATTGAATTTTGTCATAAAATTATCGGCAAATTGGAAGTATAATAATAAGGTTATTAATGAACACTTGTGTGTATTTAAACTACTTTAAAAACTTTACGTATAATCATGTTATACGTAATTTTTTTAATGCGCTTAAGGCATACACAATTAGATTTATACCAATAGTTCATATTATTTTACTATTTTCAAACATATTTTTTATATTACTTGCAGGATTCATTAATATTGTACCACTTTGAAATACTTTGAATGCATAGACTGGTGTTGCAGATGTTCGTGGGCCGTCGCCCGATCATCGTCGATCGCTTACCATCAGCCGGTGAGCTGTTTGCTTTGTATGCTCGTTTGCCTCTTCCATAAAAAAAAACGTGAGAAGTCGAAGAAAAATAAGTAGTAAGTAGATCGTTTTGGATCAAATTGATTGTTTTTCTATTGCCGTCGTTTCACTTTTTTGTATTGATTACAGAAAATACCCTTTTTCTACCGACTTCAAAAAAGAGGAGGTACTCAATTCGACTGTATGTTTTTTTTATGTGTGTTTTATGTGTGTTACCTCATAACTTTTTTTCTGGGTGAACCGATTTCGATGATTCTTTTTTATTTGAAAGCTGGTGCTTTTCTTGTGGTTCCATATAAATTTGATAAAGGTCTGACTAATAGTTTTTGAGTTATTCTTAAAAATTCATATTGAAGTCGGTTGTAGAAAATTTGCAGGTTGTCAGGAAGTTGGCGGTGTCTCACCCCCGTGCCTCGGAAAGCATGTAAAGCCAATGGTCCTGCGCCTGAACTCTCTCCGATCGTGTCGGTTCACCCTCCCATCGGTCTATGAGGGTGAAGGAATAGAGAATGCGCCTGATCTTGCGCATACACTTGGGCACTATAATCCTGTCCTGCGCAGATGGCTACTCTCCGTTGAGGCTGACGGCCGTGACCGAAATCGGTCTGGAGGACATTATTATTTACTAAAAACGCCAGTATAAAAATCGAACCATTCATGTAAATATAGTACCACAGTATTATTTTAATTATTATTTTTTTAGTTCTTCATATTTAAATCAAATACTACTGAGGAAAAACACCTACATTTATGAAAAAAGTATTTGAGCGTCTTTTTTAATTTTGTTCAAAAGTAAAAAGTATATTCAAATATTAAGTATAATAGTTTTATAACAGTTTAGGTAACAAACCTCACTCCACAACCAAATCTGATTTAATCTAGCATTTAAGCCCACAGCGTAGACGCCATGACGTACTCTGAACTCTAGGCAACGCAGGGCCATCAAACCAGGATCTCAACTAGTTTTATTTTCTTTCAATTTGTAATTTAAAAGCGACATTATGTTAATTCGCAGTGTGGAATGTCCTGCCATAGTGACGCATATAGGTAAACCACAACAGTTTTTCGTATACAGAAGTCTTTATTCGCCTACTGCACGGATACATATCTTTAAAATGGCGCCTAAAATAGATTTTTGGACTTTTTATCTCAAGTTATTTAAATATTATGTTTAACATGAATATAATATGTGATTCATGGACCTAGCGTGTTTGAGACATGAGCAACAAAGGGACAAAAATACTCATGCTTACGATGCAAAGAACAGGTTTCTCGTTTATAAGAGGATTTTCTGATTTTTTTAACTTATTGTAAACCAATGCTTGTCACTACCTAGTGGTGCTGGTGGTGAAGAAGTGATGATGATAAATCACCATCTTAGCGTAACAAAAACTTATTCACTAAGAAGAAGCATAAGTTAAGCCGATAGGATGGAAAAACTTAGAATATCGACAACAAAGAGGTGAAGACCTGCCGACCATCTATTTGACCACTGGTGGAAATAGTCCTCCCCTTTAAGGTGAAGCCATGTGATTCCTGCGTACACTCTCCGAAATGCAAGTCTGATTATGATGCAGTTAGTCTGCTGCCCGACTCCAGTGCGTGTTGTCAGACTTCACGTTTTTTTTTAATATTTAGGGTGACAAACGAGCACACATTCCACCTGATGGTAAATCAATGCTGCGGCCCATAGACATCTACACCTATCCTAGATTAAGAATCATAATGCAAATGCGTTTTCACCTTTAAGGACTTAGATTGAAAGCCTCGTTACCAGTACAAAGGGTCTCCGGTTCTTTGCACTCACTATACGAAATACAGCAGCATTAATCTGTTTCTCGCTGGTTATTCTCAGAGCGTGATCCTGCCCCGGTCGAGCTGATCCATTCGTGATGCAAGAATAGTATAGCTGCAGCGTGGCTCTTCCATTTAATGTCCTCGAAACGTCATTTCCTCGAAACAATTTATTTCTCAGATATGTGACTGTTTTATCATTGTATTTTATCATTACCCGACTGCCAAGGAAGGGTTATGTTTTTCGCGCGTATCTTGTATGTATGTTTGTAAATTTCTTTATTACCTCGTATCTTCCAAACCGCTGGATGGATTTCGACAGTTAATTCGCCTTAAAAACCCAAGTGTTCTTAGATAGCTATTAGAAAAAAATAAACAAAATGGCGGATTTTATGCGCGAAATAGTAATACGTTAATAAAAAACCAAAACTATAATCCAAACCTATCGAGTAGGGTATCAAAATAAAGTAAATTAAAAGGGGATTACAAAAATATATGTTTTTAAATTTAATTAGGAATAATAAATTTGCTTAAAAAGTTTTTGATAGCGTAAAAATGGGCCATGTTTGTGTCGGACGTCGTGCCCACATATGAAATTTAGTTCATAAGGTGTGTCGGGACACTAAAAAGTCTAAAATAAAATAAATAATTTAAAAAAATCAAAAACCGACTGCAAAATAGACAAATTAAAAGTAATATACTAAAAAGACCGAAACAAGATTGAGAATAGAAAACAAAATTAAAATAAACTATAAACTAAGTAAACTCTACTTCGATTTAACAGACTATATATTATGAGCTGAAAACCGAAGTAAAATACCCGTATTAAGTTTAGTAGCAGGCGGGACCCAATTGCAAATTATAAACCGAAAGAAAGTTAATGGGTTTTAATTATTTATTTTATTATATTGTCTTCAACACTAAGCACGTGGAAAATTAGCATTTAAAATTGCAATCAACAATTTCAGTGTTGTCGACGGGGATATAATCTCGGATCTTTAGAGTAGGCACTCAGCGAGCTCTTAGCTCCTGAGCTATTAAGTTTAAGCTTAAAACTTCTTTATTCAATTTAAATTATTTTTGAATGTGTTAAAATTATAACGACTGATCTATTTCTAAAGAAATATATACAATATAAAAACTTATAAAAACTAAAATTATAAACTTAAATTATCATACAATCCTACTCCCCGGTTTCAAGCCAATAACGTTGGCTGCATTTTCTCACTGAATGGCTATACTTGGCCTTTGAGCGAAAAAGGACCGGCTCTCTTATCACCTGCAGCGACGACCAGTATCCGCAACGACCGGCGATTTTGTCGGACCGATACGACTTAAAAACCTTGGAGAAACGAGCTTACTCCTTTTTAAGAGGCCGGCAACGCACCCGCAATGCACCTGGTGTTGCAGTTGTTCATGGGCGACGGTCGCCACTTACCATCAGGTGAGCCCCATGCTCGCTTCGTATAAAAAAGTATTGAAAACTGACCGACTAGAAATAGAAAAGGGAATTGTATTAAGAAAGGAGGAAACAGTAGCTACCAGCAGGAAGTTAAATCGTCATAATAAAATGTTTGGAACTTAAAAAGGAACCGTACAACCTTTCAAAAATGTTTATAGCATTTAGATAACAGTTATAAACGACCGTAAAGCGTTATTTTATTTATTGGCCATAAAAATCTCCATTATTCATTCAGGAGCTTTACATAACCTTTTTAAATTCAAGTTCGGTGACTTTATTTTTGCGTTTGCTAATATCAGGGTACAGATAATAATAAATTTGTATTTTTATTGTTACTATATTCGCATAGTGGTTCTCTAGTCGATATTAAACTACAATTAGAAGCAACTTTGATATTACACAGGTACATATACATTACGCCTGTAGCCCTCGATGGGGTAGGCAGAGTTCAAAGAGCAGCGAGCCACACGGACCACGTTTAGCAATAAAATATGGTGAGTAGATGGAAACTTATGAAAGAAGTGATAGGTAGCTAGTCCATCGCAACACAGTTGACACATTCTTTTTTGTTTTAAGTAAGTCCCACATGAACATGGGACCTATACTCGTATTTAGAACAAAATGAGGATGTGGTTTTTGATATTATATGAATTATTTGCCGCTTAGCCATTGTAGCTCAGGAGTCAAGGGTCTAAACACTCGCCGTAAATTTTAAACAACCTGGGTTCGATTCCCGCCGATACCAATGGAATTGTTAATTGCCATTTAAGTGTTGATGTATTTCGTGCTCAGCGGTGAAGTAACTCATCATGAGGAAGCCTGCATGACTGAGGAATGTACTATTTAAAGGACTTAGAGCGTTTTCTAATATACCCATGATGATTATGGACGATGATTGAAAGAAACGTTACCCCCCAACCACTTAGCCTTTTCTCTTGTATCGTGAAGGCGTTTAACATAAAATAATTCATATAATTATTATTATATTAATTAATTATTACAACATATAATAATTATTATTTTTCCAACTTTATATGGGACCACCCCTGTTTTACCCACCTTTTTAATTTTTTTATAGGATAAGGGTGACAAACGAGCACACAGTCCACCTGATGGTAAATTCATACTATGGCCTATAGATCTCTATATATCCTCAACTAAGAATCAAAATGCAAATGCGTTATCATCTCTGAGAGCTAAGATAGAATGCCTCGTTTCCAGTAAACAGGGTCTCCTGTTCTCTACAATCAACGTGCGAATTTCACGCTGGTATACAGTAACAGTGTGGATCTTCCCCGGTCGAGTCGACTAATTCATGATACAACCATAACATGGCTCTAACATATAAATACCACGTGCCTTCTCCACCACGTCTCATCTTTCTTTTGATCTTATTTTTTTGCCTCACATTGCCAGTTTGATCAACGTATTTTTTTGTCTTGACTTGTCTGAGTATTTGATACCAGCCGAGATTATTATTTGAGGTAATAAACTAATCATTTGTTTACCGGTGTGGATTTTTAAGCCAGTCAGTGACTAACTTCAACGAAATCTTCATAATTACAACTTAATTTTTACGAAACAAAAATATAACTTAATATTCCACTAGGACTTCGCCATACCCATAAAAGTTATGACGGCGGTTGGCCAACCGAACCGTCTAATTAAAAATATTTACATAAAAATTCACACAATTCGGATCAATGTCACACTTTTACGCAATTTTCGAGAGCATCTTTATGCCTGTGACACGTGCTTCTGTGCGCGTTTCTTGTTAAAGTTATACGAGTATGAGTGACAAGAGCATACAGCCTAGTAGATTGTAAACTCGTTTGGTACAGCAGTATAGGACAGAACGGCATCGTTGGTCTAGTGGTCGCACAAATGCTGTTCGTGTGGTCCCTGTTTCGAATCCCGGTCGGATCAAAAATAAGTTACTAGAGTTTTTTAACAAGAAATTCTCAGTAACAGCCCATAAGAAATTGGTGGTGTTTTTGTACCCCATACCTCGAGTAGCTAGTAATGCCATTGGTCCTTTGCTTGATCACTCTCCGGTCGTGTCGCATTGCCGCTCTTGCTTGCTATTGCTCTTGCACTATAATCCTGTCCTGCGCAGATAGTTGGTCTCCGTTGACTCTGACCGCCGTGACCGAAATTCGGAGGACATTCTACATTAAAAGTCCTTCCTGAGGAGACCAAAATTCCATAATAACGCATCGTATTTTTGCAACACTTTCGTCCCACGCCTTTTGTTATATAAAAGTAAAATTCAACGCAGCCTTAAACGTTTCGAGCATAAATATTGTTCCTCTATTTAAGGATATGGCGTACGTTGCTCGCGCGTCAAAATTAACAAATTCTTATTTATATGGGACAAGTAAATATTAAAATTATCGCAGTTGACAAATGCGTTGTGTCGTCTGACATTGCAATAAAGATTTGTTATCCTCGGCATATCGCCTTAACTGTTTGTTAAAATGGTCCACCTTCAAGGCAAAGAATAGGCTTTTGATCTAGGGTGTTCATAAAGTCAGATTGCAGTCAAGCCGTGGCTTCATCCATACATCCATTACAGCTTATAAAAGACCTCCCCCATAGATTGCCCTATTGGTTGGATATTGCTATAGTTACCACGACTGCCCGGCGGCTTGGCAACTACAGTTTTTATTATTTTGAGTTACGCTGCTGCCCATCTCCACTTTCAGTTTTCTCTGTCGCTGCTTAGGACACCCACGGGACGATATGGGGTAGTAGATGTTCTAACAGTAGCCCTATCACTACACGGTTTGTGTCTTTGCCTTGGGTGAGTCTTGGCTTGAAATAGGTAAAGTACTCCTATTCAAGTATTGCAACAGAGGGCGGGAAAACTCCGTACACCAGAACTATTTATACGTGTTGTAGTACTTTTAGTGCTCTGTGCCTTTTTTTTACATTTACAGCCCATCAAAAGTCCACTGCTGAACATAGGCCTACCCATAGATTGCCTAATAGGGTGTATTTTTTATATAGTGTAAGGGTGACAAGCGATCACACAGTCCACCTAATGATAAGTGGACGCTGCGGCCCATAGACCCCTGAGGACTAAGTTGGAATGCCTCGTTTCCAGTAAAAGGTCTCCGGTTCTTTACATTCACCATACGAAACACAGCAGCATTAAGCTGCTATTTTACGCTGGTATTCTGTGAGAGCGTGGTCCTTCCCCGGTCGAGCCGACCCATTCGTGCTACAACCATATAGCTGAAGCGTGGCTCTACCACTGTATATTTGCCATACTTGCCACGCTTGGTAAGCGGGCTTGTAACCGTAGTTTTTATTTCTTAGTTGTTATTAAGAAGACGCTGCTGTCTATATTCTGGTTTGTTTCCGTCCGTCCCCTCTTAAGACACTCACGGGACGATAAGGGGTAGTGGATATGCTTACAAAACCACAACACGGCACCTCCCACTTTGTTATCTATCTGTCGGTCTGTTTGTCACAGAACATTTACTTGACTGAATTCATTATTTTATTTACTAGAATAATATATTATATATTAACACTAACCTAATGAACCATAGTCTACCTTTACAGAACTACTAAATTAATACCTTTCTAATTTAACAAAATCGATCTTAAAAATGAAATTTCGTTTCCCTAATTTATCAATAAATTACAAGTTCACAAGAGTGTTTCTATGTCAGTGTGACCTGTTAACCTTAGTCATTCATTGCGGAACTTAAGAAAAAAACAACTAACAAGACGTATCCAGTTGTGTTACAAAATATTACTTTTATATTATTAATACGCTTTAATATATTCGTTCCAATTAATGGCATCGAGACACGGTCGAAAAAAGGTCATAGTTTAATAATATTAATATACGCCGAGTTGCGCCAAATAGAAAGTTAATAATTTATAATTTTGTTCCGCGCCATGTGGTAACACCATATAAGGATCCACCCATCTCGTCAAATAGGAGTAGATAAAGCCTTCTATTAGAAATTTCAGATAGAACTCATGTACTCCGATACATGGCGATATAATCTTTTTGTCTATGGCAGCTTTTTTTTTTATAACTAAAATGACAAATGGACTTACAATAGCAAGTAGCTACTGCCGTCCGTGACTACCTGCAGCCAATTTCAAACAAAGAAAGCTTCAGATGCGTAGTCCCAACTGAGGGCTAAGATGGAATGCCTCACAGCCTGTAATTATACCGGCTCTTTATAACCTTCAGACCAGAACAGAATCCAAACACTGTTGTTTGCCGGCAAAATAGTTAGGAGGGCGGTTTTTTCTTTTATGGAATAAGGATGACAAAAGAACACAGTTCACCTGTTGGTAAGTGGATGCTGTGACCTACATCTACATTTATCCTCGATTAAGATTTTTTATAGGATAGGGTGACAAACGAGCACACAGTCCAACTGATGGTAAGTGGTTGCTGTGACCCATAGACATCTACATCTATCCTCAATAAAGAATCAAAACGCAGATGCGTTGTCACCCCTGAGAACTAAGATGTAATGCCTCGTTTCCAGTCAAAAGGGTCTCCGGTTCTCTACACTCACCATACGAAACACAGCAGCTTTAAGTATTTTAGTTTTTTTTTTGAGAGCGTGGTCCCAGTCGAGCCGACCTATTCGTGCTACAACTAATATAGCTGCAGCGTGGCTCTACCACGTATAAGGTATGTATATACGTGGTAGAGGCATGCTGCAGCTATATTAGTAGTATAGTTGCAGTACGAATGGGTCGGCTCGACCGAGAAGGACCACGCTCTCTCCAGCGTAAAATAGCAGCTTAACACTGCTGTGTTTCGTATGGTGAGTGAAGCTCGGAGACCCTTTACTGGAAAAGAGGCATTCCATCTTAGTCTTCACGGGTGGCAACGCATCTGCTGATGATTCTTTATTGAAGATAGATGTGAAGTCTATGGTCACAGCAACCACTACCATCAGGTGGACTGTGTGCTCGTTTGTCACCCTATCCTATAAAAAAAACCTACTCTGACGGACTCCAAGGCAGAACAGGAGCTCTACAACCTAGAAAATCAGATAAGCAGATAGGTTAGGGATACCTTCCATTGGATAGGTGTCAAGATTCAGATGGACAAAGATTACATGTTACGTCCATGTCATACCTATGACGGTAGTTGTTGGACACACTACTCTTGAAGTTGTTGACGTAACGCGATTCAAATATGGGGATGCGTAAAGACGAAAATCGATTTTAAATCACGCCTTAGAAGGGGCTTTGTCAAGTTTATAATGCATTACAATTTGCTTATGTTTGTGGAGTTTTTATTTTATTAAATCCCGACACATAAATGACATGAGTTGTGAAAACCAATTATCTATTTTCCCGCCAAAGCTTGTCAGGTTGTTTTAACTCATTAATAAAATTGGCTACGAATAATTGGTTTCTTGATCTATTAATTACAATTAATTTCTTGATTATTGTCACTAATGAATCAACTCTAAACAAGAATATTATTCACACTTGGTGACATCATTCATGGTCAGTCATAATATTTTTATTCGAAGGTGCCTTTACAAAGCAGTTTTAAAAAACCAAGAAAAGCTCTATTGCAAGCTTCTCATAATAATCTTTTAACCAACTTCATAAAAAAAGATTCTAATTGTAATATTGAGCTTGTGATATTTCTTAGTCCACTCCGTTACCGTTACCGTTAACGGAGCGTTACAACCTATTAAAATCCACTGCTAAACAATGGCCTCTAAATATTGTAGTTTTGGTAACATCTTGAAGAAGCCATAAGAACAAACTACAAACCACCGCAGAAGATAATAAAATATTTAGCATTCATCAGCGGACAACCTTGAACGTGAATGTGATCTCCACGGTGGTAGAGCCACGCTGTAGCTATATTATGGTTGTAGTCGACTGCCTAGTTGGTCTAGTGGTCATAAACGCAATTGCTGAGCATGAGGTCCCGGGTTCGAAGCCCGGACCAAAATCAGTTATTGAGTATTTTCTGTCAAGAAATTCTCAATAGCAGCCCGGAGTTAGAAAGTTGGCGGTGTTTCACCCCTGTGCCTCGGAGAGCACGTAAAGCCGTTGGCCTTGCGCCTAAATCTCTCTCGGTTGTATCGGTCCTGCTCAGATGGCTAGCCTCCGTTGAGACTGGCTGCCGTGACCGCAATTCGGTCTAGAGGACATTATTACTATGTTGTTACGAATGAGTCGGCTCGACCGGGAAAGAAACACACTCTCACAGAACACTAACATAATATAGCAGGTTAATGCTGTTGGGCTTCGTATGGTGGGCTAAGATACGGAGACCTTTTTTACTGGAAACGAGATATTTCATCTTAGTGCCTCAAGGGTGAAAACGCATCTGCACTTTTAATTCTTAATCGAGAATAGATGTGCATCCACCATATCATACCATCAGGTGGACTGTGTGCCCGTTTGTCACTCTTATTCTATTCTATTCTGTTTTAAAAATAGCAACAAAATTATCAATAAAAGCTTCGTGGAAAAGATAGGACGCTGACGTAAAACACTGACGCTCTGGGAAGTTTGTCTGATTTAATAGAACAAAATCCTTGTAAAAGAACACCGATTCCTTCCAATAATGTCTATTAAAATTGAAAAAAAAAACATCCTTATTTCAGGTGGTCGTTGATACGACTATTTGCATCCTATTATTGACAAAACGAAATCAAAATTTATTCATACCGCTGAAGATTAGAAAAAATATATTAGCGGCTTTAACACAGAACTTCTAATGAATTTAAAATAAGTAAAAATTTGTCGTTTTTTGAACTGAAAATTAAAATTTGTTTTTATAATCTTTTATTTTTATTATTAGGTATTTTCGAACCGATCTACTTTATGTTTTACCTATTAATATTGGGGTATTTATAGAGTATTCTCATCTGGTTGGGCTAAATAAATATATAAAAGAAAATGATAAATATACATAAAATATACTAACATAAATAAATAAATAATACATAAACAAATAAAAACCCAACCAGATGGAAGCCCTCAGCAGGGGAGACCAAACGGCCGAGGGTTAAGGGTACAGGGAAAGAAACCGGCGGACGATGCGGGCGGTATCGAAGAGTACCGCCTTCTGCATTTGAGCCCGGAGCGGTCCTTCACGGAGTCCCAGTCGCCTCAGATGGATGTCACGAGAGGCTGACCGAGATTAACCCGTTCGCAGAGACGACTACAGGAATAATTTCTTTTTTGCTTATCTCTTTCGGCTTTCACGAGGTTCTCGTCATACGGAATGGTAATGTCGACCACAAATATCTTTGACTGTACCTGGTCCATCAGCACAATATCAGGCTTATTCGCAAGAATAGTCCTGTCTGTAATGATGGCCCGGTCCCAGTAGAACCTGGCGCGGTCATTTTCGATCACGGCTTCCGGCAAGTACTTACTAGTATAACAAATTAGTTTCCGATCCACCAGACTATATTTCAGAGCGAGCTTCTGGTGTGGAATTCTGGCTACTATGTTGTGCATGTGCAAGTACTCAGAGTTAGGAAGCGCCGAACAACCAGAGATGACATGCCTAAATGACTCACCGGGATGGCAAGAAGCTCGACAGATGTCGACGGTGCCATCCTTTAGGATGTATCTCCGATAGTTGTTGGTCTTAAATACCCGATCCTGTATCGCAGACAAACCTTCGGTTTCCACAAAGGTGTCACCAAAACGTAACCAGTGGAGGGAGGCAACTGTGTCTACAAATGCTCATGAAGAGCCTTGTAGAACCTCCCGTGGAGCTCCTTCTCCTTCCATATGGTCTTCCGGTCGGAAATGCACTTTACTGTCGGGTCTTCTGACTAAGGCTAACTAACAACAACTAACAACTGTGTGCTCGTTGACTAAGGATAGAGGGGTTAGCCCTTTATCACACGAAATGACGTCCTTGTAGAATGGATCATCCAATCTCGCCAGGAGGAATCTAATTACGGAGGCTGCACCCTTCGTGATCATGCATGGTGAGAGCGCTTAAAAAGCCGCGCCCACCATGTTTCCGCGGCAAGTACAGCCTCATTACTGACGATCTCGGGTGATGCATAACAGTGCGGAATTTTCTATCCAAAGCATTCAGTTCGGTCTGAGTCCACCTAAGTATGCAAAGATATACTTGAAGGCTAGCATGACCCAACCGTTATATGCGTGTATTTTATTAACGTCCGACAAAATACTGTTTATCAAGCGTGCATGAAACACATCGCAAACCGACTGTTCCATATCCGCTCCTCGATACCTATGTTCTGTGCCATACCCAGGTATTGGTATGTTTCAACCTCGGAAAGGGTCCTTATGTTGATGAGCATAGTTAAGTATATGCCCTCAGAATTAGCAACCCTAACCCTTTCGACATGGAGGACCGCACACTTATCCGTCCCCAGCTCCATTCTGTTAGAATTGCTGAACTCACAAGTGATTTTCAGCAATTATACATAGACATAGACCTAGATATGCATTTATTCAGCAACTTACACTCATACAGTTTTGATACAGAAAATAAAATGAACACAAAAACATTAGAGATAAATATTCCATAAGATGGGAGCGACTGGAGGCGAATAACTTGAGATCATCCATATAGAAAAGGTGGGTCACTTTTGTACTTCCTTTCCGAAGCTGAAATCCCTTCCCGGAACCCTCCAGTAAGGTACTGAGAGGGTTCAGAGAGAGGCAAAACCAGATTGGACTCAAACAATTGCCCTTGAAGATACCCCTTCTTATCCTTATGTGGTTCTCCACAGCCGCCATTCGCTCGCCTAGATGACAAAGGATTATACTCCACTGCCCTATATACTACCAGAGGAAGTCTCTAACTGTACAGTCAACCTTGTACAATTCAAGGACCCTGAGGCACCGAATCGAATGCCTTTCTGTAGTTTATCCTGGCGGCGGAGAGGTTCCGACGGTTGCGTTTTACGACTTTGCCTACAACCGCGTCAATGAGGAGCGGTTCCTTGATTCCACGGCCACCGCCCCGACATTCATTTTGAGCGCGTGACATCACCTGATTTAAGTCCAAGTGGCGAGTGATTCTCGCGCTCAATATGGATGTCAGTGCCTTGTATATGGTGGGTGAGACACGTGATGGGGCGGTATTTACTCGGGTCTGTGGTATCCTGATCTTTAGAAACCAAGTGAGTGATCCCAGTAGTGAAGAGGCTCGTGAGCGACTTCTGGTCGAGAGCCTCTTAAAACTGTCGGGCGAGCACAGCGTGACACAACACGAACCCCTTCAGCCAGTAGTAATGCAGCCTGTCGAGTCCCGGACTTTTCCAGTTCGGGGCCCTACGGACTGCCTCAGCTACGTCTTCCGACGTTATGATGACGGGGTCCGTGGACGTAACGCTCGCACACTGACTCATCACAGCTTCCATCCAAGGGCTCGCGCTGTGGTCTACGGACTCAGACCACAGGCCACGATAGAATACGATAGTGTCGGCCTGTTTCGGTACGAGGCGCGTTCCACATACCATTAGTCGCTCCAATGATTTATAGAGCCTCTTCAAACTGCCTTGAACTGACGGTGTATCGCCGAATTTGCTTCCCAAGCAGCAATTCTTTGCTTCAGGTCGTCTATGCGCTACGTTAGTTTCTGCGTGATATCCAGTTTGGACTAACTGATATTTGTCCCAGCAAACGCCATTCTAAAGGTGCGCACAACTCTCGGCCTATTGTTACCCGACCTGAAGCTTATCAATCTGCCGATGAGGGCGCTTGCCTTTGCGATACAGTCTGGGATAGCACTACTTTGTCCAGTAGCGCGTCCAACCGTGGAATGCTTGGCGCCAATGATACGGCAGACTGCCAGTGCGGTGCCAAAATAATTGAGTCCGTCTCGCAAAGGTCCCGGCTGGCTTCCAAATAGGTCACCAGAATTGGGTTTAGAACCCTCACGACAGCCCGATTCCGCTTGCTTAGAGGTATGCGGGGAAGTCGTGGTCGATTTTCGAGAGGCGTACTACGTGTTTCCGTAATCACCTCTTCCAAGGTGCTCCTCATTTGCTCTAGTTTTCTTTAGTTTGTGTTAGTTTGCTCTATGCGACTATTCCATCATCGTCTGAATTAACCACAACTGGAAGATGTAGGGCGTCCCCCCACTAGATGGAGTGACGACCTGGTAAGATATGCAGGAAGTCGATGGATGCAGGTGGCTCAGGACCGTGCTTTGTGGCATTCCTTGGGGGAGGCCTATGTTCAGCAGTGGACTTGTGAAGGGCTGTGATGATGATGATGATGATGGAAGATTCACGGCAGCATCTACGTGTGCGGGTTGCTCTGCAACTTGTGGTGCCGCATCCCCAGTCGTAGCATTTTCAACCGATGAGGGAACAGCCTCACGTCGTAGCCATTCGAGTTCGGCGTCATCAAATGTTTTGAGCGTATGATGTACCAAACTCGGTCTGCCAGGTTTTGCACGATAACGGATATAGATGGCTCCAGCTCAAAAAAAAAGCGATGGTACGCAAAACCTCCAACTTTCGCCCTAAAATACGCCCGCAATGCATTCTTGTTCATAGCTATCGTCCAACGCATGCGGCGTACTCCACCAGGGGCGGGTGCCGCTTGCTGAGTCCGAGAGGACCCTGACGACACCAAGCCTTCTGGTGGGGATGATGGATGCGAGGGGCTGCTAGGTGGTCTTGCAGCTCCTCGCGCTCGGTTGGCGGCCCGCATGCTGTCGCATTCGGCGCCAGCTCCAGACGCACCCTGGAGACCTCCAGGAAGCGGCCTTATGCGCGTTCCTTTGTGTGTCATCATCCATTTTA
This sequence comes from Parnassius orleans, assembly GCA_029286625.1. Taxonomy (NCBI): domain Eukaryota; kingdom Metazoa; phylum Arthropoda; class Insecta; order Lepidoptera; family Papilionidae; genus Parnassius; species Parnassius orleans. The sequence continues at coordinate 333,271 of JAGSMP010000116.1, read as the reverse complement.
TGGGCATCAATTAACGGGAGAGGCCCAGACCCGGCACCGTGTCATGGTTCGGTCATAAGCACAAACGGACCTTTGCACCCTCAATTTTGCCGAGGCACGGCGCTCACTGACACCTCTTGGCAAGCTGCTGACTGACTGCGCCGACGTAGCAGTTTTGTCACTTAACATAAACGTAACATAAAGTCGGCGGTATTATTATTATTATTATCTTATATGTAATTGGATAGGTTAAATTGAATTTATAGTAGGAAATTGTTGTAATTTTAGATTCATTTTTTGTGATTGTAATATATTTTTTATTAAGTAAAATCTGTAATATTTTATATCAATTTAATAAATATTATAATATTGAATATGCAATCTGTAGACTATATTTATATTTCAACAACTTTGTACTTATCTATATATCTTCCAAATGACCGCGTAGGTAACTGAGTGGTCGTTCCATTTAACTTCAAGTTCGGAATGAAGAAAAGACAAATGTATTAAAAAAAGAACATGTTTATTGTATTCATACAACTTTATAACAGTCTAAAAACTATTACAATACCTAATAATACAATATCATACAAAATTCAGGCACTTCGCAATTAAAACAGTAGATTTTACACAAATTCATGTCTAATTTAAGATAACAAGATAACAACCGCTAAGGGCTTCTGTAAAGGCTAATGTTAAAAACCGCAATGACTTACAGGATAGGCAGTAAATTAAAATACTTAACATTTTTGATCTCTGCCTATCTATGGATATGTAGTACACTGCTAGTTGCTATGAATGAATTCTATATAATCAAAGAATGAATTGAAGTAAAAACAATAATATAGTCTATCGTTCTAATAATAAAGTCATTCAAACACGGAGATTACGCAAGAAAAATAGCAGAGAACAAGACTAACTTGTTTTTTTTTTAAATAACTTTTTATTTCTTGATTATAAACCATTAAATATTATTTCACAAAATTTAACTTTAAGAATGCTTTTGTTATTTTTATGCAGTTTTATTTTGTAAAGCATTGGCAATATAATGAACGTGAACGAAACGATTTCAAGTGTAAATTGTTTTATTTAACATCATTATTGTGTAAAAAGAAATTCTTATACGCAAATTCCTGAATTATAAATAAACTGAATAATATAATAAATAATACATTTATATAATGGCAAACTATGTACAGTCTTAAAGATATGTGATTGGAAGGCACTACATAAACCTATCTCAACGACATCTTGTATAAAACCAGATACACAATACAAATGGCAACACATAACGTTATAATATTCATACACAGAATATTAAACGTTGAAATTATCTATCAACAGTCTATCTCATATTTTTCATTTAATAGAAATCTATGTAATCCGATCTCAGATCCAACAAATAAACATAGACGGAACGCTGCGTACATTTCAAGTGACAAACTATGCTCAAGTCTTGGGCACGCACACACGCACACGTCTTTCATCTTTCTTTGTTTATCAGCCCGTAATAGTTCACTACTGGACGCACACATATGCACCTAAAACCATTTTTTTTGGTTGCAAATGTTTTTAAATGCATATGTGTAAGTGGGTGCGTGTTCTTACAAAAAATTGAGCATGGTTTTGGCTTGGTTTTTGCGTCACTTGAAATGTACTCAACGCTTCGTCTTTATTACTTTGTTGGTCTGAGAATCTGATATATTAACGCTAAAATGAGGAATGTTTAATAATATTCTCTCATTCTTAGACCAACAAAGAAAGGTAGACCGTTATACCGTTACCGTTACAGCATATTAAAGTCCACACTAGATATTTTTGCCATAACTGCCACGCTTGGCAAGCGGGTTGGCAACCACAGTTTTTTATTTTTAGTTGTTATTAAGAAGACGCTTCCGCCCGTCTCCTGATTTGTTTCCCTCTGTCGCCTCTTACGACAATCACGGGATGATATGAGTAAGATAGGTAGACAGTACACGTAAATTTTAAGTAACGCAAAAAACATGCTAATCAAATGCTTAAAAAAACCTATAATAAAAAGGCACTTAAAATCGTTTGCAACCAAATGGTTGGATGTATATTTGTGCGTGAGTATGTGTGTGCGTGAGTATGTGTGTGCGTGAATGTGTGTGCAAATAAGTTGAACATGATGGTTTCTTATATTTACGCGAACACTACACATTGAATAAAACTATTTTTTACGGATTTTATCGCGTTTAATTTTACAGCACCCATGGTCCCCCCCGTGACCATGGGTGCTGTAAAGCACCCGAAACGTCGGGAATCAAAATTAGTAAAATTAAACGCGATAAAATCCGTAAAAAATAGTTTTATTCAAAGTTGAACATGGTTTCGACGACACTTCAAATGTACATAGTGTTATGTCTATCTTTCTTTGTTCGTCTAAGTTCTCATTTCAATAAATCGTAAACAATTACTGTCACAACAGTTTTAAAAATCATTGGTGATTGTTTAAATTAACAATAATTACAATAGTTCGATGTGTGTGATGCTACTAAGAAATAGAGGCCACTTAGAGTTATCATTAGTTTTAATATTATATGGTGTGTGTGTGACGATATTTAAAACTTGATCCAGAGACACGCAAATTACGTTTGTGTTGCTTTAACCCTAAAACTGGAAAAACTCAGTAATTTATATCAGATCATAATTAATTATTTCATTAAACACATAATTCATAGGACGTGACAAATACAAAATATGTCTCCTAGGTACATAGTAAGAGATAATAATTATTATTTAAAACCCCGACGAATAACTCGAGATTTATGTATCAATAATGCTTAACAACGAGAGATCATCGTTAGTTCTCTTTCTCTCCCTCGATTTCTCTATCTATCTCCCCCTCTCCCTCCCTCTTCCTATTCTTCCTCTACCCCCTCTATTTCTCCCCCTCCCCCCTCCCTCTCCTTCATTCTCCCTCTTTCTCTCTCTCTCTTTCTCTCTCTCCCTCTCTCTTTCTCTCTCTCTCTCTCGCTCCCTATTCTTTCTTCTTCTCTCTATCTCCTTATTATTTTGTAGTGATGTCGGTGATAAAACGCAAAAAAGGTGAAAAAAGTTCCGCAGGACATTTAAATCGCAAAATCCAACCTAGTAGCATGGCCTTTGCAACGGATTTCGCAGTTGCTTCTGGCCACCGTGTGAATCTATCTACCGCTGTCAGACAGTACCGAAAAGCTTCTGATGGTGGAAGAGGACCAATTATGTCTATGTGAATATGTTGGAACCGGGCACGTGGCAATTCAAATGTGTGCAGTGGTGATGACATGGGTAATTTTTTAGGTCTGGCAGGCGTGGCATGCTTTAGCCCATATTCGGCAGTCTTTGTTCATACCAGGCCAAACGTAACGCTGCGCTACTAATTTTGCAGTAGCATAAGCGCCTGGGTGACTCAGTGAACGCAGTGTTGCATAAATTTGATCAAGAATGAGTTGGGATGATTGTTGATTACATCACCCATGGACTCCAGGAACTCGGGTGACGCCCCCATGTACTTTAGTATTGTTCCTATTACTAAGGACTGCCAGGGTTTCAATATGTCGTACGTCTGGTCCTTGTAGAGCCGTGTCATGTAGGACGGCTGTGATAACATTAGCAACTTCGTTGTAAAGATTGTAGTCGGGATATTTCCCCTTATTCTAGTGTCCTGTACGGCCAAGCAGTGACTGTGAGTCACAATGTAGGCAAACTGGTCTGACACCCAGATGACATGTAGTTTACCATGACATGTTGCCTTGCAACCGAAGAAGTTGTAACCCTGTTAGAAGTTGGTGTAACAAGTTATGGCATTTTTGATCTTGTAAATGATTTTCTTCTGGGTAAATACTTTCCTTAGTACGACAGGGCTTTGATAGGCTTGAGGGTGGGGAGAAAGCCTGGGTAGCTTTTGTGGCCGAGCTCTATGGCGTCATTGGCTACGCGGATGTGTTTAAAAACCTCCCTGCTATACCTAGCTACTTCTTCCATTTGGGACACGTGTAATAGGGCCAGTTGGCTTGAGGAAAGTGGAACGTGACTCATCTGGTCTTCCGGATTAACATATGGTGTTCTTTCTTGAGACCCCGCGGGTTGTCCCATTGACTGAACAAATACCGTATCTCGCCACCTTTGAGAGCCGAAGCAAGGTGGCGATCCCGTCGAAAGATGGGCTTACTATCTGCTTTGGAGTAAGATGGCGCTGGGTCTTCTTCTTCTTTAGTGATAGTTGGTTAGTAAGAGGGTCCTGCACCGCCCGGGTACAAAAGTTAGGGAAATTTGCTATGGGAAGCCTCCTAGAATGCGAGAAACAGATAATAGACATGTCACGAATTCGACGGATCTCTTCCACAGCGCAGGAAATTGATCATGGAGGAGGCAACTTACCTCTAATATGGTGGTCCAATATGCGAATAAGGGGTCGTGGTCTTTTTGGGCCGTCGCCATCCCAGACGAGAAGACGCCTTCCAGGTTCAATGAGGAGCTGACATGCGCCCCTTTTAGGAAGAACTCCCTTCTATATTCGAGCAATATACTAGAGGTTTAAGTTTACTCTGGCTTCATTGTGATTCCTGCACGGCACAAATCTTGCAGTCTCCTGGAACCACTTTATATGTATATCGACTCCTTGTCATGCTTTTGGTCCTTTAGTACCTTATGAGCGGGAATTCGTAGGTATATTACTTGCTTGTTCCTCTGTCCCGTCAGGGTTGCCACCGTGCCGCACTTCCTGGAGGCCATTAGAATTAACATAATTGTCAACAAGTTATACACCCTTACTGCCGGAGGCCCTCCATCCACGCCTCTGGACCTATGACGCACCTTGGGCCGTTTAGTTATTCACAGGAGCCTTTTAATGCAACGACACGATAACACGACTACTCGACGACAGTATAGTATATTATATTTTATTTTATACTGTAGTTTAAGTACATTGTATTTTATTTTAGAGATATATTTATGTGGCTACACCGCACTTTCTTTTGCTCTCTATCTTCCTCTCTTCTCCCTATCACACGCTCTCTCAACCGTCTCAAGCAATAGATAGAACACGATAAGGTAGGGAAGAGATAGACTTTGTTTACCAGTGGGCCAGCTAATATGATAAAAATTAATATTAAAGTAACACTGAATTGTATCATCTGATATTATTTGTTTTCACCGTGATAGGATTTTTATTTTTCATTGTTTATAATTTAAATTAACTGAAGGTATTCACAACTTTTTCAGCCACTTGGGCGGAGCCACTTAGGAATGAGGTGAAATGTTTGACAGATTTCATAACAAGGGAAATGAATTTGTTAGAAAAGTGTGGAAATTGTGTTTTTTTTTCTAAAATATTAGTTTTATTTTATTTTAATTAAATAAGAAATGGAAAAATCAAACTATAGATTATGTTGTACATACAATATACATACACTAGAAACCGAAAAGCTAATAATTAAATCGCCAATAAAAATAATTCAACGATGATAACACTGTGACCATCTGCATTACAAAAAAGTTCACCTCAGTCCCAACTAGCGACATCTGGCGAGCGTAAGATTATTAGTCCTCATTATTATCAACGGTAAAAATAATTCGATATAAAACAATTTAAACATTAATTTAAAATATTTTATTATAATATGTGTTCAATGATTCAATCAGTCGTTCATTCTATGAACGAATATGAATTTGATAAATGAGATTATCACAAACGTGCGTAATACTAACAACACATTCCATCGACAGCGGACATGCTAAAACCTACCTTTTGAATATAAATTAAAGCTTATTATGGAATAACCAGATTTTCTTAAACACAATTCCTTATTGGCCAAATACTCAAACGCCACTCAATTTTAAGATGCCGTTAAGTCTAGTGGTGTCACAGTCACTTTGACTTAAAGTGATAGAGACAGCATGAGATTTAACGGAATATTAAAATTGAGCAGCGTTTGAGTATTTAGGCATATTTTTCTTACTTTATATAGATCGAAGCTTGACTTTCATACAGCCAGGTGCTGTTGAGATCTAGCTAGTTCTTGCTTCAAGTCAGAAGGTGGGTTCACAACACAAGCACAAGATCCACACACTAAGCCACCAACTCCCTAAGTTTCGTCTTCAACATTTTAACTTTCTTATTAACGGCACTCTTGTAATTGCTCTTGGAGTCCGTGAACTTGTGTTCCGAACTGGTCCTACTGCTCAGGCGCTCGTGGAACAGCTCGTAGAAGTCTGGGAGTGGCGTGTCCACGAGCTGCCCAGCGCTGGGCAGGCGAGCTGGGAAGCAGGCCGCCATGTTCTGCACGAAGTGGTTGAACATCGCACTCTCCGTGAACCACTCCAGGAAGTACTGCTTCTGTTTCGAGGCGGCATTACGTACGAACGCATCCTTCTGCAGGAAAATAAACATACGGCATGTTTTGTAAAAAGGAAACTTGTAGTTAATAAAAATGAAAATAGAATTGGATAGTTTTGACTTAAATACGTCTTTAAGGCCCGTATTAATAAACGTTACTCAACGATGAACTCAAGTGCGTAATCATTTGATACGCCCTCATTACGAAATCAGCATCTCAAGATCGTTGCTAATTAATAAACATATAAAAACAGTATGTCAAAACGCTGTACTTAGGAATACTGTTCTGTGACTTGCACTCAAGTATACACAGTTGAGAGTCGAGTTTCGTTTATTAATCAGTGTGGCACTCAGCTGATATCGTAAACCTAAACCGCATCTTGAGATATGTTTATTAATAAGATCATAACCTCAAGATTGTACTCAAGCGCGTGTACTTGAGCTGAGTAACGTTTATTAATACGGGCCCAAATTTGTTTCCATCCATCCATTACAGCTTAAAAAGTCCACTGCTGAACATAGGCTACCCCCATAGATTGCTTCATGGGGGGATTTTGCCATAGTTGCCACTCTTGGCAAACGGGTTTTTAATTATTTTGAGTTGTTATCAAGAAGATGCTGCCCATCTCCTGTTTCATTTTCCCTCTGTTGCCTCTTACGAAACCCTCGGGATTATATGGGGTAGTGGATATTCTTACACCGTTAATTTCCGTCCATAGTGGGAGGCAATTCAGAAAACTGTATAAAAGTGATTCACAAACAGTAGTAGAGCTTAAATATGGTCCGCGAAATATTTAAATATTTTACCTCCCTAATCGTTTTAAATAACACATTTATTATTTTATCGTCACGCGGGCAGTGCAACACCGCGCGTCGCGTCGCAATCAAAATCGCAATTTTTACCAAACATGTACGATTTATTTTATAATAAATACACAAATAATACTGTGAATGAACGCTTCTTTTCAGTTTATTGTATAATAATTAATGTCATCATGTCAGGGAGTCGGTGTCATCCTTTCAGAAAGAATGGGTCAATGTGTGAAAGAGTATGAATGTGTAAGCCCAAGGCTGCTATGGATACGAATAAAAGTGGACTTAAAGAAGTTGTTTGTGCTAGGGGTCTACGCCCAGACATGTCTAAGCCCACTTATATCCGAGAGCAGTTTGGAAGATGGTAAGGATGGTGTTGATGAAATGCAAGGGTTAATGAAAATATTGTTATATTAGAGATTTTAATGGAAGGGTTGGCGTGAAGAGACTTGGGTATGAAAGGATATTGGGAACGTTTGGTGATGAAAGTATAAATGAGAATGGTGAAAGCCTCCTCATCGTATGTGTGGAAAATAATATTTTTGTGACAAACACTTTCTTTCGTCATAAGAAGATTCACATGTATACATGGGAAAGAGGTGGTGATAGAACCATGATAGATTTCATAATAGTGGATGAAAGAATAAGGAGCGCAGTGGTAGATACAAGAGTTTACCGGGGTAGGGACGGATAATTACTTGGTCTTATGCCGAATTAATGGTCTATTCAGACGTTGGCGGCATCGGACATCTGTGTCTACCACTGCGTTACAGCGTATAAGAACAGAGAGGTTACAAGATGAAGGTGTGAAAGAGAAGTTCAAATGTAGACTGAGAGAAAATATAAGTGGTATGGATGAATTGTGTATGAATGATTTAGACTTGGAGACTGTGTGGTATAATGTCAAGAAAGGTTTGGTGGATGCAGCTACCGAAGTATATGGTGTAAGTAAGAGAACGAATGAAAGGAAAAATAACACTTTATGGTGGGATGATAGCAACCAAGGCTAGTTATTCTAGCGGTATGTATGATGATATTGAAAGAAAAAGGGCAGTCTTTAGCCATCTAAATAAGAGAGTAAAAGTAGTTGAAAGGAAAAGCAAGAAAGAACAGATAAGAATGATAAAAGAATATCGGATAACTTCCAGGCAAATATTAAAATGTTCTGGAAACTCGTAAGAACTGCCAGGGGCATACAAAACAGCCTATAAAACGGCTGTATGCTGAATGACGAAGTTTCGAGTTTAAGGAGATTGAAGGAATACTTTGAAAGTGTGTTTATGAGTGATGAGACGTTTGAATTAAATGAAATAGAAATTCCGAATGAAGAGGTAAGAGATAGAGAGATAGGTATAGATGAAATAATGAAAGCAATGAAAGTATGAAAGCAGGCAAGGCAGCCGGATATGATGAGTATCACTCGAAATGCTAAGGGCTGGAGAGGGAGTGGTGGCAGACCTGCTGTACTAGTTTGTTGTTTAATTTATGTTGGGAACTTAAGCGGGTACCGATAGACTGTTGCAAAGCCGTGATAGTCCCAATATATAAGGGAAAAGGATTGCAGCAGGACTGTAAAAACTACCGTGGTATCAGCCTTCTTAGCATTGTGGGAAAACTGTATGCTAAGGTACTAATTTAAAGAGTTATGAAAGATACTGATAGAAAAATTTGGGATGTGCAAGCGGGATTTAGAAAGGGAAAGGGATGTACGGATTAGGTCTTTTCCATGCGCATGATCGCGGAGAAGTTTTTGGCCAAAAACGCAAGTAAGACGAAAGTTATGGTTTTTGAAAGAGAAGAAAGTAAAACGTTATGTGAAATAAGAATAGAAGGGGAATTGGTAGAGCAAGTAGAGGAGTTTGTGTATTTGGGATGTGTATTTAGCAGATAAGGATATAGAACGACGGACGAGTGAACGCAGGAAATACGAGTAAATGGGGCTCTGCACTCTATTGTGGAAAGTCAGAATGTGTCCAAAAAGGCACGTGTGGCAATTCACAATGCAGTGTTAGTCCCTACTTTAATGTATGGTAGTGAAAGTTGGGTGTGGCAGAAGAGGCACGAGAGTAGAATAAATGCTGTAGAAATGCGGTCATTAAGGAGTATGTTAGGGCTGAATCTGAATGACAGAGTGAGAAACTGTGTGATAAGAGACGAGTGTGGTTTGCAAGATGATGTTGTAACCAGGATTAAGAAAGGAATGCTTCGGTAGTTTGGTCATGTAGAAAGAATGAATGAGGAAAGAGTGACAAAGCAAATTTAGTTTTTTTTTTTGAAAATTTTGCAGAGGTGAACGGCAGAGTCGGCAAGGGACGCCCTGGGCGAATGTTTATCGACCAACTTGGCGATATGTTGAAAATGGGCCAAATTAAGAGTACCCTTAACCGACGAGCGTGTATGCGTAGGTATATGGATGTGGAGGAGGCGAGAGATGTGTCAGGATCGTGCCAAATGGAAGTCCATAGTCTCTGCCTACCTCTGGGTGACAGGCGTGGGTGTTTATGTTATGTATGTTATGTGTTGTAATTAAAATTTATTGTTAGATTAACAAAGTCTTTTTTTTTCACTTTGTGGTCCCTGCTAACAACAAAGAAATCAAAGTGGTCCCTGATCAAAAAAGGTTGGGAAGCGCTGCTGTATAACAAAATAGGGGGATACAGTTTGGTGTTGCAACTCCATATCTATCATCTACGTCCAAAATGTAGATGATAGATATGTAGTTGCAACACCAGCAGAAATTACACCATTCTATAGCCAAAGTATCAAAGAATTCGTTACGTTAAGTTGGTAATGTTTTGAGGCCGTTTCGCTGCTTTACATAATTTCCCCCGTAACGTGCACGTATTCACGTGAAAGATTCGGCCGTGTCCACGACCCAGACACGCCCCGATTTTTTTACTGGGTAGCTTCCACCTCTTACCTATCTCTGTCAAATAGCAGTGCTTGCTCTACTCTATTCCGGTTTGAAGGGTATTGAGGGCCAGTATAGTTACAGGCTATGAGTTCCATCTTAGTCCTCAGAGGTGACAATGCACCTGTAGTATTCTTTATATTAAGTTGGTTTCAGATGATCTGTGACTTCGCTTGTCACTTGCAATTTTATTTAAAAACAAAGTTAGTGACCGATATGTTAGGTTATCTTTCTTCCATCGTTCATTCAACAGTACGATTGATTAATTAAATAGGAAATAATTTGCCGGTGGGAAGCACTCCTAAATGGCCACTCTACAAAATATTAATAACATCATTAAATTATTATACTACTCTGTAGCCAAAGAAATATACTTACATCGAAAACTACACCATTTTTCCCCATCTCCCCCTCTTTAACTTCCCTCACGGCGAAGTACTTCCAGAAGTCGCCGAGGATGTCCACGAAGAACCTCAAGAACGCCTCCGATATCATGACGTTCCTCGTCTTCGTGTCATCCTGTTTGTCCTTCTGCTTTATAGATTCCATTTGTAAAGAGGTCTTCAGGGTTTTGTAGCTCGAGGTCGGCAGAATCGTGGACTCGTCGCCTTGGTAATAGAGGACTTTGTTTGGATGCGTTAGATCTATTAGCATGCCCTATAACAAGAATATAAAATGGGTATCAGAGCTATTCGGCCTAAACAGATAATAAACTATCAATTTGGTGACTAATTGTAAGTTCTTTCATTAATATATAAATAGTATAATTTCATATTTATAATATTAATTTGTATTCTATTAATATTATATTATTGAAAACATGAGACTTGACTTTAACGAAAACTTAATACTTAATAGTGGTATCTCAGAAGTTAAGTGCTTGTTGTAAATTTCACAAGCCAGAATTGATCCTTGCTGGCACCAATGAAATTGTTAATTACAATAGTATCAAGTGTTGATTTACCACGTGCTCGGCGGTGAAGGAAAACAATGTAAGGAAACTTGCATGTCTGAGAAATTGAAAATAAAATATTTCACAAAACAAAAGTATAATATTTCAAGTCCAGAACTAAATTATTAAGCTTTAATGTGGGAAAAAAAAATCATAGGCACACATATTGTTTCACTTTAAAATTGGTCCTTATCAAGCCGGATAAGATGGCTCAAATTTGAAATAAAATGTCATTTATTTCGAAGAAAGATGAGGAAGAAAGGTTTTTGAGTGGCAGCCTCGTACCGGTAGGCGAAGATTAGGACCGCCCCCCACTAGATGGAGTGACGACCTGGTAAGACATGCAGGAATTCGATGGATGCAGGTGGCTCAGGACCGTGCTTTGTGGCATTCCTTGGGGCAGGCCTATGTTCAACAGTGGACTTGTGAAGGGCTGTAATGATGACTATGATAATATTAGGTAAATAATTGATTCATTTACTCCTGCAATTTTCCCTACGGAGAAAGACTTTAAACCTTTTTTATGTCAACAAATTAATCAAAATTCGATATAAAAGACAGCTGACAGAATCACAGATTCACTATTTTGCATATTAAAAACTATAGGTTTTAGGTTCATGTGGCAGTCTATGATGAAGAAAGGTCTGCACCATAGATATCGTAGTGGTAAAGACCTTCACTCTTTTTTATCATCAAAACATACAATAATCTCACGAACCTCCTCGAACAGAATCCCGGCAGCATCGCCGTCGCCTTCCGCCTTTAGCATACCGGCAAGTATAGGGAGCGGCGCTTCTAGCACGTCTCGCTGTATTTCGGCCGGGATCGTGGAGATGAGAGGCTGTTGCCATACGAACGGATAGAGGGCGCCTTGAAGTGCCTCCATGCACGACGATACCACGCTAGAAATAAATATTGATTTTTTTTCTTTTCTTTGTTATGGACTCGTACGGTTATACATTTGCCAGTGTCAAGTATAAAAAAATATAATTTATAATATGATAAAAAACTTGAGGTTTATCACTATCAGGGCACTTGTAACATCGTTTCCACTAATAGTTCACATGTGCACACATTTAATATACAATATCTCACCACTTTTACGTATCAAAATCCACTTTAGGCATTATTTAAATTATAATACAAGGGCAGCAATCTACCGGCGGGCGAGTTTTCGCCAAAATTTCATTTTTTTATAGAATAAGGGTGACAAATCACACACAGTCCACGTGATGGTTAATGCTGTGGTCTATAGACACCTACATCTTCCTTCGATTAAGAGTCAAAATGTAAATGCGCTGTCACCCCTGAGGACTAAGATCGAATGTCTCATTTCCAGTAAACATAATCTCCGGTTATCTACACTGACCATACGAAACACAGCAGCATTAATCTGCTATTTTACGCTGGTGTTCTGTGATATTTCTGTATAAGACTTCAGGTGGACTGTAAGTTCGTTTGTGGGCCTTATTCTATAAACAAAATCTACCCCTACTCCTAGTATATTGTTCACAGCCTCACCTCAACTGATTGCCCATGATGACGACCTTCCTCTCGAGTAGCAACGAACCAAACACCTTTATCACCAGCCCAGCGCCGAAGGAATCCAGCAGTATGGATAAGTTGTCCTCGTCCACTCTCGGCTCTATGGGGCGCTTGATGGTCTTTGTTCTAAAATAAAAAGTTAGCTATAGAATAGAATACAATAATTTTACTCAATATAGATTACAAGAATAATTATTGAAATTCATTTAAGTTTCACCATTGATTAGGAAAAAAACTTCTGTCCTAGGAAGATCCAACAAGAAACTCAGCGAAGTATAAAAAAAGGATATATATAATATGTCCTCCAGACCGAATTTCGGTCACGACGGCCTATCTCAACAGAGACTAGCCATCTGCGCAAGACAGGATTATTGCACTAGTGTATGCGCAAGCACAGGTGCACTCTCTGTTCCCTCACTCTCATAGTCCGATGGGACTGTAATCTGACACGACCGGAGAGAGATTAGGCGCAGGACCAACGGTTTTACGCGCTTTCCGAAGCAAAGGGGGGCGAAAAATCGAACAATAAACTTTGTGACATATTACCATTTCGATACTAATAAGAATTTCTTAACAGAAAAACTCTACAACAGATATTTGTTTTGTCCCGACCCGGGATTCGAACCCGGGACCTCATATTCAACAGCCGCGTTTATGGTTCGCTTTGCGGTCCATGGACCATAGCATCCATTTACCATCAGGTTAACTGTGTGCTCGTTTGTCACCTTTATTTGTATCAAAAACATCTTTACTCTAAAAAAAAACTTTGAAAACACGTACCTAGGTCCTTCCAGATCCAGCAATACCCTCTTTGGACTGTTGTTGTTTTGTAAGTCGTATAGTTCCGGTAGATACTTCACGCTCTCCGGTAAACTCTCCACTTTGATCAGACCCCTTACACCTTGCAAACTGGTTCCGTTCGACCCCACACCCGTTGCATTTGAATCGATGCTCGTTTCGTTTGAATCAAGATCTCCGTGCCTCGTATCGGGCAGGGTCTTTGCCTTCAATATCTCTCCGAGGTTGACGGAGTTCCTCGTGTTTTTGGTCAGTTCTTCGCTGATACGAGGATAGGTCAGCGTGATCTCTTCCCCGGGGTTGGGGAAGTCGCTTTCGAACAGCTGCTGCAGAAGTAGATTTATTTCTATCTCCGAGTTGCCGTGGTATGATTCTATTTCTTGTAATACCTGAATAAAACAAATATATTCATTTATAAAAGATCTAGGATAAGAACATTATGTATGTCGGCAAGGCCTAAGATACGGACATATGATGGTCGTAGCTATCCTATTATGTGTATACGTTTCCATTAATCAAAGTCAACAAAGCCGTGGTAGCTCAGGGACTAAGCGCTCGCTGTAAATTTCACAGTACGCGAACAACCCGGGTTCGATCCCCGCCGGCACTAAATAAATTGTTAAATGCAATTTTAAGTGCTGATTTACCAAGTGCTCGGCGATGAAGGAAAACATCATGAGGAAACCTGCATATCTGGGAAATAATAAAAACTTTAAATTTTTTAAAATTTCTTTCGAAGAAATGAGAGGCCGCCTGTGTCCAGCAGTTGGACGTATATAGGCTGGAACTTTGACTTTAAGTCAACAAAGCCTCCCGTATCATCAATCAGAGGGTGAACGCTGCCAGTGTTTTAATAACGATAATTTTTCCACATTTAAAAAAAAAGTAATAGAGTCAAGACACGCTGCAGCTACATTATGGTTGCAGCACGAATGGGTTGACTCGACCGGGGTAGGACCACACTTTTACAGAATACCAGCATAAAATAGCGGCTTAATGCTGCTGTGTTCCGTATGGTGGGTGTAGAAAATCGGGTCCCTTTTAATTAGAACCGAGGCAGTCCATTTAAGTACTCAGGAGTGACTCATCTGCATGTTGATTATTAATCGGAGATAGATGTTGATATCACTTACTATCAGATTGACTGCGTGCTCGCTTGGCACCCATTCTTAAAAAACTATGTGTAATATAAAATATGTATTTTAGGGTTATATAGTTTAAAAAGCATCGTAGTTATAAGTCCAAAAGTAAGTTTGTTGATTCCTCTCCCAATAAACCGGTAAACCATAGAGCCGTGTCTTATTTCGTCTCGTAGCTTAGGGGCTAATCGCCCGCTATATGGTTCATAGTAAGCAAGGAACTTGAGTTCGATCCTCGCTGGCACTACTAAAATTATTAATTGCAGTTTTAATTACTTATTTACCATAAAGTCAAAAGTATGGTAAAAAAAGTATTGTGATGAGAAAAAAACTAAAAGTCAGGTATTCCTGATGACTGTAAACCATTAAACACAAGGAACAAAATGGGACCCAAATGAGACCCTTGCGGTAGCACAAATCTTACTCTGAATTTTCCAGATTCGTGCCCAGCACTGATAACTACGTAACTTAAATAATTATATCTGGTTGGATGGACCTATCGTACCCCCACTAGATGAAGTAATTAAGTTGTTGGATGCAGGTGACTCAGGACTGTGCTTTGTGGCATACCTTGAGGGGAGGCCTATGTTCAGCAGTGGACTTGTGAAGGGCTAAAATGACGGTGATGATGATGGACCTATCGTATATGAAAAACTAGACATTATGATTAACGTATTTCTAATAACAATGACTAGTATAGAGTGCTTGATTGTTACCTTATAATAGAAACCGGGGGCTCGATATTTCCCTATTAAACAATAGCAGAGCGGAAGACAAGTGGTGGCTCCCTCTGGTAGCACTCGTCGACAATATCTGTAGAAAACGAATAAGTAATTAAAAATATAAGAATCCGAATTCAGTGGATCATTTGTGTGTGTGCTTTGTTTTGACGTTTGGTTTCATTGTATTATGTAAATGTACTAATTTATAATATAAGCCGGACTTTCGGCTTTCTTGTCTGTTCGGTACAAATTTTGCAATTGATTTTAAACCAACTTCCCGATTAGGCAGACTTTAAACTTTAAATAAAGCTTGGCACGATACCACTCGGAGTAGGACTGTATGATAATTTAAGTTTTTAGTTTTTTTTTTTTATTATTGTAGTTTTTGAATATTGTATATATTTCAATGTTATGTAAATAAATGTTAATAATAAAGCTCAGAGCTGGATGACAATGCGGTATAAACTCACTTTCTTGTCTGTATGTGTGAGAAAGGTTTTCGAGTGACAGCCTCGTACCAGTAAGAGAAGTGTATGGCGGTCCTTCACTAGACATGCAAGAAGTCGATGGATGCAGCTGGCTCAGGGCCGTGCTTTGTGAAGGGATGTAATGATCATGACGATATAGATCGTTTGCGTTGAGAAAATAGTGAGACATCGTTGTCCGCCGGCTTAGCCTCGCCCCCCGAAAGTCAAGTAGTCAAATTCACAGTGACCAGTTGAAGGCAGACCTTCGTACGAAACGGTTGTGTCCTTTGCGCGTTACCTACATTAAATTTTAAAAATGAATACCTCACCTATTCTTAAAAATAAATGTTTTTGAGTACAGTTTACAATGTTTTTAAGTACTTTAAACTGTGTAATTTAAATGTGACTGTGGAGAGTGCAGTATTAAAAACAGCAAGTCCATGCGGAATCAAGCCGATTAGAAAGAACTCGGTCGCCGACAATTCGAACCACTTTGCGCTGGATGCGATCAAGTGGAAGTGAAACTACCAGTGAAACTACCTACTCATATTAGAAGCCCTACATTATGTACTGATTTTATGGAATATATCTGATATCACAGTCATGCAGTATTTTCCGTTATGAAGTAATTAAACAATGTTATTTTATAGCCGCGTATCGATTATGCACTCCAAGAGGTCGAACATTGGCGCGCGTTCCAGCCGCGTGAAATGAATACCACCTTGGAACGCGCGCCAAATTGTTCGTTGGAACGCTCAAACGTGGAGCGGGTCGGGGTAAGGTTTGAAATGTACGTTCCATTTCATGTTTAGTTAGTGATTTACCAATATTTTTTTATTGTTGGGTTGGGTTGGGACGGTTGTTTTCATAATTCGTGTGTTCGTTGAGTTCCGAGCTATGGATAACCAAAGTTGCCTTAAATTTATAAAATTATATGGTTCAAAAGAACTGCTGTGGAATAACAAAAGTAGTTTTTATCATAATAAAGCGCTCAGAGAAGATGCATGGAGAGAACTATGAAAGCGGTAGCTGCTCGTACACGACCGACATCCATGTTGAATGGTCAAACACTGAATAAGCTGCCGCGCGCGCCAGGCGCGCTTAGTTGATATACTTCAAACATTTGGAATGCGTTCCACGGAACGCACTGGTCGGCGCGATCATTCATGACGCGCGCGCCAGGAGCGAATAATCGATACGCGGCTTAACAAACTTTACGATAAACAAATCGTTTATATATAATACATATTATGATATGTATCGTTTTTTAACCCACCCGTAAGAGTTCCCCTCCCCACTACCCCACTCACCCGTAACTTCGTTCCCCGCGCTCGTCGGTGAGTACGAGTGAATACCGCTGAGAGGAAAGTGCGTCTCCCGCACACTGCGCCCCGCACAGCGTCTCCGGGAATACCAGGTTCTCGATGTGCGGCGGAGCCTGCACCTGACAACGGGAACCGCACCATCAGGACTTTTTTTAAGAAACGTTACCTCCACACTAGGATTTTCTAATGTATCGTGGGAGCAGTTTACATATATAAATTTCACAACGACAAACATCTAGACCTGGAACCGTTATTTGTAAGCCATACAAGTACTTCTCCCGTGCGGGATTCGAACCCGCGGTACCCTTAGCGCTGCAACTCATTGCTAAGTCTCTGCGCCACGGAGACCTCAGGACTGACTCCCATACACCCCATCTCCCTTCATCATTAAGGAGATATTAGTCATTCTTTTTATTAATTCATTGAAGCCCATCAAAGTCCATTACTGAACATAAACCTCCACATACATTAATTAAACGGTTCCGTGGCGCAGTGGCTTAGCAATTTGCTGCCGCGCTGAGGGCCGCGGGTTGGAATCCCGCACGGAACAAGAATTTGCATGGCCTACAAATAATTGTTCCGTGTCTTAATATTTGTCCTTGTGAAATTTATGTATATATACTGCCTCCACGATACAGGAGAAAATCCTAGTGTATGGGGTAACGTTTTTTTAAAGAAAAGAAAATTTGCCATTGTTGCCACGCTTGGCAGGCGTAGTGGCAACCTCAGTTGTTTTTTTTTTCTGTAGCTGTTATAAGGAAGACGCTGCTGCCCAACCGATTTGTTTCCCTCTGTTGCTGCTTACGACACTCACGGAGAGTGTATATACTACAAGGTAGTGGATATTCTTACACCGCCACTATACGGTAAAAGGAAGTCATTATTTAGTTATACTAAATTAACATAGAAGTCTTGTTTTACTGCCTCGTTGGACTAGCCATCGTAAACGCCTCTTCGTCCGTGTGATCCGGGGTTCAAATCCGTATTGGTTCAAAATAATCAGTTTTACATCCCCGTTTCTCGGTAAAGCACGTAAAACGTTGGTCCTGCGCCTGATCTCTCTCGATATGAGAGTGAGGGAATAGAGAGTTCACCTGTACTTGCGCACACACTCGTGCACTATAATCCTGTCCTGCGCAGATGATTAGTCTCCTTTGAGACTGGCCGCCGTGACCAAAATCGTTATGAAGGACGACATTATTATAACCATTGAAGAAAATAACTCATTTTATAAAATTCTTTTATAATAAATAACTGCAAAGTTTCATTAAACGCAATTATAAATACTTTCTAAGAGACTGGATATGCTACATATTTATTAATTCACACTCATCATATTACTGACAAGGAAGATAAAATATGGGGTAGGAAGTTTTATACGTGGTAGAGCCATGCTGCAGCTATATTAGTAGTATAGTTGTAGTACGAATGGGTCGGCTCGACCGGGGAAGGACCACGCTCTCACAGAATACCAGCGTAAAATAGCAACTTAAAGCTGCTGTGTTTCGTATGGTGAGTGTAGAGAACCGGAGACCCTTTTTACTGGAAAAGAGGCTCTAGATCTTGATTCTTTATTGAGGATAGATGTAGATGTCTATGGGTCACAGCAACCACTTACCATCAGGTGGACTGTGTGCTCGTTTGTCACCCTATCCTATAAATAAAAGGAAGTTACATAAATTCGTCAACATTATTAAAATCCACAAAACATTGATGGGATTATCTAATATCGCCACTAGGTGGAGTGACAACCCGGTAAGAGATGCAGGAAGTCGATGAATGCAGGTGCCTCAGGATCGTGGCATACTTTGAAGGAGGCGATTATTATTATGGTCCGAAATAAGGAGAGAGTTGACGTGCATAGGGAACCATAGTAAAAGGTGACTTTGAGAATAAAGAAATCAGCGAATGAACCAGGTGTGATACAGTGCAAATATGTATGTATAACACGATAGTTTCCAGCTCTCCCAGCGTTGAAGCTCTGAAAATTGTCCTCCATAACTAAAAATTGCAAAAGTTATAAAGAAGGTACTAACCTGACTCGGGAAAACGCTCTTCACGTACGCCTGGCCGGTCATGTAGTTCATACCGACCAACAAGCAGACATTAAATAGCCCCCTCTCTCTAGGCTCAAAAGGCAGTCCAATATCAACGCAACCAGTTTTCTCATCTATGCTCTGATTGTCTATGCTATCGTCGCTAACCGCCAAATCGTCTTTCATTGACAGCACGTTCCCGCGCGAATCTGTCAGGTTGAATTTCGAATCTGTGATGTCCGCCATTTTGTCCTTCGACAGATTATTTTGCGACGCTCGGAAACTTTTCCAAGAACGGAACGTAGAGTATGGATTGTCTATTATTTCGGATTTGTAGGAGCAAATGGATGTTTGATGGCGGAAGCGAAGGTTCTTAACATTTTTGGGGTCCAAATACGCGACCCTTGATGATACTCTTCGCACGTAGTTCTTTCTCTTTTCAGTTAAGCTTCTTGTTAGTTTTACAGACTCTGTAAAAATTAAACAAAACATGAGTTATTAAGATTTTTTATAGAATAAGGGTGACAAACGAGCACAGTCCACCTGATGGTAAGTGGATGCTGTGGTCCATAGATATCTAAATCTATCCTCCACTAAGAATCAAAATGCAGATGCGTTATTACCCTTGAGTACCAAGATGGAATGCCTCGTTTCCAGTGAAAAGGGTCTCCGGTTCTCTACACTCACCATACGAAACATAGCAGTATTAAGCTGGTATTTTGTGAGAGCGTGGTCCTTCCCGGTCAAACCGACCCATTCGTGCTACAACCACATATATATCTGTAGCATGGCTCTACCATATGCGGCGAAGTTGGAACACCATTGGGTTTTAGTCAGTGCGAGTCCGATATAACATGACCTTACCCCCGCGGATATGTGTGAGCATTTCTCCATGAGAAGTATTAAGGTTTTTATGAAAGGTTATTAAAAAAGTTACGTTACAAATTTTCTATTGAAAAAACATATAAGATATCTGCATGACCTCCATCTGAAGAGGAAAAGTAAGTATGGTCACGATAAATACTGAACTTATTTAAGATAAAGGCGCTGATGTAATTTTGGCAAATGTTTCATTTTAGAACTAAGGATAGATAAATAATCATTTTAGTTCAAATTAAAGACGTTACGTAATATAATACTACAATTTATGTAAGTAAAATGCGTTTAAGGTGTTATCACAAAGATGCTGCTGCCCGTCTCCTGTTACATCTCCCTCTGTCGCCTCTTACGACACCCACGAGACGATCTGGGGTAGTTGACATTCTTACAACGCATCTACACGGTTAGTAGTGTGTCTGATGTAATGTAAAATTAGTTCAATTTAATTCCATACCTTCGCTCGTACTGCCATCAGACAGCTCTGTGGGGAAACTGCCCGGACGGTTTTCGTCCATGTTGCAGGCGGCCGATACCGTCTCGTAGATCTCCGTCATCAAACGGTTCAGCTGCAACAGACAAAGGAATCGATAAGCATCGTGTATATCTTATAATTTGTTCGTGAACACTAGAAAATCATTGCAAGTGTGAATTAACGCCTTTTCCTAAAATATGGTTCAATCGCCACATATTTTCCTTATTTATCATGGCATAGATATATATAATAGTATGTGTATATTTATATATTTTATGTAATTAAGTACATTTATGTATTTTGTACGTCTGTATTAATATATTTATATTATATTATGTACATTTATATAGAATACCTTAAAAACGAGTATATATTATATATATATATATATATATATTCTGGATTATCCGAACCTCGTAAACATTTTTTCATTATTAGTTTTTTTTTTCCTATTACGGATCATGAAATACAGCCCGCTGACAGACAGACGGACGGACGGACGGACGGACAGCGGAGGCTTAATAACAGGGTCCTAGGTTGGTTACCCTTTAGGTACGAAACGCTAAAAATGAAGCGTTTTTTTTCTCCCAGACGAGTCCTGTCTGCAAGATCCCAATTGATGATGAGAGTTAATGCTGAGTGATACACCACTATTTGTTTACCCAGTGTATTTGAAATAAATAGGGAAAAACTACCAAGAAGTCGTATCCTATTATACCATGACAAAGCTTCGGCGTACACCGCGAAAAGACAAAGTTAATTTTGGATTCTGAAAAGATGGAGTTCGTGACCCATCCCGCACACCGTCCAGGCCTTGTTAAAGTTAAGTTAAAGTCTATATACGTCCCACTGCTGGGCACAGGCCTCCTCTCATAACTGAGAGGGTTTTAGGGCAAGGAAATGTCCGCCGCGCTGCCGCAATGCGTGATGGCGAACTTCACATGTCTTCGAAATATTTTTTTCTTATTTCTCAGACATGCCGGTTTCCTCACGATGTTTTCCTTCACCGCCGAGCACGTGGTAAACCAGCACTTAAAATTGCAATTAAAAATTTCATTAGTGCCGGCGGGGATCGAACCCGGGTTGCTCGCGTACCATAGAAATATAAAAAAGAGATTAAAAAAGAGAAAAAAAGAATTCTTTACTATATCTATGTCGCGTACTGTGAAAGCGAGCGCTAACCATCTGAGCTACCACGGTTCTACCAGACCTCGTACTAAATTATATTCTCAAATGATAAGAGATTTTACATTTACGAAGCCAGAAGAGGCCGTGATAGCTTTCAACCAGCACACGAAATATATGCCCTCAGAGCAATGGTCCTTATGTTTGCAAAAATGGTTTGAACGAATGGAAGTGTTTATAATGTAATGGAGAATACTTTGAAAAACAGTAAATATATTAGTTAACATATATGTACGTCGTTGGAACCGTGTAGTGGCGGTGTAAGAATATCCACTACCTCATATCGTCCCGTGAGTGTCTTAAGAGGCGACAGAGGGAAACAAATCAGGAGATGGGCAGCAGCGTCTTCTTATTAACGACTAAAAATAAAAAAACT
Source organism: Parnassius orleans (assembly GCA_029286625.1). NCBI lineage: Eukaryota > Metazoa > Arthropoda > Insecta > Lepidoptera > Papilionidae > Parnassius > Parnassius orleans. Next base: position 311,332 of record JAGSMP010000116.1, on the reverse strand, counting down.
GCGGTCGGTAACCCGCTTGCCAAGCGTGGCAACTATGGCAAATATCCTCCCTATGAGGCAATCTATGGGGAGGCCCGCCGTGGACTTTAATAGCCTGTAACGGTAACTAGAATTCACTATTACTATTCAATCGATTTAAAAGTGTCTCTTGACACAAACGTATGGAACAATTAATTAAATAGTTTGGAAAATCCAAAAGTGCACGCCTCATGAGCGTTTCATTTAATTTTGATGAAAAAAATAAATTACCAAAATAAATCGATTACACAAAGAATAAAATCGATATAGGTTGTATGGTAGGTAGATTTGTCCTTTGTCTATCAAGGGCTAAAGAAGAAAATGAAAGCGCCTTTAAATTTTTAATAGCAATAAAATTTATAAAACTTGAAAATCATTTTAATAACAAACGACGCGTACTGGGCTATTGATATGAAATAGGAAACTAGTTGACGTAATTCTGAAGCTAATAAAAAAAAACCCGGTCTCACGATGCGTCAATTTTTTCGGGAGTTATCGTGACCACATACAAAATCAACATCAGAACATCCACGTAAAGTAGAAATATAAAATGATTTTTTAGAAAATATAAGATGGATTAAATGGAGTGTTTTCTTGATATACGGCTACTCATGTTATTGTAATATGGTTATGATAGAGGCATTTTAAGGCCACAAAATTGCTTGACCAAGACGTGTCGAGAGTAATACACTATCTAATAACGTTTTGCGTTATGAGGCGTGCAATAATATAAAAAAAAAAGATTTTCAATAATTTAATTTTAAAATTCTCGCAATACAAAGGGAAGCAGTCTTTCGCTCAGCTATCGCTACTTCTTACAAACGCGATGCAATTCGACGTGATTACAACGTCGCGTTTAATTTGGGCGATGACTCACAAAGTTATCGCTAAGCAATAAATTACAAATGGCTGACTATGGGGCCGTGCCCTTTAGGCACTATTCATTTACAGCTGAAGTTATTTACTAATTTCTAGTTGACTTCAAGAACGGGGAGAGAAACAGCTATATTGTGGTTGTAGCACAAATGGGTCGCCTCGACCGGGGAAGGACCACACTCTCACTACCAGCGTAAAATAACAGTTTATTGCTGCCGTGTTTCGTGTGGTGAGTGTAGTGAACCGGAGACCCTTTCTACTGGAAACGAGGCATTCCATCTTAGTCCTCAGGGGTGACAACGTTCTTGTCGTTTGTCCTTGTGCAAATTAATTTTTATAAATTAGCACACGCTTTTTTAAATAAAAAATAAAAAACAAAGAAACGCCATTATTAAACCCGCATGTCTGGGAATATAAACCTTGGACATGTGAAGTCCACCAACACGCATTGAGAGCGCGGCAGTTTACCCCTGCAGGCAGTTACCTATTAATATATATTTGTACGTTCTTTTACGAACATCTGTTATTTAAAACTGTCAAATCAATTAAGAATTGTAGCTTATTGTTAAAATGATAGCGTTATCGCTTGTTGTCGACATTCGACTACGCAACAGTAGCGTGACAACCTTGACAATCGTACGCAATATGTAAACTAAAAAGTTGTTACCGCACGTTTGTTATACCTTTTTATATAAGACTGACAAACGAGCACACAGTACACCTTTTTTTTATAGCATAAGAATGACAAACGGGCACACAGTCCACCTGATGGTAAATGGATGCTGTGGCCTATAGACATCTACATTTATGCTCGATTAAAAATCAAAAGCCTCGTTTCCAGTAAAAAGGTCTTCGGTTCTCTACACTCATCATACGAAACACAGCAGAAATGAGCTGCTATTTGACGCTGGTATTCTGTGAGAGCCTTGTCCCATTCCCGGTCGAGCCGACGCATTCGTGCTACAACCATAATATAGCTACAGCGTGGCTCTACCACGTATAACCCGATGATAAGCATATGGTAAGATAGACCGTTACAGTCTATCAAAAGTCCATTGCTGAACCTCTTAGGAGAGATATTTGCCATAGTTGCAGGCGGGATGGCAACCGCAGTTTTTTGTATTTTTTGATGCTATTAGAAAGATGCTACTGCCCATCTCCTGGTTTGTTTCCCTCTGTCACATCTTACGACATCCACAGGACGATATAGGGCAGTGCATATTCTTCTAAGGGAGACACTGCAAGGCGCTGAAGAAGCACTTTCATCTTGATGATAAGCGACGATAGCCAAATGGTTGAGACTTTCGGCTATTCTCGTGAACCTCTCCCAACACAAGCATTTTGAAGTTATACTTCTTTTGGGTTGGTTTAACACTTATAAGGCGAAAAGTGTATTTTACCAGTAGTCAGCCGCGTACAAATGTAATTGCATGTCAGGGGCCGACCAATGGGTCTACAAACCCAGTAGTCAGCCGTTAGTCCTGTTGCACAAAATAGTACCTTAAAGCCTTTTTAATTTACTATTATGCACTTCTATGCACGGTTATTTTAGCATGAAAATCATTTGTTTTAGAATTCGATCATGTCAAAAATCCATCCATCAATACAAAGAAGAGCAATCAACAGAAGCTATGGCGGCGATTAGGAATGGGATGAAGAGAATAGGAGCTATTTCTTCCAAAGAGTGGAGACAATTTCAGAAACAAAAAGAAGAAGTGATGCAACAGAAAAAGAATGTTATATTGATTAAAAAAATTAAGAGATTTGAAGCTAAAACAAAGAAAGAAGAAGAAAATCAAAAAAAGAAAGAAGAATTACAAAAAAGGAAAGCGGAAAAGCGGTTGAATTCCAAAAATAGCAAAAGGAGGAAGAAAAATACAATAAACAAAGTAAGATGCAAAAACTGTGAAGAGGAATTAACTAGCGACACAGAAATTATTGACTTAAAGAATATTGGATGTGACAATTGCCTTGCATGGTACATTTGAAATGTACTGAATTCGCTGGGGACATATATGAAAATTGGACTTAACTTCGAGCTTAGTGCTCCCAACAACCACCGGCATAGGTGTGACATGGGCGTTTAACACGATTTTATTTTGTCCATGTTCATCTTAAGACCTTTCCGTTGGGAGACACTATTGAGGTCATTGAGCATATGCTTAGGTCCTCCAGCGATTCTGCCATAAGGACTATATCGTCGGCAAATTGAAGTCCAACTTCGACCGAGAGATCAATCGACGGATTCAACTCTGCTGGGCAGCGTTCGGGAGATTACGACACATCTTCTCGTCAGACATACCTCAAAAGCTCAAAATTAGATTGTACAACCAGTGCGTGTTGCCAGTGATGACCTATGGATCTAAGACGTGGTCCTTCACTGCTGGCCGTATCAGGAAGCTTTAAGCCGCTCAGCGAGCTATGGTCAGAGGGCTATGCTCGGCGTTTTCTGCGTGACAGACTTAAAACGAGGATATACGCAGTAGAACCAGAGTAACCGACATAGCCCAAAGGATTAGTAAGCTGAAGTGGCAATGGGCCAACCATATAACTCGAAGAACCGACAATCGATGGGGAAGAAAGGTTCTCGAGTGGCAGGTGAAGTGTAGGGCGTCCCCTCACTAGATGGAGTGAGGACTTGGTAAGACATGCAGGAAGTCAATGGATGCAGGTGGCTCGGGACCGTGCTTTGTGGCATTCCTTGGGGGAGGCCTATGTTCAGCAGTGGACTTGTGAAGGGCTGTAATGATGATGATGATATTTGGAAATATACATAATAAAGAATTTCTATGCCAAATATGCAAGAATAAGTGAGAGGCTGACTACAGGGTAAGACATGGCTGACTTGTGGAGAAATGAGGCTGACTACTGGTGAAAAGTGCCATAATTTGTTTAATGTTGATTTTTTTATATAATTCTATTATAAATATAATGTTTTGTTAATTTCTTTAGTAAATTTAATAAGCAATCTTGCTGGGAATAATGATTGTTTTTATTCATAATGTTTAATATTTAAAATACAGTCGAATCAAATTTTACTCCTCACTAAAAGGCTGACTACTGCGTGTTTTACCCTACGGTACTTACAACAAAAACACAATTTTTAAAAATTTTGTCTGTCTGTCTGTCTGTTTGTTCCGGCTAATCTCCGAAACGGCTGGACCGATTTTGACGGGACTTTCACTGGCAGATAGCTGATGTTATAAGGAGTAACTTACGCTACTTATATTTTAGAAAAAGAATTAGGGTACCGCGTAGTAAAATTAAAACCCTAAATTACACGCGGGCGAAGTCGCTGGGAACAGCTAGTTTCCACATATATCAACTTCTAAAGTCGGTGCTAAGACATAGTGTGTAGGAGAATTAAAGCCTTGACTTCAGAGGCTATTAATGTGGAAATTATTTTATTCTCTTTGGTTCTTTGAAGTCAACTTTTATTTTTTAAAGGATATTTTTCTATCCTTTTGAGTGGACTAAGGAGACTATGGAGTTGAGGAAGGAGTGGACTAATGATATTACTAAGGGTGACTAAAATATGAGCCAAGGTTACTTTAAAAACATTAATATTATTTCACTACTCTTAAGGGTGGAATTATTCCAAATTTATTTGGGATTACCCCGTGTGTACTTTGCAGCCATAGTCATGAGGAACCAAGGAATTGAATGTGAGTAAAATCAATGACATATTTTACTCACAATCAATTTTTCAGGTTTTATTCTGTGTAAAATTGTCGTAAATATAAGATACTAGCTGCCCCTGTAGCTGTGGAATTATTTTGCGCGGAACCCTAAAATAAAAGTAGCCTAAGGTAACGTCGCAGACTTTTCTGTAGCTATTTAGGAAAAACAATTCCACCATACATTATATTCGTGTAACTCTTACAGTTTTTGCACCGCACGCCAAAATAGCTTGCAGACGACAGATTTTTTCCGACTTACTTAATATTTATCGTTATATTTTAGCCAACTTACACAATATCTTTATGAATTATAGCCTATGTGTTATTCTGACGTATGAGCTATATAATTGTACAGTTTCATTAAAATCCATTTAGTAGTTGTTGCATGAAAGAGTAACAAACATCCATACATCCTCACAAACTTACACGTTTATAATATTAGTAGGATTTATTCTTTACACTTCTTACTATTAGGTAGGTGCAAAACTTTTGGAGACTGAGCTAAAGGACGCGATCTTTAAAAAGTTTGGTTTCATATAAGGTAGATTTCGCCTTCGAAATTCATTTGGTATTTGTTTTTTTTTATTTGGTGTCACATGTTACAGTTTATAAGCTTAAAGAAATTTGAATTTAAACGCCGCGTTATTTCTTTTATAACACAAAGGAAGGGGTAGCAAATTGCTGCTATTTGATACTGCGAAGTGGTTTCCCCTTCCTTTACATTTTAACACTTGTTATATATATACTGATTTTTGCTAGTTTTTTAACATTGTTTTTTAAATTTATATACAATCAATTTACAAATTGGTTTCTTATGTAAAACAAAACTTAACTTAACTTTAACTTAAGTTGATTTAATGTCCTGTAGAAAGGGGCATCGTGTTTCTTGCTATTTGATACATGAGCACGATGATTTAACCCATTCTACAGAGCTGCGGATTTGATGATTCTTTGATAACGCAAAGAAGAGGGCACCGCAGCACTGCTATTTGATACAGTGCTGAGATAAATTAACCTATTCCTTGCGTATCTAATATGTATTATATTTACACAATAATTAATGTTTTTAAATTACACATGCTCGAGAGAGTTATACTTAATTATTACAAAGAAGTTACGAAAATAAATCACGTAATTCAATGATAAAGTTTTGTGACACTAATATTGTATAGAAACTAGGAGGTAGGACCCTTTCCTGCCTAGGAGCAGGTATCTCTTACTTATTTCTTCTGCCAAATAGCAGCATTTACACTGCTGCTTTCCGGTCTGACGTGTATAGAGAGAATAATATAATAATAATGTCCTCCAGACCGAATTTCAGTCACGGCGGCCACCCTCCACGGAGACTAGCCATCGGCGCAGGACAGGATTATAGTGCCCAAATGCGGAAACACAGGTGCACTCTCTATTCCCTCACTCTCATAGTCCGATGGGACGGTAAACCGACACGACCGGAAATAACAGGCGCAGGACCAACGGTTTTACGTGCTTTCCGAGGCACGGGAGTAAGACACCGCCAACTTGCTGACTCCGGGCAGCTACTGAGAATTTCATGACGGAAAACTCAGTTACTGATATGTTTTTGGCCCGACTCGGGATTCGAACCCGGGACCTCATGATCAGAAGTCTCACTACTACAACCACTAGACCAACTAGGTAGTCGCTAATATAATTAATTATAATATAATATAATTGAAGGTTGAGCTAATATAACTACATGCTGTAAGGCATTCCATCTTAGTCCTCAGAGGTGACAACGTATCTGTAGCCTTCTTTGTTTGAAGTTGTCTGCAGATGTTCATGAACTGCAGTAGTCCTTACCATCAGCTGGACTGTAAATTCGTTTGTCACTTCAGTTTCATATAAAAATAGCAATTGTATGAGAATATAATGTAATCAAGTCATAGTTTTTATAGTCAACCATTTTATCTCTATAATTTTAAATATTAAAAAATCGATCAAAATTTTAAGACTAGACTAGAAAATTATATTATGATGTACTTTTTTTATTCGTAAGGTCAGCTATCCAATGACAGCCTGTCAATATTAATTGATTTAAATGTATCAAACTTTCCACTATTATTATATATTCCATATATTAATTGATTTAAATGTATCAAACTTTCCACTATTATTATATATTCCATATATTAATTGATTTAAATGTATCAAACTTTCAACTGGAAAAAGAGATAAATTTCTTAAACAGACTTACGAATAATTATAATTAAAAATTAAAAATTTTGTACAACCGACTTCAATATAAATTATTAAGAATAACTCAAAAACTATTGTTCAGACCTTGGTCAAATTTATATGGGACCACATGAGAAGCACCAGTTTTCAAATAAAAAAAAGAATCATCGAAATCGGTTCATCCAGAAAAAAGTTATGAGGTAACACAAATAAAAAAACAGTCGAATTGAGTATACCGTCTCCTTTTTGAAGTCGGTAGAAAATAACTTGAAATAAATAAAGGTATACCACCCTTGTCTCACTATTATATACTAATTATACGTCACACTTAAAAAAGCAAACACATTTAAATATCCAATTTCGGTAAATAAAAATGTGGATCACCTTTTAATTCCATATTTGGGACCGCATAAAACTACACTGACCAATCTAACTAATTAACACTAAATAACACAAAATTAAAAAAAAAGTGCACAGAGTCGACACCAAACACGTGCGACGGTAGGCAGTGATCTAATTTGTATAGTTATGAAACATAAAGTTTCTCGATAACAAATTTAATATGATAGAAAGACGGTGTTATGCTGTACGACCCAGAAAATATTTTATTCGTAAACTGAGTATAATATTTTATTAATCTACTGAGTTACCAGAGCCCTTCGACGAAGAGCTCTGGTAACTCAGTGAAAGTTGGTTGCCCGTCTTAAATTTCGTAGTAGACCACTACAGAGTTCGAAATAATCGACACAATAAATGTAATATATAAAAAAAAAATTTTGTTTGATCGTATTTTTTGCGCTGCCATACCGTTCTTCAGATTACAGTAAAACTTTGTCGACATATTACTTGTACTTGCGCGAAGGTTATAGGCATAGTACAATTAACTTACAGTAGGTGGCGCGCGTATCGTACCGACATATTTATTTCAAAGTTATATATCATCATTATCGTTCCTAATTAAACAATATAACTCTTGCAAATTTAAAACGATATTTCCGCAATTATTTTTTCTGTGGCAGCAACGCGCCGGGTTCGATCCCCGCCGGCACCAATAAAATTGTTAATTACAATTTTAAGTGCTGATTTACCACGTGCTCGGCGGTGAAGGAAAACATCGTGAGGAAACCTGCATGTCTGAGAAATAAGAAAAAAATTATATTTCGAAGATATGTGAAGTTCGCCAACACGCATTGGGGCAGCGCGGCGGACATTTCCTTGCCCTAAAAACCCTCTCAGAAATGAGAGGAGGCCTGTGCCCAGCAGTGGGACGTATATAGGCTGTAACTTTTAACGCGCCGGGTACCAACTACTTTCTTATAAAAAATACATAAAGCTAATTTTACGGATTTTATCTGGCTTATGTTTAACTTATTTCCAAATCTGGGTTCGGGTGCTTCACAACACCTATGATCACGGGCAGACTGGTGTGGTTGACATCCTGATATCATAGTTAACCCGGGTTACCTGCAGCTTTTGGATAATTTTTGGTCCGATGTACGCAGTACGAGCTTAGTGTCATGAAGTTTTTAAATTACTTGTGTTGTTTTTGCTTTAATGGTATTTAAATTAGCGATCCGCCCCTGCTTCCCACGAGTGATTTTAGGATCTCGACAACAGCACCACCTAGCGGTGGCCCAATCGTGAATCTAAACCATTCTCGAATAAACTTAGTCACACACAAAAAATGTTCAATCACATACACACGGACAGAAGAATTATATGTATACATATAAGGGTGACAAACGAGCACACAGTCCATCTGATAGTAAGTGGGTGCTGCGGCCGATGGACGCCTACGATCTTCAATTAAGAATCAAAATACAGATGCGTTGTCACCCCTGAAGTCTAAAATATATTGCCTCGTTACCAGCAAAAAGGCTGTTCGGTTCTCCACACTGATAGGACACACATGTATACACATTGCCAAACACAGCAGCATTAAGCTGCTATTTCACGCTGGTATTATAGGCGAGCGCGGTCCAATCTCGGTCGAGCCGACCCATTGGTGTTAAAAACACAATATTATAATTCAAATTCGCCATACGACTTCTGTGGAGCAACACTCCATTTTCACTCAACACAATCATTTTAAGCTTACTTGGAGTGGTTAACGGAACTGTTAAAAAAAAGAGGAAAGAAGAAAGAAACAATCTTATTTGAAGCTGTTATTAAGTACATACATAGGATTAAAGATATATTTTATGGTCATCATTATTACTGCAACAAATAGTTATCCGACTCAGCATTATGCTGCAATGGAATACTTGTTTGGCGACTGCTCTAGAAAAATTTATTCAAACATTCTTTTGCTAATCATCACAATTTTATTGTAAACTAGCTGATACCCGCGACTTCGTCCGCATCACTGAACGACACACATCACTGAACACGTAGTGCTTATAAAAATCGTTGTCTCTTAAAACTTTAATAACTTTATATTAAATGAAGATATCGCAATATTCTTTTTTTTTTTTGATAAGGGCCAAGTGTCTAAGAAGTAAAACTTAGAAAACCTAATTGAAATATATCCAGTAGATTGCTTTGATATCTATATATCTTGTAGAGACTATTCGCCTCTGTAAATGTCGGAAATAGTAATACACCCATAAAAGAAAGTAGACATAGTTAACTAAAGGTCGTGCAGCGGTCAGCCATCATACTAAGGGAAAGGTCTAAAACACAGTCCTTGGCATATAAATGTAAATATCAACGTAGTTCTTGGCTCCCTCTCGCGGTGGACGACCAACGCACACACAAACGAGGCTAGGTCACTACACAACACTGCTAGTGATGTACTACAATAGTGATAATAATACAATTAGTGATGACCCAAGATACATCGATATTCATATAACTAAAAAAGTAGAGTCGTTTTATTAGGTACGTATAAACTTCATTTTTAATTTTGATCATGTCAAGATAATATCTAATATCTAGAAGATGGAAGATATCGATTGCTAAGAAGATGGAGTATAAATAATGATGTGCGCTTTCAGACAGGTCGTTCTTTTCAACCGACTTCAACAAAAGGAGGACGTTCTCAATTTGACTGTATTTTTAAGTGTGTTACCTCAGAACTTTTTTCTGGGTGAACCGAATTTGATGATTCTTTTTTTATTTGAAAGCTGGTGCTTCTCGTGTGTTTCCATATAAACTTGATCAAGATCTGACCGGTAGTTTTTGAGTTATCTCTAATAATGCGTGATTAATTGACTTCGACTACATTGATGATGTTGTACAATTTTTTTAATTTTACCACTTGTTCCAGAAGTTAACAATTTCTTTTTAGTTAGAATGAATGAGAGGAAAGTTCATTTTTTTAATTAATAATTCCTTCGTTAAAGCCTATCGAACGTCCACTGCTAAACGTAGGCCTCCCCCATAAATTGCTTGAGAGGGGAATATTTGCCACGCTTGGCAGGCGGATTGACAACCGAAGTGTTATACTATTTTGAGTTTTTATCAAGAAGATGCTGCTGTCCATCTCCTGTTTCAGTTTCCTCTCTGTCGCCTCTTACGTCTCCCAGGATGATATAGCCGCGGTGAGGAGCAGCATAACTAGAGCGAGTTTGTTGGCTCTGCGCTCCTAAACTTGACATGTGTTATATAGTGTAGTCCCTGCAAGGAACTACATATGTCGAAAATAGAAGTTTAAAAGGAAATTATTGAAAATTTAAAATGTCATAATAAAATCTCAATATTGTACGTCTGGCTTAAACAAGACGGTTACACCTTCATCTATCGGAAGCCATAAGATTTTTTCGGCACTACAGTCACCTCTTAACCGACACCTACGGGACGAAATGGAGTGTTTAATTCTCCTACGCCACCACCACGCAGCAATATGAGATCTAAAAAATAAGTTATTTGTTTGCTACCCTTAGGGGTGAAATTTTTTCTCCAAATTTATATGAGACCACCCTTGAAGTATAATGAAAAAAAAAAGAATCATCAAAATTGGTTCACAATCTGCGAAGATATTGCGTAACATACATACAAAAATCGAATTGAGAACCTCTTCCTTTTTGAAGACGGTTAAAAATAAACGGCAATCCAATGAACAATTTAACTCCAGTTATAATAATGTGAAACATTTACTTTCGAATTGTCTGGGACATTTCAGACTATAAATTATACTAAAACTATAAATTATTAACTAGTTTTAAGTTTATCAACAAGCAATAAAGACACATCACTAGCCGGCTAATTAGCCGTTGATAGCATGCCGAGAGGTTCAAAACATTGGGGGTGATCAGACAGACGGACGCCTAGCGACGCTCGGACTCAAATTGGGCACATTTTTATCATTTTAGCACGTTGAACTAGATCAAAGGAAACGACGCGGCAATCTTCAAGGGAATAATTCTGAACAGTTGATCCGAATTTGTTTTAACATGACCTTCGTTATCTTTATTATGTATGTCGTGAAATTAGCTAAACTAAGTGATAAACTTAGAAATGAGGATATCCGCAGTAGAACCAGAGTAACCGACATAGCCCAAAAGATTAGTAAGCTGAAGTGGCAATGGACCGGCCATATAGCTCGAAGAACCGACAACCGATGGGGAAGAAAGGTTCTCGAGTGGCAACGTCGTACCGGCAGGCGTAGTGTAGGGCGTCCCCCACTAGATGGAGTGACCGTGTGGCGGGACCGTGCTTTGTGGCATTTCCGTGGGGGAGGCCTATGTTCAGCAGTGGACTTGTGAAGGGCTGTAATGATGATGATGATGATGAAGTTAGCTATATGCGTTTGTGTGTTTTCTACTGATTACACAGTTCGCAGTACTGTATTGTATGACATTATGTGTCAATATAACCCCGGGATAGTAGGGTGAGTTAATCCTTCATTCTGTTTCGTCATAGAGGTGTAAGAAATTTGACAAATGGAAATTTTATGAAAATATCTATCAGACATATGGCAGCGATCGCAGCATATTTTTAGCAGCATTAATAATTGATTGAATATCAATTATTACATGATATTTATTAATAAGGTTGACAAACGAGCACACAGTCCACCTGACTGTAGGTGGATACTGTGGCCCAGAGTCATCTATATCTATACTCGGTTAATAATCAAAATGCAGATGCGTTGTCACTCCTGAGGACTAAGATAGAACGCCTTGTTTCCAGTCAAAATCGTTTCCGGTTCTTTACACTCACCATACGAAACACGACAGCATTAAGCTGCTATTTTACGCTATTATTCTGAGCGTGATCCTTCCCCGGTCGAGCTGACCCATTCATGCTACAACCATAATATAGCTGCAGCATGGCTCTGCTACTCTGCTAATTCTTCCTAGCGAGAGAATTTTCCGGTAGTGAAATTAATATTATTATTATTATTATTTCAAAAAACCACCGTTTAAAAGATTTGGAAATTACCCCTCCCGTTACTATACATTTATAAAGTAGGCATATTTGTTTTTAAAAATAAGCAAGTGATATATATCTTCGAAGTCGACGTGACCCAGACAAACTTGTACTAGATGTCATTCCTTGTTTCGTTAGATATAACAAAAATTGCCTAAATATATGTGTGAAAATATATAATAAAATACCTAAAGATTTTAAAATATTAAGCGAAAGATTATATAAAAAATATTTGTAATTGTACAAAATGAAAGATTTAATGACTTAAAAGATTTTTTGATAGTAATCAATTAATATTGTCATAATTGAACAGTTTTAAATTATAATTTGCATGCTATGTACTATTGTTAGAGAAACACGACTGTATAAATGGTAACATCTTCCTATACCGTGATTCTTGCAAATAACGATTTATGATTTATGAATGAAATGAAATGATTTTTCATCAATGATAGGAGTAGTGCGCCGCAGCTCTACTTACCATCATGTCAACTGTATACAAGTACACCTTTACTTAGTCTTAGATATAAAAAACAACGGCTTGCAACTTAAACATAATATTTGCTCTCTCTCTAAAAAAAATATTCCTATAGGAATTTCTCCTGTGAACGCGTTTAATACATAAAAAATTCATAAGGAAAAACGTCGAAACACAGAGTAACTATTTGTAGGTGTGCAAGAATTGAACCCACGGTCCGCAGTAGCATACTGCTCTACCTACTACACTACCGAGCTATCAAAGTTCTATAAATAATTTCAAGGCAGCTTTAATAGACATTGAATGAAGCTTATTATTAAAATGGCACCCATATACCTTACACATGGACATGGGCGGTCTCTGTGCTGTCAATACGTGCAAAGTACTCGAATCTTCGGTTATAAAAAAAACATGCGTGAGTGTCGTGGAACACTCGGTTGGAACGAAGTTCCTTTCGTAGTATATTATTATTGATAAACGTATTATATTAATGATTAATAAATACAAATAAATGAATTACTAACGTCTATTAAAATGGAGCTAATTACTAGCGTCTATAAAAAAGTGCGAGGTAGATGGATATTATTCCATCTCGCTTCCTTATAGCCGCCAAGGCCGTCTACACTACGTCAGAAGGGGTCGTGATGGAAAAATCTTACACTTTTCCTCGCCTGGGCCCCATCCGCCAAATTCGGACCGTCCGATAAGGAACTTCGTTCCAATAAGTAAATTGAAGTTAGGTAAGCGGAAAGTTGGGCAGCAATACGAGGTAAGCTATATAAGTTGAAGCACGAATGGGTCTGCTCGACCGGAGTAGGACCACGCTATCACAGAATACCAGCGCGAAATAGCAGCTTAATGCCGCTGTGTTTCGTATGGTGAATGTAGAGAATCGAAAACCCTTTTTACTGGAAATGAGTCACTCCATCTTAGTCCTTAGGGGTGATAACGCATCTGCATTTTGATTCTCAATCGAGGATAAATGTAGATGTCTATGGCCCACAGCATCAACTTACCATCAGGTGGACTGTGTGCTCGTTTGTCACCCTTAGTTTATATAAAAAAGCTATCCACCAGACGGAGTGACAAGCTGGTAAGATATACAGTCGATGGATACAGGTGGCCCAGGACCGTATTTTGTGACATTCCTTGGGGGAGGCCTATATTCCAGTAGACTTGTGAAGCGCTGTAATGGTAATCATGATGTAAATTAAGCATGATAAAAGTTAGTTTTATCCTTCTCCTTCATCATCATCTCGTAAAAGTTCACTTCTGGACTTGAGCCTCTCCCTTTGTAGGATTTGCCTTAATGATCACGCTTGGCAGGCGGCTTGAGGATCAAAATTAACTAGTTCACAGCCTATGATTATATAGTTTCCTTACTTTTCGCACCGGAAAACAGCGATGAATCCACTGCAGCTTGGTTGTAGAGAGTAATAACTAATTAGGTATTATTTCATATTGTTTTTAAAAAATAGCACAGTTTTGACATTACTACGAGGGTGACACTGAAAGTTCTTAGAAAATCAAAAACTGAACAACCTAGCAAGTTATTAGTTTTATTATATCTTTTCAAAATAGCGGCCATTTACATCAATACATCGCTGCATCGGATGGAACCACTGAGAAAAGCACTTTGCCCACTCGTCCTTAGGGGTCTTTTCGATGGCTGCGTTTCAAGCCACTGCTTCCTCGGCGTCGATGAAACGTTTTCCTCGAAATTCTTCTTTTATTTTCGGAAATAAATAAAAATCGCAAGGTGGGAGGTCGGGGCTATAGGGCGGGTGACCAAGTAATTCCACGTCTGATGTCGCCAAGTAGTCGATTGTTTGCTTGGCGGTGTGCGACGAGGCATTGTCGTCGTGAAGGAGGATCCTACTGCGAGGTCGTTTCTCCCGAACTTTTTCCAAGACAAGTGGCAAACAATTGTTAGTGTACCACTCTGCAGTAACTGTTTTTCGATCCTCTAAAACAATTGTTGCGTAATGACCTGTCCTTCCGAAGAACGAGGCCACCATCTTTTTTCCCACGCTTCGACCTCTCTTCACTTTAGTTGGCAACTCGTCGTAAGGAAACACCCAGACAGCAGACTGTCTCTTAGTTTCAGGATCATAACAATAAATCCAGCTTTCGTTACCCGTAAGTATGTCGAACACAGCATTTGAGTCACCTCCGTTAAATCTTTGAACCATTTTACGACACCAATCAACACGACGGAGTTTTTGGGCCTCTGTCAAATTATGAGGTATCCACCGGGCACAAAGCTTCCTGACCGCTAAAAGTTCATGGAGGATTTTGTGGACTAGACTCATACCGATGCCTAAGTTTGTCCGAATCTGCTCATAAGTCACTCTTTTGTCAGTCTCTATCACGCCGCACAACACTGATGTTATCTTCATTCGTCGCCGTAGAAGGCCGTATCTCACGCAGATCATCGGTGAGATTAGTGCGACCACGTTTAAACTCATTAAGCCAGTTGTAAACAGTGGCACGAGATGGGGCTTCATCGTGAAAGGCCAATCGAAATCTATCATAACTTTCTTGTTGACTTAAATGACATCGAAAGTCATAAAAATCATTGTACGAAAATTTTCTCGCGTTAAATTCATGCTGACGTGACACAGACAATTTTCAATTTGCCGCCAAATCGTAAACAAATGACAAATTAATAAAATACATACACAATAATATTGGCAAAAGTTCCATTTTCAAAATTTGAACTTATTTTTTTATTATATCGTTTACAAGTGGCCAGTTCTAAAAACTTTCAGTGTCACCCTCGTAATATCTTTAAACCTTAGCTTTAAACATGGTATAAAACAAAGTCGCTTTCCGTCGTCTGTACGCTTAGATCTTTTAAACTACGCAACGGATTTTGATGCGGTTTTCACCAATAGTCAGAACGTTTTAAGAAGAAGGTTTATATTTATAATACAAGCATACTGTATATTATATAATTCTTCTGTCAATGTGTATGTGACTGAACTCCTTCCTAAACGGCTGGACCGATTTTGATGAAACTGTGTGTGTGGTTAAGTTGATTAGAGAATGGTTTAGATTCATAATTGGCATTGGTAGGTGGCGTTGTTGTCGAGATCCAGAAATCAACCGTGCGAAGCCGGGGCGGGTCGGTAGTTCTTTTTAAAAATCCAGGTAATAGGAGATTCGAACCGACCCGTACCTTTAATCATGAGGCTAAGTACTGTTTATTGCTTAATAAAGGAAGTATGTATACATTCTGTTTTCTAAGAACACAACATGCTATTATAAATATATTTTAAGATAAACAAAGCTGCAGATAACGATCCGTGTGCGACTGCATTGCATGTAATTAGAGGTGGTTCTAAATATAAGTTAAATTACTTGGTGACCGTCTGTACAAAGAGTAATTACCCCCTTAGTGTTATCTAGATACATATATATACGGTTGGGTAAAGACAAACCTAAAAATTGGTTCTTTAATAGAATCAGGCGTTACATTGCCATTATATTAAAGACTAGCTATTCCCCGCGACTTTGTCCGCGTGGAATTTATTACGATGGGTTTAATTTTTTTCCACAGAACCCTAATTCTTTTTTCTAAAATAAAAATAGCCTACGTTACTCCTTATAAGGTATCTGTCAGTGAAGGTCCCCTTAAAATCGGTTCAGTCGTTTCGGAGATTAGCCGGAACAAACAGACAAAAATTTTAAAAATTCTAAACCAGTGATTTGTTCAGCCAAATTGACCACAATTCCACTTGATGGTAAGTGGTGATGCAGCCAAAGATGTCAAAGCGCACTGACTTGGCCTAACAAAAGCCTATTAATAATTTGCCTTGAAGACATCCACATTGTTATTTTTTTATATAGAATGGGGGTGACAAACGAGCATCCACTTACCATCTGTAAGTGAATGCTGAGGCCCATAAACATTTAAATTTATCTTCTACTAGCTGTTCCCCGCGACATCGCCCGCGTGTAATTTATGGTTTTAATTTTTTTGCGCGGAACTCTAAGTTTTTTTCTAAAATAAAAGTAGCTTGTGTTTTTGTTATAAGTACCGTATATACTTTCATATGCATTTAGTAAAAAGCAATTATTTTCACATTGACACTTCACAATTTTATTTATTTGTATAGATTTGATAACCCTTTTTACTGAAAAAGAGGCATTCCATCTTAGTCCTCACGGGTGACAACGCATCTGCATTTTGATTCGTAATCGAGGATAGATGTAGATGTCTATGGGTCACAGCAACCACTTACCATCACGTGCACTGTGTGCTCGTTTGTCACCTAATCCTATAAAAAAAAGATGTTAACAATTAATTAGTGTCTTACCTAGTTTGAAGAGCACCCCTCGCCCTCCCTCAATTGCGTTCACTATTCCCGTCACCACTAATCCCAACACAACTAAGTCTTAGCGATTAGTCACCGAAGAGTGACGGTGATGTATCTTTCCTAGTGTAGTGGTGTTAGGATTAGTGGTGACGGGGATAGCGCACGCAATAGGACATAATATCATTTTATTTTGCTACGCGGATTTTAGCTTATTAATTTTTAACACCTTTAATAAAAAATTCTTTCCTAAGTAAATCTTTCAAAATACGTCATAAAATTCCTCATAATATTAAGAAGCTGCAAAGATACGTTAAAAAAAAACTGTTAATACCTTGCAAGGGCCTGTTATAAAATTGACTACTTAGAGAATGGGGAAGAATGGAAATAAAATACTGTCTGCACTTACCACTGGCACAAAAAAATTAATGTAAAACCAACATTACTTAATTCAAATAATTCAATTCAATTATTATGATATCAAGTGGAATTATCAGTTTTGATTAAAAAAAACAATGACAGTGTGTTGTCGGGTTTTCTCTATACAGGCATTATACTCTACATAATATTATAGGGCTCTATATGCTATTATGAAAAGTCAGAATGTGTCAAAAAAGGCACGTATGGCAATTCATAATGCTGTGTTAGTCCTTACTTTAATGTATGGTAGTGAAAGTTGGGTCTGGCAGAAGAAGCATGAGAGTAGAATAAATGCTGTAGAAATGCGGTCATTAAGGAGTATGCTAGGGCTGAATCTGAATGACAGGGTGAGAAATAGTGTGATAAGAGAAAAGTGTGGTTTGCAAGATGATGTTGTGACCAGGATTAAGAAAGGAATGCTTCGGTGGTTTGGTCATGTAGAAAGAATGAACGAGGAAAGAGTGACAAAGCAAATTTATGTTGCAGAAGTGAACGGAAGAGTCGGGAAGTGACGCCCTAGACGAAGGTTTATCGACCAAATTGGCGATATATTGAAAATGGGCCAGATTAGGAGTACCCTTAATCGACGAGCGTGTATGCGTAGATATATGGATGTGGAGGAGGCGAGAGAGGTGTGTCAGGATCGTGCCAAATGGAAGTCCATAGTCTCTGCCTACCCCTCTAGGTGACAGGCGTGGGTGTTTATGTATGTATGTATGTATAATATTATATTTTGTGGTATAAGTCTCACTTTTCGAACCGGTGGTAGCTTTTAAACCAATTAAAGTATCTTTGGATATTAACTTTCTTAAAAGGTTTCATATATCCATTACAGCTTATGAAAGTTTACTGCTGAACATAGGCCTCCCGCATAGAGTGCCTCATAGAGGAGATTTTGCCATAGCTTTTTTTTTTGTGTTGTTATCAGGAAGATGCTGCTGCCCATCTGCCGTTTCAGTTCCCTCTGTCGCCTCTCACGACACCCACTACATATCGTCCCCATATGGGGTGGTGGATTTATAGGGTTCAAAAGGTTTAACTTTTGACTTTGATATTATAAACTTACAGGCTTCTTGTTAATATACATCTATATAATATATAAAATAAATAAAATTGAAGTGTCTGTTTGTAATGTCAAAATAACAGCTTTTTACGAATTGCAAATAAAAGTACCTATATACGGTACTTAAAGCAAAAACACAATTTTTAAATTTTTTGTCTGTCTGTCTGTCTGTTTGTTCCGGCTAATCTCCGAAACGGCTAGACCGATTTTGCCGAGACTTTCACTGGTAGATAGCTCATGTTATAAGGAGTAACTATGGCTACTTATATTTTAGAAAAATGACTAGGGTTCCGCGCAACAAAATTAAAACCCTAAAATACACGCGGGCGAAGTCGCGGGGAACAGCTAGTATATCTATATAAAAGGACATTGGTATTCAAACATCGTAGTTTTGTAGCTCTTATGAGATTCCGAAGATAGTAAGTATACGCCGTTACCGTTAAAAGTCCACTGCTGAACATAAGCCTCCCCATATACTGCCTCATAAGGGGGATATTTGCCATAGTTGCCACGCTTGGCAAGCGGGTTAGCAACCGCAGTTTTTCTTTAATCATTATTAGGACGTCGATCCTGATTTGTTTCCCTCTTCTTTTGTTAGGAATATTTGTAAGTACCACGCACTCACAACTATTTATAACGTCATACTAAATAGTGTGAGTCATTCCACGGGAAAATTCTGTAGTGCTTCTGTGCATCGTGATAACATGGGATGCATTATCTACGTGCCGTTGAACGCATATTTAAATTTCAGTTAAACGTTATTATTTTCTGTTATTTTTAACCGACTTTAAAAAAATGAGGAGATTCTCAATTCGATTGGTTTTTTTTATATGTGTTAGAACTTTTTTCTAGGTTAACCGATTTTGATGATTCTTTTTTTATCTGAAAGCTGGTGTTTCTCCCATATAAAATTGATCTGACCAGTAGTTTTTGAGTTAATAATGCCTATTTAACTATCTAACCAGTAGTTTTGAGTTAATAATGCCTATTTAATTGACTTCGACTACATTGATGATGTTCTCATTTTATTTATATTGAAGACGCTTGTACAATTTTTTTTTAATTTTACCACTTGTATTGCAACTATATTGCAAGTTAAGTTTATTTTATTGCACCTATGTGTCTGGCGTGTAGTAGTTACCACTATGTCGATTCTATAACATTTGTGCTGAGTAAACGCCATTTTAGTTCCTAAATTATATTGAGTCATGTTAATCTATACTTATCATCATCATCATCATCATTACAGCCCTTCACAAGTCCACTGCTGAACATAGGCCTCCCCACGGAATGCCACAAAGCACGGTCCCGAGCCACCTGCATCCATTGACTTCCTGCATGTCTTACCAGGTCGTCACTCCAGCTAGTGGGGACGCCCTACACTGCGCCTGCCGGTACTAGGCTGCCACTCGAGAACCTTTCTTTCCCATCGGTTGTCGGTTCTTCGAGCTATATGGCCGGCCCTTTGCCACTTCAGCTTACTAATCCTTTGGGCTATGTCTGTTACTCTGGTTCTATCTATACTTATAATTATATTATTATTATTTAAAGACTAACATGATAGAGACATGCTACGGTTTTTTTATAGAATAAGGGTAACTAACGAGCACACAGTCATCCTGATGATAATCGGATTTTGTGACCTATAGACATCTACATCTATCTTTGATTAAGAATCAAAATACAGATGCGTTGCCACCCGTGAGGACTAAGATGAAATGCCTCGTTTCCATAAAAAGGTTACCTACACTCAGCTTACGAAACACAACAGCTTAGCCTAATGGTTGACCGGTAGAGAATGCCTTAAGGTAATGCCTTAAGGCATTCTCTAAGGCAGTCCGCCATATGTACGATTTTATTTTTTGTGCATAAAAGTTTAAATAAATAAATAAAACAGCATTAAGCTGCTATTTTACGTTCGTATTCTGTGAGAGCGTGGTCCTACCTCTATCGAGCCTACCCATTCGTGTTACAAACATAATATAGCTGCAGCATGGCTAAGAGTAACCCTCATGCCCTGGCTATCCAGACGAAGTCACCAGCAGCAAAATCATTTCCTTGCTATCTAGTAAGTGCGGACGGACTCCTGGGCAGAAAAACTCTACCCCCTAGTATGTCTTAGTTATTGAAGTTGCTTATAGAAACATTAACTTCGACGGCTCCTTAGCAATCACTAAATGGACGGAGCAAGTGTTTGTATAGCCCACCTATAATTGTTCCAGTTCTGGATGTGTCCTAGTGCAATTTACGGTATATAAACCTCCTTCACGATACAAGAGAAAGTCCTACGTCCTACGGTGGGTGCAGGTTTCTGTGTTAAGATTTTTATAATGAAAGCTCATCACTCGATATTAGTGCGTCTCTTTTCGTTTTCGTGTTCGTTGTCAGATACGACATTCAACGCTTACTTGACTGCCTCTTTAGTCTAGTGGTCGTAAACGCGGTTGCTAATCATGAGGTCCCTGGTTCGAATCCCAGGTCGCGGCAAAATCAGTTGTTGGGTTTTTCTGTCAAAAAATTCTCAGTAGTAAAGAGTCAGGAAGTTGGCGGCGCTTCATCCCCGGGCCTCGGAAAGCACGTAAAGCCGTTGGTCCTGCGCCTGATCTCTCTGGTCGCGTCGAAAAATCGTTCAATCGGACTATGAAAGTGAGGGAGTAGAGTAGATATAATCCAGTCCTGCGCAGATGGCTAGTCTCTGTTAAGACTGACCGCCGCGACCGAAATTCGGTCTGGAGGACATTATTATTATAGCTCGAAAACTCGCTTAATAACTGGTGGTCTTTTTAGGTAATCACTATAATGACCGAGTTTTTTTCGCAACGGTTGGCAACATTTAGCAATAATTTCCGTCGCGTTTTCCAAACAATAAACCCATTGTTACAATTATTGCTGTGTTTGGAAATTCTGCTCGATGTTTCGGATTTAAATATTGTCGAATACCCGACGACATTTTTATCTCCTCAATTATGCCATTATTTCAGAATATGAATAAAAAATAATTTTGTATTATACAGTATACACATATTTTACAAATTTTGACAAGAGCATTTAAAAAAAAACTACTAGGATTTTCTCCTGTATCGTGGAGATAGCATAAGAATAAATTTCACAAGGACAAATACTTGTTACGTGCGGGATTCGAACCCGATCTAAAAAAAAATTAATGCTATATTACACAGTTGCCAAATGTATATTTTTAAAAGTGAATTTCAATAATACTTGTAAGTGCTGATTGAGAGTTAGTTCCAAACATTATTGTTCTCAATATATTGATCTACTTTATAGGACTTTTCTAGCGACTTCAAACAAGAGGAGGTACTCAATTCGACTGTATGTTTTTTTTAATGTGTGTTACCTCATAACTTTTTTCTGGGTGAACCGATTTCGATGATTCTTTTTTTATTTGATAGCTGGTGCTTCTCATGTGGTCCCATATAAATTTGATCAAGGTCTGACTAATAGTTTTTGAGTTATTCTTAATAATTTATATTGAAGTCGGTTGTACAATTTTTTAATTTTTAATTATTTAACAGACTTTCTTTCTATCAATACAATTATCTCGAAGCTCGAAGAACCGACAACCGACGGGGAAGAAAGGTTCTCGAGTGGCAGCCTCGTGCCGGTAGGTGAAGTATTAGCCGTTCCACAAGTCGATGGATGCAGGTGGCTCAGGACCGTGCTTTGTGGAATTCTTTGGAGGAGGCCTATATTCAGCAGTGGACTTGTGGTTGGAAATGATGATGAATAAAATTCTCTTACTTAGTTGCACACTAAAGAAAAACAAATAAAACACTAAACTGTGTAGTGGCGGTGTAAGAATATCCACTACCCCCTATCGTCCCGTGGGTGTCGTAAGAGGCGACAGATGGAAACTGAAACAGGAGAGGGCAGCAGCATCCTCCTGGTAACAACCCAAAATAATAAATAACTGCGGTAGCTATTTCGCCTGCCAAATAGCTTTCGCGTGGCAACTATAGCATAATACCCCCTATGAATATATTTAGCAGTAGACTTGTTGGTTGTAATAGATAGATGGATGGAAATAAAAACAAATAGCAAAATAAATTAAGCAAAGGAATGCCGCATAAATAAAGACAAATAAAGCACTAAAAACACTCTCCCGTGTAAGTTGTAGGAGGCGACAGAGAGAAATTAAAACAGAAGATGGGAAACACACATCTTCCTGAAAAAAAAAATCAATAATACATACATAAACACTCACGCCTGACACCCAGAGGGGTAGGCAGAGACTACGAACTTCCATTTGGCACGATCCTGACACACTTTTCTCGCCTCCTTTACATCCATATATCTACGCATACACGCTCGTCGGTTAAGGGTACTCCTAATCTGGCCCATTTAATATATATAATTTTTTGCAAAAACTGCAGTTATCAACACAATGCAATGAGGCAATCTAGGAGGCCTATGTTCAGCAGTGGAGTTTTGATAGGCTGTTATAAATGGATGAACGATAGAGAGGGAAAACAAAACACGGTCTTTTATACAACTACAAGATGGAAATAAAAAATATATTGCGTGCCCTCAATTTTTTTTATTTCTTAGACTAGGACTTTGAAAATGCATAAAACCATTTCGAGGATTGGTGTCAGAAACCGATCTAACCCTAAGCTCTTTCGCATTACCAATGTTCATTAAAAAACTGTAAATAAGAATAAACTGTAGCTATTTATAGAATACGTCTCTTAAACGGAATCTTCTCTGAGCTAGTTTCAATTCGTATTTAGAAATTATCAATGTATAATATATTATTACACTTAATCTCTTGAATTAATTTAGCTTAGAACCTTGCCGAAAACCACCAAAACAATAGAGATCAAGGATATGTAACATATTCACCGTTATCTTGTGCCTCCATTTATTATCTATTCACCGAGAAAAAAAAACACTCCAGAAAAAATATGACCCAGTTAAAGCCAACACTGCATGAGATCTATAAACATGTTACACTACACTGTGCAAGTAATAAAAAAAAAGAAAAACCGCCACCAAAAAGCTAATGTGCAAAATAGACGAACACAATTGAAAAAAAAAGTCATACCATACACTTACATACACTTAATTACTTGTCATATATTTACACCAATTTCACTTATTTTAAAACATTTTGAAACAGAATCGTAACACAAAACTATTTTTCACATACACCTTTTTTACTGTACTGTCTAACCCAAAAGTGCTAACGATTTTCACAATCCTTTGTGCAAAATCAAAGCACACACAATTTTTTTGCACAAAAACACAGCCCTCTATCACTGTTAGATGGCGACTAGCAAAGCGTCCGTGGAAACCTTGGTTTCAGATAAAGCCTGGTTCACATGGAGCGCCCGCGTCTGATAACATCCAAGGCTAGAGCGGAGGAAGTCTATTTACTATGAAGCAAACACTATCAGTGTTTGTTTATGTGTACTTACGTAACAGTGATTTTCCGGCTTGTAATTTATGTTAAAGGAAACGTATTGTAAATGAGTATTCTTTGTACTATAAAATCCTCCAGACCGAATTTGAATCACGGCGGCCAGTCTTTTTTTTTTAAATAGAATAAGGCTAACAAACGAGCGCACAGTCCATCTGATGGTAAGTGGATGATGTACCCATATAGACATCTAATATGATCGATTAAGAATCAAAACGCGGATATGCTGTCACCCCTGCGGACTCAGATGGAATACCTACACTGGCAATCTACGCAGGACATATATAGAGTATTATAGTGTACAAGAGGGGCGCAAACACAGGTATAATCTCTATTCACTCACTCTTAGTCCGATGGGACGGCAATCCGACACGATCGGTGAGACATAAAGCGCAGTACCAACGACTTTACGTGCTTTCCACGGGGGTAAAACACCAACTTCCTAATTCCGGGATGCTACTGAGAATTTCTCGACAGAGGAATCCAATAACTAATTTAGCCCGACCCGTGATCGAACCCGGGACCGGGACCTTAAGAGGGATGTCGTGGATACAAGAAGAATGTATCGGTCAACGCGTCGGAGGAAGGAACATACCCTCACAGAATACCAGAGTAAAATAGCAACAAGAAGCTGCCGTTTTTGAAAGAAAGAAAGAAAACTTTATTTGACATCACAAAGAAAAATAAAATGGCACGAGATATTAAAAAAAACATTGGATTTATGTGAAGTCAAATTAGGTCCCTATTTCAGCTAACAGCTGCTGTACTAAATGACAGCAGCGCTGATTTACTGACTGTTTTGTATATAGCAGGTGACAAGGACCACATACTCTTTTCTACCGACTTCAAAAAGGAGACTGTACTCAATTCGACTGTATGTTTTTTTTATCTTTTTTTGTTTTTTTTATGTGTGTTACCTCATAACTTTTTTCTGGGTGAATCGATTTCGATTATTCTTTTTTTATTTGAAAGCTGGTGCTTCACATGTGGTCACATAAAAATTTGATCAAAGTTTGACCAATAGTTTTTGAGTTATTCTTAATAATTTATATTGAAGTCGGTTGTACAAAATTTTTAATTTTTAATTATAACTAGTAATGAAGCATCTCATCCCTTGAAGGAAACAACGCACCTGCACTTTATTTCCGTATGGAGATAAATGTATGGACCACAGCATCGTCTTATCATCAGACGGACGGTTTTCTATATTTATCTCTTTTCTCTCTCCTCAGCATTTAGACTTCCACCGCTGACCATTGAACACCCACCCTCCCTCAAGAAATGCCTAATACTAAACACGCGTTTAACTATTACCCTTAAATTAGTTCATCCTCATACAAACCAACCCTAAAGTTTCGTGACTTTTTCCGTCAGTACTGGCGTGACTCACTGAAGATAATGACCGTTACCGTACATCCCCACACCACCACCGCATCCACTACATCCATATACGCTATCATCGCCCTTATTACAAACCAGTAAGCAACAAAGTGGCGTGAAACGTACAGTAAGACAATGCTAGTACTGATGAATTATGTGTACACAGTTATTTCATTCGTTAGCGCCGAGTACACTCGATGACACAAATCTTTTGTTACGCTTGCTGAGTAGCTGAACTGCGTCAATTAAAACCTCAAGAGTTATGAGAGTTTATGTAATAATAAGTTATTATAAAGTTTTCTTATATTTACGCGAAGACTACACATTAAATGAAACTAATTTTTACGGATTCTATCGCGTTTAATTTAACTTTTTAATTCCCGACGTTTCGGGTGCTTTACAGCACCCATAGACACGGGGGCGACTGAGGTGTTTGATGTCCCGATGTCATAGTTAGCCCGGCTACCTTCACTTTTTGAATATTATAACAAGTTATTATGTTTAAATAGATATTTAAAAATAAACATAAGAGGGTATCTTGATATCTAAAACCGGATCGATTTAATTTATTTTTCAAGAACATACGAATGAACGTATGACTAAAATAATTCCATTGTTTCACTTTTATATTCAGCGAGGTGATAATATATTCGACGGATAACTTTTAACAGACGATTGAAAAATCTGCTCTAAATAATATACAAAGACATAATATATGATACATACACATGTAGACATGTATGATAGTTTATTGCGTAGACATTAAAAAATGTCCTCCAGGCCGAAATTCGGTCACGGCGGCCAGTCTCAATGGAGACTAGCGAACTGCGCAGTACAGTATTATAGTGCTCCAGTGTATGCGCGAACACAGGTGCACTCTCTATTCCTTCACTCTCATAGTCCGATGGCTTAGGCCTCACGTGCTTTCCGAGGCACGGGGTT
Organism: Parnassius orleans; assembly: GCA_029286625.1. Lineage (NCBI taxonomy): Eukaryota > Metazoa > Arthropoda > Insecta > Lepidoptera > Papilionidae > Parnassius > Parnassius orleans. The sequence goes on along the minus strand of JAGSMP010000116.1, from coordinate 285,150 downwards.
GAAACACCGCCAAGATAATTTCTTTACAGAAAAACCCAATAATTGATTTTAGCCCAACCCAAGATTCGAACCCAGGACCTCATGGATCAGCAACCGCGTTTACGAGCACTAGGCCAACGAGGCAGTCAAAGACAAAAATATGGCAAGCTGTTCTTGCTACAGATAACTCAAACACTACTGGTCAGATCTTGATTTATTATATGAGACCACATGAGAAGCACCAGCCTTCAAATAAAAAAGAGTCACCAAAATCGGTTCACTTAGAAAAGTTCTGAGGTAACCTACATAAAAAAAAAAGTCGAATTGAGAACCTCCTCCTTTTTTTCAAGTCGGTTGAATAAATGTTTTAATTAACATGATTGTCTCCGTAATTTTTTGCATGCACGGCCGTAAGAGAAAACATAGTGAGGAAGCCCGCATGACTGAAAAATAATAAAACATGCGTGAGTGTCGTGGAACACTCGGTTGGAACGAAGTTCCTTTCGTAGTATATTATTATTGATAAACGTATTATATTATTGATTAACAAATACAAATAAATGAATTACTAGCGTCTACTAAAATGAAGCGTCATTTAAAATAATATTTCTTTCGTGGCAAAAATAAGAAAAAGTGCGAGGAAATGGATATTATTATTCCAACTCGCTCGCACTATAGAACGGGGGTCGTGACGGAAAAATCTTACACTTTTTCTCGACTAGCCCGTCCGATTCGTACCGTGCGATAAGGAACTTCGTTCCAATACCTACTCGTATTGAAAGTACAAGTGAAGTTCAGCATTCCGTACTCAAACAATGTGCAAACTGTTTTTAATTTCATAGGCTTCCCAAAAATAAGAGACTACCAGTATACCGCAGTGGATTTATTCCATATAGAAGAAAGGGCAAGAAACGTAAACATAGCCCAACCTGATGTTTTTATAGGATATGCGTGACAAACGAGCACACAGTCCACCTGATGGTGAGTGGATGCTGTGGTCCATAGACACCTACATCTATCCTCGATGAAGAATCAAAATGTAGGTGCGTTATCCTTATCAACCTAGAAGACTAAGATTTTTATTTATTAAAAAATACCCTAGTAATGTTATTAACATTACTAATATTCCCTTTAACCTCTCCTGGTAAGTTTAAAATGATTGTGTTAGGAGTGGTTCACGACAGCAGTCGAATGGCGGATTCGAACCCACGACCTTTTAAGTTCGCGGTCCGCACTCTGCCAAAAAGGGTCTCCGGCTCTCGTCTCTCACCGTACTAAACACTTAGTACACTGTATATAACATGCATTATGCTGCAATTCTATGCAAGCGTTGACCCTCCGCGGTCGAGGCAACTTAATTATTTTTTACCTTTATAATATTTTTTATAGAATAAGGGTGCCAAACGAGCACACAGTCCACCTGATAGTAAGTGGCTGCTGTGGCCCATAGACATCCACTTTTACCCTCGATTAAGAATTATAATTCAGATGCGTTGTTACCCGTGAGGACTAAGATGAAATGCCTCGTTTCCAGTAAAAAGAGTCTCCGGTTCTCTACACTCACCATATGAAACACAGCAGCATTGAGCTACTATTTTACGGCAATACGTATAGCTTACTTTATGGTTATGTAGCCGAAGAAGGTATAGACACTGTCTCAGCTTAACAAAAGCATATTCACTGTTGCCTTGAAGACAGTCACATTGTAATCGGATGGATGAAAAGAAATACGCTGAATTATTCCACTCCTTTCCTATATTCGCAATGCGAACAACGAAGCAAACCTTTTTAGATCGAATGTGTGGAATGTCAATACAATACTCGAGGTTGCTTTTGTGGTCAAATAGACCAGAAAAACATAACGTCCTAAGTAAAAAGGCATATCTGCAACTTTTGAAAAACAGAATGTTGCCGTCCTAAGTAAAATGTCATATCTGCAACTTTTCTGAATACTCGGAATTATTGAAAAAAATATTCTAATATTTTGATAATTAATAGATGTAAAATAAGTAAAACGAAGTATTTTAGGATTAAATATCCTACTAATATTATAAATGTGGATTAGTTTGGATGTTTGTATATTTGCGACTTAATTACGTAAAAACCAATGAACGGATTTTGATGAAACTTAGCAATTTTACAGATAACATACTAGAGGCTATATTTTTTGAAGGAGACGCGAGTAAAAGCTAGTTAAAAATAATTGCATTTTTACCCTTTTGTTAATTTATCTACATATTTAAAAAAATGCAGATTCGCCTTTCTATGACGGCAGAATGGGATATAAGTTAATACGATATAAGATTCTTGACCAATAACATAATGTGTGTGTGCCGGCATCAATCCGTGTCTGGTATCATCTGGTGTGGAGGTGTGGCTCGAACGCATTACGATATTAAGGTTAGGGTTCTCAGAATGGAAAAAGGGTACAATTACCTTTGAAACATCAAAGAATATCTACCGTAAGTAAAGTGACATCATAATATATACGTCTCACTGCTGAATACAGGCCTTCTCTTCTTTCTGGAAGGAATTTTTGAGTCTGAATCGAATTGCTCCAGGCGTTTTGCGGACTTCACATGTCCCTGAATTATTATTTTGTTCCTCTGACCTGTAGTGTGTTTTTTTTTAATATTAGTGAAGGGGTCCGTTGAGCAGGTAGAGTTGAGAAAGAGAAGGGAAGGGAGAAGTCTTCTTCCGAGGAGGATCTTGCCATGGGGCAGCCGGCGCTGGTGGGGCCGCGGATGTGTGCGAAAGCGTTCCCTTCACCTTCGCCACATATTGGCAGGGCCACACCCTGCCAATAGGTTGAACACCGTGAGGTTTTAGTCAGTGCTAGTCTGACATAACCCGCCCTTACCCGTAGAGGCGGGTATGCGTAGGCATTTCCCTATGTAAAAAAGGGTGTTTTTTATTCTAAGTGCTTCTGCTGGTTTTCTTTATCATCACCCTTTGATTGTATCTTTTTTTATATGCCCACTTACATGCTTTCTAAATGATTACTCTATTGACTGGTAGACCGTACTCCATTATTATAACAGATTTGTTTTATTTATATCGCACCTGCGGGTGGCCTCATTATGTTTACTTCACTGCCGAGCACATGATAAAACAGCACTTAAAATTGTAATTAACATATTCATTGGTGCCGGCGGGAATCGAACCCGGGTTGCTCGCGTACTGTGAAATTTACGGCGAGCGCTTAGCCCGTGACCTACCACGGCTCTCAAGGAACTGAATACGATATTATTCACACATGATAGAGCCCACGCTGCAGATATATAATGGTTGTATCACGAATGGGTTGGCTCGACCGGGGAAGGACCACGCTCTCACAGAACACCAGCGTAAAATAGCAGCTTAATGTTGCTGTGTTTCGTATGGTGAGTGTAGAGAACCGGAGACCCTTTTCACTGGAAACGAGGAATTCCATCTCAGCCCTCGGAGGTGACAACGCATATGTATTTTTATTTTGACTGCCTCGTTGGTCTAGTGTCGTAAACACGGATGCTGATCATGAGGTCCTGGGTTCAAATCCCGGGTCGGGCCAAAATCAGTTATTGGGTTCTGAAAATCTGGGATCAAAAAATTGGCGGTGTTTCACCCCCGTGCCTCGGAAAGCACGTAAAGCCGTAGATCATGCGCCTGATCTCTCTCCCCCGTGAACTTGTGCTTGAGCATACACTCGGGCACTATAATTCTACCCTGCGCAGATGGCTAGTTTCTGTTGAGACTGGCCTCCGTGATCGGAATTCGGTCTGGAGTACATTATTTTGTAGTAGACATCGTTTCGCCACAGCACCTACTTACCATCAAGTTGGCTGTGTGTTCGTTCATCATCCTTATACTATAACAAAAATATGATGCTGCAACCAGGGTAATTACATTACGTGCTGTTGAGTAATTACAAATTAAAACAAACTCATCTTAATACAAAATCTTTTCATTTCAAATTTGACCATGACCTATATTGGTCATGGTCAAATTTGATGAACAATAAGTATGTGATGCCAACAAATCTAGCTAGTTGCAATAATCACTCATTGTTCTTGCCACCTATTGTTACCGTTTAGTGGCGATGTAAGAATACCACTAGCCCATATCATCCCGTCGATAACGAAGAGGTAAACGTTTATTTTTAGTTGTTATTAGCCATCTCATCTCATCTAATCATCACATACCCCATCTCCTGGTTTCTTTCCCTTTGTCTCCTGTTACGACATCCACGGGATGATATGGGGTAGTGGATAATGATTTCTTATATTTACGCGAACACTACACATTTAAATAAAACTAGTTTTACGGATTTTATCGCGTATATTAACTTATTTTATATTCCCGACGTTTCGAGTACTTTACAGCACCCATGGTCACGGGGGGGACTGAGGTATTTGACGTCCCAATGTCATAGTTAACCACGGTTACCTCCAGATTAAAAATTATTAATTTTTAATTTTTTTTTTTTAATTTTTGTTCCGATCTAATTAATATCAATAAATATTAATTAGATCGGATATCAATAAATAATATCCGATAAATTAATAATTTTTAATCTGGAGGTAACCGTGGTTAACTATGACATTGGGACGTCAAATACCTCAGTCCCCCCCGTGACCATGGGTGTTGTAAAGTACTCGAAACGTCGGGAATATGAAATAAGTTAATATACGCGATAAAATCCGTAAAACTAGTTTTATTTAAATGGGGTAGTGGATATTCTTACACCGGCACTACACGGTTAATTGTATGATGAAATAATTAATTTACGATTTATGAACTGTTATTTGATCAGTAGTTATGTAACTGTTGCAGAAATTTATTGATATAGTAAGGTTTACAAAGGGAAAATGAAACAGAAGATGACCAGCAGCATCTTCTTGATAACAACTTAAAAAAAAATTAAAAAAAAAACAGCGACCACTAATAATGTTGGTATCGCAAAGTCCACGCAAGAAAAGCTCCGGGAAAAACCTAGTCTATACAAATAATGAATACTTAATTTTCTGTAGATCTATGCTTTACTGGTCGTAATAAACTGATACTATTTATCTTTTTTTTTTAATAAAAAATTATGAGGGAAAAACAGCACACAGTCCACCTGATGGTAAGTGGATGCTGTTGCCCATTGACCATTCATCTTAGTCCTCATTGGTAACAACTCATCTGCATTTTGATTCATTATTTATTTATTCATTTTCAGATAAAGTTGTATGGACCACAGCATCTACTTTATTTACTTACTAGCTGATACCCGCGACTTCGTCCCCGTTGCTTACACACATCACTGAAAACGTAGTGCTTTTAAAAATGGTTGTTTCTTAAAACTTTAATAACTTTATAATAAATGAAGATATCGCAATAATATTTTTTTTAGATAAGGGCCAAGTGTCTAAGAAATAAAACTTAGAAAACCTAATTGAAATCTATCCAGTAGTTTTGCCGTGATGCGCGCACAACTGCAAACCTCTATCATTTTATTTACATAGATATATAACCATCACGAAAATAGGATTGTTGCAACTGGAAAATGGAAACTACTTCCGACCCTTTTACGTGATAAAGCCACTCTACACTGTATTACGCCTACAGCAGAAGTCGATCCGATCAGGAAAAACGCTCTCATTATACTCAACCAAATCTAAGAAATACCTTTTGACGTTTCACATTAATCATTCCGCAATAACTTTGTACAAGCGTACTCACAAGATTTAAAATAACCTTTTATGTAAATCCAAAGAATTATGAAGTTATCTATATTTCATTACAACATGTATAGTTCTTTATCACTAATTTAAGTTCGAATGTTTAAAAAAAAACAAAATATAAAAAATTTAATCAGAGTCAACTTTTTGCCTGACGTTGTTTCAATGATATGTCGCTATGTACTTTACCGTAGTGTTTGAATGATTAAAATTCATTGTTATGCGAATAATCGGTAACAATATTCAAATAATCGGTAAAAATGTTCAATTAATCGAATCTTGAAATGTTTTAATTTATTATTTGTTTATTTAAATTTTATTTTTAGAATTGCTTAAATTATATGAATCATGAATAAAACAAGTTTATTTATTTTAGAATTTCCTACTTTGTCAGTGTAAATTTGTGTAGGCAAAGAAACTAGCCAAAACTATCCAAAGCCGCGCTGAAAAAACAACGTAATTCCAATCTCCCGCCATTTTGGGAGCTTACTGTGCGTACTTTGTGATTATGTGTTTGTCTTATTTTGTGACTCGGCTATAACTTTTTGGACTCTACTATATTCGTTGACCTTGGCAAGTTATATACTGGAATATCATAAATAATAATATCTAATATTATTATTTATGATATTATCTAAATAAGAATATCATACTGCGGCTTAGTTGCAAGAAAGTTTAGTAGATGGCGGTTTAAACAATGGTAGTATAGTCTTTGAGAACCATTTTAAAACGCATGCGCTTCCGATACAAAAAAAATGATAAACGCAAAATAATTATGGAGAGGCATGACATAGCCTTGCAAAGAATAACATTTTTAAGAGAAATGAAAAATATAACCAATTGGGACAACGTCATATTCGTTGATGAAACGATGACACTGCAGCATTTCCTCGAAGGTGCCCGTGGAAAAGATGATGCAGGATCCGCCGTAGGAGGATTTGTAGAAAATTGTTTATTAGCTTTCAATAAATGAGTACAAGAGAATAGGATAAGGAAATAGATGCAGAAAAATTCAAAGAGTGGTTTATAACAAAATATTCCGCGAATATCACAAGACTACCACCATACCACTGCCATTATAATGCTATTGAATTGATTTGGGCCCAAATCAAAGACTAGTTCTTATATGAAATGTTCTTAATGCAAACATATTATTAACTCTACTTAAACACACACGAGATGAAAATATCTTATGCTTTGTGAAGAAAATGGAAGGTTTGCTGAATGAAGCATGTACCCATGTCACAAAGGATAATTGGGCAAAAGTGGTGGAGAAAACAAAGAAAATTATTATGGATGACTTTGAAAGAGACATTCATTTTGACTACATTATTGAAAATCCAATAATAATTAATCTAAACAACGACAGCACAATTAGTTGTAGTGAAAGTGACTGAATAAATTTATTTTTAATCTAATTTCAAAATTTAAATTTTATACAACTTTGCCTCTAGAAATAAGCAGTAATAATAAATACGAAGAAAGTGATAAATCTTGTGTTTTAAATTATTTCTAATTTATTCTGGTATTAATCGAAACAAAACTAAATGATTACCAACTCTAAATAATCGATATCGATTTTTCTAAAGAATCGAATATTGTACGTACCGATTTTTTGGTTGGCATGCCTAGTGCAATAAGTCTGACAGCTGTCAAAAGGTATTTCGCCGGTTTGGATCTTTATCCTTTTTATAGAATATTTACGTGGTAGAGCCATGCTGCAGCTATGTTATTGGTAGGACCAAACTCTCACAGGATGCCAGTGTAAAATAACCGCTTGATGCAGCTGTTTCGTATGGTGAGTGTAGAGAACCGGAGACCCTTTTTACTGGAAACGAGGCATTCCATCTTAGTCCTCAGGGGTGACAACGCATCTGCATTTTCATTTCTAATTGGTGATAAATGTATGTGTCTATGAGCCAAACATCCACGTAACATTAGGTGGACTGTGTGTCACCCTTATTTTTTGACGACAACGTCTTATAAATTGGTTTGCTGGTGACACTTCAAGAAACTGCGTTACGCTCCGCTCACGTTATGCGCTCACAATGAGAGCGAGTGAGAGGCACGCGTCCCTTCCACTGGCATGGTTAGCCCGCCTAAGAGCGAGAGAGACAGACATAATAAAATTATTTTACCACTCAAAGTCGTTGTCACGTAAAACTTTCGCCCGTATACCGACTTTACAGGCAACCAATTTTTTAAATAAAATAAGAGTGACAATCGAGCACACAGTCCACCTGATGGTAAGTGGATGCTGTGACTTATAGACATCCACATCTATCCTCAATTAAGAATCAAAATATAAATGCGTTGCCACTAATAGGGACTAAGATGGGATACCTCGTTTCGAGTAAAAAGGGTCTCCGGTTCTCTGCACTAAGCATACGAAACACAGCATCCTTAAGCTGCTATTTTACGCTGGTATTATGTGAGAGTGTGGTCCAACCAATAATATAGCTGCAGCATGGCTCTACCACGTAAATATTCTATAAAAAGGATAAAGATCCAAACCGGCGACGAAGGCAACATCAAAGGCGCAAGATCCAAACCGGCGACGAGGGCAACATCAAAGGTGCAAGATCTTCAGCACGATTATTTATCTTTAGTATATTAGTTACATATTACATACTGCTCGAGCACTCTGCTCAGCTACATGACTGCCTCGGTGGTCTAGTTGGTCGTAAACACGGTTGCTGATCATGAGGTCCTGTGTTCGAATACCGGGTCTGGCCAAAATCAGTCATTGTTCTGTCAAGAAATTCTCAGTAGATCGCTGGTGAGGTATTTGTGATTCCGCATACATGCTAGATTCCCTTTCCCGCGTTCGTGCACCGCCGAGCACGAGATAAATCCACACTAATGAAGTAGCAAGTTTCAGTGCTCCCGGCGGAGATAGAACTCAAGTTGCTCACATACTACAGTATTTAAAGCGAGAGCCGATCCTCTGAGCTACCGCCCTGGGTGATAATTCTATGCTACCGCCGTTCGGCACAGCAAGGACATAAATTTGAAGATTCAAATTTTTGCGATGGTTGGCGCCATCTGTCGGCTGCCTAGCCAGTATCGTTAGAGTTAAGTAAGAAGAATGCCAGAAATATGTCTTCGTCTATACTAGATGGCGCTAGTAGTATCAACTAACTAAGGTAACATTATGCCTTGTCTTCTCGTCTATACTAATGGCCCGCCCCGGCTTTGCCCAGGTTGAACAATTATTTAAATATTAGATAGGTATAATTTATTTCAAAACTTCGTGGTGTACCAGTTTCTGTTTCACTTTTCTGAAGTTTTAAAATGAATTGTTTCTCCGTATTTGATGACCTAAGAACTAGCGATCCGCCCCGGTTTTGCACGGGTGATTGCGAAATCTCGACAACAGCCGGGTCCAATTGTGAATCTAAACCATTCTCGAATCTACTTGATCACACACAAAATTTCATCAAAATCGGTCCAGCCGGTTAAGTTCAGTCACATACACACGGACGGAAGAATTTTATATGTAAAGATGATTACTGTGAGCTGCCCTTAGAAGATAAACATAAAGTAATTATTATAAAAATTATGAAATTTACTTAATTTTTTTTTATATCCTCGAAACATCCCAAAAGTTTTCGGTGTAAAAGAACCCCTCTAGATAGGGATTTTTTCTGCAGCTTCATTATGAAAGCGCCTTTTAAAGAAAACAGTTAATCTATTAGAAGACATCCTCTACTTTTTATATGTAGAACTGTACTGATGCGTTCATATGAATCAAACCATTGTGTTCAGTACATCTGTGGGAAGCTTCCCAAGGCATTACTCATCAGATAACACGTGTATCCAATTTTATGTTTTATTGCTTTAATTATAAAATTCAAAGCAGTTTGGCGTGATGCGTCGTACAAAATGAGTTTGAATGCGTGGAAGTCTAAGTATAATTGTGTACAGTTACTCCAGTTGCGCCGTGGTGGCTCAGTGGTTAAATTCTCGTCGTAACTTTTTTAATCTGCTATTTTAATACATTGCGAAGAAACCATGTCAGAGAACATTGATGGGTGTGTGTGTCCCCCAGTGCCGCCCTAAAATTGCTGGTGGGCTACCAACACAAAACAAAAATTATAAAAAATATGTTTTATCAAAGTTCACTTCCAAACATAGGCCTCCCCCATAGATTGTCCCATAGGGGGGATATTTGCCATATTTGTCATGCTTGGCAAGCGGGTTGGCAACCGCAGTTTATTTTTATTTTTAGTCGTCATTAGGAAGACGCTGCTGCCATCTCATGATTTGTTTCCTCTGTCGCCTCTTGCGACACCATAATTTTAATTTTTTCTTTTATTTATTTTTTGGTTAGAAATTAGTTTATATAACATTTTGTTGTAACTACCAGGGCGTCATAATCGCATGAGCGACAAAGCTCTATGTTTTTTTTACTTAATAAATACTGATATAATGATATAAACATTACTAATATTCCCTTTAACCACTCCTGGTAACTTTAAAATGCTTGTGTTAGGAGTGGTTCACGACAGTAGTCGAATGGCGAATTCGTACCCACGACCTTTTGAGTTCGCAGTCCGCAACCGTTCATTAGGCTACTGTCGCGTTTGTTATGTTTATGAATAAAAATAAAAAACTTACTTTTTTACTACACTTGTAATGAACAGACTTGTTTCTGTTTTTGATCTCGATCCGCGATATTAAAATATGTTGCTACAAGCAAACTTTCAGTCAACTTGCTGGTAAGTGGCTACCGCAGTCCATGGACACGTGCACAAACTTCACACAAAGAGAAGTTTCGGTCTAAAGGGTATAGACAGCCAGTATAATTAATAAACGACAGTGGCCTAATGGTAGGGTGCGGGCCGCGAACTCAAAAGGTCGTGGGTTCGAATCCACCTTTCGACAACTGTCGAGAACCACTCCTAACACAAGCATTTTAAACTCACCAGGAGAGGCTAAAGGGAATATTAGAAATGTTAATAGCATTGCTAGTATCTTTATTTTTTTACTAGCTAATACCAGCGACTTCGTGCCCGTTGCTTACACACATCACTGAACACGTAGTGCTTATAAAAAACGTTGTTTCTTAAAACTTTATTAACTTTTTTTTTTTATAGAATAAGGTGACAAACGAGCACACAGTCCACCTGATGGTGAATGGATGATGTGGCCCATAGACATCTACATTTATCCTCAATTAAGAATCAAAAAGCAGATGCGTTGTCACCCTTGAGGACTAAGATGGAATGCCTCTTTTCCAGTAAAAAGGGTCTCCGGTTCTCTACACTCACCATACGAAACACAGCAGCATGAAGCTGCTATTTTACGCTGGTATTCTGTGAGAGCGTGGTCCTACCCCGGTCGAGCCGACCCATTCGTGCTACAACCATAATATAAATGAAGATATCGCAATATTTTTTTTAGATAAGGGCCAAGTGTCTAAGAAATAAAACTTAGAAAACCTAACTGAAATCTATCCAGTAGTTTTCCGTGATGCGCGCACAACTGCAAACCTCTATCATTTTATTTATATATAGATAGATTTTTTGGAAATACAGGCTGTGAGACATTCCATCTCAGTCCTCAGTGGTGACAACTCATCTGCATTTTAATTCTTAATTTAGGATGTACACATGTGCCAGTGTGTATGGGGGGTCATGTATGGAAAAATCATGTATGGCCATCATACAGTATTAATATTACAATCAATTTGCTAAGGCATACTCACATTTTCTCTATCAACATCTAGTTGGCTGTTGTCTTTCTTCAGCAAGCTGAGCCTGGTTCCAGACCGGCGCTCACTCTTCTCGAATTTCTTGTACCTCCTGTCCGTGCAGAACTGCTTTTCAATCGTCTTCTTCGCCGTTTTAAATTCTTCGGAGACATTTTCCGTGGACTTCCATACCTTTTTGGCGTTCATCAGCGCCGATTTGGGTACCACTGTAGGTTTGTCGCTATCGAATATCTTTTTTGCCTCGTTGATATAACTTGGTATGTGATATTCAGTGTCTGTTTTCGTGGTTTTCCCGTCGGCTCCGATATCACGAAAACCAATTTCGAAATTCTGCCGGAGTTTTTGAAAGTCTATTTTAGTGGTAGGTCTTGTGAAGTCCGGAGTGGTCGGTCGGGATATTTCACAGGGAATGTCGTAAATCTTCTTATCCTGCAACAAACGAACGAATATTTAATTATTATTTCTTATTTTCTACCGACTTCAAAAAGGAGACGGTACTTAATTCGACTGTATTTTTTTTTCTCTTTTTTTTATGTGTGTTACCTCATAACTTTTTTCTGGGTGAACCGATTTCGATGATTCTTTTTTTATTTGAAAGCTGGTTATTCTCATGTGGTCCCGTATAAATTTGATCAAGGTCTGACCAATAGTTTTTGAGTTATTCTTAATAATTTATATTGAAGTCGGTTGTACAAAATTTTTAATTTTTAATTATTTATCAACTATATTCTTACTGTTCCAACGCTGTGTTCCGATCTGAAACCAGTATAATCACAGGCTGCGAGGTATTCCACCTTAGTCCTCTGAACTGACAACGCATCTGTCAGTAGCCTTCTTTGTTTGAAGTTTGGGATGCAGTAGCTACATAACATCCGGTGAACTGTATGTATGTTTTTCTTATGAAATTAGGATGACAAACGAGCACACAGTCCACATGATAGTAAGTGGATGCTGTGGCCCATAGACACCTACATCTATCCTCGATTGCGAAGCAAGAAGATGCGTTATCACCGATGAGGACTAAGATGGAACGCTTCGTTTCCAGTAAAAAGGGTCTCCGGTTCTCTACTCACTATGCGAAACACAGCAGCGTTAAGTTGCTATTTTACGCTGGTATTCTGTGAGAGTGTGGTCCTTCCCCGGTCGAGTCGACCCATTCGTGCTACAACTATACCAGTAATATAGCTGCAGCATGGCTCTACCACGTAAATCTAACTAATATAAGATGTATTATACATATTGTAAACAAGAAACATGATGTAGAGATCTGAACTACACAGCTTTAAAGTTGTGTAATTCTTAAACGGAGCTAATTGCTGTAAAATAGTCTAGAAAACATTTTCTTCATTTTGAAAGACCTTTTCAATAATATGGTACTGTTATATATAAATAACATGTATATGTTACTCCTTACATCGCCCTATTCCCACATTCCTATTATTCTCTATATTCATATTTCTTATCAACCAACTTCTAAAAAAGGAGGAGGTTCTCAATTCGACTGTGTTATTTTTTATGTGTTACCTCAGAACTTTTATCTAGGTGACTCTATTTTAATGATTCTTTTTTTACTTGAAAGCTGGTGCTTCTCATGTGGCCTCATATAAATTTGATCAATATCTGGCCAGTAGTTTTTGAGTTATCCTTAATAATGCGTATATAATTGACTTCGACTACATTGATGATGATCTCATTTTATATTGAAGTCGGTTGAACAAAATTTTTATTTTACCACTTGTTTTGTTCGCTTTAGTTAGCTAGTCGATTCTTCTTTCCCATATCAAAGACCAATTCTGTACTTACACCTGTACGTATTAGTAGTTCACCATTTGACTCAATTGAACTCAATAGAAGTATATTCAATAAAAAAATACACAACCTTTACATCATTTTGTATTTACGGCAACCATTTTGGTTTGATAACAACAAGACCTAGCTTATACCATCTATCATTAACCATCGTACGGTTTAGACTAATCGATATACACATTATTGACAAAAATCCTGGATGCTTCGAGACCATTAAGAATCCCACATACAAGCCCTGCGATTAGAAATCATAACCCGATCTTACCTGTCCCACAAACGGGTAAAAAAAGCCGCGAGCATTTATCCAAACGACTAATTAAACAAGATGACTGCGACATATGAATTCTGGTAGGTCGATAGCCTCGTAGGAAAAAGGAAAGCGGCGACTCACAACAACAGATTTGGTGATCGGAGTTGACACATCTGCCGGCCCGTGACTTGGCGTACTGTCGCCACATAAATGACAACACACTTTCTCCATTTGCAAACAGATTTAGTTTAACATATATACATAACATACATATACATAAACACTCACGTCTGTCACCCAGAGGGGTAGGCAGAGACTACGGACTTCCATTTGGCACGATCCTGGCACACCTCTCTCGCCTCCTTTACATCCATTTATCTACGCATACACGCTCGTCGGTTAAGGGTACTCCTAATCTGGGCTTTTTTTTTTAAAAAGGCCAGATTTAGTTTAACCTGCATTTAAAAATCTTCGTATATTAAGGTTTCCTTCAATCTTAGATCCTTTTAACACGCTTTTATTAGCTTCGCGTTTATCTATCTATCTATCTATGTAACGGAATATTTTAATGTAATTTTCACCAACTCGAAGACGGCCGATTGACTTGAAAATTTGCACTCGTATCAAGGACCGATGACAATACAATAATTTAATGACTTTGTGTTAGTATCCTGATCTGGACCAACAGGATAAAATAAAATAATTATCAGGATCATCACAGCTCATGATCAATGTGTGATGTTTAAGTTTTTTAAATTCTTATATTATTTAATCTATATTATGGGAGTTGTTATGATGGTCGGATATTTTAAAGTCCAAATTTCAACATAACATCTAATTAACACTTGCGATTGTAATCATAGAAACATTTTGTGTGGACTAAAAAATATCCGTTCGTAATGTCGTTTAAACAGTTACATTAAAAACTTCGTCCCCTATTTTGCCACATTTAGAGAAGGAATTTTTATTCCGAATTTTTATGGGACCAGCCCTGAATTATAACTTATTTAACAAAAAAAAGAAACAATAAAATGGGTTTACAATTGACTAAGATATCGCGTAACATACATAAATAAAAAACATACTACAGTCGAATTGTCAACCTCCTCTTTTTTGAAGAACAACTTCATTTATTTATTTATTTATATCATGATGCAACGCACCTGCAATTTCCCTGTAGCAGTTTTTCACGGGCGGGGGTCGATATTAACCATCAGGTGAGTGAGTCGCATGCTCGTTTGCCCTAACTTCTATAAGAAAACCCGACGTTTTTACCACTTAACTACCACGGTTAAGCGGTTTGTAGTCAATTAACATCCTGGGATCATTCTAGACCTAATGTAGCGAGTAATCCAACCAAACCGCAGATCAAATTGACCTATCAACGTGGCCGTTGACACGCGTCCACACTCGGGCATAGGATTACTAGTTACGTAACCGTCTAGACCGAGGGTATTGAATATCATATCTGTACTGTGTACGGTAGCCGAAATACTCCTAAACCACTTTATTATTATTATTATTATCAAACAAGCCCTTCTGACGTATCCTATAGATGCCTGTAACGGCACTCATAAGGCAAAAAAGGAGAATGGGAGGGTAAATAAGAGGGTAGTAGCAACCCCGACAGTAAAGGAGCCCTACCACTCCCACTTACCAATAAAGTGGCTGTTTACAGGTTTTTATACGTGGTCCAATTGATCTTTGGGGTCTGCCTACCCCCGTATGAGTGCAAAGAAACATAGTAAGTTTATTATAGTGTAAAGATAGCCATCCTATTAGTATAAGATAAATTATGATTTTTTAAAGAAAGTGTATTTATTCAAATTTGAAAAGTGTATTTATACAAATTGCCCTAGACGAAGGTTTATCGACCAAATTGGCGATATATTGAAAATGGGCCAGATTAGGAGTACCCTTAACCGACGAGCGTATGCGTAGATATATGGATGTAAAGGAGGCGAGAGAAGTGTGTCAGGATCGTGCCAAATGGAAGTCCGTAATCTCTGCCTACCCTCTGGGTGACAGGCGTGAGTGTTTATGTATGTATGTTACGTATTTATTCAACAATAGTTTGAATACAAAACCGGAACTGATATTTGTATGCGCGCAAATAACTATTTCCGTCCCAGTGAAAACCTGGCTTTAGTAGCAATTTCTACAAATCATAACAAAGGTTTGAAAGTCAAAGCTGAATCGCTGGAGGACCTAAGCACTATGCTCAATGACCTCAATAGTGCCTCCCAACGGATAGCTCTTAAGATGAACATGCACAAAACAAAGATCATGTTTAACGTTCATGTCACACCTATGCCGGTAGTTGTTGGCAGCACTAAACCCGAAGTTGTTGACGAGTATGTTTACCTCGGACAAATAGTCCGACTAGGTAAGTCCAACTTCGACCGAGAGGTCAATCGACGGATACAACTAGGCTGGGCAGCGTTCGGGAAATCACGACACATCTTCTCGTCGGGTATACCTCAAAACTTGAAAAGAAGATTGTACAACCAGTGCGTGTTACCAGTGATGACTTTTGGATCTGAGACGTGGTCCTTCACTGCTGGCCGTATGAGGAAGCTCAAGGTCGCTCAGTGAGCTATGGAGAGGGCTATGCTCGGGGTTTCTCTGCGTGATAAACTTAGAAATAAGGATATCCGCAGTAGAACCAGAGTGACCGACATAGCCCAACGGATTAGTAAGCTGAAGTGGCAATGGGCCGGCCATGAAGCTTGAAGAACCGACAACCGATGAGGAAGAAAGGTTCTCGAGTGGCGGCCTCTTACCGGCGGGCGAAATGTAGGGCGTCCCCCCACTAGATGGAGTGACGACCTGGTAAGACGTGCAGGAAGTCGATGGATGCGGGTGGCTCAGGACCGTGCTTTGTGGCATTCCTTGGGGGAGGCCTATGTTCAGCAGTGGACTTGTGAGGGACAATAATGATGATGATAACAAAGATTTTAACGTCGTCGAACTACATACACTTTAGTGTGGAATTTTTTAAATTGAATAAATTAAACAAATACTTAACTTAGTTCTAGTAACGGATGTTTAATCTACATTTAATAAACAACCATAGTTGTTTTAAACGATTATCGTGCGCGAGTTATACAGCGTGTTACACTGTGTGAGTTTTTATTTTATATAGTCAAATAAGGAAAAAAATCCTTCTTAGTCGATTTGAACATAGTAAAATTAGATTTCAATAAAAAGAAAAAGCAGACTTCAGAGAACTTAAAAGAATAAAATAATTTCCACATAACTAGGTTATAGTAATGTAAATTCTTATTTCAGATTCACCGAAAGATAGCTGGTGATCCAGACATGCCTGTTATGTCGAAATAAACATTAAGAAAAGTATTGAAGCATTTAAATTTTAAATACGCAACTCGCAAACGTAGAAGTGCGCTAACAGATCGCAAGGAGATAGTACTATGGCGTCAAAATACTTGCACCAAATTAAACAATATAGAAGAAAAGGCAGGTTTATATATTACCACGATGAAACTTGGGTAAACGAAGGCATGTATTGAATGTGGTAATTAGCTTTTATAACCTATTTTATAAAATGTTAATTACCATATTATTCAATATTACACTATTATTAATATAATCAACATAAAAAAGTTATGTGGAAGTTATCACTGATAACACTCGATAGTGCAACTTAGCCAAAACAATTAGGCGCATAATAGGAATGCGGCTTCGGCGTCCGCACCCCGCCTCTATCCCCGAGCTGCCCCTAGTGACCAATCACCGTTCCGTGTTCCCCTACTTCTAATGACGTCTTTGCTATCATGCGCCTAATTGTTTTGATCACGTAGTGGAAATAGTTTTATATTTTTTTTTTAAGTTGGGTTTTTCTTTTTACTAAATGTTTAATTATCTGACCTTTTTGAGTGGTCTCAAGAATATCACTCGACTGTCGTATATATAGATTACGTTATAAAATTCACCCCTATTTTCCCAACCTTAGAGGTGTATTTATTTTTAATTTATGTGGTACCCCACATGGGTGTTATAATCTATTAAATGAATAAAGGATCATTAAAACCGGTTCACAATTGACAAAGTAACAAACATACAATCGAATTGAGAACTTCCTTATTTTTGAATTTTTTTTTTCAAAGTCGTGTCTTTAATTCTTATAAACAATATGTTTTAGCACCGACTTCAGAATGCGAAATTATTTTATTCCTTTTATTTGCTCGAATTCAGCTCTTACATTTTATTAAAAGTTAGTTTTTATAAATTCTAATATTACACTGTTCTAAATAAATAGAAATAGAAACGTTTTTATTCAATACAGATTATAAATATTACGTATTGAATACCACTTGCATGTTTAATTTACCACTGGTTCGGCAAATACCTCTGTCCTGGGAAGAACCAGCAAGAAACCCAGTGGTACAATTTTTTTTAAAAAAAAAGTAAAGTTTACAATCATATATTTTTCACAATTAACGACACAAAACAAATTAGAAATAGCTTGGTAGCAATCACCCATTCTCAAGGGTTATTATCATCTATAAATTACTTAGAATTATATTAACCCTTTTTTAACAAACTTTCATTAATAAAATTTTTGAATTTTGCCGGTGTGAAATTTTGTATGTAAGTAAATGAATAAACACTCTGTATACAACAAAGTTACATAAACACAGCGAATTTACCATTAACGGTAGTTGTAATAAAATGAGTTTGCAATTAAAATAACTGCATAGAAAATAATTGCAAATATAAATATAATACCTGGCAACTGACAGGCGTCTTTAAAAGGTTTCCTACTATACATATACTAGAGATGGGCCGGATATACATTTCACCGAATACGAATATTCGGCCGAAAGTTCGGTAAAACTTTTACCGAACCGAATATTCGGCCGAACATTATTCGGTAGGATCACCTCGGTACCTAACCAATTCATGTCGAACTTGTTTACGTAAAGCGCGCGGGATTAGCGCCGGACCCTGCCCCTCGCTCCCCACCACACCTGACATGTTATTGCATCATCTAGTATTGAGCAAATTGCCGGCACGTAGTTATGTTTTGACTGTTTTGTGAGAAAAAAAAAGTGTTTCGTTGTGTTCTTCTCAGTGAAAATTGATAATTATATGATAAAAATGAGTGGCAGGTGGAGATCTACTATTTGGACTTATTTTAGAGAAACTGAAGACCAAAGTAAAGTGAAATGTACGATTTGCGAAAAAATACTTTTGCGGGGTGGCAGCGGCACCTTCATCCTCGGCTTTGAGCAATCATTTAAAATTGAAACACACTGCGGAATTCTCTGGTCTGGAAAACCTGTGCATCAGGTGGGCTCAAATTTACATAATATTGAAACGACACAGCATGAATCTGAAGTTGCACAGGTTACCCAACCTCGACCAGTGGTGCTCAATATATAAAACCTGTCCAACCACTCAAACTATACTAGAAGATTCATGTATTTCAAATGGCGAATTGACGACCCCAGATCACTTCCAATTACGAATTCAATTGCTAAAATGATAGCAATAGATAATCTGCCAATTTCTATAGTCGAAGATTAAAGGCTTTAATCGGCTCATGCAGTTGGTAAAGCCCAAATACCAAATTCTGAGCCGAAAATATATAGGTGAAACAGTGATTCCACATCTTTATGAAAAATTGAAAAGCACTATTCATGTTTCCTCCTACTTGAGTTTTACCATCCACTGGTTAGATGATGACTTCGCTCTACGAAGTTTGGCAAATAATGGCAAAATTCACATTATAATGACTGACAGCGAAAGTAATATCGTGAAAGCCATTAGAGACAGCTCCTTTACCGGTCAGAAGTGTTTTCTACATATTTTACAGCGTGTCATTGTAGACGCATTGCAAGTCCAACTAGATGTTGAAAAAACCATTGCCCAAGGGCGAAAAATTATGACACACTTTAACCACTTATCTCAAAGCACAAGAAAAGTTCAACAAAATTCAAGAAGAGCTAAATTTGCCCAAACGCAAGCTTGTGCAAGATGTAGTGACAAGATGGAATAGTAAATATTACATGTGCAAACGCCTTGAAGAACGACAACAGTTCCTATGGGCTTCCCGAAAAATGCAAACATTGCTGTGCAAACGACAACAGGACAACATTAGCTCGATTAGTATTCAGAATCTATCAGAAAGACAGTGGCTGTTACTGCAACAGTGTAACACATTTACAGCCTTTTGAAGAGATAACAAGAAAAGTTAGCTCCACATACTCTTGTAAATCAAAGGTGATCACAAAAATCTTGCTGAAGTTTTGATCAAAGACGAAGTTCAGAGAATGTGCAGCAACTTAGATACAGTAGGAATGGCACTAAAGAAGGGTTAGAAAGACGAGCCAGCAAGTTCGAAGATGAAAGTACTACACTATTGCCACACTGCTCGACCCAATGTACGAGATGAATTTCTTCGCCCCGAAAATGCTCCAACTGTAAGACGGAGTTTCTCCGAGAACACTTAAGATGTTTAGATATAGATATGGACAGTACGAGTAGTGGTGCAACCGAGTTTGAGCAGCCGGCTCCGCCAACGTCAACAGACTTGCAATCACAGCAAGCAGCTCATGACTCTGGACGTGCTATGAAGAAATAGCATCAGCAAAGATGTCGGTGGATGAAGATCTACAGAGCCCAATAGTCATGGATTTAGACAGACACATTGCAGATAGCTTGGTATCACGAGATATGTGCCCTTACAGGTAGTGGTTTAAAAATAAATCCAGATTTCCACTCATGAGTTGTTTAGCTAAAAGTTTTCTTTCAGCTCCAGGAAGCTCGGTTTATAGTGAACGTTTATTTTCTGAAGCGGGCAACGTCTATGAGCAAATGCGTAATAAGCTGTTACCAAATAAAGCTGACACTTTGAGTACCACTTTAACGAATGTTCGGTGATTTAGCCGAATATTCGGCCGAATACGAATATTCGGTAAAGCTGCCGAAT
The DNA here is from genome assembly GCA_029286625.1 of Parnassius orleans. Lineage (NCBI taxonomy): Eukaryota > Metazoa > Arthropoda > Insecta > Lepidoptera > Papilionidae > Parnassius > Parnassius orleans. Next base: position 264,739 of record JAGSMP010000116.1, on the reverse strand, counting down.
ATGCCGAATACCGAATATGAAACGAATATTCGGCCCATCTCTAACATATACTAGTAGTAGGAGCTTCCGTGTTTGAAATTGCTTGTATTACGCTCAAACACTTTACTCTGGTGCTGTAGAGATAGTATAATTACAGATTGTGGATGACAACGTAACTGACCGTGTAGTGGCAGTATAAGAATATCCACTACCCCCATATCACCCGTGGCTGTCGTAAGAGGCGGCAGAGGAACATACCGGGGGATGGGCAGCAGCGTTCTCGTAATAACAAATAAAAAATAAAAAACTGCGGTTGCCAACCCGCTTGCCAATGAATACCCACTTCTATGAGGCAGTCTATGGGGGAGGCCTATGTTCGATACAATAGACTGTTAAACGATAAAATAAATTGCCTTTGCTGGTAAGCAAGATATAACGATATAGATTAAAAAAATGACAATGCTATAAGTGTTGAGAATTTGCTAACGAAAAGCTGATGCTTCTCATGTGGTCCCATATAAATTTGATCAAGGTCTTAAATGAAACAAATTTTTACGGATTCTATCGCGTTTAATTTAACTTTTTAATTTTTAAAAGCGTTTTTTTTTCATAGAATAAGTGTGACAAACGAGCTTTGTAGACTGTGTCCACCTGATAGTAAGTAGTAGATAATATGTGTCATTCATTCATTTCAAGTGACCCGGTCATTCAAGTATTAATTCGTTTTACGAATCGGGTCATTTCAACTTTCAGTATTCTGTGATCCATGAGACCGCTCAATAATGTCGACCGTCGGACATTACCATACTCTTTGATCGTAGGTCCCTTAGTAGGCAATCATCAATACTTTGATGCGACCCGGGTCTAATGAACGAATCATTCACGATTGACACATGTCTAGTAAGTAGATGCCGTGACCCATAGACATCAACATCTACCTCGATTTAGAATCAAAATGCCAGATGCATTGTCACCCCTGAAGATTCAGATAGGATGTTATATTTCGACCGTTGTGAAAAGTTAAGGAAGTGCACAGGCAGTCGGGAGCGTGCAAGCAACGTGGAACTGGCTCGTATACCTCTTACAAGTTTTTTTTTTAATGTTAGTGCTGTTAGCCTTTTGGCTCTTACAGCTTCATCGGACTCAAACAACAACGGACTCAAAAAAAGTTATAGGAACACTATCCGTGTAGGTATAAGAATATCCACTACCCCATATCATCCCGTGGGTGTCGTAGGAGGACAGAGGAAACAAATTTGGAGATCGGCAGCAGCATCCTCCTAATAACGACTAAAATAAAAACTGCGGTTGCCAACCCGACTTTAATAGGTTGTAACGGTAACGGTAACGGTAACGGCAACTCCCTTTTTTAAGTCGGTTATAAAATAAGTAACACCGCTCATTCCGCTTTATCATAATCATTAAATATGATATCACATTAATCAGTCAGCGTAACACACTGTTATCGTACAATTACTCCTAAGCGTCACCGCGAAGCTGCGCTGACCCGGTCAGATAATCATCTGACACAGATGCCGCGATACAATGGCGATGATTACAGCGTGAGCTATTACTAAACTATTGTTACGTCGACGTGTGAGTTCTCCGGGGATGCACTAAATAGTGCTGCGAGTTAAAATATCGATATTCATGTTGTTATTGAATATAACACCTGACGTATGGTAAAAACTGATTAATCTCCAAGCCGCCAAAGAAGAGTAGTAAATTTTTACCATCTCCTATAATTAACAAAATTAAATCCCAACCCAAGCATACCACTGCAAGACTTCAAAATACTATAAGATCTTTCTGCGTAGTTCGTACCAAAAATTACTATTCAAAAGCTGCAGGTAGCTCATTATGACATCAGGCGACTTCAGTCCGTGATCATGACCGTGGGTGATGTAAAACACCCAAAACGCCGGGAATTAAATAAGTAAAAATAAGTCAAATTAAGCGCGATAAAATCCGTAATATAAATTTTATTCAATAACTAAAAGTAGTAAGGGTTTAACCATTTTATAAGTTAATATCCAAAATTGATAAATTACATCTGCTTTAAAACGAATTTAAGAAATGTAATATAAATACCAATAAAAATTTCAATACCATAGAAAATTACAATCACTTTCATCGTCATATGATGATGTAATATGTGTTATGATTTGTTATATGAATACTGGCTAGGTATCCTTCGCATCGCATAACGCATCATAATCTTCATAACGCATCTGTTGCCTTCTTTGTTTGAAGTTGGTTGCAGTTGTACAAATGGATTGTATATTCATTTCAGTTTTATAAACAAAATAAACTTAAAATAAATTCCAAAAAAAATCACGTTTATTTTCAACTACATGTAGCTTTGGTTAATAGGATAAAACCAATGATTTGATTATATCGATAATTTATTATTCACTAATAAGCACATCACTATACTAGCACCGAACAAATATAACACATTAGAACATTAGTGGCACACAAAGAGTTGTAAAGATGAATTTATTGTTACAATTTCGCACGCCTCTAATAGTCTACTCAGTCCGTGCTCAGTGAAGAAACCAAAACCGAGTAAGTTACGAAAATGTGGAATTTTTATAGCTTTTAAAGTATTTGTATACAGTTCACATCTAGTTTTTTATAGCCGGCAACACATGTTGGCCAATCAAGCCTCATCCAACACGAGCGTAGGCAAATTGATACAAGGCGAGTGGTACAGCCTACATGTTGGCCAAGTTTGAATGAGTGAAGATACTGACATGGCCAACTAACGACACGAATTGCCGAGTGCTGGCGAGCGCCTTTGATTTGTGCAGAAAAACCGACACTCTTCCGAAGTGAAACGAGTCGTGGCGAACGATCCTGAGTGATGGCAAGGCACGCAAAACGAACCGTATACACGTTGGCTCTCACCTGCACTCGGCCAGCTGGGCAAGCCCCTACGAGCAATGGCGAGGCTAGGCAAATGTTCTGTCCATATATTGGTACTCGCCTTCGCTCGGCCAACATATATAGCAGGCTTTAGAATATGTCAACGTTAGGACAACCTCCTGATATGAGGTGAAAAGTCTATTTATTCTTTGTTAAAGCCTCTAGTTACCATTGCCTCTTCATGCGTCGTGGTAGAGTCATGCTGTAACGATATTATAGTTGTAGCACGAATGGTTCGGCTCGACCGGGAAAGGACCACGTTCTCACAGTACAACAGCGGTAAATAGCAGCTTAATGCAGCTATGTTTCGTATGGTAAGTGTAAAGAACCGGAGACCCTTTTTTGGAAACGAGACATTTCATCTTCATCCTCAGGGGTGACAATGCGTCTGCATTTTGATCCTTAATTGAGGATAGATATAGATATCTATGGTCCACGGCATCCACTCTCCATTAGGTGGATTGTGTGGACGTTTATCACCCTTTTTTTATAAAATAAAATTTAGTTCCGTGAACAATGATGAAGTCACAGACCGTTCTTTTGACACAAGTGACTGATTATCACCAGTCGTTGGCCGTATCGAACGTTTGCTTGCTGTTAGATATACGAGCAGCGAGGCAGACAAATGAAACACAAGATGACGCCTCTTATAATTGACGGCTCCGTGGCGCAGTGGCTTAGTATAGAGTTGCAGCGCTGAGGGCCGCGGGTTTGAATCCTTCACGGAACAAGTATTTGTATGGCCTACAAATAATTGTTCCGGGTCTGGATGTTTGTCCGTGTGCAATTAATGTATGTATACTGCCCCCATGATACAGGAGAAAATACTAGTGTACGGGGTACATCTTTAAAAAATAAATAATAATAAGGGTAACGAATAAGTACATAGTCCACCTGATGGTAAGTGGATTATGTGGCCTATCTACTCGTACATCTACGTCTAACCTCGATTAAGAACTGAAATGCAATTGCGTTGTCACCCCTGAGGACTAAAACGGAATGACTCGTTTCAAGATAAGAGCCCCAGCACTCGCTCATTAAACTGCTATTTCACGCTGGTATCCTGGTCCTTCACCTGTCGAGCCGAACCCTTTCGTGGTGCAGCCATAATATAGCTGCAGCATGGTTCTAAAAAAATTAAACATATGTACCTATTTTAATTCGTATTATCGTTCATCGTGTTATGATAAGAATTATGAGTTTAAACTACATAATACATCAACCTTATCAGGTAAACACGTAGCGTGAATCAGTTTTATCGCGAGAAACATTTCATATCTCGCGATCTGAATACATGGCATATTTTTTAAATCTTTATTATATACACCTTATAATAAAGCTTACAAATGGCGGACTGCCTGATCTGATTCGCTTCCAATCGACCCTAGGTGTTTCTTACAGTTTATTAAATAAAGTTAGTAATAAATAAGGTACTATAAATATTATATACTGCCTGGTACTCGGCGCGTTGCTGCCGCAGAAGAAATAATTGTGAAAAATCTTTTTAAATTTAGAAGAGTTATATTGTTTAATTAGGAATGATGATACATTCATTGAAATTTAATGATATTATATAACTTTCAAATAAATTTGTCGGTACGAGACGTGCGCCACCTCGTGTAAGTTAATTGTTGACAAAGTTCTCTCGCAATCTGATGAACGGTACGGCATCAGCAGTGCATAAAATACGAACAAACAAAAATATTAATTTTTATATATTAGACTAGCTGTCCCTCGCGACTTCGCCCGCGTGGAATTTAATATGATTTCATAGGTTTTAATTATAGTTAGACATACGGTATCGCGGACTTTTTTGTAGACATTGATGTCCTCTATAAAACTGTAGCCGGTAGCGAAGCCTCCATAGAAGCCGAGAAGCCGGGCTTTCCCAATCAAACTGCTCAATCAATAATATCAACTAATAAAATAATTCGTAAACTGTTTCAAACTATTTCAAATTTCCCGCGCGCTTCTCTGTTCTTACACAGGTCATGACCTCGTAGCCTTATTATGTAACGCCAACACGCGGCAAAACTGCGCGATACTGCTGTCATAAAAATTAGTCGTCTTTCTCGCACGCCTGGGCTTTTAACCGGGCTTTCGAGAAGACGATCGCTCCCTTTCTAACCTGTGGCAAAATGTTCTATAATGAAATATAACTACGATTGTTTATATAGCAATTTGTATGGAGCGATAAAGCCCGGCTTTTAGTGTGCAGTTAGTCAAGCGCGGGGGCGAGCGGGCGATACGTTTGCAACTTCACTTCACATTTCAACATTTACTCTGTGTGTTTACTTGAGGGAATAAATATTGCGAGTTGAAAATTTATGCTTTTTTATAGATTTTTAGTGAAAATGGAGGATAACAGTGTTCCTTGTGATGAATTGAAGTGTGTTAAAGTGCTAATCGGCGAGAAAAATGGAAAATGGAAAATGTAAAAAGAGAAAAGGTAATTTTTTATAAAACTGCTAAAAACAACAAAACCATATCTTGGGCTTGCCCTAGTTTGGAGCCCTGGCTTCGCCACTGACTGTAGCACATCACTTTGCTCTATTGTCAATAGTTTCCGCAGCGTACGCGATATAAGGATTTCTTTTGTTATTTTTACACCTTGGGTTACATTAACAAAATGAACAGCAGAGTCGGAAAGGGACGCCTAGACGAAGGTTTATCGACCAAATTGGCGATATATTGAAAATGGGCCAGATTAGGAGTACCTTAACCGACGAGCGTGTATGATATATGGATATAAAGGAGGCGAGAGAGGTGTGCCAGGATCGTGCCAAATCGAAGTCCGTAGTCTCTGCCTCTGTTTATGTTTAAAAATTGTCCCGTTTAAAAATAACAATTGCTTGCAATTGTTTAAACAATTTCGGTTTAAACAATATGGCACCGAGTAGCCCCATGGCACATGCTTTTATATCATCAGTAGGACAATTTGAAGAGAATCGCATAACAAAATTGAAGTGGAATAGTTTTCGGTACTCCTTCGCCAATTCCTCCTGGACTACAGATGAATAGCAATCAGTGCGACACAGATTTTTCATTTCAACACGCTTTTATTAGTTCGGCCTATATGTATGTCAAGTATGTTTGTATGTATGCACGGCATGTAATGGAAGTTTCAATTCAGTGTTCGCCTACTTCTGGGCGTCAATTTTTTTTTTGTTTTTTTAGGGCAAACGAGCGTTCGGCTCACCTGATTGTATGTATCGACCGCCGCCCGTGAACAACTGCAACACCAGGGGAATTGCAGTTGTGTTACCGGCCTTTTAAAAAGGTGTAAGCTCGTTTGTTGAAGGTCTCTAAGTCGTATCGGTCTGGAAAAATCGCTGGTGTTAAACGATTCCACAAAGAAGTCGTGCGAGGAAGAAAACTCCTAGTAAATCGCATAGTGGAGCGGCAATCATAATGACCAGCACTGCAGAACAGCAATTTCTGTTAACTGTTATATCAGGTAAATTGTTTGACTAATATGATTATCCGCTAGAACTCATAAATTGTGATATGTTCTCTTCAGGAGTTCGCGGTCTATTGCCACGTTTCCACTCTCTATGCCAAGGGGTTGAATAATACGAAATAATACTCCGCCGACAAAGCACTTACTAAATAATGAAGTTTTTGTGTAGAAGTAATATGAGGCTGAGAATCCACGACACTATCTAATTGGTCCAAGAAACTAATCCAACCACCAGAACGACCATTAAATGTAGGCATGAGAAGCTGGAAGTTTCTGACGTAACCAAATATCGTCTGAATAGATAGACCGTTCAGCATTAGGAGTACTAGATGGGTTGGGGGTGCCTGTAACTCAGCAAGTCTAATACGCAATTCATCTACTTTATCGCACATAGAAGTAAGTTGGTTTTGGATGTAGGCATACCAAGTTTATACATGGTAGAGTCACGCTGCAGCTATATTATGTTTGTAGCACGTATGGGTCTCACAGAATACCAGCGTAAAATAGCAGCTTAATTCTGATGCTGCTGTGTTTCGTATGGTGAGTCTAGAGAACCGGAGACCCTTTTTTACTGCAAACGAGGCATTCCATCTTAATCCTCAGGGGTGACAACACATCTGCATCTTGATTCTTAATTGACGATAAATGTCAATGTCCATGGGGCCACAGCATCCGTTTACCATCAGGTGGACTGTGTGCTAGTTTGTTACCTTTATTCTATAAAAAATAGTTCATTAAATAAATCATTTAAAAAAACGACTATGCAGCTGGTTCAGGACAGGACCGTGCTTTGTGGCATTCCTTGGGGGAGGCCTATGTTCAGCAGTGGACTTGTGATGGGCTTTAATGATGATAATGATGATGAAAAATACTAAAGCCGTGACCCGTATCAGCACGACATCGGCTCGGTATGTCGAGTGTATATGTCGCTGTCGTACCGACGAAGCAAAAACGGCGTTAGTCTAGAATTCAAAACTAGTTTGGAAGGCGACATCTGCCCTACATAATATCTAGATCAAGTCTTAACTATTGTTTGTCCGTTCGTTCCTGGCTGCGGGATATAACGATGTATATAATCCAACTTATTTTGGATCTTAAAGTATGAGTCTATACTTGACAAGAAGATATAAATGCTATAGATTTTTTTATATAAAATAAGGGTGACAAGCGAGCACACAGTCCACCTGATGGTAAGTAGGTGCTGTGGCCCATTGACATCTATCCTTAATTAAGGAATCAAAATGCAGAATTCACCGTCACCCATGGGGTCTCCGGTTCTCTACACTCACCATACGAAACACAGCAGCATTGGGCTGCTATTTCACGCTGGTATACTGTGAGAGCGTAATCTGATCAGTGATCAGAGTCAAGCGGATTCATGCTACAAAAATTCAAATTCAAAATATTAATTGTAAGTTAAGTGTTATACATTTGGTGTTATTTTATAATATGACGTGTCTTAATATAGTTGTTTACAAAATTAATACAGCGCAGTATGGCTCTACCACCGTTAACACCGACCGCTATGTTGCGATGTTAGAGGAATATTTGACTCCAGAACTTGCGAGATCGAGAATAGCGAATACGAGGACTTGGTTCCAACAAGACGGAGCGACCTGTCACACATCAAATGACTCTATGGCGGTTGTGAGACAGATGTTTCTGCAAGAATAATTTCCAAAGAGGTGATATCCCTTGGCCTCACGTAGCCCTGACTTGACGCCTCCTGACTTTTTTGTGGGATACCTCAAACATAAAGTCTACATGAACAATCCGAGGAACATCAGTCAGCTAAAGGAAAAATCCGTGGGAAATGGCAGCTATCACCCCAGATTTATTGACAAGAGTTTTCACAAATCTGCGTTCGCGTTTAGAGGAGTGCCTTCTTCGAGAGGGCCGTCATTTAGATGATGTTATTTTTAAAAAATAAACTACATTTAATTACCTCATCATCTTATATTTTATTTCAACTATACCTTTTGTATTTATTTTTTTAGCCTATACTTAATAAATGCACGTTCTACTGCGCCACCCTGTATTATTAGTGTAGATACAAGATTTTCTTCCAGTCAAACCTAGATATTTCGAGAAACTGTGGCAGGTGCAATTAGTATATTAAATAAAACAAGTAATAAATGAGCTAAGATAGGTTCAACGTGTAGCGGCGGTGTAAGAATATCCACTACTGCATCGTCCCGTGGGTTCTTTAAAGGCGACTGATGGTAGTAACAAGCCAGGAGATGTGTAGCAGGGTCTTCCTAATAGCAAATAGAAAATAAGAAACTGCGGTTGCTAAGACGCCAGCCAAGCATAGCAATTATGTGACAAATGTCCCGCTTACGAGACAATCTGGTGGTGGCCTACGTTCGCAGTAGACTTTAATAGGCTGGACGGATGGAACAAATGAGGTACCATAAAATGTATACTGGCCTAAATATAATTATCCTAAGAATTCAGACGAATAAAGAAAGATGGACGCGGCATTGCGTTGCGTACGTTTCAGGTAATAACAAAACAATGCTCAACTTCTTGACACACTCACGCATACCTTTCTTCTTTCTTCCTATATCAGTCCGTAGAAGTTCACAGCTGGACGCACACGTATGTACCTAGAACTGTTATGAAATTAAATAAGTAAAATAAATCCCAGATGCCAAATGTAGGTACATGAGAAAATATGTAAGTTTTCAAACAAGATGAATTGAAAGAGAAAAGTCGGGGAAAAGAACTTAAAATACGCCATTCTACTATGTCATAGGACCTTTTAATTCGTATTTCATCAAATAATATGAGTCTCTGAGAGATGACTACATATTTGTGCCATTTGCTGTAGAGACTATCGGTCCGTGGGGTCCGCGTGCGGTGATGTTCCTAAAGGAACTCCATCCGCGACTGGTCGTTGCTGCTGGTGATAAGAGGGCTGGTTCTTTTCTAGCTCAAAGGCTAAGTATAGCCATTCAGCGGGGAAACGCAGCCAGCGTTCTTGGCACGATGCCGCGGGGAGTAGGACTGTATGATAATTAAGTTACTAGTTTTAGTTTTATTTATTATAGTTTTTAACCGAGTAACCCCATGGCAACATGTATTTATATCATCAGTAGGACAATTTGAAGAGAATCGCATAACAAAATTGAGGTGGAATAGTTTTCGGTACTCCTTCGCCAATTCCTCCTGGACTACAAATGAATAGCAATCAGTGCGACACAGATTTTTCATTTTAACACGCTTTTATTACTTTGGCCTATATGTATGTCAAGTATGTTTGTATGTATGCACGGCATGTAAGTACTCGTATGTATGGGTGCATGTAATGGAAGTTTCAATTCAGTTTTCGCCTACTTCTAGGCGTCATTTTTTTTGTTTTTTAGGGCAAACGAGCGTTCGGCTCACCTGATTGTATGCCGCCCATGAACAACTGCAACACCAGGGGAATTGCAGTTGTGTTACCGGCCTTTTAAAAAGGTGTAAGCTCGTTTGTTGAAGGTCCCTAAGTCGTATCGGTCTGGAAAAATCGCTGGTGTTAAACGATTCCAAAAAGAAGTAGTACGAGGAAGAAAACTCCTAGTAAATCGCATAGTGGAGCGGCAATCGTAATGGCCAGCACTGCAGAACAGCAATTTCTATTACCTGTTATATCAGGTAAAGACATTATTTGACTAATATGATTATCCGCTAGAACTCATAAATTGTGATATGTTCTCTTCAGGAGTTCGCGGTCTATTGCCACGTTTCCACTCTCTATGCCAAGGGGTTGAATAATACGAAATTATACTGCGCCGACAAAGCACTTACTATAAAGAAGAAGTTTTTTTTTTTATAATGAATTATTAATGAATGAACTATTTTTTATAAATAATGAAGTTTTTGTGTAGAAGTAATATGAGGCTAAGAATCCACGACACTATCTAATTGGTCCAAGAAACTATTCCAACCACCAGAACGACCATTAAATGTAGGCATGAGAAGCTGGAAGTTTCTGACGTAACCAAATATCGTCTGAATAGATAGACTGTTCAGCATTAGGAGTACTAGATGGGTTGGGGGTGCCTGTAACTCAGCAAGTCTAATACGCAATTCATCTACTTTATCGCACATAGAAGTAAGTTGGTTTTGGATGTAGGCATACCAAGTTTATACATGGTAGAGTCACGCTGCAGCTATATTATGTTTGTAGCACGTATGGGTCTCACAGAATACCAGCGTAAAATAGCAGCTTAATTCTGATGCTGCTGTGTTTCGTATGGTGAGTCTAGAGAACCGAGACCCTTTTACTGCAAACGAGGCATTCCATCTTAATCCTCAGGGGTGACAACACATCTGCATCTTGATTCTTAATTGACGATAAATGTCAATGTCCATGGGGCCACAGCATCCGTTTACCATCAGGTGGACTGTGTGCTAGTTTGTTACCTTTATTCTATAAAAAATAGTTCATTAAATAAATCATTTAAAAAAACGACTATGCAGCTGGTTCAGGACAGGACCGTGCTTTGTGGCATTCCTTGGGGGAGGCCTATGTTCAGCAGTGGACTTGTGATGGGCTTTAATGATGATAATGATGATGAAAAATACTAAAGCCGTGACCCGTATCAGCACGACATCGGCTCGGTATGTCGAGTGTATATGTCGCTGTCGTACCGACGAAGCAAAAAACGGCGTTAGTCTAGAATTCCAAAACTAGTTTGGAAGGCGACATCTGCCCTACATAATATCTAGATCAAGTCTTAACTATTGCTTGTCCGTTCGTTCCTGGCTGCGGGATATAACGATGTATATAATCCAACTTATTTTGGATCTTAAAGTATGAGTCTCTACTTGACAAGAAGATATAAATGCTATAGATTTTTTTATATAAAATAAGGGTGACAAGCGAGCACACAGTCCACCTGATGGTAAGTAGGTGCTGTGGCCCATTGACATCTATCCTTAATTAAGAATCAAAATGCAGAATTCACCGTCACCCCTGGGGTCTCCGGTTCTCTACACTCACCATACGAAACACAGCAGCATTGGGCTGCTATTTCACGCTGGTATACTGTGAGAGCGTAATCTGATCAGTGATCAGAGTCAAGCGGACCACCAATTCATGCTACAAAAATTCAAACTCAAAATATTTATTGTAAGTTAAGTGTTATACATTTGGTGTTATTTTATAATATGACGTGTCTTAATATAGTTTAAATTTTTTAATATTACCACTTGTATTCGTGGTAATATTAAAAAATTTGCACATCCGACTTCAATATAAATAAAATGAGAACATCATCAATGTAGTCAAAGTCAATTAAACACGCATTATTAAGTAAACTCAAAAACTCCTGGTCAGATCTTGATCAAATTTACATTGGACCACATGAGAAGCACCAGCTTTCAAATATAAAAAAGAATCATCAAAATCGGTTCACCTAGCAAAAAGTTCTGAGGTAGCAGATAAAAAATACAGTCAAATTGAGTACCTCCTCCTTTTTTTGAAGTCGGTTAAAAAACGCAACTGATTATTTAGTTTTTAGATAAAAAATACTGTCACAAAGTTTTAAAAAAAAGTTACAGTCTTTATACGTCACACTGCTAGACACTACATAACCTAAAAATATTTTTTTCCTCAGATATTCAGGATTCCTAACGATGTTTTCCTTCACAGCCGAGAACGTTGAAAATCATCAATCAAAATTGCAATTGGCAATAATGATTTCTTATATTTACGCATTTCTTATAACACTACACTTTCTGAGAGCACCCGAAACGTCAGGAATTCAAATTAAGTAAATTAAACGCGATAAAATCCGTAAAAGTAATTTTAATCAATGCAATTGGCAATTTCATAGTACGGTCGGGCGCCGAACCGGTGTTTATTGCGTAATATGGAATTTACGGCAAGCTCTTAACCCTGAACCGCGGCTCTCAAAAACGAAGTCTAGTAATTTTATTTTATATAAAATTTAATCCCTCTCATCACAAGTAGGTGCGAGATTGACATCCCCCCACGTTCCTCGAGGGTGCGTGCCTTTAATAGCGGATATCCTGTTTCCGGAAATAAATGAAGATGGGACAAAAATTTTGTATTCGAAACAAAATTTAATTTATAACCTTACAAGTTTCGCAAAATATCAACTAGGATGGAAAACAACTCTAAGTAAAATAAATAAACGTTCAGTTATTTATTTTACTTATAGTTAAGTCGTTCAGCGAGCTGTGGAGAGGGATATGATCGGAATTTTCTAAAATCAGTAAAATCAGTAAGTAACGAAAATAGCAGCAGTATGCCCAGACTTACCGACATAGCATAACTAATCAGTTTAAATAAGTATAAATTGATCATGTTCTGGTGGTGGAATAATATCCACTCTACCCCATATCGCCCCGTGGGTGTCGTAAGAGGCGACGGAAGGAAACTGAAACAGGAGATGGGCAGCAACATCTTCCAGGCAGCAACTCAAAATTATAAAAAAACTGCGGTTACCAACCCGCATACCAAGCGTGGCAACAATAGGAAAATCCATAAATGAGGCACTCTATGGGGGAGAGGCCTATATACAGCAGTGGACTATATAGGCTGTAATGGATGGATTAGAAGATAATCTACCAGGAGCACATGACTCGCTGAGAGGTGAAATTATTAAATCAACAATAACATTACAACTATGGCAAATCTCCCGACTCGTTTTTAGGACCCTGAACTGTGCTGCTATCAGCTACAGCGACATTGGATGCTGGACAATTGTTTATAAAATACATTTTATAGTTGTGGATCAATGTTAAGTGCGTTTTGTGCCCTTTAATCTGGCCACTGCCCAAATATAGGTAAAGTTATCGTTCATGGTATTATCATGGGGTCGACAATTTTAATGAGTAATTATTTTTATATAGAATAAAGGTGACAGACGAGCATACAGTATACTTGATGATAAGTGGATACTGTTTATAGATAAGAAACCATCTGTATGTTCATTTGTCACTTTTAGTTTTTTTTAAGTGGGAGGGGGGGGATAACAGGCAGTAATTTAGTAAACAAAATAAGAAAAATTCAAAAAATAAATGTCTTTATAAATGTAATTAAAAAATAAAAATCATTCTCGATTTAGAAGCACACAAACTAAGTACATCGCTTGAAATAAAATTAAACTGCCCTTTGTTTTCCGACCGCATGTTCCCTTTGTTATGGTCCCCGTCACATTCACATGTGCGTATGGAGCCCCATCATCTAATTATAGAACACTTCCTCCTCATTGCTCCAGTTGGAGGATATTCTTAGAATTAGATATTATGACGTCATCGCTTATGATAGGTGGACGTAAATAATATTTGATCGCATACAAATAGACGTAAATATACCTTTCATTATGATGGGATAAATATTTTCTTCCACTTCCGCGACGTTTCGTTTCGTCTTTTTTTGTGAAAAAATAATTTAAAAAATCTTTTTCTTTCAAACTTACTGTGTTTATGCGTAGAAAAAATAGAACTTCAACGTCGTTAATATTGTAGAGTAAAGAAAATCTACACATCCATATGTCACACAATTAATTAACCTACTTGGCATACAATTGTTTTACCTTTTTTAACCGGAGACAGAAAAAAGTTCTGAAAAAGAGCCATTCCATTTCAGTCCTCTGGGATTATAACGCATTCTGCAATTTGATTCTTAATCGAGTATAGATATTGATGAAGGCCTATGGACCAGAGCATTCACTTACCATCACTCATTACATCATTTATTTTATAAAAAATTACAAAACAAAAATATTTCATTAATAATTGTACTGACTGTAAACTTCAGTAATAATTGTACCTTGTGATGAATGTGTAAGAAAATCCATCACCTCATTTCGTCTCGTGGTTGTCGTGAGAGGAGACTATGAAAAACCCCAGAGATATCTAACAGATGGTGGATCTTTCGGAAGCCATGATGATCTCTCTACGAGGGTGACACTGAAAGTTCTTAGAAAGTCAAAAACTGAACAAACTAGCAAGTTATTAGTTTTATTATATCTTTTCAAAATAGTGTCCAATACATCGCTGCATCCGATGGAACCACTGAGAAAAGCACTTTGCCCATTCGTCCTTAGGGGTCTCTTCGACGGCATTTTGAAACGCAGCCACTGCTTCCTCGGCGTCCATAAAACGTTTTCCTCGAAGTTTTTCTTTTATTTTCGGAAATAATAATCGCAAAGTGCGAGGTCGGGGCTATAGGGCCGGTGACCCAGTAATTCCACGTCTGACGTCGCCAAGTAGTCGATTGTTTGCTTGGCGGTGTGCGACAAGGCGTTGTCGTGGTGAAGGAGGATCCTACTGCGAGGTCGTTTCTCCCGAACTTTTTCAAGACAAGAGGCAAACAATTGTTAGCGTACCACTCTGCAGTAACTGTTTTTCGATCATCTAAAACAATTGTTGCGTAATGACCTATCCTTCCGAAGAACGAGGCCACCATCTTTTTTCCCACGCTTCGACCTCTTCACTTTAGTTGGCAACTCTTCGGAAGGAAACAGCCAAACAGCAGACTGTCTCTTAGTTTCAGGATCATAACAATAAATCCAGCTTTCGTCACCCGTAAGTATGTCGAACACAGCATTTGAGTCACCTCCGTTAAATCTTTGAACCATTTCACGACACCAATCAACACGACGGAGTTTTGGGCTCTGTCAAATTATGAGGTATCCATCGGGCACAAAGCTTCCTGACCGCTAAATGTTTATGAAGGATTTTGTGCACTTGACTCATACCGATGCCTAAGCTTGTCCCAATCTGCTGATAAGTCACTCTTTTGTCAGTCTCTATCATACGCCGCACAACACTGATGTTATCTTCAGTCGTCGCCGTAGAAGGCCGTCCTCAACGCAGATCATCGGTTAGATTAGTGCGACCACGTTTAACCTCTTAAGCTAGTTGTAAACAGTGGCAGGAGATAGGGCTTCATCGTGAAATACCAATCGAAGTCTATCATAACTTTCTTGTTGAATTAAATGACATCGAAAACCATAAAAATCATCATTCAGATTCAGCCTTAGCATACCCTTAATGACCGCATTTCTACAGCATTTATTCTACTTTCGTGCTTCTTCTGCCACACCCAACTTTCACTGCCATACATTAAATTAGGGACTAACACAGCATTATGAATTGCCATACGTGCCTTTTTGACTCATTCGAACTTTTCACAATAGAGCCCCATTCACTATTTCCTGCGTTCACTGTCGTTCTATATCCTTATCATATCTACCATCCCTGCTAAATAAACATCCCAAATATAAAACTCATCCACTTGCTCAATCATCTCCTTCTATTCTTATTTCACATAACGTTTTACTTACTTCTTTCAAAACCATCACTTTCGTCTTACTTGCGTTCACTTTCATACCCCTTTCTTTTATGACCAGTTCATTAAAGTAACCATCAATTGCAACTCGGCCGCCGACGATGCAAATATGACTTGATCATCGGCGCACAAAGGCATTTGACGGTTAACTCACCCATTCTTAACCCACATTCTTCAACTTTCAAAGTTTGCAAACAACTGTCCATAAATAGGTTAAACAGCCATGGGAAGCTACACAGCCCTGTCTAACACCTTTTGAATGCCAAACCAGTCCGAGTAGACCCCATTGATCCTAGAGTCCCTATAAAGAGAACTTAATGCCTGTATCAAACCAGCGCTCAAACCAAATGAGTTAAGTGTTTGCCATAACACATTCCTGTCCACTCTATCATAAGCCCTTTCCAAATCCATGAACTCACAAAAACTTTCTGGTTGTTGGCCAAAACTTCTCCGCAATCATGCGCATGGAAAAGACTTGATCCGTACACCCCATCCCTTTCTAAATCCAGCTTGCACATCCCAAATTTTTCCATCAGTTTCTTCCATAACTCTTTCATACAGTTTACCCAAAATGCTAAGCAAGCTAATGCCACGGTAGTTTTACAGTCCTGCTGTGACCCTTTTCCTTATATATTGGGACTATAACGGCTTTGCACAGTGTAATATTATTGTAATGCAAAATAATTGCATTACAATAATATTTATCACATATAGATTTTTAAAAAGTGACGCTCTCATAACAAACGAAATTGGTCTTTATTTTCTCAACTACAAGACTGTATCTCGCTTATTCCTTGCGAGTACAAAATATACAAACAAATCAGAATTCACGTAAGACAATAAATAATCATCCTCTTACATCGAAGCGTAGCAAACAATTTCCGTACTTCTCCACGCTTCACTCGTAACTATGCGTGCACTGGTAACAACAAAAAGCGTTACGAGTGCGTTGTGTTTCACTTTCCTACCCGCTTTGCGATGTTGGCGTGATGATAACACTTGAACGGTTCATCACTTTCGCCATGCTGGGGGAAGGAGGTGAAGTTATGAGTGCAATTTGTATCCTTTAATGTGTAGAAAGTTTTTTACACGCTTTTTGATGAGAATAGAGGTGGACTGTGAGCTTTTTTTTTATAAGATAAGGGTAACAAACGAGCACACAGTACACCTGATGGTAAGTGGTTGCTGTGGCCCATAGACATCTACATCTATCCTCAATTACGAATCAAAATGCAGATGCGTTGTCACCCGTGAGGACTAAGATGGAATGCCTCTTTTCCAGTAAAAAGGGTCTCCGGTTCTCTACACTCCCCATACGAAACACAGCAGCGATTAGCTGCTATTTTACGCTGGTATTCTGTGAGAGCGTGGTCCTTCCCCGGTCGAGCCGACCCATTCCTGCTACAACTATACCAGTTATATAGCTGCAGCATGGCTCTACCACGTAGTAAAGTCGTTTGTCAGCTTTATTTTATATGAACCAGCAAGAATTTTTTTCCTAAGCTAACATAAAACAAAAAATAATATTTTATTTTTTACAATTACTTACAAAACTTTTTTGTTTTTATATAAAAGAGCGGGCAAACGAGCATGCGGCTCACCTGATGCTAAGTGACTACCGCCACCCATGAACAACTGCAACACCAGGGGAATTGCAGGTGCGTTGCCGGCCTTTTAGAAAGAAGTAAGCTCTTTTCGGAAAAATCGCGGGTGGTATTAACACCTATCGTAATTACACAACAACACAGCAGCATTGAGCTACTATTTTACGCTGGTATTCTGTGACAGAGGGCTATTTCGATCCAGTGGTAGAAGAATTTACTTTCTTCTTTCTTTCGTTCTTTCTTTTATTCTATTCTGTTCTATTATACATCCACCTATCACAAGCCTATTTAATAAAGATCTTTTTAGCATACCCCATAGTTCCCCTTTACGACAGTCATGAGACGTACTGGGTTAACGAATTCTCTTACGCTGTACTCTATACGACCAGCTTAGTTTTCAATACCAATGAACTATTCGACTTAGTGTTTAGCATACATTCTAAAGACTGGCACAAATCTTAACAACAAAATGCATGTATCTTCCGGTGTCTCGTACCTCGTAAAGCAAACAACAAAACCTTACTTATATTTCAATAACTCATACCGTGCCTAATGAAAAAACACCCGTTTCAAATTCTGCCCACGTTCAAACGTTACAGTAAGTCAAACTTTCGCTTTTAACAAAACACATTTTGTTCTAAGCGCATTGACTGAGCGAGTCCAATCGTTCGCATTGTAAGATACACCGTACCGTACGTAGTTTCGCAAAAAGGATCCAACCACAGTTGGATCGAAAATGTAGTTTTTTTTTTAAAGAAGAGGGGCAAACGAGCATGCGGCTCATCTGATGGTAAGTGACTACCGCCGCCCATTAACAACTGCAACACCAGGGGAATTGCAGGTGCGTTGCCGACTTTTTAGAAAGGAGTAAGCTCCTTTCTTGAAGGTCCCTAAGTCGTATCGGTCCGGAAAAATGGCCCATGATTAACGATTCCACAAAGAGGTTGTACGAGGAAGAAAACTCCCAGTAAATTGTACAGTGGAGGACCGCCAAGCATCCAGATGGTGTGGATGATATCGTGAGTTTTGTCGCGATGTGCGTTCGCGAAATTTGGCGGCTGGAATTAATTAGAACAATTCCTTAGAGCACTCCCCGTGGTAGATGCGATACACAATGCAAAGGGATGCAACAACTCTTCGCAGCGCCAGTGAATCGAGGCGATCAGGAAGATCAGTTATTCCATCTAGTCCTGAAGGTTAATAACGCATCTGCATTTTGACTCTTAATCGAGGATAAATGTAGATGTCTATGTGCCACAGCATCCACTTACCATCAGGTAGACTGTGTGCTCATTTGTTACTCATATTCTATATTTAAAAAAACTATGTAATGTTAACTGTTAGTTTTAAAAAAAAAATTACTTATCTATTAAAAATACGTTACTCCCACACTAAGAAACTTCGTCTAGAAGACTTCAAACGTCTATATTTCAAAAGTAGACTTTTGTGAGTTGGAACCTTTTCGCATTACAACGTCCAATTAGCTATGGCAAATAGCACAGCGATTATTTCTTAATCTATGACCCTAGTCATAGGTTACGAAATAATTGCTAACAATCAATTCTAAAGAAATCAGCTCTTTTCTGAACTTTCTAACGATTTCTCACCTACATTAGAGGGCAGGGAATTCACATTTATTCGTAAAGTTATTGGTGAATTAAAGAATTTATTATTATTCGGGATATTTATAAAGTATTCTCATTTGGTTGGGCTGAATAAATATATAAAAGAAATATAGTAAATAAAATACATAAATATATATGTATATATATTAAATATACTAACACAAATAATACATAAATAAATAAAAACCCAACCAAATGGAAGCCCTCGGCAGGGGAGACCAAACGGCCGAGGGTTAGGGGGAAAGGGAAAGAAACCGGCGGACGATGCGGGCGGTGTCGAGGACCACCGCCTTCTGCATTTGAGCACGAAGCGGTCCGTCACGGAGTCCCAGTCGCCTCAGATGACCCGAGAGGCTGACCGGGATTAGCCCGTTCGCAGAAACGACCACAGGAATAATTTCGGTCGGCAGACCACCCCACATGTCGGTCACCTCGTGAGCCAGGTCTAGATATTTTGTCAGCTTATCTGTTTCGGCTTTCACGAGGTTCTCGTCATAAGGAATGGTAATATCGACCAAAAATATCCTTGACTGTGCCCGGTCCATCAGCACAATATCAGGCTTATTCGCAAGAATAGTCCTGTCTGTGATGATGGCCCGGTCCCAATGAAACCTGGCGCGGTCATTTTCGAGCACGGCTTCCGGCAAGTACTTATAATATGGCATTTTCCTATCCACGAGACCGTATTTCAGAGCGAGCTCCTGGTGTAGAATCCTGGCTACTAGGTTGTGTCTGTGCAAATACTCAGTGTTAGAAAGCGCCGAACAACCGGAGATGACATGCCTAAGTGACTCGCCGGGATGGCGACAAGCTCGACAGATGTCGACGGCGCCATCCTTTAGGATGTATCTCCGATAATTGTTGGTCTTAATAACCTGATCCTGTAACGCACAGACAAAACCCTCGGTTTCCCCAAAGGTCACCGAAACGTAGCCAGTGGAGGAGGCGCCTGTGTCTACGAAAGGCTCATGTAGAGCCTTGTAGAACCTCCGTGGAGCTCCTTCTCCTTCCATACGGTCTCCCGGTCGGAAATGCACTGTACTGCTGGGTCTTGCCATTGCTCGTTGGCTAAGGATAGAGGTAAGCCCTTTATCACACGAAATGACGTCCCTGTAGAATGGATCATCCGATCTCGCCTGAAAGTAATTACGGAGGCTGCACTTCGCGATTATGCATGGTGAGAGCGCTCAAAAGCCGCGCCCACCATGTTTCCGCGGCAAGTATAGCCTCATTACTGACGATCTCGGTGATGCATTCTGTGTGACGTCATAACAGTGCGGACTTTTCTATCCAGAGCGTTCAGTTCGGTCTGAGTCCACCTAAGCATGCCGAAGGTATATATGAGGACAGGCATGACCAACCGTTATATGCGTGTCTTATTCACACCCGACAAAAGACTGTTGAGCACTTTTGTCAAGCGTGCATAAAACACATCGCAAACTGACTGTTTCATATCCGCCTCATCGATACCTATGTTCTGTGACATACCCAGGTATCGGTATGTTTCAGCCTCGGAAAGGGTCCTTATGTTGATGGGCATAGATAAGTCTATGCCCTCAGAGTTAGCAACCCTACCCTTTCGACATGGAGGACCGCACACTTATCCGTCCCCAGCTCCATTCCAATAGAATTGCTAAAATCACAAGTGATGTTTAGCAATTCCACAAGATGAGCGACTGAGGCGAATAACTTGAGATCATCCATATAGAAAAGGTGGGTCACTTTGTACCTCCTTTCCGAAGCTGAAATCCTCCCAGAACCCTCCAGTAAGGTACTGAGAGGGTTCAGAGAGAGGCAGAACCAGATTGGACTCAGACAATCGCCCTGGAATATACCCTTCTTATCCTTATGTGGTTCTCCGCAGCCGTCAACCGCTCGCCTAGATGACAAAGGATCGTACTCACTGCCCCATACACTGCCTGAGGAAGTCTCGAACTGTACAGTCAACCTTGTACAGCTCGAGGACCCTCTTAAGCCATGTATGGGGCACCGAGTCGAATGCCTTTTGTAGTCTATCCAGGCGGCGGAGAGGTTCCGACGGTTGCGTTTAACCACCTTGCCAATGACCGCGTCAATGAGGAGTGGTTCCTTGGTTCCACGACCACCGCCCCGACATCCATTTTGAGCGCGCGACATCACCTGATTTGCGTTCAGGTGACGAGTGATTCTCGCGCTCAAAATGGATGTTAGTGTCTTGTATATGGTAGGTAGACACGTTATGGGGCGGTATTTGCTCGGGTCTGTGGAATCCCGGTCTTTAGGAACCAAATGAGTGATCCCAGTAGTGAAGAGGCTCGGGAGTGACTTTTGGTCGAGAGCCTCTTGAAACTGTCGGGCGAGCACAGCGTGACACACCACGAACACTTTTCCAGTTCGGGGCCCTACGGACCGCCTCAGCTACGTCATCCGGCGTTATGATGACGGGGTCCATGGGCGTAACACTCGCACACTGACTCGCCACAACTTCCGTCCAAGGGCCCTCGCTCTAGTTCATGGGTGACCATTCCATCATCGCCTGAATCAACCAAAGCGGGAAGATCCATGGCGGCTTCCACACGTGGCTGCTGGTCTATGGCCTTAGGAGCCGCATTCCCAGCTATAGCTGGTTCATTCGATGAGGGAATAGCCTCACGCCGTAGTCGTTCGAGTTCGGCATCATCAAATATTTTCGAGCGTAAGATGTACCGAACTCTGTCTGCCAGGTTTTGCTCTGTGACGGGAACAGATGGCTCCAGCTCAGCAAAAAAGCGATGCATCCGGGCCCGATACGCTATCCCTCCAGTTTCTTCCTCCTTCGCCCTATAGTACGCCCGCAATGCGTTTGTGTTCATATTTTTTGTCCAACGCATGCGGCGCACTACTCCACCAGCGGCGGGTGCCGCTTGCCGAGTCCGAGAGGACCCTGCCGACACCAAGCCATCTGGTGGGGATGATGGATGCGAGGGGCTGCTAGGTGGTCGTGCAGCACCTCGCGCTCGGCTGGCGGCCCGCATGCTGTCGCGTCCAGCGCCAGCTCCAGACGCGCCCCGGCGACCCCCAGGCAGCGGCCCTATGCGCGTTCTATTTTCTTCCATCATCCATTAAGTGGGCGTCAATTAACGGGAGACGCCCAGACCCGGCACCGTTTCATGATTTGGCCGTAAGCACAAACGGGCCCAAATTAGCACCCTCATTTCTGCCGAGGCACGGCGCTCACACCTCTTGGCAAGGCGCTGACTGACTGCGCCGACGTAGCAGTTTTGTCACTTAACTGTTACGTCAGCGGGCGATGGGGTCGTCACTTCCCTACGCCTTATTATTATTATTATTATTGTGGGGTATTTAAATGGTTTTCTCATCTGGTTGGGCTGTATAAGTACATAAATGGAAATGATAAATATACATATATTAATATAGTGAAATAAATACATAAACAATACGTAAATAAATAAAAAGCCAACCATATGGAAGCCCTCGGCAGGGGAGACCAAACAGCCGAGGGTTAGGGGGAAAGGGAAAGAAACCGGCGGACGATGCGGGCGGTATCGACGAACACCAAATTCTGCATTTGAGCTTGGAGCGGTCCGTCATGGAGTCCCAGTCACGCTTGCCAAGCGTGGCAACTATTGCAAAAGCCCCCCCTATGGGTCGATCTATGGGGCAGCCCTATGTTCAGCAGTGGATTTTAATATGCTGTAACGGTAACAGCTCAGATATTGTAAGTGAGAAAACAACGCAACAGTATATCTTGGGGTAGCTTAAAATTAGTGCGTTGCTTACTTGTAGACAACGCACTAATTTTCTTTACGTGGTAGAGCCATGCTGCAGCTATATTAATAGTATAGTTGTAGCACGAATGGGTCGGCTCGACCGGGGAAGGACCACGCTCTCACTGAATACCAGCGTAAAATAGCAGCTTAATGCTGCTGTGTTTCTTACGGTGAGTGTAGAGAACCGGAGACCCTTTTTACTGGAAAAGAGGCATTCTATCTTAGTCCTCACGGCTGACAACGCATCTGCATTTAAATTCGCAAACGAAGATAGATGTAGATGTCTATAGGCCACAGCAACCACTTACCATCAGGTGGACTGTGTGCTCGTTTGTCACCCTTATTCTATAAAAAAAAAAATACACATACTAACCTATGGCCTATTACACTCCTGTGCAAAAATAGGTATAATAGTTACAAAGTAAGATATATTATGTATAATATTAATACTGTATTGTGTTGTGTTCTGTATCTATTGCAATAAAGATTTGTCTATTGTCTATTTTACCACACAATAGACAATAGACAAACCTTTATTTTTTCTTTTATCTTTACCACAAACTGTGCCCGACAAGTTTATGTTTTATTTAAGTTTCTGTTTCTACCGTATCCTTTAAATACCTGTGTGTATTCTGTAAAACCGTGGTAACTCAGTGCTTAGCGCCTGCCGTATTTTTTATAGTACGCGAGCAACCCAGGTTTAATTCCCGCCGGCACTAATAAAATTGCAATTTGAAGTGTTGATTTACCACGGTACAGGAAAACACCGTGATGACACCTGCATGTCTGAGGAATAAAAATATTTCGAAGACATTTGAAGTCTCATCAATTAAGGAGCATCGCAGCGGACTATTTACTCCATATAACCCTCAGAAATTAGAGGAGGCCTGTGCCATGTAAAAAAAATCACTACCGCATATGCGTCGTTTTTTTAACACCCAACGCGAACAGAGGGGTGTTATATGTTTAACATCTGTATCTGTGTATTCGCGTAACTGTGTATGTGTGTCTGCCTGTGGCATCATAGCTCCTGAACGGGTGAACCGATTTTGATTTAGTTTTTTTTGTTTGTAAGTTGACTTGATCGACAGTATTTTTAGCTATGATTCAAAAAAATATGTTCGGCCGTTTGAAGATCATCAGCTCTTTTTGTTTCGGGGGTTTTGAAAATTTTCAATTAAAGTTATTTATTATGAAACGTAAACTAAAAAGGTATTGTTTACTAAAAAATCGATCAATTCATTTGTTTATTCATTCATTCATTCATTGATTACAGCCTATCAAAAGTCCACAATTGAACATAAGCCCAGCCCAACCAGCTTATCAATGCTGTGTACAAATATACTAGCGATCCGCCCCTGGTTCGCACGGGTGATTTCTGGATCTCCATAACAACGCCACCATCCAATTGTTAATCTAAACCATTCTCGAATAAACTTAATCACACACAAAATTTCTCAAAATCGGTCCAGCCGCTTAGCAGTTTAGTCAAATAACACACGGATAGAAGAATTATATATATATAAAGATGTATTTATATACGAACATGACATAATAAATTATAATACGTGTTTATATAATTTATCATTAAATTATAATGTACAACTTGAAAATAAAACCTGCATGTTATATAACAGCACACCCATGTTACAAGTGTGTCATATACTTATAGTAATAGATTTTAGAGTTCGTTGTTATAAGCAAATAAATAAATAACATTTTATAACATAAAATATGATATTATATACCCAGAGAAGTAGGCAGAGACTATGGACTTCCATTTGGCACGATCCTGACACACTTTTCTCCCTATTTCCACGTCCATATAATCTACACATAAAAGCTCGTCGCTTAAGGGTATTCTTAACTTGGCTCATCTTTAAAAAAAAAGACTATTCTTATAAAAAAGACTCTCTAAAGAAGATCTGCTTATAATACAGCGAAACCAAACGTCAAATGTTATAAACTATAAGAGAAATGTAAAAACTTACTTTCAAAACCAAAAAGAAGCTACATATTATGCGTTGTGACTTTTGCGGACTAAGGTTGAATGTCTCTACTTACACCGGCTCTCTATACCCTTAAGATCGGAACACAGCAGTGCACGTAGTGCTATTTGGCAGCATCAATAAGAAAGAGAATGGTACCTACCTACCCAGTCGAACTCCAAGCAGAAAGAGTCCTAGCACCTTTTATAAGTGGTAGAGCCATGCTACAACTATATTGTAGTTGTAACACGAATGGGTCAGCTCGACCGGGGAAGTACCACACTCTCACAGAATACCAGCGTGAAACAGTAGCATAAAGCGGCTATGTTTCGTATGGTGGGTGCAGAGAACCGGAGACCATTTTTACTGGAAACGAGGCATTCCATTCTTAGTCCTCAGGTGTGACAACGCATCTGCATTTTGATTCTTAATCGAGGATAAATGTAAATGTGTATGGGCCACAGCATCCACTTACCATCAGGTGGACTGTGTACTCGTTTGTCACTCTTATTCTATAAAAAAAACCTAGTACAATTTCTAGCAGCATTTTATAATGCTACAAGCTAAAACCCAAACACGTTGGTACTCTCTCAGTCTCTCACGTATAAGCAGCATATACACGCTCAAATACGCTTTCATTGCACAACCAACTATCGGAGATGACGGAAACGAAGAATTCATCAGGCGTACAATGACCCATTTCACCCACGTCCACCTACATCACGCCACGCCCACTATCTTAGATAACAACTAAATACACTAACTTTTTATCATAATATTTACGTCATAGACTCGTGTGATCATAACGGATAGAAGAGTATGTCAAACTTTACTCAATAATTAGGCACATAACATCGATCACTAATAAAAAACTAGATACACAATCCCATGCAAAAGTTCTCTAAACACTGTCGCCAATTGTTTTGACGTAATTCTAGTTGAAATAAATATACATTAATGTAAATTCAACCTTAAATGCATTGCCTAAAGTTGTATTCACAAAGCTACGTTGAAATTAATAGCGCACCCAAATGTTCGAGTGGGCGCTCATTCGGTAAGGACATTTTTTGTCACAGATTGTGTATCTAGTTTTTTATTCGTGATCGATGGCACATAATCAAAGTGTATACAACGCAGTTCGAACCTTGGCAATGTTTAAAGAAAACTAGTTTTTACGGAGTTTATCGCATATATAACTTGTTTTATATTCTCCATGTTTCGAGCACTTTACAGCATGATGATCACGGGGGTTCTGAGGTGTTCGACGTCCCAATAGCATAGTTAACCACGGCTACCTTCAGATTAAACTTATTACTGATTAAACTTGCTAATGATTCTTTTTTAACGGTCGGGGGTCGTAGTTCCCAAACGGATGAACCGATTTGGATTTAGTTTTTTTTTTGTTTGAAAGGTGACTTGATCGAGAGTGTTCTTAGCTATGATTCAAGAAAATTTCTTCAGCCGTTTGAAGATCATCAGCTCTTTTTATTTCAGAGGTTTTTATAATTTTCAATTTAATATTATGTTTTATCATACTTACTAAAACTATTAAGCAATTTTGTTTGGCTTTTCTGTCGTCTTGACAAGGTCACGCTACACGCTCTCATTAAAACTGGTTTATTATTTTTATACAGATCTACTAAGAAAAGGACATTTAAGAAAAAACACTAATGAATAAATTTTTTTTGTTTTGGCGGGAAATTCACCGCAAGCAGATTATTACTCATGTGTTATAGTTTATAACGGTTTAGAATGGATTACGAATACGTAAAATTTGTTGTAATTATGTCTGCGAATGTAAACTGTTAGTGAACATGAAGAAATAGCTCTAATTGTAATAAAGATTTGAAGAACCGAGAACTGGGTAAGACTGCCGTCGGACTGACGAAACTGACACAAAAAACTTCGCAATGTAGCTCTCCAACATATGAAGAGTTTTGTTAACGAATTATTATGAATATCGTTCATGATAATTCGTTAAAAATTCTCCAATTTTTAAACTTTTTCAATACAATAAGGGTGACAAACGAGCACACAGTCCACCTGATGGTAAGTGGATGCTGTGGTCCATAGACATCTACATTTACTACATTTATCGTCAATTAAGAATCAATAATCGTCAACCCTGGGGCTAAGATGGAATTTATCATTTCTATTAATAAGGGTCTCCAGTTCTATACACTTACCGTACGAAACACAGCAGCATTGAGCTGGTACTTGGTATTCTGTAAGAGCGTGGCCCTACCCCGGTAGAGCCGACCCATTCGTGCTACAACCATAATAATAGCTGCAGCGTGGCTCTACCACTTTAAAGAACAAAAATAATAAAATCATTCCCAATTTTTCCACCGTTAGCGGTGGAATTTTTTCTTTAAATTTATGTCAAACCATCCCCTGAATTATAACCTATTATATAAAGAAAGAAAGATCCATCAAAATCGGTACACAATTGACGAAGACATCGCGTAAAATACATACAAAAACAACATACACTACTCTTATTGTACTCGTAAACCTCCTTCTTTTTCAAAGACTGATAAAAAGTAGTTACCAATGATATCGAAACTTTCACTTTTTAATGCTTTTTAATGCTGGTTCCCAAACTTTTTCAGTTCGCGGCGCACTTTCAGATTTAGTATTTTGTCTAGGCGCCCTAGCTAGTTGAAATAGGGTACAATGATACAATGTAGATAGGCACAAAAATAAAAAAATCCACGATATGAAGCTGAGTTTTCACAAGAATACATGTATTGCTTAAGTTAAATAGGAAATAAAATACAATGGCAACTTAGTCAATGTGACGTGTGAGCTTGGTGATCTCCACACATTTTTCAAAGCGGCTTGTAAGGCGGCAAATAAGGCTTGACACCGCTACTCTAATTTCTTTCTCCACATTGATCATTGAGCGACATTTTCTCTTTATTTATACAGCTACCGCTGAAAATCCGGTTTATATTGTACCCGTGAATACCTAAAGCCTAGTCTAGTTTCCGGAGAATGGTAAACAGGACCACCTCACAGCGGCGCCCCTCTTCACTCACTACGGTGCACACTTTGGGAACGCGTGTTGTAATGCAACGGATATTACTGCGATCAGATAGTAAAGTGTTAACGTACAATGATGCGGAGCATTCGTTGCGTGGGAAATGACAAACAAGCCAACACTGTAGATACCCGTGGCACCGTCTAGAACCGGTTGAACGACAGTTATGCAAATCGCCGCTATAAATATTCCGATCGTCTTTTTATTTTGTCTAAACTCTCAAAATAATCAAGTCTCCTTATGAATTACTCCAACTTAATAATATGAGATTAGTTAAATATAGGTTTTATTTTTATTTTAGAGTATAAAACTTTGTTAAGCTAAGCTCAGGTAGGAAACTGAAAGTAAATATTTTGAAAAAGGTGATTATAGATAAAGCCTGAAGAGCTCGAGGCATACCGCGGATTTCGGAACCATCTCCTAAATCCATTCATCAACTACAGCCTATTTAAAACACATCTGTCGCTTCTTATGACACCCAAGGAGCTATGATAGTCGATCGTGATATTCTTACATCGTCACTACACTGTATACTGGTGTATACACCAGATGTAATATGATTATATCAAGGACTGTTGATGTGGAGTAGTGTGAAAGGTACGAGACGTCTGGTACGGGGATCGTCAACCGTCTGCCAAGCGGGGAACAAATATATAGGCCCAGGATAATTAATATAATCAGGCGTTACTTTGCGGAAATCGATTATATTAGAGATGTTAAAAATTAATTAGCTCAAAATAAATAAAAAAAGCCACACATACGTAACCATATATTATGAATGTAGCACAAATGGATCAGCTCGACCGGGGATGGACTATACTCTCACGGAATACAGCAAAAAAAATATCAGCTTAATGCTTCTCCGTTTCGTATGGTGAGTGTAGAGAACCGGAGGCCCTTTTTACTGGAAACGAGGCATTCCATCTTAGTCCTCAGGGTGACAACGCATCTGAACTTTGATTCTTAATCGAGGATAGATGTAGATGTCTATGGGCCACAGCATCCACTTACATTCAAGTGGACTGTGTGTGTTTGTCACCGTTATTCTATAAAAAATGTATTGTATCAATCGCAAGTCATAAAATCTTTCTGGCATATCCCATAGTCGTTTACGACACCAATGGCGCAGTTTCTATGCATTGAGTGGCGGTGCTGAGGGCCTCGGATAAATTCCGCACGAAACGAGCATTAATTTGTATGGCCTACAAATAATTGTTTTAAGTCTGAATGTCTGTCCTTGCCAATTTATGTATGTAAACTGCTTCCACGATACAGGATAAAATTATATTGTAAGGGAAATAACAAAAAACAATAGAACTAAATGGGGTGATGTATTTCCTTACACCGGTATCATACGGCACTTTACTTACTAAAACTTTTTTTAAACAATTTTAAATGTAAATCTATAGTATATAAATAAAACTAAAACGTCTTATATTGAGCTGAGGAGGCTATTTGCATGCCATTAAGATATGAATATACATTTTGTAAATTTTTATCTGTTTGTCTGTCTGGCTTTCTATCTATCTGACTGTCTAAACCGATTGTGATGAAACTTCACGAACAGATAGAGAGCAAAGCCAAGAGTGATCTAGAGGATTGTTAAGAGTGAGGGTAGATTACTAATAAGCGTTTAAGCTCCCCACTCGTACAAGCAGTATAAAGTACTGCGCAGACAATTAGCTTGGGTCATTAAATGAGTCTTAATCTTTGCTGTCATTCTGTCCGTCGTGGTAATTATTTTAGTACCAGCAAAGAAGGTGATGTTGCAGTCAGGCTGGTCTATGTCGCATCGCGATGTGCGGTGTTGCTGTTGGTTTGCATTCTTCATGTGCTTTGATGATATATAATATATATTGTGTGTACTTCTAATGTGTTTCACGAATATTTCATAACGTAAAGTGTTTATTAAGTATAGTGTTCATTTATTTAAATGGTCAATACGTAAACAGTTATCTAACACTATAATTTTTTCAAGGATTTAAAAAAAACAACGAAAAATTGATAAAATAAATGGTCTATGACTTTCTTTAATCGAAATAACATTAATTGATCCTACACCGACGAAGCTGGGGCGGGTCGCTAGTCATAAATATAACTGTCTCTAATAACTCCTACAAAACGTTAATGTAATGAAATTTTATAGGCAATGTTCAATTCAATAGTTGCGCGGGTGAACAACCGAACAAGCTAGTGCAGGATATGAAACCAGCTCTCAAGGTAACACACCGTATCAACCATTAACGAATTAACATTATACCAATTCCATAACTCGAATGTTTGTAACAAGCCCTAATTTTTATGTTTCATAATTAAATTAAGTTTTGTTTATTATTCAAAAAGTCTAGACTCGGTCTAAGCACGCCCGAATCCTTTATATAATCCCACATTCACCAATGTTTTCAAAGACTAAGAATTAAGGTATTTTTTATTAAAAAAATTCTCAATCAACCGAATTCGAAAATAATTCACATCAATGAGAATAGACCTGAACTTTGAGAATATCTTATTGAAATTCGTTTTTGCTTTTACCACTCGTCGAAAAAGCTCTTTCCTGGAAGAATCGGAGAGAAACCTTGCGGGACCAACCAGAAAATTCTTATTAAAATAATTAAATTCTAGATTTTTACGTCTATAGGGATTACTTATAAATGGTCCGCTGATTTTTATTAAGATTTCATTAATCAATAACAACGATTTTTAAGAAAGTATTTGTAATTTGTAATACTTTAATATTTAATTAATTAATTAAATATCTAAATTAGATTAGATTACGACGGGCTGTTTTCCGCAAATCCGCGTCTAAGCGCGTATTTTACGTAAATTTATATCTATTCAATTATTTTAGATCACAGCACAGTTAGGAATACACCTCAGATGTCTTATGCAGATTAAAGTTATATCTTACGTATATACGTCTCACTGCTGGGCACAGGCCTCCTCTCATTCCTGAGAGGGTTTTAGGGCAAGGAAATGTCCGCCGCGTTGCCCCAATGCGTGTTGTCGAACTTGACATGACTTCGAAATATTATTTTTCTTATATATATATTTCTTATTTTTATATTATTTTCCACGGCTATTAAACAGACTATAAACATATATTCCTTAGCCTTCCTAAATGTAACGAAGATTTGCCTCAATCACCACGCTTGGCAGGTGGCTTGACATTCGCAGTACGATACATCTCGCACCTTTGACGTTGCTCCCAATCCCCGTTTTGGGTATTATACGTATGACCTAAGGGGGCGTTCAAGTATTACAACGCAATTTGGGGGGAGGGGGAGTCTTGTAAAACGTTACGATGCGTTACAGGGGCGGGAGGGGGGTTCGAAAAAGACGTTACATAACATTGTTTTTTTTATTTATATAAAAAAAACTAGGGAGTTAAAATCTCCCACGTTGGCAACCCTCTTCGTGTATGTTTTACGGGGAATCCCTCGACTGTATTGTACGTCATTTTTATTTTGTTTTCGTTGTCAGTATTCGTTAGTGTTTACGCAGAAGCACATTGTTGTAGTCAGTGTTGTTAAAGTGAGTTCATACTGTAATGTTCTCAAAATAGGGAGATTTGCATCCTCAGTTGTTCTTGACCTATAAAGACTCTCATGCTGACTTGCCAGCGCAACTGTGCCAAAAAAATAGAACGATGAGAAGATAGAGAATAACAATGGTGGAGGAAGCCAAAAATGTATGAAGGACAGGGCCAAGTCAAAATCAAAAATCTTCAAAAATGCGTTACATAATACTTGAACGCTCCCTAAACGAAATGACAAGGCCCACATACAGACTTATCATTCAACATAACATCAAATTACAGACTGATTGATGTCAAAAACATTGCCGAAAGAGTCTAATTTAGATTCCTAATATCCTAAAACTGCGATAAGACATTACTGTTCTCATCCAATGGATTTCACCTTTTTAACTGGAAACGGATCCCTTTTTTACAGACTCTTTTTACTGCAAAAGGAGTCATTCTATTTAGTCCTCATGTGCGACAACGCATCTGCATTTTGATTTTTAATTGAGGATAAATTTGGATGTCTATGGGCTACATCCAGCAGCAGACTGTCATTTGCTGATGAAGAAGTTTGGTTACTTAACAAAATCCGAAATGAATGTTTATTCAGGGTTACAAGAAATTTAGTTCTATAATTCTACTTTCACTCAACAATTATAAACAAATATCTATTATACATTTGTCTTATAGATGAATAACATATTTATAACATAATTAATAGAATCAGGCGTTACTTTGCGGAAATACATTATATTAAAGTTGGAAAAATTTACTTTGCCAATATCCGCTCAATAATATAAAATGATGTGTCTTACCAAGTCAAAGTCTTAGCGGTCAGCCACCGTAGAGTCTACTACACCTGAAGATGCCTCGTATAGAGGCGAAACACGTGTCGTATTGTCGTCGGTGGTGTGTCTTTCCTAGTGTAGTGGTGCTGGGATTAGTGGTGACGGGGATAGTGCACGCAATTGAGGGAGGCCGGGAGGTGCTCTTCAAACCAGGTAAGACACATCATTTTATATTATTGAGCGGTATTGGCAAAGTAAATTTTTCCAACTTTAATATTTATAACAGGCTTAATGGTAAAAACAGTAATTAAAAAACCGACTGCGTTAAAAAATTACCGAAAAAAAACCGTCCCTCCACTTTTTTTGTATAATATTATATAGGCTATGTCACTCCCACAATTAAAACGAATCTAACGACACCTCACATGTAAAAATCCATCAAATCGTTTAGGCTACAGAGCGTGCCAAAGAAATGGACATACATGCATACATACTTTCGAAAAACATTACCCTCGTTCTAGGGCAGTCGGGTAAAAACACATCAGTCTGTTAACTGATCCTACAAGAAAAAGCGGCGCCTTTGTGCAATCAGTTAACCGTTACACTTGCGGAGTGCGGACCGTTGACCCAACAGTTACAAATCATTCACTACTGCAATTACCCTCTTACATATTATCACGCAAATTCGATATTTAAGACTGTGCTAACAAAAGCTACTTTTCTTTACACAGATGCTACGAGCTATCTAACAAATAAATGATAGTAATCACATCAAAATGTTCACTATATACGCAGCACGTTTAAATTAGGGATGCATCATACAGGCATATCAGCGATATTTTGAAATTGCCGATAAATCGACATTTTTTTAAGGGTGACAAGGGAGCACACAGTCGACTTGATGGTAAGTGGGTGTTGTGGCCCATAGACATCTACATCTATCCTCGTTTGCGAATGACAATTCAGAAGCGAGCCGTGAGGACTAAGATGGAATGCCTCTTCTCCAGTAAAAAGGGTCTCCGGTTCTTTACAATCACCATACGAAACACAGCAGCATTAAGCTGCTATTGACATGCCGTATACCGATAGGTTCCAAATATCGCATTTCAATAAAGTCAAGTAAACGCGTGGTCGTACACTATTGTTTAGTTTTCAAAGAAATTATTTCGCATCCAAGAGAATTATTTTCTATCACAGGTCTCAACTCAACCGACCACCGAAATAGCTTTCCGTCGCAAAACTTTTGGGGTTCAAAAGGATAACAAAAGGATTTTGTTTTTTTTAACAACTTGTTAAAGTTAATTTTAATTACTATCTTTTAAAAATTAACGGATTAACTAACCCAACTTAATTTGTATGTCATTTATCTTTCGCGCGAGTACGCGTACGCGTGCAACCCGGGTTCGAACCCCGACGGCACCAATGAAATTGTTAATTGCAATTTTAAGTGCTGATTTACCACGTGCTCGGCGATGAAGGAAAACATCGTGAGGTAACATGCATGTCTGAGAAATAAGAAAAAATATATTTCGAAGACGTGAAGTTCGTTAACACGCATTGGGGCAGCGCGGCGGACTTTTCCTTACTAACATCGTACGTAATATCGTACGTAGTACGTAATATCGGTATTGGTAAACATCGTGTATTATCGTATCGTATGGGTTGTAATGTATCGATATTGCGTCAATACATCCCTATTTTAAATTTACATTTCTTTGTACAATAAATACAAGGACTAGCCTTTAATTCCGATGACCAAATGCAATTGACAAAGGATATTAAATTCAAATACAACACAGGAAAGACCATTTCATATTGCATAATATCTCCGTCTCCACAAACACAATGACGCCAAAGTGAAAACAACTCTATATGAGCTACATTAAATACATTTTTCCTTACAACTACATATCCCTTTATCGTCCCAACGCATACTTGTATGTCACAGCGCTGACTGGTATTTGCACTGGAACTAGGACAACTAAACGCGGTTGCCGTGGTCAGTAATGGCTGTACTATTTATAGTGACGCTGTCTGTCTGTTAGTTTTACTGGCACATATTTATGGAAGCCAATGACCAAAGGAACGACTCTACTATAATAATAACCTTTATTAATATATTTTCTCCCACAAATAGTACATTGCATAATTTATCTTACAAACATATTTTTTCTTATAAACAAAACAAAGAGTACATAAATTTTTGGGAGACGGGAGTCCAAACTAGGATACCCTGTGCTATGGATCTCCCGGCTCCCCATTTAGGATGATCAACTTTATTTTTTTTAAATATATATTGCAGTGACATTTTTTCTTTTCGAACTATGCATGTTTCATATCAGTGCAGACTCAGAGCTTTCGCGTCAGATGCCTGACAATCGGTCAACGACCTGCTAACCACATATTATGGTTGTAGCACGAATGGGTCGGCTCGACCGGGGTAAGACCACGCTCTCACAGAATACCAACGTAAAATAGCAGCTTAATGCTGCTGTGTATCGTATGGTGAGTATGGAGAACCGGAGACCCTTTTTACTGGAAAAGAGGCATTCCATCTTAGTTCTCAGTGGTGACAACGCATCTGCATTTTGATTCTTAATCTAGGATAGAGGTAGATGTCTATGGGCCACAGCATCCACTTACTATCAGGTGGACTGTGCGTTCGTTTGGCACCCCTATTATATAAATAAAAGTATTTCTAGATTATTCGTAGAGAGAAAACTTGCAATTTTATAGTGGTGTATCTGGCGCAAGCTAATTATAATGTCCTCCATACCGAATGTCAATCACGACGGCTAATCCCAGCGGAGGCTAGCCATCTGCGCAGGTTTATAGTGCACGAGTGTGTGCGCAAGTATAGGCATAGGTACTCTCTATTCCCACACTCTCATAGTCATATAGGACAGCAAGACCAATTACATTGTTGCCCTAACTACAATTCGATGTAAAACGAAAATTTGAGTCGTAACCATTCTATTCAATCAAACATACAGTCACATATTGAATAAAACTATTATTACGGATTTTATGGCGTTTAATTATACTCATTTTTAATTTCCGACGTTTCGGTAATAATTAAACGCGATACAATCCGTAAAACTAGTTTCATTCAATGTGTAGTCTTCGAGTTTACCGTGCAGTGGCGGTGTAACAATATGCACTACTCCATATCGTCCCGTGGGTGTCGCAAGAGGCGACAGAGGGAAACATACCAGATGATGAGCAGTAGCTTAATCCTAATAACAAATTAAAAAACTGCTGTTGCCAAGCATCTGTCAAGCGTGGCAACAATTGCAAAATACCCTATGAGATAAGGGAAGGCCTATGTTCAGCAGTGGACTTTTCATAAGCCGCATGCCTCGATTGCCTCCTCTCCTATATAAAAAAAGCTGTAACGGTAACAGAAACTTCGAGCATAACCCTCTCACAGCTCGCTGAGCCTAAGCTTCCTCATAAGCCCAGCCCTGAAGGGCCGTGTATCAGATCAGTATGTCAGAATGAAAAGGATCAATATGTCATCACAAGAAAATGATATGACCTATAAACTCCTCCATCGAAGAATCCAAATCCAGATGCGTTGTCTAATGCCACACCATATAAAAATACCACATGTTCACAGACTGCGGACTTTCCGGAGCGTCGGACAACCCGTCAGTGTACAGCACTGTACACTGACGGGTTGTCGTCAGTGTACAGTGTATGTATTTTTAATACCCTACACGGTAGCATGTAGGGTATTAAAAATACGTTGTAATTAAATTATTTCGGTTCGTACCCCGCCGGTTTTCCGGATTTACTACATGCTCCGCAGTGAAGGAAAACATCGTAAGGAAACTTATTGCATGATTAGAGAGAGTCAAAATTAAAAAAAAATAGGATAAGGGTGACAAACGTGCACAGTGCACCAGTCTATGGGCCACGGTAAGTGGTTACTGTGGCCCATAGACATCTACATCTATCCTCGATTACGAATCAAAATGCAGATGCGTTGTCAACCGTGGGGATTAAGATGGAATGCCTCGTTTCCAGTATAAAGCGTATCCGGTTCTCTACATTCACCAAACGAAACACAGCAGTGTTAAGCTGTTACGCTGGTATTCTGTGAGAGCGTGATTCTTCCCCGGTCGAGCCGACCCATTCGTGCTACAACTATAATATAGCTGCAGCATGGCTCTACCACGTAATATTTCGGAAATTCGCGAACACGCATTTGAGCAGCAATACCTTGCCTTAAAACCCTCTCAAACTGAAGAGAGGGCCTGCGCCTAGCAATGCGATGTATATAGGCTGTAACTTACATTCATTTTTCGTAAAATTCGATAAAATCCATAAAATTAGTTTTAGTAGGTTGTGTTTAAAGATGTAACTAAAGTGAAAAACCAAATCTGCAGCGCATAAACACAAACAGACTACAATTCCAACTTTATTTACTAACGAGAGAGGAACTAGTTCAGAAAAAGTGCTTAAATAAAGGAAAAGTACATCGGCACACTTTTTTTAAATTGAAATGACCAACGAACTTAGGCTGAGATCTATAGACCGTACTTTGACTTTGCTCAGACTTAGCCCAGACAATCCAAATATTAATGGATGCTTCATTCCACGCATTATGTTTTTGACTTTACAGTATTAAATTTAAAAAATATATATATTTAAAATCGTAAACAGTCCAAATTGTATTTATAAATAAGTTATTATTACATGAAATAGAAAACGGGCTTATGAGAACGGGAACGGATGAGATAAGTGCAAAATCAGAAAAAAATAAAAAAAGATTTTAAGAAATTCGAAATAAGATCGAAATTACGTAAAAAGAAAATGGATTAATGCTATTTAAAACTAGAAGACGGCCTAAAACTACCTATTTTTTGTTATGATTAATTATAGTAACATAAAAACAACAATTTAAAATTAATACGGTGGTTTTGAATAATATCCGGAGTTTTACGTAAGTCGTCGATATCGTTGACTTAGGCTTTGCTAAGCGCGCATTCAGCACGACTTCGAAGTTAGCTCTATAAATACCGACATTGTCTTAGCTCAAAAGTAAAGTCTGAACAAAGTCAAAGTACAGTCTATAGATCTCAGCCTTAGAGTCCACCTGGTAAGTGGTTACTTACAGTTCATGGACACCTGCAGCCAACTTTAAACTGGCTCTCAATACCCTTCCAATTTGAACAGTTGTGGAATCACTGCCACTTAGCGACAAGAATAGGTAAGAGGCACACAAACCAACCAACACAGACGGACTTACAGACAGAAAAGGAGTCCCTATCAGCAATTAAAAGCTTTTTTTTAAATAGAATAAGGGTGCCAAAGGGGCACATAGTCCTCCTGATGATAAATGGATGCCCCTAGACATCAAATTCTATCCTCAATTAAAAATCAAAATGCTGGTATTATGTAAAAGAGTGGTCCTTACCCGGTCGAGCCAACCAATTCGTGCTACAACCATAATATAACTGCATCATGGCTCTAAAACTTAATTCATTTATATACGGCTGGACATACGTAAATAAAATGATATTTGACGGCTCCTTGGCGTAGTGGCTTGGTATTGAGTTGCGGCGCTAAGGGCCGCGGGTTCGAATCACGCACGGAACAAGTATTTGTATAGCCTACAAATAATTGTTCCGGGTCTGGATGGTTGTCCTTGTGCAAGTTATACTTGTAAGCTGCCTCCACGATACAGGAGAAAATCTTAGTGTGGAGGTAACGTTTTTTAAAAAAGAAAATATTTGGCTTGTGATGGTGGCTTAAGAGAATCCATCATCCCAATTTCGTCTCGCGGATGTCGAAAGAGGCGCCTAAGGGAAACATAAGCAATATCTTATGACTTCCAATCGAATGCCTCGTTGATCTCGTAGTCGCATAAGGTTCGAATGCCGGGTCGGGTCAATAAAATAAGTTATTGAATTTTTCTATCAAGAAATTCTCAGTGACAGCCCGGAGTCAGGAAGGTAGTGTTTTACTCACGTGCTTCTGAAAGCACGTAAAGCCGTTGGTACTGCGCCTGTTCTCGGTTTGAACGACACGACCTGCAGGGCTAGCACGGGCAGGAGACAATTTTATCCCCGGGGAAAGGAGAAAATGTTTATCCCTCGCTAAGTTTTATCCACCCTTCGAGCATGGGCACACCAGTGGATATAATATTCACAGTAGATAAAATGGGAGATAGAGTTAGACTTAGATAGATTTTTTGTATGAATATAAACTTAAACCCACGTCCAATGAACTAGGATAAAATTGTCCCTTTCAAATGTCAAAAAGCATAATTTTTTATCTTTCATTTGGCTCTATGCTACGGACGGGGGATATATGTCTACTCGTTATCTCAAACGGGGATATACTTCCCCCGTTGCCGTGCTTTGGCATGAGGACAAGATAATTTTATCTCTTGTCAGTGGATATAATCGGGGGATAAATTTTTTGTCGAGTTTGAAAGTGAGGGAATAGAGAGTGCACCTGTGCTTGGGCATCACTCCTAGAATCTTGTCCTGCGCAGATTACTCGTCTCCGTTGAGACTGGCCGCCGTGACCAAAATTCGGTCTAGAGGACATTATTACTAGTTTGCGCCAGACACCACCATTCCACCACCAAAATTCGAACGTTTTCTCTACGAATACAATAGAAATACTATCTTATACATATCAAATGTGTTACAAATATGCGGATGGCAGGTCTTTGACCGATTATCAGGCATCTGACGCGAAAGCTCTAAGTCTACACTGATATGAAACGTGGATAGTAAAATATATACTAATAAATGAAAAGTTTTGCATCAATGAGGGCAAATAATCTTACGCTCACCAGATGTCGCCAATTGGGACTGAGGTGAACTTATATGTCACGCAGATGGTCACATAGTGTCGTCATCATTGAAATGTTGTGTTTAAAAAACTTTTCGGTTTCTAGTGTATGTATATACAAAAAAACAATGCCTTAGTGGTGCGCTTTTTAATTTTTACACATTTTTTAATTTTATTTTAAGGATAATCCGTAGTTTAGCTTATTTATCCATTTCTAATCTAATAAAGACAAAATAACACTAATATTTCAGAAACAAAAATATTTTTTACACTTTTCTAACAATTGTGACTCCCCGCTATGGGACATTTCAAACATTTCACCTCATTCCAAAGTGGCGCCGCCCTGGTTTCAAAAAAAGAAGTTTTATCGACTTTATAATATTTCATCAACATAATATAACAAATATTATATTATGTAGCCATTTATTAATTATGAATAATAAATATTATAGATTTCTACAAAGTAATGCGTGACTCTATTTATTACAATAGTCTGAAGATACAAAGAATTTGAAAATTCCTTAACGTACAGTTGCTTAGGAATTCATTGTTGTTTAGTATCCACAGTAAGTCACCATTTAAAGCAGGAGCCTCGTTGCATACTATCTTCAGTGCAAGAGTAAGGTCATCAAACCAACGAGCGTGAGTCACTGGACTAAAAGTAACGCACACGATGCCCGGGAATGCGGGCTAAATATTAAACGTCTGTGATATTAGTACTACATTGTTTTATAGAATAAGCGTGACAAACGAGCACACAGTCCTCCTGATGGTAAATGGATACTGTGGGCCTTAGACCTCTACATCCTATTAAAAGTCCACTGTTAAACATAGGTCAACCCCATGGATTGCCTCATAGGGGCGATATTGGCAATAGTTGCCACGCTTGGTAGGCGCGTTGGCAACCGCAGTTTTTTTTATGAGTGTCGTAAGAGGCGACAGAGGATAACAAACCAGGAAATGGACAGCAGCGTCTTCCTAATAACAACTTAAAAAACTGCAGTTGCAAACCCGCCTGCCAATTGTGGCAACATATATCCCACCTATGAGGCAATATATGGGGGAGGCCTATGTTCAGCGGTGGACTTTAGATAGGCTGTAACGGTAACGGTGAACGTATAACAGCCAAACCGGGGGCGGGAAGCAGCGTCAAATGAACGAGACGTCTGGTACTGCGATCCTCAATGCAATGACTTTCAATAAGAATTACTTGTAACTATATTGAATACGCCCCACACTTCGCCTCGTAACGTTAGGCGAAGTGTACGGCGACCCGCCACTAGACGGAGTGACGGCCTGGTAAGACATGCAGGAAGTCGATGGATGCAGGTAGCTTAGGACCGTGCTTTATGGCATTCCTTGGAGGAGGCCTTGATGATGATAATATTGAATAAAAGTATTCTATTATATTTTATTCCAATCCAACTACTATTCAAGTGTTGTAAGCGGCGATATCCTATGCTGTAACGGCTTTATTCATTAAAATTAAGTCAATTAAGAAATGCTTAAAGTTGTTCTCTCTCTTTTCACTAATGAAAATAGAATGAAACAAGTATAGAAACAACCAATACTTGGTTTAAGTAAGCGATGATTAGCGATTAAAAATAAGGCCGTAGAAGTGAGCAATTTTTGTATATTTTATGTATACTATGTGATTATTTTCTCGGAAACTGCTCTAACGCTTTAATGAAATTTTATTTATAATGAAAAATGTTTTACTTTCCAAGTTTATCTAGATAGGTTTTACACATAAGAAAATTATTTTCCAACGCCGAACAAAGCTCGCTCGCCCTGGCACTATATTACAGTTTGCATAACCATTACAAATATGCCATATATTTTAATTGCTATGCTACGGAACAATGTCCTACTCTAATATATAATGACCTTTTAATTATAATAAATTACCAAAAGATTTAAGATTTTTAAATTAACTGACATTTAAAAATAAATTAAAATTGTTTTGACAGATAAATGTCATTATAAAATTATATTATAATATATTATGTCATTATATCTTAATGATTATTTGAATGACAATTTAATTGCCTTAAAAGAAATTAAATAGCTTTTCTTTTAGGTTGTACATCTAATACGAACTGGACATAGTCATACTAATATGTATGTGATAAGCATTTGTAACCTATGTTCCACAATAAATGTAGATATTTGATTCGATTTTTCATTTGATTTGTCTAGTGTTTGCCATTTAGTTTATTCACCAATCCACATGCCAACTGTGGCGAGCAGATTCTCCTTATGAACGAACAGCTATGTCCAGCAATGGTCTGCTTAATTTTTTTTAATTGAATAATGATGACAAAAGAGCACACAGTCCACCAGTTGGTAAGTGGATGCTGTGACCCATAGACATCTACATTTATCCTCAACTAGCTGATACCCGCGACTTCGTCCGCGTTGCTTGATATATTAACAAAGTTTTCGTAAGTGCGAAGGAAAAAACATCAAAAAGATCGCTTTGCTTACAAAATTTCTTTGTAAACAATGTCATTCGTTGCTCCGTTTGTAGCTAAAATATATGAATTATCCGAGTTTGTAACGCAATAGCAAGCGACGTATAAGTGTGAAAAACCCCGTATAAAATCGTTGTTTCTTAAAACTTTAATAACTTTATATTAAATGAAAATATCGCAATATTTTTTTTAGATAAGGGCCAAGTGTCT
Organism: Parnassius orleans; assembly: GCA_029286625.1. Taxonomy (NCBI): domain Eukaryota; kingdom Metazoa; phylum Arthropoda; class Insecta; order Lepidoptera; family Papilionidae; genus Parnassius; species Parnassius orleans. Next base: position 223,248 of record JAGSMP010000116.1, on the reverse strand, counting down.
AAGAAATAAAACTTAGAAAACCTAATTGAAATCTAGCCAGTAGTTTTCCGTGTTGCGCGCACAACTGCAAACCTTTATCATTTTATTTATATAGATTAAGAATCAAAATGCTGATGCGTTGTCACCCCTGAAGACTAACATGGAATGTCTCTTTTCCAGTATAATGGTTCGCCAGTTCTCTACACTCAACATACGAATCACAGCAGCATTGAGCTGCTATTTTACGCTGGTATTCTGAGAGAGCGTGGTCCTTTCCCGGTCGAGCTGACCCGTTCGTGCAACAACCACAATATAGCTGCAGCATGGATACTAATTTTTTAACATATATAAGATCGTTATTCAGATTAAAGTTGAGAATATTCTAACAATGTGTTGTAGTGAATATTGTTACCCGGTCGTTTCTCTACCACGTAACGTTTCCTTCACAATATTTTCCTTTACCGCCAAGCACGCGATAAAAGGGAAGCAAGCTATAAGAGCGGTAAGAAATGCAAATATTTACACTATAAAGGCACAACTGGATTACATAAATCGTATCAAATCAAACAATGGTGGTGAGTCACCAAATAGAATAATTTCAGGTATTTCCTTTGTCGCACTGTTAATGTTTAAATATTACTCAATAGCTATGCATCTCGCATTCAATATAAGAAATCAATAAGAAACTGTACATGATGAAATTAACATTCGTAACACACACACACGCGCACGCACACACCCACACACGCACATACGCAAGCACACACGCACGCTTTATCATCATCATCATCATCATTACAGCCCTACACAAGTCCACTGCTGAACATAGGCCTCCCCCAAGGAATGCCACAAAGCACGGTCCTGAGCCACCTGCATCCATCGACTTCCTGCATGTCTTACCAGGTCGTCACTTCATCTAGTTGGGGGACGACCTACACTTCATCCGCCGGTACGAGGCTGCCACTCGAGAACCTTTTTTTCCCATCGGTTGTCGGTTCTTCGAGCTATATGGCCGGCCCATTGCCACTTCAGCTTACTACTCCGTTGGGCTATGTCGGTCACTCTGGTTCTACTGCCGATATCCTCATTTCTAAGTTTATCACGGAGAGTTATATTCATTGTTAAATCTGTAATCTCTATTGACCTTACTGTAATTATATTATGTATTGTAAATACGATAAAACCGCTGTATGATTCTAACCTAACCGAACCTAAATAAAAGTTAAAAATATGATCCTCCACCGTTTCTAAAGGACGTTTCTTTGACCGAAGAAGTTATGGCGGATATTACTGTCGGTTATTTAAAATAAACATATGCAAAATGAATATGCTATAATCCACGTATAATGAACTTTTTGACGCGGATGTAATTATAGGAAGTAAAAGACTAAAGTAACCGTGACCGTGTAGTCGCGGTGTAACAATATTCACTACAACACATTGTTAGAATATTCTCAACTTTAATCTGAATAACGATATTATGTATGTTAAAAAATTAGTAGAGCCATGCTGCAGCTATATTATGGTTGTTGCGCGAACGGGTCAGCTCGACTGGGAAAGGAGCAGGCTCTCACAGAATACGAACGTAAAATAGCAGCTTAATGCTGCTGTGTTTCGTATGGTAAATACCTTTACTGCAAACGAGGCATTTGAACTTTGTACTCAGGGGTGATAACGCATCTGTATTTTGATACTTAATCGAAGATAGATGTAGATGTCTTTGGGCCACAGGATCTACTTACCATCAGGTGGACTATGTGTTTTTGTCACCCTTATTCAATAAAAAAAATAACTGAGCCTAACCATGCTCGTAATCGGATGAATGGTATAGAAACACATTGAAACGCGCACACAACTCACCAAAGTTTCATCGTAATTGGATAAAGGGTGTAGGATTCGGCACAAACATAAAAACATTCAATATTAGCCGACTTCGAAAAAGAAGAAGGTTCTTAATACATTATAGTTTTTTTTTTGTTTGGATGTTACACGATATATTATGAATACCAATTAAACAATGATTGTTTTTTTATTAAATAGTTACTTCTACTGAAGTCCTATATAAATTTAAAGAAAATATTCCATCCTTAAGGGTGGAAGAATAGGGAATGAAATTTTAACGTAACTATTAAGACGCCATTCTAGTTATTACCATGAGCTTTTAGTATAGTTTAGTCCACTTAAAAGGGTCAAACCTTGAACACAACAAGTGGTAAAATTAAAAAATTTGTACAACAGACTTCAATATACATTATTAAGGATAACTTAAAAACTACTGGTCAGATCTTGATCAAATTTATATGGGACCGCATGAGAAGTACCAGCTTTCAAATAAAAAAAAAGAATCATCTAAATCGGTTCACCTAGAAAAAATTATGACGTAACACACATAAAAAACATACAGTTGAATTGAATACCTCCTCCTTTTTGAAGGCAGTTAAAAAGTAAAAATCACCGACTTCAAAATTTAATAATTTTTACATAATAGCTTCTGAAGCCGGTGCAAAGACATTTTTTACCCAGCAACTTAATAGGTGTCTCTTTCACTTCCTCTTCCTCAATTAAACTTTCGACAACGCAAAACGAAATTAATCAAGTCCATACAAAAAGTTTTAAGCGATCCGTGCCGTAGAGAAAGATACAACGAACCAATTAAGTAGTACAATGCAATCGAAGGCTGTAAATTAATGAAGCTTGAGTGAAACAGAAAAAGTCGATAGAAAATCGTAACTTTAGTTCTCGTATAGGTTTCTTGTGATAAACACTAAAATCTTAATATATGTCAAAGTAAAATAATTAAAAATTAAAAATTTTGTACAACCGACTTCAATATAAATTATTAAGAATAACTCAAACACTATTGGTCAGACCTTGATCAAATTTATATGGGACCACGTGAGAAGCACCAGCTTTCAAATAAAAAAACACATCGGAATCGGTTCTCCCAGAAAAATATTATGAGGCAACACACAAAAAAAAACACAGTCGAATTGAGTACCTCCTCCTTTTTGAAGTCGGTAGAAAATTATGTTGCAGAAGTGAGTGGCAGAGTCAGCAAAGAATGCCCTAGACTGAAGTTTATCGACCAAATTGCTTGTATGTTGAAGAAGGCCAAATTAGGAATACCCTTAACCGATGAGCATGTATGTGTAGGTTAAAGAAACGGGAGAAGAGTGCAATTGGATTTAAGGCAAACGCTACGCTGAGCTACCACGCCTCCTATATGTACCGATACACTTTCGGAAAACGTACAGACTAAGCCTAAGGCCCAAATTATACAGAAGCGGCATAAGGCGAAGGCACAGAGCGGCGCAGGTAAGGTGCCACTTCAAAACTTTTTCATATAAAAATATATGAAAGCGGCCTGTCTTGAATTATACTCAAGCGGCGCGGCACAGGCATGCCGCTTTTATTCCTTCGCCTTATGCCGCTTCTGTATAATTTGCGCCTAAGGCTTAGGCTTCAGTGACGGGCGTGCAGCGGGGCGGAGCTTTCGGCGTGCATGATAAACACATGTCACTGTGTTACAGTGTCCTTTGTGGCGTAAACAGCACCATATAATGCTGCTGTGTTTCGTTTGGTGAGTGTAGAGAACGGGAGACAAGACAGAGGTGTTTATAGACCACAGTAGCTTACTAACAATTGTTGTAAAAGTATCCGATGTCAGTTTCCATAATTAAATGTACCACAAAATTAAATTTAAGTTAAGGTGGTAGAGCTTATTTCTGACTAGGGATCCGTCTGAGTAAGAGTTTTTTTTAAAAGACGTTACCACCACACTAGGATTTTCTCCTGTATCGTGGAGGCAGTTTACAAAAAACAAATTGCACAAGGACACACATCCAGACCCGGAACAATTATTTGTAGGCCATACAAATACTTGTTCCGTGCGGGATTCGAACCCGCGGCCCCCTGCGCAGCAACTCATTGCTAAGCCACTGCGCCACGGAGCCGTCATATTTCTGCTGCCAAATAGCGCTGCTGTGTTCCGGTCTAAAGGGTATAACAGAGCAAGTTTAATTACAGACTGTGAGGCATTCCATCTCAGTCCTCAAAGGTGACGCATCTGTATCCTACTTTGTTTGAAATTGGCTGCAGGTGTCCATAAACAACAGTAGCCACTTATTATCAGGAGAACCGTAAGTTCGTTCGTTGCTTCAGATTTATAAAAAAAAATCCCTTCAACCGATTGTAAGAAAATGATAAACATCCAAACAAATAAAATTTCACATAATTTTTTTAATAATATCAGGATAAGAATTATGTTTTAAGAAATATGTTATCAAATGTATCATATCGAGGGTAGGAAAATGTAATTCGAGCTGGTTGAATCAACAAAATCACGATTTTGGCAACTAATTAGCAACAAATTAGCTACAAATTCGTGTGTAAAATTTTAAGGTTTCTGCTGACTTTTGACTGTTACCTTTATAAAGTTAAAAGTAAAGTTACAGCCTATGTACGTCCCACTGCTGGCACAGGCCTCCTCTCACTTCTGAGAGGGTTTAGGCAAGGAAATGTCCGCCGCGCTGCCCCAATGCGTATTGGTGAACTTCACATGTCTTCGAAATATTTTTTTTGATTTCTCAGACATGCAGGTTTCCTCACGATGTTTTCCTTCACCGCCGAGCACGTGGTGTTTGTCGGTCCGCCATTAAAATGCATACCAATAATTTGTATAATTTATTCTATTCGTAAAATCCTTAAACATCTCAGTTTTACTGGACAATACACGCACGCAAATCCTCAACCAATATCCGACGATCAGCCGAAATTCACACATCTGTGTTTATCCGTGAAAAACTTTTACTTCATTTCACACTACCGTATACAGCGCGACATCGATTTTGCACAGCATTAGAAATCAGGTAAAACTGCGCCCAGTGAAAGTCGCCGCAGGTGCCTCTGACATGACATGACAGAAATGACACTATAATGACCCTACTGCAAGTGCGTCTCAACTTGCGGAGTACGATGTAAAGGCTTGTTTCCGATAAGATATTTTTAAAACAACATGTTGTGATAAACGAGCATACAGTTCAGGTTCAGGTAAGTGGATGCTGTGGTCCATAGATATCTATATCTATTCTCGATTAAGAATCAAAATGCAAATGCGTTTACACCCCTGAGGACTAAGATGGAATGCCTCGTTTCCTGTGAAAAGGGTATCCGGTTCTTTACACTCACCATACGAAGCACAGCAGCTTTAACTGCTATTTCAACTTGTATTTTGTGAGGGCGTGGTCCTTCCCCGGTCGAACCGACCCATTCATGCTACAATAAAAATAAATCTGCAGCGTGGCTCTACCACGTTTAAAAAATGTATGCTGTTGCCGATAGACACCTAAACCTATATTTTGGATTAAATCAAAATTGAGATGCTTTATCATCCCTGAGGACTAAGATGGATTCTCTATACTCACCATACGAAAGACAGGAGCATCAAGCTGCCATTAGTATTATGTAAGTTTCTTCCCCGGTCGAGCCGACCCATTCGTGCTACTGCCATAATAATATCGATGCTGCATCGTGGCTCTAACATGTTGTATAAAAGCTATTTTTAAATATATACTACAAATACTGTAAGCTACGCACAATCATTAAGATTGCTCTCCTATAATTGAATCATTGCTACAAGATGCATCTCAACTCGGACGATATTATTAACACATAAGTGCTATAATAAGTACATTACAATAAGACAACAAAGGTCATTCACACGGACGCACGCACACACGCGCATCGCCACATCACATACAAAGCACACAGACGCGCATAAACAGATATATACAATGGATAAAATCGACTATGACGTCAATGTCAAACTACTTTACAGTGACCTTTAGAGAACTAGTTCAGGTAAATAAAAGCATGTTATTTTATAATTACGGAGTATGTATACTCTGTAGGTATGGCGTGATTGCGGAGCAGGAAGAATTTCAAATTATTGCAATTCATACAAATGTGAACTTTAATAACTTGAGAATAAACTCGGTTTTCGAATCACAAATACTGTTTAAAAGGTCCTAAAACTATCTTAGTTGCAATAGAAATAAAACTTTTTATGATGGGAATTAAGTTTAAAAATGCAAAGCAATAAAAATCCTGCTCCGCGACCGTGCTTTAGTTACAAACGAACTAACAGTCCACTTGTGGATAAGGATAGATGTATGTGTACGATTGGATAAGTGTCTAATGCAGCCCATGAACTTAACTTCAGAGGCACGGGGAATTCACAATACAATAAGTTTTTTTATATATTATAATGGACTGAATTGACTATACTTCAATGGAACTCAGGAAATGGACAGCAGAGTCTTCCTAATAATGACTAAAAATAAAAAAACTGCGGTTACAACGCGCTTGCCAAGCGTTGCAACTATGGCAAAAACCCCCTGTGATGCAATCTACGGGAGAGGCCCATGTTCAGCAGTGGACTTTAACAGGCTGTAACGGTAACGAAATTAGAATTTAACGATAAATTAAATTTATTAGTAAAGAGCTTTGCAAATAAAATCCTAACCATCACCCATAATAATAAAAAATACTATTGTAACCCAATGCTTGATAATAGCCCAGATGATGGCAAGTGGTGAAGCAGCCGAAAATGGTAAACCGCACTGACTAGGCTTAACAAAACATATTCACCCTTGCTTTGAAGACACCGACATTATAATCGGATGATGTTTTTGCAGGATTCGAACCTAAGGTTTGCAACTTCGTAGCCGGGCGCTTGGTTCTTAATATACCATGCGGTTATTTACAAAGTGAATACAAAGTAACAAAACCGATTTCTTATATTTACGCGAACACTACACAAATTGAATAAAACTATTTTTATGGCTTTTATCGTGTTAAATTTTAAATATTTTTAATTCCCGACGTTTCGGGTGCTTTGCAGCACCCATGGTCAAGGGGAGACTGAGGTGATTGAGAGTACCTTCAACTTTTTAATTATTAATTTTGATCCGATCTACGCAAAATGAGCTTACTGTGTCTTGCAGTGGTATGACTGGATTTAGTTTTATTTATTTTTATAATATAATAAGATTGACAAACGAGCACACAGTCCACCTAATGGTAAGCGGATGCTGTGGCTCATGGACATCTACATTTATCCTCCATCTCTCCACATGAAACACAGCAGCATTAAGCTGCTATTTTACGCTGGTATTATGTAAGAGAATGGTCCTTACCCAGGTCGAGTCGAACCATTCGTGCTTTAACCACAATATAGCTGCAGCGTGGCTCTAATTACAGGATCCTAAGCAGGTAGATAGTAAGGAGGCTGGGTAAAAATAGTTTTATTCATTAACAAAACCGAGTCAAAACGTAGTAAGGGCTGGTTTCCCACGCAACGAGGCGCGACGTCTCGGCCGCACGACCTTCGTAACGCTCCGACGCTTCTGATGCGTCTCAGCTCCCAGGATCGGGTGACAAATGACAAGCCAACTAACAAAACGTGTTGTCATTGAAATGGACGACTTGTAGGTTCTCCAATTTTATTTCTATTTTTGATAAAATCAAGTGAGGAACGAACGTACGGTCCACATGCAACCAACTTCAAACTTTTGGAATTTTTGTTTTTTTATACTGCACCGTTGATTTCTCGATCTCAACCAGGTCTAATTGTGAATCTAAACCATTCTCTAGTCAACTTAATCACACACAACATTTCATCAAAATCGGTCCAGCCGTTTAGGAGGAGTTCAGTCACATACACACGGACAGAAGAATATATAATATGCATGCACCTAATATATATACCTTTATCTTGAATAATTCTGTCTATTGATGAAAACCGCATCAAAATCTGTTGCGTAGTTTAAAAGATCTAAGCGTACAGACGGCAGGAAGCGACTTTGTTTTATACTATGTAGAGATTTGTTCACCGACTGTTTTTTGTATTATTATTTAATACTCTTTTGTATGTTTTTCTTTGTTTCAATATATACCAATATGTCCGTTTTTGTCTGTATGTTCCAAATAAATGTATCTTTCTTTCTTTCTTCTTTCAAACAAAGAAAAGGCTACAGAAACGTTGTAACCTCTGATGACTAAGATAAAACGCATCACAACTAAAGCTACTAATTTACGCTGGTATTCTGTAAGACCTTGGTGTTTCCCTCGGTCAAGCCGACCCATATGTGCTACAACCTTAATATAGCTGCATCATGTCTCTACCACGTATAAAAACTATCTGCCTACCAGACGACATATGCCTCTTCACCACAAGATGGAATGCTTCATGGCCTGTAATCATACTGCCTCTCTATACCGTTCAGAGCGGAACACAGCAGTGCAAGCACTGCTATTTGGCGACAGAAATAGGCTAGAGGATGGTGCCTATGCAGACGGACACCTAGATCGAAAAGGAGTCCAATCATCTAGTCTCGTTTGGTTATGTATATTTTTATGTTTTATTTAATTTTAACTTGGATAATGTTTGCCATACACGATCCAGTTTACCGTCAAGTTTTCAGCGCGCTCGAAGCGGCGTCCGGTAAACTTGACGGTGTATAGCTACAATGACAAGTCTACTTGAAGCAAAAATTGAATTTCGATTCTGCCGACTCGATCAAGCTTGCAGCGTCATGTAAACTTTAACGTGTGTATGAGCGGTCAAGTATGCATGACGTTAGTCGGAGCAATAAGCGAGAGACGCCATGGTTTCAACTGGTACGGCGGCATGCACTGCAAACTGGACGCCGCTTCAAGCGCGCTGCAAACTTGATGGTAAACTGGATCGTGTATAGCATCCATAAGTTAGATTTATATATATTTATATGCTCTGTTATTTTTCTTTATTCTTAGATTTAATTTACATACGCCTATTTCTGACAAAATTTGCCAACGAAAGAGACGAAATTATAGATATAGAAGAGATTAGATGGAATAACGACCTGGTAAGATATGCAGGAAGTCGATGGATGCAGGTGGGTCAGGACAGTGCTTTGTGACATTCCTTGCTGGAGGCCTATGTTCAGCAGTGGACTTGTGAAGGGCTGTAATGAAGATGATGATGATGATGAGCTAACGAAAAACTTTCCGAATTATTTGGTGGTTTTTAATTCTTCAATTACCGACAAAAAATAACATCGATAAAGAACACAATGTACCGGATAGATAATCGAAAACTTCCCGCCATTGTTACCGCGTAGAAAATAAGGTTGCCCGATTCTAACGACCTGTAACATTATTACGCCATTTTTTCTGATATTAATTAAATGTATAAAGAAATGTTTATTTTACGTCTAATTAATATGTACGACATTTAAAGTAGGGATGCATCCGATACCGATATATCGGCGATACTCGAAGTTTGCAGATATATCGGCATCGGCGATATTTTTATAGCCGATTTAACGATACTTTTCAAATTTCGCGCTTTTAAAATGTAATGTAAACGCGTGTTGTCTCGTCTATTTCGTTGCAAGCGAGCCACGAACTAACTATGCTCGGGGAAACCCCGCGCTTTATTCAGTGTCTTGTTTAGCCACAATGCTTGATCCTCGTTACAAAGCACGAATATTTCAATCACACGTCTACTGTTACTATGGCAAAAAAGCGTCTTGTTCAGTTACTTGATCTTAATGTAGCACTGCGTTCCGAAACTATTTCAGACACGGTCACACTTACACAGTCTAGTACTGTAACTGTAAGTTCTGAGATGCCTACGAGTGGCGGGCTTTGGAGCGTTTGTGAAAATATTATTAGAGAGACCGAGGAAGATAAGCCCATGTCTACTCTGAGCTGTAATTCTCTCAAAGAAGTCGAGAGATACCTAAGGTCTCCTAATATATAGTTCGTCTTCTGGCACAATGACGTCATATACCCAAACTTGAAAAAAATGGCACAGAAGTACTTCTAGTTTCCAAATGAGTTCTGTTGCATCTGCGAGAATATTTTCCACCGCAGGTCTTATACAAACAGATTTGCGAAATCGCCTTTCTTCGCAAAACTTAAGAATACTTTGTAATACTATTATTGTAAAACTGTTAACTAATCTCAACCTGTCTATAGTTTAAACGGTTTTATTTAGTTTGTCCTGTTATTTGTTCTTTTTATATTAATTAAAGAAATAACCTGACTGTTTTATTAATTTTACCTTCATTTTTGAATTCAATAAGCGTATCGGTATCGGTATCGCATATTTTTTTATAAGAGCATCGGTATCGGTATCGTATCGGCAAAACTGCGTATCATGGCATTCATAATTTAAAGCTCCTTCTTATTTAAAAATAAAAATGAAATATAATTAACGGCTCCCTGGCGCAGTGAGTACTCCCTAGTAATGAGTTGCGCTGAGGGCCGCGGATTCGAATCCCGCACGGAACAAATATGTCCTACAAATAATTGTTCTGGGTCTGGATGTTAGTCTTTGTGCAATTTATGTATGGTATTCTGTGAGAGCGTGGTCCTACCCCGGTCGAGCCGATCCATTCATGCTACAACCATAATAATATAATAAGCGCATGTGATTATTACTTATTCCGAACACAATATTCACCAGTTTTCTCTATATTTGCTAGTTTTTTTCTCTATGTGTTAAAACCTGGGCCTAATTAAAGCCTATTTACATAGTGATTCACGTAATATGGAAAGTTAACACGCGACTCTTTGAGAAGTATTTCTGCAGATGATTGGAAGAGAGAAATCAATGACGTTGATAGATTAAGGCAACAATATTGGGAAAGCGATCGATTGCAGGAATTATACGAAGGGGAACTCATAATTCCAGTGGGGGTAGACTCAGACGAGTGATACGGAAACAAGTTCCAGTGATACTGAAAGTATCTTGTGTTAAAACTATGGACATAAGTGATTAAATAAACTTCATGTGACTAATTTTACCTAATTTTTATTGACTAATAAAAATAAATAATAATAAATGAAAATTAAAAAAAATGTTTTTTTGCGTGACGTCACATAGTCAACGGAAAACCAAGCCCAATAATATTAAAACAGTAATTAAAAAACCTGATTAAATTTTTTTTTTATAGGAGGAGGCAAACGAGCATGCGGCTTACCTGATGGTAAGTGACTACCGCCGCCCATGAACAACTGCAACACCAGGGAACCAGAGGAATTGCAGATGCGTTGCCGGCCTTTAAAAAGGAGTAGGCTCTTTTCTTGAAGGTCCCTAAGTCGTATCGGTCCGGAAAATCGCTGGTGGTAAACTATTCCACAAGGAAGTTGTGCGAGGAAGAAAACATCTTCTAAATCGCACAGTGGTGGACCGCCAATCATCCAGATGGTGTGGATGGTATCGGGAGTTCTGCCGCGATGTGCGTTCGTGAAATGTGGCGGCTGGGATTAATCCGAACAATTCCTCAGAGCACTCCCGTGGTAAATGCGAAAGAAAATGCAAAGAGATGCAACATCTCTACGCAGCGCCAATGAATCGGGCCGATCGGAAAGGACTCGGTCGTCGACGATTCGAGCCGCCTGCGCTGGATGCGGTCAAGTGGAAGGAGCTGGCACTGGGGAGCCCCAGCCAGAGATGGGAACAGTATTCCATGTGAGGCCGAACCTGCGCCTTGTAAAGTTGCAGGCGTTGTGCCGGCATGAAATACTGTCCCGCTCTGCTGAGCACGCCAAGCTTTTAGAGGCCAATTTGGCCTTCTTCCAAGTGACCGCTGGCTGAGGCAACAAGGGAGTGCCTTGAAACTGAGGAGATACGACAAAGGGTTCTTTTAGCGGTAAACGCGCAAACTTGTGTCTTCTGAGGATTAAACTGGACTAGATTTAGTCGCCCCAATCCGAGACTTTGTTCAGCAAAGACTCGACTTCAGACACAAGTTTGTTCCGGTACTCGGCGACGTTTTCCGAGAAATATTCGCACGGCTGGCGTATAGAGCATCACCAGTGCTATCATCCGCATAGCAATGAATGCTACCGGTTTGCAACATATCATTGATATGCAGAAGAAACAGCGTTGGTGATAGCACGCAGCCTTGTGGAACACCAGCGTTAAAATGTATTGGGATATTATGTACAACATACATTATAAGTACTTCAACCTTAAACTGAATTGAACTCATCACATGATACGTAGGCCTTTTTAGCCTTATGTCAGGTGATTACCGTTACAGCCATCAAAAGTCCACTGCTGAACATAAATTGTCTCATAGGGAGATATTTGTCATTGTTGCCGCCGTTAGCAGGTGGGTTGGCATACAGTTTTTATTTTAAGCTGCTTTTAGGAAGATACTGCATATATGTGCAAGTATGTGTACAAATGTCTGGTTTTGATTAGTAAATAAATAAAAACAAAAAGAGCTGTTTGTATTAATAAAAATCATTATCATTATTTTCAAAACCAATAAGGGCTATAATAAACATAATATAATATGTAAAATTACAACATATATACACTCAGCGGCACGGAATCTTGGCCAAGCGGTTATCTCATGATAGCAAAAGCTTTAAGTGTTTCTGATGAATGTTTGTTATGCAAGTATGTCAAAAATGTTTACCCTCAACTTCAAGAGGGTAATTCATTATATTTAAGTGCACCATGACGAATTCTTTAATTTTTAGTTGAATCGGGTCATTTGAGCGACTAAGTTCACATTTTAAATTTGTGTGTTGTGAAAAGTTTACTGTAAGGTTATTCAATTATTGTGATCTTGTGTCATAATTCAATAACTAAAGGTGCTTTAAAGCCAATAAAATGCCATTAACACCAGCACAAGTTGCACAAGCAGTAGCATTAATTGACCAAGGGCTGACACAGCGTGAAGTTGCTATTGTGCTTAACGTACCACGGTCCTCAATGCAGTATTCACTGAAACGATACCAGGAGACAGGCCGCTACACCCGCAGATCGTTTTATTGTTATGGAGATTTTGAGAAACCGCTACCTGACCGCTGTTGAGATACGCCAGCGGCTCCAAATCGCAAGAGGCGTTAATGTTAGTGAGCGTACGGTGAGAAGACGAATGGAGAAGTGAATTTAAAAGCTCGTAGACCAGCACGAGGTCCAGAACTTCTCAGACAGCACCGAGTGGCCTGACTTCAGTTCGCAAGAGAACATGTCAATTGGACCCACGAGCAATGGCTAGAGTGTTGTTCACAGATGAGTGTCGAATAGCTTTACGTGCTCCAGACGGTCGAGAACGAGTGTGGAGAAAAGAGGAGAGAGGTTTCTACCCATTACCACCACCCAAACTGTGAGTTTCCATGGAGGCTCAATAATGGTATGGGAGGTAAGTTCCGACGCACGTACAGAGTTGGTCATCGTCGATAATCGGCTTACAGCTACTCGATACATCGAGGAAGTTCTTCAGAGCACGTAATGCCTTATTCGGGATTCATTGGACACGACCAATTCCTCCTCATGCACGATAATGCACGAGCCACGATATGCTCAAAAGAAAGATAAAGTCCAGCTCAAACCGCCACAAACTCTAAATGAGCTCCGAAATGCAGCGCTGGCATTGGGACAGCATACCGCAAGTTGATGTCAGAAACATCATTCAAAGCATGCCAGATCGAATGCAAGCGGTTATCAGGGCTAGAGGAGGAAACACCCGATATTAAAACTGATAGACAATAAAGAAACAGACTTAATTTTTAACTTTGTAGTGTTTTAAAGTGACAATGGAAAGATGTTAATTTTAGTGAAAACATGTTATCTTGAAAAGAAAAATTTCGGTGAAGTAAACATTAAATTTCTACGTTCTAAAACCATTAGAGACACTTATTGAATGCATCTACCCTTAATTTACAGTTAAAAAACGTTTCAGTGCAAATAATCAGCAAATTCACGAGTGGCCAAGTTTCCGTGCGGTGAGTGTATATATGTGTGTGAGTAGGACATACTACTGGGACCTCCACCACTCTTTACCGAAAGCCTTTTAGGGCAAAGAATATAATAATTCTGTAAGTCCACAAATATTAAATTTGATAACTTGACTACAGTGTCACCTATCGGATCCTAGCATAACTATGAAACATAGTTTTGACAATACGAATATATAGTGTGAATATGACCTCAATATGTCAAGTTGTTGAGAAGTTAAATCACTAACAGAGGCACCAATGATTATATAACACAAAGATATTATAAATTCAATAATGCAAGAATGATAATATGAATAATTTAAATATTACAATGGCTCATTTATGGTAGGTGAATATGGCTTCAATAATCCGAAGTATATTTTAACACTACCTGTGCAACTAAATCATATGCTAGAAAATGGTAACGTAGTAACACATATTCGTCACCATGTAGTGGCTGTATGAATATCCACTATCCCATATCATCCCGTGGGTGTTGTAAGAGGCAACTGAGGAAACAACTCAGTAGATGGGCAGCAGCACATTCCTAATAACGAAACTGCGGTTGCCAACCCGCTTGCCAAGCGTGGCAACTATGGAAATATCCCCTTTGAGGCAATCTATGAGGAAGGTCTATGTTCAGCAGTGGACTTTAATAAGCTGTATCGGTATGCTCATCATATTTGAGATGAGACAGGATGAAATGATAAAACTACACTTTTAAATACACCCTTCAACAAAGCTTAGAAGGAGTGATCAATGAAGGAATTCGTAAGGTTATTAGTAGTTTTTTTTTTTCATAAAACAACAAACAAAACTACAGTCCACCTGACAGTAAGTAGCAATTGCAGACAATGTACCCCACCGTCACAGGATGCACTGTCACCCATAAGGACTAAGGCAGAATGTCTCGGTATGTAATCCTACTCTCTATAAACTTCAGACAGACACAGCAGTGCATGTACTGCCATTAGGCGGCAGAAATAGGTAAGAGGGAGGTGCGTACCTAGACGGACTCCTAGGCAGAAATGTAGTACTGATTAAATGAATTTTTTATATCCATAAATTAAAAAAGTTAAAATTAAACACAATAAAATCCATAAAATTAGTTTCATTTAAAGAGTAGTCTTTGCATAAATATAAGAAATAATTAATGGAGTACTGCCTAAATAGCTTTTAATAATTGTGCTAGTATTCTCCAAAAAAATTTTAGAAATAGTTTTTACTTAATATCTATCACAAAGAAGCAGAAAGGCAGTCATGCTGGCACCATAAATGCCGCTGTACTACTGTCACACAAATATACAGCAATCAAGATGAATATCTGAGGTCTAGACAAATGCCAAGTTGCCGATTGATAAAGAATAATTCCAATCACAATATTAAATTATCACTTTCTAGATATTATGTTGATTAATTTACAGATTTAATTAAAACACATGAAATTATAAAACATAACTTATATATGGTATAAAATCCAGGATTTTCTGATAGCCAATAATACAGTATAAGCAAACATATGATCAAAGAATAATAATTTAAAACTTACCTCTGTCTTTTCAATCCTTAAGTCTTCTAAGCTTTTGCTACAAATTTCCTTATACTTCCAACTGCTCAGAGTGCCATAGTCATTAATTTTTGATTTTAAATTTGAACTTGATGCACTGACACTGATATCTATAAATGGTTCATCGTAAATAGGTTCCTCGTCCACCGCAAAATCCAACCTATCTATATTACGTTTAGTTGTAAGATAACTTTTAAATCTATCTTGGTTTTCACTTATTTCACTGTCCGCTTTACATTTACAACTTAAGTAACATTTGAAGCCTTCGTTGGACTGACATTTGGTGCAGAGATTTAGAGACTTCTCATCGAAGAATGTGCTCAAACGAGGTCTGCAATCCGAACAGTTCTTACTGCATGAAGAATCTTTTGTAGAGTCATGGTTGAAATTAGATCCTGTACTCAGTCTTGTATATGGTAAGCTTAATGTAGAATTGTTAGTTACTATGGCACAATTTAAAGAAGTAAAACAGTTTGCTAAGGATCCAATACATTTTGATTCGGAAGTAATGTCCTTTGTGCTATATCTAGAACCTCGGTACACAAATAATGTATCTCTTTTGGCTTTTTCTTACTTAAATCTGTCTCAGCTACATCATATATATGTTTACTTGGGGTTTGGTTCTGTGCTTCTCTCTTTTGTAAGACCTTTTCTAGTTTTTCTATCATTTTTTTTGTGTCTTTTCTTTCCTTTTCTGGAGATTCAGGTGTAGGAACTAAATTAGTTTCTTGTATAGGAGTGGCAAATATTCTCGGGGGTTTTTTAGGTGGAGGACCAGGTGGTAAGGGCTGCTTAAGTGCTTTTTTAAGTGTATCTGTTAAAACTAAGTGTGGATTCTTACGTTCTAGCTTCATAGTCTCACTGGAAGCACACAGATCATTCATAGAATCTAAGTTAGTTTTATCACTTGTATTGTCTGAAGCGGCGGCTTTTGAATTAGGTTTAACTTCAAACACATCTTGTGTTATAATTGGCTTTTCATACTGAGAAACAAGTTTTTTTATTTTACTGCACTTTTCCTCCTCTAAGTTTTCAGTTTCAGAACTAACACCACTATCTGTCATGGCATCCTGCTTACTATCAGTATCTTTTTTCTTCACAACTTTGGCATACTGGTCCAAAATATGTTTTGGAACTTGAGAATCTGGAATCGAATCACAAGGTGTATTAACAACATGGACTTCTCCTACTAGGGCTTCACTGCTATTATTTACTTTGAAATTCTCTTTCCTCATTTGATCCTCCAACAAGTTACCCAGCCGCTTCAACCTCTCCTTACTGAGCTTTTTATCACCCATTTTTAAGGTAAAATCACTTGTTTCAGACCTACCATTGCAACTTCCGTGTCTTTTAGGGCTCTCATTTATTTTCTGGCTCCTATCACAGCGGAACGCGTGACTCCTATGAAGCTTCTTCCCAGGGTCACTAGTTTGCCTTGTGACAATTTTCTTCACATCACTATTAGCCCGTTTTACTTCACTGTACAAATAGCTGTGGTTAGGTTTAAGCGATATATCTTCGCTAGAGTCCGAATCAATGTTATTACTTTTTCTTTAAGTGGTATTTCATCGCGCTCTGTTATTTTTCCTTTATAAATATTATCGTTACCCGATTCGCTTTGTATACACAGCTGTTTCGCGCCAGGTTTCTTCCTTACAATAGGTCCGTTTTCGACGTTCAAATTCTCGAATTTACTTTTAATCGCTTGCACTCTGTTTCTGGACGATATCATTATTTTGAAGCAACGAGCATGTTTAAGCACTCAAATTGCACTTCTAATATTAGTAGTACATAAACAAATCATGAAACTTGTGTCACAGTTCTTATCAACACAGTATACTACCACATACACTCTGGATACACTAAACTTACTTGTTTTGTATCCGAAAAACCTGACAGAAGAGACCACTGTCCACTGTGTGCCGTTTACTTTCAAATATCCCAAAACATGTATTGAACAAATAGAAAACAACGATGTACGGTTTTAAACCTGTTGCGCTTTTTTCTGTTAAATAGGAAATATAAACAATCACTTTTTGTTACGCAATTGGAGCACTTAATACCACAATTAGGTATAAGAAAATCGCAACACATTCGTCCATATCGCGACGGATTGTTATTTTACACGGCTTTGACTATGAAACACGATTCACTCGTTGTCAGAAAGTTTACATAAAAACAGTTGATTGTTGTCAGTTCGCCCCGTTTGCCCCCGCCCCCGCACATTTTACAGACACAGACTACTTAGAGGATTTTTTTATTAAGATTTTTGGCTTAGATGGTTGTCTTTTAAGCCATGTCTTCATATCATGCGGGATCTTCGTTTTTATAGATTTTCAGTATCAAGTGATAATAATCCTTTATAGTACACTGCTTCACAATATGTTGATGCGTCACATTGCCTAGTTTTTTGGGAGATTTTGACGTCAACTTGAGCCAGCAGACAGTTGGCGATAGTACCTCAAGGCGCCTAAGCAGACAGACACTTTATCTTGAGATTCACATCACCATCGGAGCACTAGTTTCATTGTTTCCACTAATAGTTTACACGCACAGACATTTAATACACAAAATCGCACCACTTACACTTATCAAAATCCACTTCTAATCAATATTTACAATAATACTTTCTACTTTTCTTCTTGTCTACTCTTACCACATTTTGATACTCTACTTTACTATTAATTTAAGTCATTAAAGTCCGCTGGGTTTCTTGCTGGTTCTTCCAGGACAGAGGCGAACCAGTGGTAAAAGTAAAAATAACTTTCAATAAGTATTATGTGTTGTAATCTATATTGAATAAAAATGATTCTATTCTATTCTAATAATACAGAAGCAGCAATCCGCCGTCGGTCAAGTTCCCGCCAAAACTCCCTAAGAGGATATTATGTCCTACAGGCCACAGTAGGCATATAGAAAAATATCGATGTACCAATATATCGATATTTTTGTTCGATATATCGATATTTTTGGACGATTCTTTTATTTCTATAAAACAATATAAAATATCAAGTATTGAAAATGTTTCAAATACGATAAATTTCCAGCAGCAACACTGTTGACGCTACTGACTTAAACCGCATGAATTCAGATAGTCCATTAAAATTTTGGACTGACAGCCATCATTTCACCAGAGTGCTCTGTTTTACCACTGACAGTGGTGGATAATATTAATTATAAAATTGTTTATGTAAAAATGGTTTGTTGGTTTAAATTACCAACTGCTGGTTCAGAGTTATTAAAAGATAGAAAAAACGTAGATCACGGACTGTATGAGGCGGTGAGCATATACTATTGCGCGATACTGCAAATGTCCCTAAATTCGGGCTACAGGAAAGATGTGAACCTGGACTTCCGCTGATCTGCTTCGTGTCTCGAAGGCTGCGGCCGCGACGGTTGGCTGCCGGCTGTTTTCACACATATAAATATCACAGAAATATAGCGTTATTGCAAATGTCTATAAACTTTGCTGTCTTCTTGTATAGTTCAATATCTAAGCCACACAAGGGCGAGAGCGATTACGCAAGATATAGGCGGTGCGGTTAGTTTTGTGACTTGCGAGCTTGTGAGAAGTCCGTTTCACACAAGAGTGCACATGCTAGGCATAAAAGGTAGTAGATAGGAAACCCGGGAATGGAACAGACATATTTATTGAACTAGACTAGTAAAAACAAACAATAGAAATTCATTAAGTACAAATGTTTCAAAAATTTTCAGCGATATATCGATATTTCGAAATCGATATCAATATTTTCTTAATATATCGATAGTCATTGTTAAGCCACTGCACCTTAGTGCCGTCAACTTTCAGATTTATCGTAACATTATATCGTTTAATTCATTTTTAAATGAAATACAATAATATCCTCCAGATTGAATTTCGTCACGGCAGTCTCAACTGAGACTAGCCATCTGCGCAGGACAGGATTATAATGCACAAGTGTCTTTATAACGTGTGCACGAAAGGGACCGCTAACCGAGTACACTCTCTATTCTTCCACTCTCATAGTCCGATGAGACGGCAATCCGACACTTCCAGAAAAAGATCAGACTCAAGACCAACGGCTTTACGTGCTTTCTGATGCACGGGAGTGAAACACCGCCAACTTCCTGACTCGGGCTGCTGATAACATTTTCTTGACCCGGGACCTCTTACGAACACTAAATAAACAAGGCAGCTAATATACAATAAAGACCATAAGTATTAAAGTAAACAGCTTGAGCAAGTATTGTATGTTACTACTTGCGCCAGCAAATACATATATGGGTTGAATAAAACTAAAATTTTACTTCTTTACTATATTGTTGATATCTTATTCTACAATATTATTTGCAAGGTATACATCTTGTAAGACGCATAATTCTGTTTTTTTTCGGAAACCTAATTCTTTTTCTTAAATAAAAGTAGCATAGGAAAATTAGATTCATATGTTTACATTATTTACACGTTGCCAGCACATGTTTAAAAAATTCCCCGCACTTAAGAGCGTTTTTTGATGAAAACGTATTACGTAGCAGGTACGCCCTATTTGCTCTTGAATAGAACGACAACCCGCGAACACTGCAATAGTCATCTAAAAGCGCTCTAGAGTACAAAACAAATATTTAAATGAGATAGGGAAAACGACAGAGAATGTTAAATATTTCTAATATCCCGAGATGATCATGCCTTTCTCCACTTGTTCAGCCTTCTCCTTTCCCGTCAACAGTTCAATTAATTTTAATCCAAACCAGTAAGCAGTGCCCGGACCCTGAAATAAATAATAATTTATTTATTCATTCATTCATTATAGCATATCAAAAGTCGATTGTTGAAGGTAGACCTCCCACATAGAACGCCTCATAAAGGGGATATTTGGCATAATTGCCACGCTTGGCAGGCAGGTTGGCACTAGCAGTTAATTATTTTGAGTTAAGGAAGATGGTGCTGGCCATTTCCTGTTTCATTTCCCTCTGTCGCCTCTTACGTCACTCACGGAATATGGGATAGTGGATTCGTTTACGTCGCCACTACACGGCGACTCTTGTATAGGAACTTGTTTACGTGGTAGAGCCATGCTGCAGCTATATTAGTAGTATAGTTGTAGTACGAATGGATCGGCTCGACCGGGGAAGGACCACGCTCTCACAGAATACCAGCGTAAAATAGCAGCTTAACACTGCTGTGGTCGTATGGTCAGTGTAGAGAACCGGAGACCCTTTTTACTGGAAAAAGAGGCATTCCATCTTAGTCCTCACGGGTGACAACGCATCTGCATTTTGATTCTTTATTAAAGATAGATGTAGATGTCTATGGATCACAGCAACCGCTTACCATCAGATGGACTGTGTGCTCGTCTGTCACCCTATACTATAAAAAAAAACTCCAAATTGAGTTTTACGACTTCACCAAGCTCTATGAGGGAAGAGGACCACTGATAATCAGCGAAAAATAATCATATAATGTATTTCCTAGTATGTGTATAACTTTTTCTGGTAAAGGGGCATTCCATCTTGGCTCTTGGCGGTTAAAACGCATTTGCATTTTGATTTCTTAATTGTAGATTTTTATAGAATAAGGGTGACAAATAAGCACACAGTCCACCTGATGATAAAAATTCTATCCTCGATTAAGGATCAAAATGCAGATGCGTTGTTACCTCTGATAACTGATATGGGATGTGTCATTCCCAGTAAAATGGTCTACGGTTCTCAGCAGCATTAATCATATAATTATTCAATGCCTTCCTTTCCCAGTCGAGCTGACCCATTCGTACTACAACTATAATATAGCTGCAGCCATAGCTCTACTACATTTAAAATAGGATAACAATAGATATAGCTACCTCAGTCATTTTTTTAATTTAATTTAGGCTCATTTAAAGTTAATATACGAAAAAATGTACACCGGTTTGCAAAAACGACGTATTTTATTTGTTTTTATAAAGCCATATTTTAACTTTATTTATACCTTTTTAACCTCCGACGAAAACAGAGGGTGTTATATGTTTGTAGTGTGTATCTGTGTATCTGTTTGCGGCATATTATAAACAACTTACGCGACTTGTAACAATGTTGCCATCTACAACTACCCTCTCGCCTTCCACATATTGGTAGTCCGCAGTTATTTTATCTTTAGTAGTTGGGTACGAGGTTAAGCGCTTTCCTTTTGCGACGCCGTGAGCTACAAAGGCTGTTGGAGCTGTGGAGATGTGAGAAAAATATATGTTATATAGGCCACACGACATACGTTTGGCATATAAGACATATTTCTGCATCTTAGAAGAATACTAGCACTATTATTAAAAGCTATTTAGGTGGTAGTAATACTGTTCTGTCTAGGAGTCTGTCTGGTAGATAACTACACTCTTACCTATTTCTGTTGTCAAATAGCAGTGCTGGCACTACATTTGGCGTTCCGGTTCCGGTACCAAGGGTATATAGAGCCGGTATAATTACAGGCTGTGAGGCATTCCATCTTAATTCTCAGAGGTGACCACGCATATATAGCCTTGTTTGTTTGAAATTGGTTGCAGGTGTACATGGGCTGCCGTAACTACTTACCATCAGGTGGACTGCTAGTTTGTTTGTCACCTCAATTTAAAAATTGCAAAAATTAATAATTAATTTGTGACAAATTGTTGATATATAAAGGTCGCATATTATTATTTGGACTTGATGATTTTATCAAAACCAGCAATGATATAAATTATTTATGTACCTTTTTGTATTTATCATTCAAAAATATGTTTATATCAAAATGTTGATAACCAACGATGTGTTAAAAGACTATGAAGCAGAACAAGATATGATTTACTATAATTCTGGCAACAAATGTTATATTTACCAGCACAAATGGCTGCCACAATCCTGCCATTTTTCTCATGCTCTTTCAGTAAAGTGCCGACTACACTTGACTTAGAAAGACGGTCAGATCCTTCTAACCCACCTGGGAGGATCACCTGCAAAAATTTATTAAGTCAGAACAAAAAGAATTATCAGTTCAAGAAGCATTCATCTTTAGCTGTTGCTTAATCACCTACCCACGAAAGATCTGGAAATTTTCTCTTTTTACTACATAGATTATAATATCAAGGGTCTTCACATTTTAATGTAAAGAATATATTCCCTCTGTAATGGTGGAAAAACATGGAATGAAGTTTTTAGTGTAACTACAAAGGTGGGTACTACCTTAAATTTGTGATATTCTTTAGTGCAATGGAAATGGTCAAAAATTAAACTCCTAATAAAAAGCAAAAGCCAACTTCTAGAATGAAATAATTTCCACACTGACACCAGCTTCTAAAGTTGGGATTTTAATTCTTCTTTACACGATGTGAGAATAAGGCCAGTAAGGGCATCTGTGCTTGTCTGCTATCCTGCACAAATGGCTAGTCTCTATTGAGACTGGCCGCCGTGACCAATATTCAGTCTGGAGGACATTATTATTACTACACGATGTGTTAGCAATGACTTCAGAAGTTACTATGTATGTGGAAATTATTATATTTTTTTAGTTATTATAAGTCGGCTTTTACTTTTTTTTAATTTATTTTAATTTGTTACGTTAAAGAAATAAATATAGTTAATTTCAATTTATTAAGTTCTTTTAAATACCAATTGTTCATGACCTATTGGAGTCGTCGTAGTTCAGGGGTATAAGTGCTCAGTTATTTTCACGGTTAGTAATTTTTGGACTCATAGAAAAGAAAAACGTTCTTCTTAGAGAAAATATATTTAAAGAACAATAAAATGACATTTAATTAGTTAAAATTAGATTGAGTATAGCAAAATTCCCAGATCCGTTCTTGTTTCTCATTTAAGAATGACATTTATCCTGAATTAAGAAATGAAATGCAAATGTGTTGTCACCCCTGTGAGGACAAAGATAGAATATCTTGTTACTAGTAAAAATGTCTCCAGTCCTTTTCAGCCTTAATACAAAATTGGAGTATTTCTTCAATAGATGAATTGAGCCACACATGCTGCAGCTGCAGGGTATGCTGGATGTGGCTTTATCACTAACAAAAACTAGTGAATTCATTTTTTTTAAATAAAATGAGTGTGACAAACAAGCACACAGTCCACCTTATGGTAAATGTATACTGTGGTCCATAACATCTACTTTAATACTCAATTAAGAATCAATATGCAGATGCATTGTCACCCTTGAGGACTAACTAAGATGGAATGCCTCGTTTTCAGTAAAAAGGGTATTAAATCTAAGTGTTATTAAATGTTAAAATAGTCCAATAATACAGAAAAATATAAGGATTTTAATTTATAATATTTTATAAATACCCTGTCCAACCTGAATATGGAACGTAGGTACAATAACATTACCAAAAACATCATGTTAATAAGGAATATTTTTTATTGATATTTAAAATACATATTTGTTTTACAATTTGCTTAAAATGCTGCAATTTTTTAAAATCTGGCAGCACCGTCATCAGCGACGATTTTCTTCAAAACCTTGTACTTCCGAATTCCTATTTTTTTTCTAAATAGGATTACATGAAAATAAACATTTTATGATACCTAAAAGCATCCACAAGGATCGGGCAGGGTTTCTATTATATTTATTGTATACATACTGCATCATATTGAGGTTTCTCTGCCAATGCATCAGTCAGAGACGTATCTGGCACGAGGGTAATCTGGCGGGAGCACAATACAGGAGAGCTGCCATCGAGACCGGCTAATGTTACAGTTACCTGAAATATATGAATTATAACTTTTTTAGTTTATGTTTATAGAGTAATCTAAAATGTGGTCAGGGCTGGTTACCTTCTGGTTATTAAACCAGTTGCTTTAAGAGTACTACAGTTTTTTTAAAGATAGGTTGACAAATTAGTACTGATGATAAGTGAATGCTGTGGTCCATAGTCACCTAAAAAGGCATTAAAAAAAACTGGTTTTAAGATTAACTTACACCTCCTCTTCGCAGCATGTCCACAGTGATGACTGTCTCCATTTCCTCAGCTCCCTGAGCCAAGATTACAAGTGCCGTCTTGGACATTGTTGGAGTTGTAATATAAAATCTGAAAATAGATAAAATGCGGGGTTGTCAACCACAGCATATAATAGCACATTAAATAAAACCCTCGAATGGGTTGGCTCGACTGAAGAAGGACCACACTCTTACAGAATACCAACGTAAAATAGCAGCTTAACCTTTGACTGGTGACGTGGTTTTTCTACCTTGACTCAGGCACACAAGCTATAATGTTATGTTGAACTGTCCTCACAGCTCTGTTTGGTAGATCTTTTGCCCATATGAACCGATTTTTGCCATAGAAACATCTAGATATTCTTGACAAAGGTTCGTCACTGTCACTTTCTGAAAGCTGATTTTCCTGATGTACTGGTTCTTCATCTTCAGAAGCACTTGCTTCCGTTTCCAAGTTGTGGTCGCTATGCTCCGCGACATGCTTTTCGGGAACGAATTCAGCTTCCGATCCAGTTGAGTCTTCGTGTGCTAACCATTTTTTTATAGAATAAGGGCGACAAACGATCGCACAGTCCACCTGATGGTAAGTGCTTGCTGTGCCCCATAGATATCTACATCTATCTTCGTTTGTGAATTTAAATGCAGATGCGTTGTCAGCCGTGAGGACTAAGATAGAATGCCTCTTTTCCAGTAAAAAGGGTCTCCGGTTCTCTACACTCACCATACGAAACACAACAGCATTAAACAATTCTACAATTTGGCGATCGACTGATGAGACTTGTCTACTTGTGCTTGGCACTGCATTTATGTCAACAACCTCTCTACGCTTTTTTCTAGGAGGTCTAGAGTTATTCATTGTAATGTAAGTAATATCTGAAAATAACTGCAATAAATCAATAGTGAAATTCTAAAAAAGTTATGTAAGTGGTGACATAAGGTCTGAGAGGCCGCTCGAGAATTTTAAATCAATCTAACTTACCGATCTGGGCCTGGCCGACGCAACTATCCCCTTCTAGGGCACTAGTGATACTAAACTCGAAGCTAGAAGCTACTCAGGCACTCAAACACGGGAAGTGTGGGGAAGGGGGTGATATGATGTTTCACTTGCGCCGCTCGGCCTGTGAGACCGCACGTCACCAGTTAAAGGTTAATACTACTGTGTTTCATTTGGTGAGTGTAGAGAACCTGAGACCCTTGTTATGAGGTGTTCCTTATCGTGTCTTAGTCCTCAAGGGTGACAATGCATCTGATTTTGATTCTTAATCGAATGAAATCTGGATGTCTATGCGCCACAGCATCCACTTACCATCATTTGGACTCTTAGCTAATTTGTCACCCATATTCAAATAAGACAGATGGTAAAAAGGACAATTAATTTTTGATTTTGACCTCTATTTTACCTGCTGTTTAATATATATCTACTGTTATTATCAATATTATAAAGAGAAATATTAATTTAATATCAACCTGTCCATAACAGTAACATAAGATATATATATATATATATATATATATATATATATATATATATATATATATAAACATCACGCCTGTCACCCAGAGGTAGGCAGAGACTATGGACTTCCATTTGGCACGATCCTGACACACCTCTCTCGCATCCTCCACATCCATATACCTCGCATACACGCTCGCCGGTTAATTTGGACGATAAACTTTCGCCTACATTAATTTTGCAAAATTGCTTAATGCTGCTGTGTTTCGTATGGTGAGTGTAGAGAACCGAGACTCTTTTTACTGGAAACAGGCATTCCATCTTAATCCTCAGGTGTGACAACGCATCTGCATTTAAATTCTTAATTGAGGATAAATGTAGATGTCTATGGGCCACAGCAACCACTTACCATCAAGTAGACTGTGTGCTCATTTGTTACACTATACTATAAAAAAAAAAGAAAAAAAAAGATGCAACTTAAAGTCAAGATCGATAGTAACAACTGATGCTATAGCTATATATATTTTAACACAGCACATTCAAACTAATGGTAATAAGTAACAAAAGTGACCTTAAGCGTTTGGTCTTGTGTGTGACTTTAAGTCCCGTTCCACCTTCAATCAAGCCACTATTGTCTTCGAGCACATTCACATATTATGCAGTCATGGAAGAGGAAAATTTTTTTGATGATAAAAATATCATCAAAAAAATTTGGACGAATTCAAATTTTTTCTGTGAATAGCAGGCAAGCCCTGTTAATTCTAGAATGTCCTCTTCACTATCACTGCTTTCCATTAAGTCCATTTGATTTGACAGCCCTTTGGGAAATGTCCTAGTGTGGGTGCACAGACTGTGGTGTACACATTATATGATGTGACTGATAGTAATCATTTACAGTCTCGACTGATAATGTGTTTCCAATATGAAACATATTGTTTTTCGTGGATACTAACATAAGATTTAGTTTCTGTCAGTTTTTCTCCTGTAACCTCTTCTTATATAAGATTCTATCTCGTTTTTTCAGAAAAATAAAATGTTGTTAGAAAAGGATTAGTTATACTAAAACTCTCACAATTCGACGTAAATCAAAGATTTTTAATTATTTTACAGATAATTTAGGTTATACTCTTTCATTGCTATCAGATATAGATCACCATTATATATTACTGACTAGTTGAGATAGTTTCTAGTCTTTCGAATATAATTATTATAGTTAAAAGTAAGTTTTTAAATAATCTTAAAGTGAGCAAACATCAGTTAAACAATCTACAAACGAATAATACTTTTAAAATAATGATTGACTAGTTATAAATTAATCTCATCAATTCAAATCATCAATCGTCATTTGGACTGAATGGGTTAGTAAGCTATGTTGTCCAATCGGAAACAATTGTTAACTCGTCAGATGCAGTAGTAGATGGAATTTCATTTCTATTTTCGATTTACAAAATATTACGTAAGAATGGGGTTAACCCCCTCCCCCCCAAGATAAGGGCATGTAGATTTTTAACCCCCCCAGGGACCCTTACGTAATTAATGAATGGCCCCTAAGTACATTACTGAATTTTAAATAAAATCTATATTTTTATTATAAGATTGCAAAATTTTTTTGCAGTTTATTCTTCCTTCTTTTCTGATTTTATAATAGTATTTTCTTATACTACTTGCAATAGAAAATAATGACCTCATACATTTTTTTACTAATTTAAATTCTTTACTTTCTAAATAATAATAAGAAATAAAGCACTTTTGTTTTTAGATAGTAAATAATTTTATATCCTACAACTAACACCCTGCTACAGTTCCATGACTTTTTGTGTATACATAATAAGTAGTCTTTGACTATGACTGTAATCATGTTTATAACTTGTTTTTAAAAGTAAATTTGATAAGATTAGTTTATTTTGAAATTCAAACCTTTTTGAATTTCAATTGAAGTAGCAAAACTAACAAGCAAGAAAGGCAAAAAAAATGCAACAACTGAGCATAAATACATCAGATGGAAGGTACAGTAAAGAGATTAATCCAATCAATTTCTAAGTAGAAGAGGCCTAGTCTAACCTATACTTGTTTTAGAAAGCGTTCAAGAAAGACTGGTCCCTTTAATTGCTAAGTTCAAATTTATGGAAATAACTCCAGAAAATATGTTAAGAAACAAAAAATGCTATTCAATTGATTGCGACGTAACATATTTAAGAGGTTATTTCTCTAAAAGATGAAATAGTAACGAAAAATTTAATGTAAGTAGTGAATAATATTTACCTTTTATAAAATAACCGTGAGTTATAAATTTGAACTCTAAAGGAAGGACGCACTAATTTTACGATATTTGATGTCGACCTTTTGATCACGAACATCAAAGAAATCAAAAATTAAAAGTCAAAATCAGAAGAAGATGAAGTTAGGAAGGTCAAAATGTTTTAAATTTTTACAGACCACAGACATAGACTGTGGACATAAATAATATGATGCTTGTTGCCTACCATTGCCAACTAGTCCTGTGCCTGGTCGGTCATTTTAAAGATCGTTCCGTACTAGTTCATTACGGACAGTGAACTAGTTCGTTCTATTAGTTCTATTAGTTCTAATCGGTCATCAGTCCTACTAACCTGTTTAAATTGTATCTATCTTTATGGAATGGTTATCTCAGTCAGTCACTGACTGAATCAGTCAACAGTCACACTGATAGATACAATTTAAACAGGTTAATGAAGTCGGTCTCAGTCGGTCGATATTTGCTCGAGGCGTAACGTTGTTTGATAAAATATTTTATTAAAAATATATATTATAAAATTTAAATAAAATTTAAAATTATTATATAAAATTTGACATAATATTTGATTTCCTTCATACTTGAACAGGCTAAGGACTATCATTCTAGTCAAGTACCTGGATGACCGAGCTTGGCTTGGTATTCTTTTTATAAATCGTGTTTTTGAAAATTATATTTAGATACGAATTACATACTGATGAAATATGAATAATATTTTCCGATCTTACCTACCGTATTCTTTTTAAAGCTCGATCTTTTTTTTATATACTTAGATATGAATTAGATGCGTTGACAAAGGGCTGTTAAGAATAGTGTTTCTCACAAAGAAGGAACTTGAAAAAGGGTCTAAAAATTGGACTGGAGACATCTAGATTCGAACCGTGGTCCTCTGGATTCGGAACCGCTTGAATTCCCTGCTAAGCTCTTATAATCTTGTCTGAAATGGCGAAATTTACCTTCGTATTCTAATGATATTGTAGCAGTTTTTTATTGCATGAAAACACGGATAAAACGACATTTTCTAAAAATTAATCCTAGCTAGATCGATTTATCGCCCCCGAAACCCCCCGCAAACTAAATTTCATGAAAATCGTTGGAGCCGTTTCCGAGATTTGCTCGTTTAAAGGTATTAGATAGCATTAAGCATATAGATAATATTATACCATTTTTATGTATTGCAATATTTTTTTTATCTATAACTACATAAATTTATTGACCACTGCGTATTATGGTAAAAGGCTAAGCAGAGAGCAAGGATTTCTTGTAAGCTTATTAACACATAGTACATAGGTGATTTGGGTAGCTAGCTATAGAGAGACATTCATCGGCTCTTGTCCTTGAATTAAAGATGGTTAATATATTATCTTTTGACTGTTAAAATAAACAGTTAAAAAATTAACAAATTTATTAAATAAATAAAATTAACCTTATTGAATAAAATTATCATATTTTAGTCCATTCAAAACAATCTGCGATCGATTTCTTACCTTACTGATTTATAATTAATAAATTAACAGCGTTAATTAGCCGTATTTATGCCATCTAGCGTCTTCTTTACGTACCACCTTGAGAGTCAATTAACTTTCGTTCGATAAAATGACTTTAATACCTGTAGAATGGAATAGATGGCGGTTTACAAAGCAACGTTATTCGAATGAAAACATTCCTTAAAAACATCAATACATGTATTCTTTTGATATATTACATTAAAATTTAGGCTTCACATGTCTAAAAATAAGCATTGTAATAACTATTTGCTATAAAATTAAACTTATATCCAATATTTTATTTAACGCCATGTCTACCCCGAATGACTACTGACCGATTCTGTTGTTTGCGTGCATCGTTCGCAAGAACGGTTTGGCGTTGGCGTCTTGCGAGTGTAGGTGAACGAAAAGAACTGTTAGACCGATTAACAATCGGCATTCGGAAACGTTTCTTCTAGTACAGTGCCAAGATACGTTTCCTAATCGTTCATCGTTCGCGAACTACACAAGACTATTGCCAACCATTGCTTACGCATACACAGACTACTAGAGATGGGTAACTCAGGAGAGATAGATACAAAAGACATGAATCATTCCGTTTTTTTTTTGCGCCCAATGCAAGGAAAATCCGGAAGCGGGGGAGGGAGGTGGTGAATGCTCATAGCATACCACGCAGCCGGCTGCGTGGTTATGTGGGACTCACTTTTAAGAAGTGCCTTACCCACTAAACACCACATGGGAACGGCTTTGACCTGAATGGCCTTTCCGCCGAATCTGATGCGACCCCCTTAAGGGATAAGGGGGCGCAGGCGGCGAGTAGTCGCTGAGAGTCGCGACTAGCTAAGGCAACTTAAGAAGATTCGGCCTGAGCCGCCAAGAGGCAGTCCAGATAAGCCGAAATCTGGTGGGGGGCCCGAGAGAGAGTTTCTCAATCTGCGGACTCGATAGCGAGAGGGAAGTGGGGCTGCATAGGAAGCTGCCTCACGAATGAGGTGATTAGAGTGAGACTCTGAGGCTTTGAAGAAGTTCTCAGAGAGTGTTTTTAGAAATTGCTGGACTGTGGGGAGCTCTAAGTCTCGATGGAGGTCGGCGTTACGGACGTACCAGGGTGCGTTCGTAGCCCGACGACAAAAATTGTTTTGAACTATTTGAAGTTCGTTAAGGATGTTGGGGTTAGCGTGAGCAAATATGGGGCCCGCGTAAGTCATAACTGGTCGTATACAAACCTTATAAAGGGTTCGCTTGTTGCGGAGGGACATTTTACTGTGTCGGCCCAGCATACTGTTGAACCTACTCAAATAGAAACGTGCGTTGCGGGTTACTCTTTTGACATGGGGCCCGAAGGTGAGCCTCGTGTCAAGGGTGACACCTAAATATTTGGCGGCCGTATGCCAGGGGACAGGGGTCCCTAGCATACGGATTGGCGGAATGTTAGTGAGGCGGCGTCGTTTATGATCAAAGTGAACGGCGGAGCTCTTCTCCGGGTTCACATCGATACGCCATTTTTGGAACCAAGCTCCTAAGTCATTAACTGACTTTTGGATCTTGTTCCGTATGAAAGGTCGTGAAATACCTTTACAGTAGAGGGTAGTGTCGTCTGCAAAGAGAGAGAGCTGAACACCATTTGACGGGATGGGAATGTCGTTGGTGAACAGGATATACAACAGAGGGGCAAGCACTGAGCCCTGAGGGACACCTGCTTTGATAGGGCGTTGAGAGGAGCGTGCCTTCGTGTCTAAAACGAAAGGTACGATCCTTCAGGTAGGAGGCCACGAGACAAACAAGACGATCTGGGAGACCTATTTTATAGAGTTTATATATAAGGCCTTCGTGCCAGACTCTATCGAATGCCTTTGCTATGTCGAAAAAACCGCGATGGTCTTATGACGACGAGGATAGAAACCGCTGAGGATATATTCCACAATACGGTGAACTTGTTGGGGACAAGAATGTTTAGCTCGGAAACCAAATTGGTGGGGGATGACAAGAGGGTCGCCGTATGTGGGAAACAGATGGAGCCTCATGCGAGTGAGGATGACTCGTTCGAAGAGTTTGCCCATGGCCTTGAGGAGGCTGATGGCTCGGGGGCTCAATGGATGCAGGTAGCTCGGGACCGTGCTTTGTGGCATTCCGTGGGGGAGGCCTATGTTCAGCAGTGGACTTGTGAAGGGACTTGTGTTGTTAGTTGTTCGAAGAACTTGAACGCTACACATGAAAATACTTGCATAGGAAAATGATCCATATCTCAATAGCAATAAGAAACTCGAATCGTATTTGTGAATGAAAAATACTTTGAACTTCAAATTATTTTTTTTATATAAACGACTTTGCTCCTTATTCATAGTAGGATAACATGGAATACAGGTCCAATTCCTATGCAAGTTTTTTCAAATTTTGACACCACGGCTGGACACGTCGCTCGTGTCGCAATGAGATGTATTTACACTACCAGGTTTTCACTTCAAAGTACGGCGCCCTTTTACGAGCAAAAAATACTTGCAAGTATGAAAGTAAAGTATGTGTTGTAAGTCAGATGCTCGAAAAACTTGAGCACTACACATGAAAATACTTGCATGGAATAATGATCCATATCTTGATAGGAATAAGAAATTCAATCGTATTTGTGAATAAAAAATACTTTGAACTTCAAAGTATTTTTTTTTATTTATACGACTTTGCTCCTTATTCATAGTAGACTAACATGGAAAACGGGTCGAATTCCTATGCAAGTATTTTCAAAATATGACACCGCGGCTGGACACGTCGCGTAAGTAATAAGAATTATGTTTATATTCGAGGAAGTAAAAGTTTTGTTTTGATTTTTGTAAATTCAGTTGTTATTGTGAACTGATTAGGTAACCTACTGACCGTGACCTAATTTTTAAATAGTTATTTCGCGTGTATATTGAATTTAGAGACAATTTTTATAACTTTTATTTTTTAAATTTAACGTTGAAACCAAAAACGTACCGTGCTTTCTTTTGCGACACCAGCGCCGTACACATCATTAATTCTTCGAGCTGTTTCTGTAGAACTCGTACTCGTAAATATACCGATATTTCATGTTTTCCATTGTGCGGTAATAAGCGACGCCAAAGAAAAAAATAATGAGGAAAAAACAAATGAATGACTGTTTTCAAAACTCAAATGTATCAGCTAAATGAATTTATAAATTTGAATTTGGAATTCTTAACCAAAGAGGAGATATTTCAGATCAAAGTGGTCAGTACGAGAAAACGCTAATTTCATATGTAAGGACCCAATACAATACAATGACAGTTGACGCTTAAATTTCTATTACCTTGATTACAATTACTTTGCGAAAATGATCTTACACGCTACTGTTTTTATCATTATTATTTTATGTACATTTTTTGTATAAACTATCTTTTCGTTTCTCTTTTTTTTTCTTTTTCTTATTTGTTTGGTCGTTCGATGCATTTACAACAATTATCTTAGATTTTACGGTGAACTGTTCCTTGACAATACAGACAGTTAATAATTAATCTAAAATAACATTAACATAACATAACATAAAGGTTACGTTAGGTTAGGTTAGGTTTTTTTTTGTTCTTTTTTATAAATGTATATTTTGCTGCTTCCCTCTGACATGGAGGTCAGAGACATTGTCAGCTTGACATGGACTTTGAATTCATGTTTTTATTTATTTTTAGTGTTTTTGTTTTATTTTGAGTGTGCAGCTTGGGAGGAGCAGCGCCGTGTCCTCACAAATAGTAGGAAGCGATCTGTCGCTGCCGGCCTTAGTGCGGAAGATGGTCGGTAGCGCAGAGAGTCGTGGGACGCAGTGGTATCCTTCTGCGAGGACGTGATGTCGCAGAAGGAAACTGCGGAACGGGAAAGGAGATCTCGACTCCTTCCCGGCCGCAGAAGGCGCACCGAGCGCAGGAGAAGGGCGGACAACGCCCTTTCCGGCCCCCATGAATGGGTCCAGGGCGAGGGACCAGGGAAATCCCGCCCCCTCTTCGATGGCTCCTGAGGTGGAGGCGCGTGCGGGTGTCGGCGCGCCTCTGAGGCGATGCACGGGGTAGTTGAACACCTCACTACCCCTGTGCTGGAGACGAGGCCCGACAGACCGGGCCAGCACTAGTGTGGGGCTGCGGAAGAATTTGGATTCCTCGGCCCCGCGCGCGCGTGCGAGGAGACACCGGGGTGGTTTTAGCCGGTAAGAGTCCGGCACGCCTCCGCCTTTCCCCAGGCGGAGGTAGTCCATGATTTCCCCGCAAAAAAAAGGTTAGGTTAGGTTTTGTTCTTTTTATAAATGTATATTTTGCTGCTTCCCTCTGACATGGAGGTCAGAGACATTGTCAGCTTGACATGGACTTTGAATTCGTGTTTTTATTTATTTTGTCCTTAATTTTTGTAGAGGGTGTATAGGATTCCGGGTTTTCGTTCGGGAATCCTACTACTCTTAATCTAATGCATGCTACAACATTTAGCTCTTACTTATACATACCTCGATATTTAAAACATACAATTTGTATATAATACTATAAATATGCATTCTCTCTGTATATATACGTATAAATACAAGGAAGCACTGATTTTATTTCTAAATTAAATATTTAGTCCTAAAATTATAATTACAGTAATAATTAGTTCAATTAACAAAAATGTTTCGACAATTACAATAATAATAATCAGTAATAATCAATAATCATATTTATTACATTAAAAATATTCGTCATATTAAATTATTTTAAAATCATATCGTTCAATTTTGATTACTTTTAATGACTTGTTTAACTACACCCGCACATTTGATGAAATTATTTCGCGTCCTTTTTTCTATCAATAATATGAGTAAATTTTCTTTTATGATCTGTACATCGGTTTCAGACTCGAAATCGTATCTGGCTTTATCAAATCGAGGACACTGCAAGAGGATGTGCAGCACTGTCTCCTCGATTTCAGGCTCACAGGTGCATGATGGGCTCTCCTTGCACTAAAACCGGTATAGGTACCCGAGAACCCACCATGCCTGGATCATCGTCGGAGACAGCGCTGTTTCCCTAATCACCTTGTGGGCTGACTCAACGTCCGGCAGAAAGGTTTTAGTTGTTCTGGCGGTCTCTCCCTCTTTATACCTCCGGTTCCATTCTTTTAGCGTCTCCGATCGAATGAGACGCTTTACAAAAGAGACCGGACACAGGTCATAGTCCGGGCTTCTTTTAGTTCACAGGGTCGCGTGTTTAGCCAGCTCATCAGCCCTTTCGTTTTCTGCTAGACCCGCATGGGCTTTAATCCAAAAAAGGTGTAGTGTTTTTTGTTGCCCTATGATTTTCTGAATGTTTTTGCGGGTCTTGACTGCTAAAGGGTGTTGGGAGGCTTGGTTTACAATGGTCTCTAGAGCAGACCTAGAGTCGTTGTAAACCCCGAAAGTTGTCTCCGCGCTAGAAAGAATCCGCTCAGTTGCCTTGTATATGGCCAGTAATTCTGCCTGGTAAACGGTGCAGTGGTCCGACAGTTTGAGTTTTAGAGTTCGGGTCTCGGCAGCATTATTCCAAAAAGATAATACCGCTCCAACCTTTCCCTTTATTTTACTCCCGTCGGTAAATATTCGGAGACTCTAGTTGTTGTTGAGTCTCGTTTCGTCCTCGTTTACCAGGCATACGAATTGCAGATCCATGCAGGGTGAGACAGTTCCGTAAAACTCTCCTTTGTCTCCACCACTCGGTCTGCCAGCACTGACTGAAGTTTTCCTCTCCTCGCCTCAAAAAGGGATGCTGCTTCTTGGACCCTCAAGTCCAGAGGAAGCAGACCAGACAATGCTAGCACCGAGTGTAGGGATACAGTCCGGTACGCTTTAATAATTTTATGAGTGAATCCCCTCTGTACAGTATTTAGTTGCTTCCTGACTCCCAACTTTTTAGCGGCTGGCGCCACGCGCTCGCTGCGTACAAAATCACCGGCTCAACGACCGCCGTTTACATCTTCTTAATAATTTCGGGTTGAAGGCCCCAGCTGATCTTTGCCGCTCTCGATAGCTGTGTGTAGAGAGATGTGGCCTTCTTGCACACATTCCTAACATGTGTGTTGAACGTTAGTTTTCTGTCTACGGTGAGACCAAGCACCTTGATCTCCTCCGACATACGCACCACCATACCGCCCATGTTTAAACGTGGGGAATCGTATTTTAGTTTATTGGTTATTACCATTGCCTGGGTCTTATGTGGCGCATATTTAAGATTATTACGAATTCCTCACCGCATAACATGTTCCAGAGCAGTATCTGCACCTCTTTGGACATCAAGGGCCGTGTCCCCCGCAAACAGTAGGACATCGGCGAACGCTTAACACCGGTCGCTTCTCCCTTCCATTTCTCTAAGCAGAGGGTCGAGAAGGAGATTCCATAAGACTGGTCTTCCTATCGAACCCTGTACGCACTCCTTGGTGGTTGCCTGTGTTTGTTCCACATCTGCATACCTTAGTCTCACTTTCATATCCCGGAGATAATGCCTCAGCTAGCGCCGCCGCCCCCGTGCGGTTGTGTTAGCTGACCAGCTCACCGTCCCCGTACGGTGAATGCCCTCCCGTCCCCGCCAGCGCCGCCGCCCCCGTGCGGTGGTGTTAGGTTCCCGCGCTCACCGTCCCCGTACGGTGAGTGCCTTCCCCTCCCTTCCCGCCTCCGATAACGCCGCCGCCCCCGTGCGGTTGCGTTAGCAGACCGTGCTCGCCGTCCCCGTACAGTGAGTGCAATCTCGCTCATGCGACTCCCACACCTTCACTCCAGCACCGCCGCCCTTTGCGGCAGTGTTGGTTGAACCGCGCTTCCGTCCCCGGACGGTTGTGCCCCACGCCCCCCTTCTCTAAGGAGGGTCGTCTCCGATGCGGCGAAGAGGCCATACAGGCCAGAGCCAATCCCACAGGTGGTGTTTAGTTGGTAGGCACTTCTTCAAAGTGAGTCCCACATAACCACGCAGCCGGCTGCGTGGTATGCTATGAGCATTCACCACCTCCCTCCCCCGTTTCGGAGGGTATTCCTTGCTTTGGGCGCAAAAAAAAAGCGACCGGGGTCAGAGTCACAGAGTACTTTTTTGGTCAGAGTTGAATTGACGATACAAGCGAATTCTTCGAAGCGATACAACTACGAACTAAAGTGATCAGTAGTACAATTGTGTTTTGTTATTAGTGTGGTTTTAAGTTTTAATTAGTGTTGTGTAATTAAAGTATCAATTTTGGTAATTCACTCGGCAGTTTTTAATTGTCTCGAACCCTAAGCTCGTAACAATACCAAAGCTGACCACTTGACATTTTTATTTCCAAGCATGACTTACACGCAATATTTTCCAATAGATTTTTGCCTCAATTTATGTAAAATTGTAGGTTCTCTCTATGCATACGTATGTATGTAATTACTCTAAGTGTCCGACACTTCCAACTACGTAGTACTTATTATTTATTCTGGGCCGACACTTTCAAAAGAGTTTTTCATACAACTACTCGATTAAAGTTTCGAATATTCATAATACTCGAAAACTGAAATAATACTCGGATTAAAATCCAGAAATCGGTTCAAATTAGCCCTAAAAATCCTTTTATTTGAATTTTCAATTTTTTTTTATTGTGCTTTGCGGCGTCCCTTGGGGGAGGCCTATGTTCAGTAGTGGACTTGTGAAGGGTTGTAATGATGATGATGATGATTTTGCTTAATTATAACAAGCTCAGAAAATGGCTCTCAATTCGGCATGGCTTTTGGCATAGGCCTCCTCCAACAGTCTTGACCAATATGGTCCTAAGGTCAGACGAATTTCGTCTTTCCAACATCTTTTTGGACATCCCTGCCTTCTAGTGCCGTCCCTTGGGTACCATAGAGATACTTGCTTGCTACAATTATTTATTTTGCAACGTAGCATATGTCCTGTCTGGCTCCATTTCTGATGATCAATACGAGCAAGTGTGTTGGCAACTTTGATTTTATTTCTCATATGTGTTCCTTATTTCAGTTAGCATCAAATAAAAAAATGGACCAATATATGTCGAAATTTCCATAACGGAAGCGGGCAAACTAATAACAGGTGGTGCGTTCGTTTGTAGTATTCGCTCCGTAAACGTCGTTGATTGAACTTGGGCTGAACAATATTTGTTTTTTTCTTTAGCGAAGAAAAAGTTAAAAGCTTATATGCGAATTCCTTTTCTCACATTTTATTTTTTTGTATCTTGGATAGAGTGTAGTTCCAAGCACTATACTTGCAATTAACTGCACCAATAACTTTGTCGACTATTGAAAATAGAAAACTGTGAAACGTAAACACAAAAAAATTGTATTTATTTAATTTAATAAAAAGATGAAACTATTTTTGAAAAATGAATGATATCCTACCAAAACGTAAATGTAAAATGAGAGTCTGGATCAGTACAAACAACGTTAGAGTTCAAGTTGCAAAAACATTAAAATATATCTAAAAGTAAAGTAGAAACTTTTAAAACTAAAGTAGCTCGTACAAATCTCAACTCTTTTATTGGTGAGTCCGGTACGTCGGCGGTCCGTGTTGCTTTATGGGTGAAGCTGACAAGCCCGAACGTCGTTTGTATCGAACAAAACTGTATCATCAACGCGGCTAAAGAAGTCTCGATCTCGAGAGTTTTTTTGATCACGAGTGTATTTATGATAGATTTTGTAAAAAGTAAACGAGAAATATTGATTTCTATTTATAAAAATGCATTATAAATTTTATATTTCAATTTTAAGAATATTTTTTTATATGTGCCTCAAATCTGCAAAACGCTGTCCGCCATAATAGATACCGTCGTGACGTCACTGGTGAAGAGAACTAGCTAATGTGCTGTGTTATTTCGAAATTTTTCAAGTTATCATTACGATTGTTGAGTTTTATTCCGAATTTTATTGAAAAGGTATCATGGAAGACGGATTCGTAAAAGCAGAAAGTACTAATCTTTATTCTATTAATTCGAATTCGTTTAACAGAACCCATAATCTTATATTGTGTGTAATTTTCCAGCTAAAACATGCAATAATCTTTATGACATTTGAAATCAAAGCGAGTTTATTACTTTGCTTTTAGCACTAATGTTATAGATATTATAATATAAGCTTAGGTGAGAAAAACTTTTTGTTACATTTTTTTATACAAACCATGTCATTATTCCCATATAAAAGAAGAAAACACGAATTAAGTAAAACACTGCACTGCACTTGCAAGGGCCGTCAAAATGGCCCACAAGGAGGGACAATCTATTACAATATTTGACTTGCAATAGGTCATACACCTATCACGTCATGATGTTTTGTTTTGTATAAACGATAGTTAAATATAAGTCGTACTTACATCAAAGTGATCTTCACAGAAGTATATTTTAGATTTTGTAGACAATGCCTTCGGGTCTTTTCTTGCCGGTTTTAACCAAGTATTTCTTAAATTTAAATCAGTTGCCACTTGAATCCATAACTTCCCCGGCGTTCATATGCTCGTATTTTTGCATTCAGGTACAACATGAAAAATGAAAAATTTATTGATTAACTCATTATTAAACATCCAAAAATATCTTATACCTTTGCAAAATAGGCAAAATTCTAGAACAGTGACGCCACGAGTTGAACAACATGGCGGCTATCGTTTTCACGCGAAAATTTAAAACGATAGAGTTAAAGTAATTTCTAGGGCATAAAATTATATAAAAATTATAGTATAAAAATTTAATTAATCCTAGAGTGATAATGAACATTATTACTCTAGGATTAATTTAAAACACTTCTTGAAAATGGGTGTAATACCCTATTAGCCAGAGTTGCACAACTATAAAATTAGTTTAATAAAGCTCAAGACACATGAACAAAACTATCAGATTACCACGCAAGCACAAGTTCGAGCCACGGTAATTTCTGATAGGAATAATGAATTTAATGAAAAATATTTCTTGTAGAAAAAAGTATTTCATTAATTTTGTTACTATTTTTCTTGGAGTGTTGTTATATATATTTAAATTTATGGTTATTTTAAATACCACCCTTCGATCATAGAAAAACCACCTATATTAACTACCACTTATCCACAGACTACTAAGACGATACTACTGCTCTAGTACTTCTTATTAGTTTGTGTGATACTACGCATCACTTGTCTAACACTTAGGCCCTGTCAGCACTGCGATATTTCGCCGCGCGATTTTTTTCTCGTAATTCTGTAACACATAGTATCTTATAGGAGTAGCCGCACTGGCGGTAAAAAACTCGCGCGGGGCAAAAATCTGTGATTTGATGCAAATTGAACGCGAAGCGGTGCGATTTATTTCCGCGCGAATATTTTGTGCAGTATAAAGTAAATATGGCTATGTCCGCACTGCGGAATAAAATTCGCGCGTTTCGCGTCTCTCTCCAGCTAAAATTATTTTTCTCCAATTCGTATCTTAATAGGTAATAGCTCAACCAACAACTCGTAGTAAATTATCGAATGATTTTATAGTCATTCTGTAATACCCGAAAAACTTTTTACTGTATTTTCGCAGCCTTTGATGTTTTATGTAGAAAAATACTTTCATAGGTCTCAAGGCCGTAAATTAGTGAATCCAATATTCATGACATCTTTTGATACGTCTATCACGCCGCCGCCGTAGTATCAGGTAAATTAAAAAAAATCTGTTGTTCATTTTTAGACGTGCGTTTCAGCGGGGAAGTGCATCGAACTGACAAAAATCGTACGAAATTTTATTCGCAGTGCGTACTAGGTGTAATTCCTATCACGGAATATAATACAGCAGAATAAAAGTCGCGCGGTGAAATATCGCAGTGCTAACAGGGCCTTATATATTTGATGGAAAATCCGTTAAGCTGGCAACACTTACAACAGATGTTCGTTGACGGTTTCTCTACTTTGTCTATGAAAACAGCTTCCTTTCCATCGCAAACCTAACGTCAAGCGAACAAAAAAAACTGTTCTTTTTGTTTTATTAATTTTATGATTAAACTTGACCTTTTGATTGTGAATCATGTAATTTTAGAGTCACTAGTCTAGCTTTAGTTTTTTCCCTACATTTTTAGTGCTACTTTTGTGTTAGTTTACATTGTAAATATTGCAGTGAGGTTAGGAGCTGATAATTCTTCAACGGAATCAGATTTATTACGATTTTGAGTTTAATTTACTATAAAAGACCTTAACATGGATTTTGTTAAAAGAGAAGATCAAAATATCCTCGACGAAGAAAGTTATAAGGCTTATTTAGACAGCGTAAGTCTTAATTTATATTCATATTTTTATTGAAAAATTAAGCTGATAAGATGTATCTCTCTTTAAAAAAATGTCAATAAATTATAAACACACAAACGTATATACTCTAGAGCAAAAAGCATAGTAAAATAGTTAAAAATCTTTTAAAATTCAATTTTACGGAAAAGTTTAAAGTAGTAAATTTATAAATGAATATTATGTTTCGTAAGAATACCACATTTATAAGCGATAACTTCAAGTTTTAGAGTTTTCACCTAAAATATAGTATTTGATATTTTATTGATATTTTAAAATAAATGTAATACTATATCAATTATTAAGGGACAATACAGATTGTAGTTTTAACTAAGAATTTAATTTTTTTTATAAATATGTGTTCACACCATTCATTATATTTTCTTTTACTTTTTTTTTTTGAAAACTACTGTTAAAAGCATGTAGATGATTTTGATTGCAAACTGATATACTGCCCCTTGATGGATTGATGAATTGAGCTGGGCTAGTTAGTTAAGAAGTATAGAATAGTTTTTTTTTATTCAACATAGATAGCATGTGTATTGAAAGTCATTTTTTTTACTTTACCACTGTATTACATATATTTTGCATGTGGGCAGGTATTAAATAGAAGTTGAGCTATACTACCCTACTTGAATATCAAAGTTCCTGAAGGAATATTAGTAAGTTCAGCCAGTGGTGTGCTGCCAGCCAGTGGTGTGTGCTTTTTTTATAAAAAATAGTAAAATAGAACTTACAGTTAACCTGATGGTAAGTGGCTATTACTGTAGCCATGGGTATCTGCAACTAACTTAGCCTGCATCACACCCTGTGATTATACTGGCTCTTATTACTCTTCAGACTGAAATACAGCAGTGCTAGCACTGCTAGTGGGTGGCAGAAATAGGAAAGAGAGCGGTACCTGCCCAGATGGATTCCTAGGCAGAAAGGAGTCCTACCTCATAGTAAACCTTACTTAAACCATCCAACAACCATCCAACAGGATGTGTCGATGTGAGGATTAAATCTAATTTATTCTATTCCACATACAAAGTTCTGTTGGATGATATATTATGTTTAACAATACTATTTAAATTTTTCTTTGTTGTTAAAAAATAATTTAATTTTTTAAATTATTTACATCAAAACTAACTAAAAGGTCACACAATATTTAAAAAAATTATAATAAAAAAAAAACCAAAACTAAAAATTTTAATTATCATACAGTGGTATTGTGCCAAGAACGCTGGCTGCGTTTCCTCACTGAATTGCTATACTTAGCATTTGAGCGAGAAAAGAAACAGCCCTCTTATCACCAGCAGCAGCAACCAGTTGTAGATAAAGTGTCTTTAGGAACTTCACCGCACGTGGACCCTATGGACGGATAGTCTCTACAGCAAATGGCACAAATATGTAGTCATCTCTCAGAGACTCATATTTGCGCCACTTACTCAGTTCATTTGCCTCTGATGCCGCCCCGGCTCTAAAAGAGGTACCCCTGAGATGAGAGGCCGCCAAAGTGTCTACGCAAGTAGCACCCCACACTAGGGCTTTACCTCTCTCCCAAGGGACCAATGTCATACCCTCGGATCTTCTCTCTCGGTCTTTTTCTTCCTGTCCTTATCCAAAGTTATTTGG
Organism: Parnassius orleans; assembly: GCA_029286625.1. Taxonomy (NCBI): domain Eukaryota; kingdom Metazoa; phylum Arthropoda; class Insecta; order Lepidoptera; family Papilionidae; genus Parnassius; species Parnassius orleans. The sequence goes on along the minus strand of JAGSMP010000116.1, from coordinate 180,934 downwards.
GGTCGGCATAACATGTCTTTTTCTTCCATTCTTCTCCATTAGCCATCTTCTCTTCACTCACTCCTTTCTTATGCATACTATCCCTAATACATTCATCCAGGATCTTTTAGGATATTTTCGCAGGCCTCCTTCTACTCTTAAATAGTGAAAATAAAGATACAAATAAATTAATTCTTTGTATGTTTGTTTAATGACTATTTTTTATACCGTAATCAAAATGTGGAAATGTAATTGTTACAGTAGTAATATGTATCAAGCTATTTTTATGGATCTGAACGTCTTTCTTGGAATAGACTTAGTGATTAGTAACAGCAAATGTATACATTTATAAAGTAATAATAATAACGTCCTCAAGACCGAATTTTGGTCATGGTGGCTAGCCTCAATGGAGACTAGTCATCGGCGCAGGACAGGGTTATAGTGCCCAAGTATATGTGCAAGCACAGGTGCACTCTTTATTCCCTCACTCTCATAGTCGGATGGGACGGTAAACCGACACAACTAGAGAGTTCAGGTGCAGGACCAACGGCTTTACGTACTTTCGGAGGCATAGGATGAGACACCGCCAACTTCGATATTGAGAATTTCTTGACGGGAAAAACTCAACAACTTGTTTTTTTTTTGGCCCCACCGGGATTCTAAACTGGGACCTCATAAGCAGTTGCATTTACATCCACTGGAACCAAGATGTCGTTTATAAATTTCTAGTCATTTAGATTACTAGATATATAGTCTATATTAAAAAAAACAATTTATTAACTTTCTCATCAATATATTAATGATATTATTTACATTTGTATTTAACTCTATTAATTTCTATACCAAAATCAAAGCAACTGGTAACATAAACACATGACATAACGACAGGCTACACTTACTACACTAAAAATAAAAATGTTCAATTGCGGTCCATACTACATGACTATAAAATTATATACATTATATGTATTCACCCAATATAAAATGGAAAGAAAAAGTTGATTTTGTAAAAGAAATCATTGCAGAAAATTGTTTTTATACAATAGATGAATATTTAAATAATCAAAAGACTTGTTATTCTACCAAGAATTTAAAATATCTTTAATATTATGTTGAATAGCTTATTACCTTGTTTAATAATCTCTACATAGTATAAAACAAAGTCGCTTCCTGCCGTCTGTACGCTTAGATCTTTTAAACTACGCAACTTATTTGGATCCGTTAGGTGGCGCTGTTGTCGAGATTTCGAAATCGCCCGTGCGAAGCCGTAGCAGATCGCTAGTTTTAGTGAAATTATTTTATTTTATTAATAATACCCCTTTAGACCCTTTTTACTGGAAAGGAGGCATTCCATCTTAGTCTCACGGGTGACAACGCATCTGCATTTTGATTCGTAATCGAAGATAGATGTGGATGTCTATGAGCCACAGCAACCACTTACCATCAGGTGGACTGTGTGCTCATTTGTCACCCTTATCCTATAAACAAAAAATATGTACAATTTTTGTTGGTTAGTTAATTTATATAACTTAAACACAAAATTAATGTTCTACTGCAACACCTGTAAAAGGTTATGGATAAGGGGCCATTCATTAATTACGTAAGGATGATTTTGGCGATTTTAGACCCCCCCCTACAGCCATGTAAGGGTACATAAGATTTCTCGAACCCCCCCTCATTCTTCTTAAGATTCTATCCCGTTTTTCAGAGCAATAAAATGTTGTTAGAAAAGGATCAGTTACACTGAAACTGTTTGACGTAAATTTATTTTTAACAGATTTTTTTTTGCGCCCAAAGCAAGGACTACCCTCCGGAAGCGGGGGAGGGAGGTGGTGAATGCTCTTAGCATACCACGCAGCCGGCTGCGTGGTTATGTGGGACTCACTATGAAGTGCCTACCCACTAAACACCACCTGGGACTGGCTTTGGCCTGTATGGCCTTACTGCCGTATCGGAAGCGACCCCCCTTAGGGAAAGGGGGCGCAGTTTTTAACAGATAATTTAGGTTATACTTTATACTCTTTTATTTCTATCAGATATAGATTAAAGAGAGTGGGGTTAAAGCCGCCAGTTTTTGAACAACATGGAAACTACGCGGGATTTTTAAAGTTATGAAATAATGTTATAATACTTTGAGTAAAATAATATGCTATTGTGACCGGAATTATTGTTGGATAAAAAAATCATTGAATACTATTGATGCTTGAAAAGAAAATAAGCATTTTTTATATTCCAAATTTTTTCAAAATAAGATTAATGCGCGGGAATATTTTTTTTATTTTATTTTATTATGTACAATATTAAAACTATAATAAAAAAGAAACTAAAACTAGTAACTTAATTATCATACAGTCCTACTCCCCGCGGTATCGTGCCAAGAACGCTGGCTGCGTTTCCCCGCTGAATGGCTATACTTAGCCTTTGAGCGACAAAAGAACCAGCCCTCTTATCACCAGCAGCAACGACCAGCCGCGGATGGAGTTCCTTTAGGAACTCCACCGCACGTGCAACCCACGGATCGATAGTCTCTACAGCTAATGGCAAAAATATGTAGTCATCTCTCAGAGACTCATATTTGCGCCACTTAGTTCAGTTGCCTCTGATCCCGCCCCGGCTCTAAACGAGGTACCCCTGAGATGAGAGGCCGCCAAAGTGTCTACGCAAGTAGCATCCCACACTAGGGTTTTGCCTCTCTCCCAAGGGACCAATGTCATACCGTCGGGTCTCCTGCCATCGTCTCTAAATATTCCACATCGTCTATAAATATTTAATTAAAATAAGATTGATTCGCGGGAAGAATGTACTATAATTATTATTTATAACATTTAAAATGGATAAAAATGAACACACCATTTAAAATTAAATGAAACTAATTTTTACGGATTATATCGCGTTTAATTTTAACTTTTTAATTCCCGACGTTTCGGGTGCTTTACAGCACCCATGGTCACGGGGAGACTGAGGTGTTTGACGTCCCGATGTCATAGTTAGCCCGGCTACCTTCAGTTTTTTAATATTAATTTTTGGTTCGATCTACGCAGAATGAGCTTACAGTATCTTGAAGTCTAGCAGTGGTATACTTGGGTTTGGATTTAATTTTATTAATTATAGGATCCCAAGCAGATGGCAGCACCCATCCATATTCTCTATTGAAATTAGGATGTTTTTTAATTTCAATAGCCTCGCGAATCATCCTTGGTAGGAATCGGTGTTCTTTTGCGAGGATTTGTGGTCTATCAAATCTAATGTAATGGCGAAGACGATCTTGAACATGTTCAAGATATAATCGACGAAACGTCGGGTAATAAAATGTTAAAATTAAACGCGATATAATCCGTAATATTAGTTTCATTTAATGTGTAGTCTTCGCGTAAATATAAGAAAACATTATGTACACCATTTAAAATTTAAATTTTTTAATAAATAACAATAAATAAATCGATGTGTACATTATAGTTTGAAGATAACCAGATAACCATTCGACATCCGAAATGGAACTACATTTCTAATATTAAATTTTGACTTACAAAATATTACGTAAGAATGGGTTTTACCCCCCTCCCCCCAAGATAAGGGCATGTAGAGATCCCCCTCTCCCCTCGGGAGCCTTACGTAATTAATGAATAGCCCCTAAGTGCCATTTGTGATTTATATTTAAGACCTTATCATACACTTATTGAGCAAATAAATAATTTAATACGTACTATACAAATGATTTAATGTCAGTTTTCTTTTTTAGTAAGGCAGATTATAAAACCCTCCACCAAGGTCGTAGCTGGGAAAAGGTAGGAGGGCATAGCCTTGTAAATTTGGTATTTTTTTTGTTAATACTATAAAAAAAGACACCAAATTTACAAAGCTGTGCCCCTTACCTTTTCCCAGCTACGCCCATGGTAGGTGCACCTCTGCTTGGTGTCAGAAACGGATTTTAAGACAGTGGAACCAATTGAATAAAACAATATACTTTTCTTCGGATTTTATTGCGTTTAATTTTACTTATTTTTAATTAATAATAATAATAATAATAATAATCTTTATTGATAATTGTACAGTGAATATGTGAAGTTTCTGATTGCTGAACTAGGAATTATACCTGTATCTCAGCAATCAGCGCCCTCTCCCAATTTTATGACCTAATAAATTAACAATAAAGGTTTAGAATAACAATAATGTTTCAAACAGTACATACTACTTATTTTAAACAGTACATATACTATACGCGCGCGCGTTTGTGTGTGTGTGTGTGTGTGTGTGTGTTTTCACCGTGTAATTCCCGACGTTATAAATAAGTAAAATTAAACGCGATATAATCCGTAAAAATAGTTTTATTCAATGCGTAGTGTTCGGATAAATATATCTCTCTGTGTGATCAGTGCCCAAAATGATACTTTTATTTTTAAAATATTATATATATATATATATATATATATATATATATATGTATATATATATATATATATATATAATGAAACTTTTAGAATTGTTTAAATATTATGTCATTGACTCTGTATATTTTAGGGTAAATTTATTTTAAATTATGTAGTCTATCATTTTTTAATCTGTTAGTATGCTGACATTCTGACCTCAGACCGACAAACAAAGATAGACACACTATGTACTTTTTAAGTGACGCTAAACCATGCTTAACTTCTTGACACGCATTCACGCACATATTTTTTTTCTATCTTTTTTATCAGCCCGTAAAAGTAGACGCATACATATGCACCTAAAACTAAGTTGTTGGTTGCAGATGATTTTAGATGTGATGCGTTTGTTTCGGCTTGGTTATGTTGTCACTTTAAATGTACATAGTGTTCTTTCTTTCCTTCACTTGATATTTTGACATCATAGATTATGTTGAGTTTAAAAATGTCTATGTATTATTACTGCTTTTTATTTACATTTGTGAATAAAACAATTTATTTTTCAGCTTAAATGTCGCTAAGATATTAAATAATAATGTCCCCTAGACCACATCATCTGCGCAGAGCATGATTATAGTGCACGAGTGTGTGCGCATGCACGCTTTCACTCTCATAGTCGGAACGGACGGTAATCCGACACGACCGGAGAGATCAGGCGCAAGAGCAATGGCTTTACGTGCTTTAACGTTCCGTGCCTCACGGGGTAAATCCTGCCAACTTCCAGACTACGGGCTGATACTGCTATTATTACAAACCAAATACTGATTCAAAGCACGTTTTAAACGTGGTGGAGCCATGCTGCAGCTATATATCTGGCATAGTTGTAGCACGAATGGGTCAGCTCGACCGAGGAAGGACCATCATGCTCTCACAGAACACCAGCGTAAAATAGCAGCTTAACGCTGCTGTGTTTCGTATGGTGAGTGTAGAGAACCGGAGACCCTTTTTACAGGAAACGAGGCATTCCATCTGAGTCCTCACGGGTGACAACGCATCTGCATTTTGATTCGTAATCGAAGATAGATGTAGATGTCTATGGGCCACAGCAACCTCTTACCATCAGGTGGACTATGTGCTTGTTTGTCACCCTTATCCTATATTAAAAACGTAAAGCCGCTGGTCTGCGCCTGATTTTGCTCCAGTCGTGTCGGATTGCCGTGCCATCGAACGATGAGATGAAGGGAATAGAGAGTACACCTGTGCTTGCGCGCACTTTCGTGCACTATGTCCTTGCCCTGCTCAGAAGGCTATTCTCCGTTGAGACTGACCGCCTTGTTCGAAATTCAGTCTGGAGGACATTATTAGAAATTAAAGGATTTATTACTTTAGTTTTGAAGTTATATTTCTTACTAGAGACGTTGAAATTTTGACAATGCAACGGAAAGTGTAACGGAAGTACAACAATATTCGCAATTTATTACAAGATATTTTTTTCTTTTACTTATTATAAACCAGTGCTAGACCACAATCCCACCTAGTGGTAAGTGTTGATGCAGCCTTAGATGGTAAATCGCACTGTCTTAGCGTAACAAAAGCCTATTCACGCTTGCCTTGAAGAAGCCCAGATTGTATTCGGACGAAAAGAATAATTTGAACTAGTTTTACATTTAGCTAGGATTCTTCTTTAATGACTACTGTTATTTGTTTTAACTTGACTGCCTCGTTGGTCTAGTGGTCGTGAACGCGGTTTGCTGATCATGGCGTCCCGGGTTCGAATTCGGTTTGGACCAAAATTATTTATTGGGTTTTTGTCAAGAAAATTCTCAGTAGCCGCCCGTAGTCAGGAAGTTGGAGGGGTCTCCCCGTGCTTTGGAAATCACGTAAAGCCGTAGGCTCTGCGCCTGATCTGCGCTCTCCGGTAGTGTCGGATTACTGACCCATCGGACTATCAGAGTGAGGGAATAGAGAGTGCATCTATGCTTGCGCACACACTTCCTGTCCTACGCAGATGGTCCATGCGCATAGTCTCCGTTGAGACTGGCCGCCGTGACCGAAATTCGGTCAGAAGGACATTTATTTAAAAAAAACTTGAATATGTTTTTTTTACTTCACTTAATATTATTATTATATTGTAACAGTTTCAGAAAACGCATCCGATGGACGTCAGTGAGTACCACACGCAAATATCAATGGAGCAGTTACATCAAGCAATGCAATCATCCCTAAACGCGAGTACAATCGCACACAGTCTCCAACTGCCTCTCTCACCAAGACAGATGTCCACCCTGATGCTCAAATCCAACCACTTAAGCAGGAATTTAAGTTTCAACGACCTCCCTGCCCATTTGCCGCGTAATCTAACCTCTGATATGGATTTAGTTCAGAATCTGGCCAACGATTTGCCACAAGCTCTTGGCCGGCACGAAGACTTACTTCTTAATGGTAACTTAGCTCGCAATCTTGAATTGAGGGCATTAAGCAACGATTTGGAGTTGCAGTCCAGTTTAACTCAGTCGTTAGTCCAAAGTTTAAACGAACACGACTTGGCCAGGAATATGAGCGCGGACTTGGGAAGGATCAGTGACGCGATGTCTCAGAATATCGGCCGTGGTGACGCAAACATACCCCACGACTTAGGCCATGAAATCGACCTATCACATCATCTGAACCGTCAGAACATAGAACAAGAAGTGATGTTAAATCAAGAGGAATCGAGAAGGACGCCGTTAATACAATCGGCTCAAGACGTTCATTTACTTGAGCAAAATTTAGTGCATAGGTTAGAGCAAAACTTGGCGCAAAGGTTGGACCAAACTATGGGACAACGGTTGGAACAAAGGCTGGGCTTAAATTTGCACGAGTCGAATCAGCGACAAATCGAACAAGACGAACATTTGCTCCCTATGCCGTTTCATATTAAATCGGAGCAAGAAGACGATGGATACTTCTATGACAGTATAAACCAGGGAATAAACAGTAACGCATTAAACGGTAAGATTTTTTTGTTCAATTTCAAATTACAACGTCTACAATTTCCCGCCGGTACTGTTAAGTCCACTGCTGAACATAGGCCTGCCTCATAGAAGAGATATTTGCCGTAGTTGCCACGCGTGGCGGGCGGTTATTAGGACGACTCTGCTGCCCATCTCCTGGTTTGTTTCTATCCGTCGCCTCTTAGAACACTCACGGGACGTTATGGGGTAGTGGATAATATTATTTCACCATCACTACACGGTTAACATACGATTAATTTCGCGCCGTTTCTTTGTTTATTGTGGAAATATTGTTTTGAATTTGGAAGAGTGTATATAGTTACGATACACGCACCACCTTCTATAATTTAATTCTAATATAACCTTCGCGCAAGTGCAAGCATAGTGTTACCGCAATCTGATGAACGATATGGCAGCGTATAAAATACGAACAAACAAACATAGATTTTTATATATTAGATTTAATGTTTAATTCGTGCAATATTCTTTTATACTTTTTAATGGTTGTTTTGTGTGATAGTAACTCTTTTCTCTTCAACTCGTTACTTATTTTTTATAGAGTAATATTTAGTATACGGTGTTAAATGTACATATACAATACTTTTTTTTTTAAATAAATATTTTATTTTTAGATAATAAAATAAAAATAAAGGCGCCAAACGAGCACACAGTCCATCCACTTGATCGTAAGTGAATGATGTGCCCCATAGACACATTAATTATCCTCGATTAACATGCGCAATGATTACAGTCGTTTTTTAACAGTTATTAAAAAACGACTCCACAAAAATTTACTGGAGACAAAAAATTCAAATATAACACCACCCCATTTGTTAAAATCCATCAAAATGTTTAGGCTACAGAGCGTGTCAAGTAAATAGACATACACTAGTCACAAAAATTAAGGGATATAAAAAAAAAACGATTTTTTTGGGTGATTTTCAACAAGCTGTAACTCCGAGAAAATGATCGTACAGCAAAAAACCGCAAATTGTAGCTCCCAAGTCTCTAGTGTCAGATCTGGCAATGAAATTTTTTATCATGTTTGTTTCTGGAGTGATCCTAAGGAAACTACTGAAAAAAAAAAATCGAAAAATTGCTCATAATGGTGATTTTTGCGAAATCTATAAAGTTGTAGCTTCGGGGCACTAAGAAAAAAAAATCGCAGCTCTTTGAATTTCTCATGGATTTTCCGGAACTTTTTAAGGTTGAAAAATTACCGACGATATCCTTCGTTCATCCAGTTTATCCAAAGTTATGCCAAGTTATCCAAATATCCTTAAATTTTCATGGCCAATCTGAAAACTAGACACTTGGAGCTACAATTTGCGGTTTTTTGCTGTACGATCATTTTCCTCGGAGTTACAGCTTGTTGAAAATCGCCCAAAAATTGCCGTGTAGTGGCGGTTAAGAATATTCACTACCTCATATCTTCCCGTGGGTGTCGTAAGAGGCAACAGTGGGAAACAGGCAGGAGATGGGCAGCAGCGTCTTCCTGATGACAACAATACTACAATAAAAGAACTGCGGTTGCCAACCCGCTCGCCAAGCGTGGCAACTATGGCAAACATCCCCCCATGACGAAAGTTACGAAGAGACGGCCCCCAGTCCCCGGCGGCCCCGCTATTCCTGCCTACAGTGGCAACCATGGTAACGGCGGGGCAGGGTGTGCTAAGAATCTCCGGTGGAGGTTCGGTTGCCACCTAAGACGACTCGACGTTGCCAACATACAACGCACGCACCCTGAGGACTGACGAGAAGATCCTGGAGCTGGAAGAAGAGATAGACAAGTTGCGCTGGGATATTATAGGATTATCTGAGGTCCGAAGAGAGGGGGAGGACACGGTAATCCTCGAATCCGGCAACTTGTTCTATCACCGGGAGGGCGACCATCTGTCCCAAGGAGGTGTCGGATTTATCGTCCACAAGTCTCTCGTTAACAACGTTGTAAAGATTGAGAGTGTGTCGACGAGGGTTGCGTACCTATATTATACTCAGAACCACCAAACGGTATTAGCTGAAGGTCATACAGGTTTACGCACCAACCTCGGCACATCCCGATGAGGAGGTGGAGGAAATGTATGAAGATATATCTACAGCCATGCATTCCTCTAAAACCCACTATACGGTGTTAATGGGAGACTTCAACGCAAAACTAGGCACAAGAGAGAACGGTGAGCTGAAGGTAGGAAAATTCGGAATAGGGTAACGGAACCCAAAGGGCCAGAAGCGGCCCCGCAGGAAGTGTCGAGCCCCGACGGTTCCACAAAAAATGAGATTGACTTCATTATCACGACTAGACGCCAACTGTTCAGTGATGTCTCAGTGATCGCGAGGGTGAAAACTAGCAGCGATCACCGAATGGTTAGAGGCACACTGAACCTAAACGTTAAGTTGGAGCGGTCTCGTCTAATGAAGTCAACGCTCCGTCCCCCTTGTGCTCTAATCCAAAGTCCCGAAACCTTTCAGCTCAAGTTACAAAACCGTTTTCAGTGCCTAGAAGATTGCGATGCAGTGGACGATATGAATGACAAGCTCGTGGAAACTGTCCATGCGGTCGGAGCTAAGTTCTGCAAGACCCGCCGCAAAAGAACACAAAAACTCTCCGATCACACTCTTAATCTCATGGCTGTTAGACGGGAAATGAAGCGGCAGTCTTCAACAGATTTGACAGCATATAGGCAACTGAACAGACAGATCTCCAAATGCATGCGGCGGGACTTACGCAACTTCAATACAGCTCGTATTGAAGAAGCGATTGAGTGGAACCAGGGCTCCAAAATTTTTGCCAGAGATCTGTCTGCCAGAAAGAGCCAACTGTCAAATCTGAAGACCGAGTGTGGCAGCATCGTTTCCGGGACACCTGAGATTTTGAGTGAGATTGAGAGGTTCTATGGGCAGCTGTACACGTCATCGTTGGAGCCACACGCAAGTGTGAGTAACGATCAAAGAGCAAGTCTTATCCGACACTATTCCGATGATATCCCGGACGTCAGTCTGACCGAGATTAGAATGGCTCTTCAGCACCTTAAAAACGGGAAGGCCCCAGGCGAGGATGGAATTACAGCGGAGCTTCTGAAAGCGGGTGGGAAACCGGTACTTGAAGTCCTTCAGCTCTTTAATTCCGTCCTCCAAGGTGGGACTACTCCGGAGGCGTGGAGCAGAAGTCCGGTTGTCTTGTTCTTCAAGAAAGGCGATAACGCTCTTTTGAAGAACTACAGACCGATTACCCTTCTGAGCCGCGTCTACGTGCTGTTTTCGAGAGTCATTACGAATCGTCTCGCACGCAGACTTGAGTTATCCAAATATCCTTAAATTTTCATGGCCAGATCTGAAAACTAGACACTCGGAGCTACAATTTGCTTATTAATAATCAAATAAAAAAATTAAGAATCAAAATGTTGATGTGTTGTCACCCCTTAGGACCAAAATAAAATGCTTCATTACCAGTAAAAATGATCACCGGTTAATTAAACTAACCATACGAAACACATTAACATTAAGCTGCTGTTTCACGGTGGAATTGTGTGAGAGCATGGTCCTCTTCCCCGGTCCATTCTGGCTGGAACCTAATATAGCTGCAGCGTGGCTCTACCACGTTAAATTATTTGTCAAATATTAGCAAAATTACTTGTATATTATATATTGTATTTACGAATTCTTACGAATCACAAAAATGTACATCCGCATAAGCATTAGAAATAAATAACACTGCAATTAGTGATTATTCAAATGATCTTATAAATTCCGAGATCCCTATGAATATTTATTTAATGAGAAAGGTCAGTGGAAGACTGGTTTCTATAATAGAACTTGTTTGTAAGATACCCGGCCAGAACTGCATTGAAATTTCATCTTTTCCCTGAGAACTATATTGTTGGCACAAATTTAAATACGGAAAAATAACTCAATGAAAAGCAAAAGCTAACTGCAAGGAACTAAAAAGAATAAAACACTTTCACATTCTAAAGTCCTAAGACATCTCTACATAGTATAAAACAAAGTCGCTTCCCGCTGTCTGTACGCTTAGATCTTTTTAACTACGCAACGGATTTTGATTCATCAATAGATAGAATGATTCAAGAGGAAGGTTTATATGTATAATACATGCATATTACTAGCTGTTTCCCGCGACTTCGCCCGCGTGGAGTTTATTGTAGCCTAGGTTACTCCTTATAATATCAGCTATCTGCCAGTGAAAGGCCGCACCCAAATCGGTTCACAGGTTTTTGCGTGATGCGTCAGACAGACGTCGTGTTAGAGTTTTATTATAGTAAAATAGATTTTATAATTCTTCTGTCCGTGTGTATGTGACTGAACTCCTCCTAAACTGATGTACCGATTTTGATGAAATTTTGTGTGTGTGTATTCATAATTAGACCCGGTAAGTAGCGTTGTTGTCGAGATCCAGAAATCAACCGTGCGAAGCTGGGGCGGAGCGCTAGTAGTGCATAGAAGTAGTAAAGCCCCGACTTCAGAATGTGAAATTAGTTTAGTCTTTTTAGTACTTTAAAGGCGGCTTTTACTTTATAAAGTTATTTTTTTTACTCTTTTGATTGGACTTAGAAATATCACAATCTCAATATCGTCTAAAACTTAAAAAAATATTTTGCCACCCGTAGAGGTGGATTTTTTTCTTTAAATATTAGTGTAAACAACCTATTTAATTAAAAAGTAATCATCAAAATCGGTTCAAAATTGACGAAGATGTATCGTGTAATATCCATACACAAAAGTACATGCAGTCGAATAGTAAACTTCCTCTTTTTGATTTTTGCAGTCTGCTTAAAAACCAGTAGAAGAATTGTTGTTATGATATTTTATAAATGCTCAAGTGCATTAATGTATGCGGTTTTAAATATCAATGAATTATATATTGATATCGTTCTATTTCAAGACTGGAAGGTGTCTACATCCGCAAATTTGACTAGGGTTGCCACTTTCATAAAAAAAATGGTCTATTTAATTGGCGATCAATATTTAACATTTTTGCTGAGAAATGAATGAAATGACTGAATACCTGAGGCATTCTCTACCAGTCTACCTTTAGGTGATGCAGAGATAAAATAGAGTAGGCGTATGAGTTGATAAAAAATGGAAATGCATGCTGCATGAAATACTGTCCTGCTATTAGAGGACAATTTGGCCTGTCTCCCAAGTGACCGCGGAACTGAACGTCACTATATGTCGACGCTGAGGATTCCGATGCTAGCTGAGGCAACAAGTGGAATGCCCTGAAATCGAGAAGATACGACAAAGAGGTTCTTTTTAGCGGTAAACGCGGACACCTGTATCTTCTGAGAGCTGAAATGGACTAGATTTAGTCGCCCCAATCCGAGACTTCGTTTAACAAAGACTTGGCTATAGACACGAGCTTATTCTGACACTCGATGACATGATCCCAATAAATATTAGTAAAGCATCGCCAGTGCTGTCGTCTGCATAACAATGAAAGTTATTACTATGCAACATGTCTCTGATATGCAAAAGGAACAGGGTAGGGGATAGCACGCAGCCTTGAGGAACACCCAGGCTTAGGTCCGAGCATGCTCATTGACTACGACCTTGATGTTCTGATATATGAGAAAATTGGAGACTCAATTGCATAATTTCTCCGGAAGCCCATAAAAGAGAAGCTATCTTCGCCCATTTATATGTCAGGTAAACTAGAAGATAACCAACTGAGCGACACCGAATGAAACCCGTACTGGTGGTCACTAATTAGCTGGTGCTCCTCAAGGAAAACGAGGAGGTGATGGCGATAGGCTTGTAGTTTGGACGGATTGGACAGAACAGAGCGATTGCCTTTTTAGGAATCGGGTTCATAAAACTGTCATTTAAGACTTAGGGATAACGCCTGAATAGTAGGAGTACTGGAAAGGCGCGTAAGAACCGGTGCCAATTTCTGAACACATGTCCGCAGCACAACTGGGGGCATTCCGTCAAATCCACTCGACTTGTGGATGCCCAGGAAGAGAAGTGCTTGGGTACTGAGCACTGTGTGAACCGCACATCCGACATGGAGCACTCACAAAGGCAAACGGGTTCTCGAAGGAAGGCGAACTAGTTTACGGCAACCCTAACATACTCCTTGACAGAACAAGAGCCTTACCAGCTATTAAGAGTAAATGGCATTTTCAAAGAAAAGTTTGAAGCTTGTAATATTTATACAAAATAATTTTGAGGAGTTCTTTATTTTTATTTTTTTTTATAGAAAAAGTATAATGAACAAAAATAAAGTATAAAACTGTTAAAACGATATAAGTGGCAACCCTGATTGTGCATCATATTATGTAAAGAAGATTGAAAATTATATGTTTAACCTTCATTTGTCCGAATAATGTTTTTCTGTATGAATGTTTCTTAAATAATTTAATCGAAATAAAATATGAATTTATTAATCGTCTTTCACTACGCGTCGCACCTTAAACACTACTCCCTGGCGCCACTCAGAATATTTTAAGATCTGGCAATTAATGAGATGACTATTATATAGTCTGATGCTATAAGATTTTTAATTATTTTGTTTTATCCATCAAATGAATTGATGTAATCTAGCTATTATTTTTTTCGTTACAGGTCACATTCCATCGCACACGGATACCCCATCAAACAACGCTGGACCTCTACATCAAGACCATATCATATACAATCATATACCCATTTCCGCGCTAAACACTATTGACCACTTATACACACGCCCCCAAAACTATATACAAAATTACGTAACAAACAATGTTAATCGAGACGATCCTCAGAATCTAGTCGTTTATAGACAGTTTAATAACTGTAGCCCTTATAACACGGAGGAATTAAAAAAATTAAAGGAAGACGACGTTGGCGGGAAAATTGACAGCTCTAAAAACGAAGACCCAAAAGAGAATTTAAAACCAACGGATCAGAATAAAATGTTTTACGCGGATTACAATCCAAACGCTTTAGTAAATAACGCGGAAAAAAATGAAAACGAGTCGAGTGCTCATGTTAGCAAGATGCGTTTGGAAGACGTGTCAATGAATATAAGAGGCGTGTACGCATGTTACAAATGTAACGATAATTTCTCGTCGAAGCGCGGCTTGAAGCAGCACGTTAAAACGTGCGTAGAAAATGGTGAAATGAATGAGTTGATAGAAAAACTTGGCAAATTCAGTTGTTCGCAATGCGCATACCGGTGTCAGTCTCCCGCCATTTTGAAGATTCACGAACGAACGCATACCGGCGAGAAACCTTATTCTTGCACGTTCTGCGACTACAAATCGGGTCAAAAGAATAACGTGGCTAAACATATACTAGTTCATATGAAAGAAAAACCATTTAGGTGTCAATATTGTGATTATAGGTGCGCGCAAAAGAATAATTTAGTCGTTCATGAACGAACGCACACTGGTTATAAACCGTTCGCTTGTCCATATTGTGAATATAGGACGGTGCAGAAACCAAATTTAGTCAAACATATGTACCTGCATACGGACCAAAAGCCGTTCAGTTGTGATATGTGCAGTTATCGTTGTGTCCAGAAAACTAACCTAACTAAACACAAACAGAGGCATTTGAACGATAAAGACGGTGACAAAGTTGATTGTAAAGGTCAGGTGAAACCGTACAGGCCCCGTCAGAAGTCAGTGAAGTGTCCGCACTGTACGTACAGATGCGTTCAGAAGTCCAGTCTGGAGAAGCATTTACAATTCAAACATTGCGAACTAAACGCTGAATATGTTCCTGAATATAACCAAGGTTTAAATCTTATGAAATGTGAGGACAAATGTGAGACAATACAAAACTTAAGTGTGAAAAAAGACGATCCTGTATATGTGGAACAGGCATGCCACGATAAAATACTGGAGCCATTGCCAATTCAGTCATAGTGTTAAGCTTTTAGCATATTTTGTCTAGTTTTTAAGGTAGATTTTCTACTTTCGGATGTTATTGTAAATATTAGTTAGATAAAAGCTTGCAGGGCGATTTTAAGATTTCTCAATGTGTACAGTAGGTTAACACAACTATAGTTCAAAGTGTAGAGTTAAGGTTTTAACATATAGGGCATGTCATGGCATTGATTAAAAGTATAACGCAGTATGTCACAGTTTGTTTTGTATGTTTTTTTAAACAGTTTTCAAAATATCATCGAATGCATTGAATGATTAATGCTAGAAATTAAAATCAAGTAAATAGTTTCAGATTCAGAATTTTCATGGCTGGTATAATGGATAATTTGACGAATATTAGAACTCGATTTTATATAGCAAATAAAAGAAATCCTTTTACTAAAAGAAATGTAAAAACGAAAATTTCTTTGAATTGATGTAAAAAATGTTTTTCGGTCGTTTTTTATTTATTTAATCGTTCCTTACATATGCAGTATTGGCGACATGTTTAAATATATATTCTTGTGTAATATTTGACTTTTTTTAGTTTTAATCATTTGACATCCTTTTATTGATGGATGATGTTTGCCAACCTGTAATATTTTGTACAGTACGACGCAGCATTTAATTTGGGTATATTTACAAAGAAATATTTCTTAAAATATGCTTTGACATATAAGACAATCAATCAAATAATAAAAAAAATGTTTTTTCATAACTTATTATTTTACTACATATATTTGCTTCTCGAGTACCTCGGCAACCTAACTACTGGGTCTAAAATCTTGTTTGGCTACATTAGCATATTTTTTTTAAAGAAAATAGTAATTTAAATATCTGTTACAAACTGCATATAAAGCACATATTATCATAGCAGATAGTTGTAATTAATGACGAAAACATCGAAACGGATGCCTTATTGCCAATGACATGCCAAATTACTATTATTGTGATATAGGTTATGCAGATGAAGTGTGCTCTCTTGATTCCTATGAATTGATTGTGATCTTTGCGTTGCTTGTGAGCAGGTGCCTTGCGGCTATCTGGGCGATTGTAATATGATAGATTAAGGCCTTCGTAGTTGTTGATTGTAAAATTGAAGGCGCTAGTTGTTTGTACACGGGGCTCCGATGTTTGGTCGTAGGAAAAACCACATAAGGGCGATACGGCGTTTGCGCGATTGTACTTAAATCAAAGTCGATATATTTTTATCCAAAAATGGCTTTCACAATGGACTCTGATAATCAAAGAAGTTAGCCCATAAATGACCAGGCCAAGTGCAGGAAACCTTGTGAGAAAGAGCGGCAAAAAACTTGCAATTATATTATTATTAATTGCCGAAAGCGTAAAGTCGCTTGGAGAGCTATTGAATGGGCTATGTTCGGAGTATCTCCGCTCGTAATGAGGTATCCTCAGAAGAACCAATGTCACTGAGATAACCCAACAGCATAGGATAGCACAACATAGAATCAGCAAGCTGAAGCGGTAAATAGCTTGAAGAACCGACAACTGATAGCAAAGAAAGGTTCTAGAGTGACAGCCTCATTCCGGTAAGCGAAGTGTAGGGCGGCGACATGTTGGAAGTTGATGGATACAAGTAGCTCAAGACTGTTTTGTGACATTCCTCGAAGGACTATTTTTTATATAATTGAACAGTCCACCTGATGGTAAGTGGCTACTGTAGTCCATGAACACCTGTATCCAACTTCAAATAAAGAAGGCTACAGATGCCATATCGCTCTCTACATGGGACACAATAGTGTAAGTACTGCTATTTGATGACAGAAAAATAATGCGAACTGGGCTGTTTTTTTTTTTTTTTTACTTACCAATTTCTATTTCAAACGAATGATTTTTCAAGTTAATGATTAGATTTCATTTTTCTTATTATGCCTTGTTTATGTATTGTTTTGACTTTGGTTGGTTATGTATTGTTTTGACCCTGTTGATAGACGGACGAAGTTCTGGCGAGCCTACTGATGGTAGAATATATACCCAAAAGAAGTCAAATTTAAATCCAGTGTGGAGTTAACTGCCCGTATTTCCTATGCTGGAGGGATGTTATGGACAGCGTGGTTATTATGGGCAACTCTTTTTTTAAAAGCCTTGCTGTCGCATTTTTGGTCCAGCTCCGAATTTCAAAGAGTTTACTAAGAAGATGTCATTGTGAAGTGTGCTATTGTTAAATAATTCAAAGTAACACGAAATTATTAAAAGTTCGATTATATTTAGTAATGAAATAAAAGATGATCCTAACTCCGTTTCGGACTCGTAATATTATTTTTGTGATTTCTCCGTAGATGTCATTTACCTGGTTTTTCTTATGAGCAGTCAGTGTTGTGAAAATAATGTAAATTTTAAAACAAAATGGGGCGGTGTTGCAGTGAATTTATTTTTAAGGTTTTGTATTCCTTTTTATTTAATTTTTGCTTCGGGTGTGTTAAAATTGTTTTCTTTTTGAGATGACAGCATAAGTTAAGGAAAATGTCTTTATCAGGGTACTGCTAAGTTATTTTTAATAAAAAATTCAAATCTTAACTACCATTGGTTCATATCCGTCTCGAAGGACCATAATCAATTTTATGACATAAATAGCGCTATTCGTCTTGCTGTCGTCTTAAAAAACGAAAAGCAATGTTTCTTTAAGATAGGAAAGAATAATGGGGATTTATATAGTATCAATAAAATATAAATTCGATGGTTTTAATCGAGTTTGAAAAATATTACTAAATCTATAGTCTGTGTTATGCGATATCATGTATTAACCTGGCGGCACGACCCCACGGGGATTAATAAGCATGTCCGCAAGCGCGATCAAGTACCGATTGCGGTATTCAAAAGTCAATTACACTGGTATACGAGTATCCTGTGTTTTTAAATGATGAGATTTGAAGTATATTAAAAATGAACGGGACTTTAAGCATTTTTTTGTTTATATTTTTCTATTTAGGGGGTTGCGACACTAAAATGGTTGAATTAACGACGACATGCTCTACAATTCAAGATAACCACTATTATTCGTTTTTCCGCATTACAAAAGCAAAAAGAATTTTTAAGGGTTCATTCCCTTAGGCGTTGTCTTAGGTGAGCGATAAAAACGATACGCGACACAGCGAGGATATCAAATAATAGTTTTACCTACACTTGACATACGTTGTCATGTTGATTTGTTTGCCACATAGTTCAATCATTTTAGCTATAAAATTGGCAAAATTAATGGAGTACTTTTATCTATCGGCATATGTACGTTTAAATGTGGGTCCTCAGGGCTGACAACGCATCTGCATTTTGATTCTTAATTGAAGATAAATACAGATGTCTATGGGCCATAAATTTTATCCGCTCTCCCTCCCCCCGCCCCAGAAAGTGTCCCGAAGTGCGTTTCTTCGATTTATCGTTTTGTTTTGCTCAAAGTTTAGTTTTCTCAAAAAATTCCCACTTTACCACCAAGATATGTATGACTAAAGTAAAGAATAGAATATGTTCTTTAAAAAGAGGTATAATTTTATTTCTAAACTCTTTCGTTTCACATTGCTATGTATTTTGAAAATTTAATTGATTCGGCCATTCAACGAAATATAAACATTTGTATTTTAGCTAAAAAAAAAACAAAATAGCTTAGCATAAACTCATTCATTTCACGCTATTGATTTTATGCTATTTTGAAAATGTAATTGATTTAGCCATTTTGTGAAATATAGTGGAGGTTGATAGCAAATTCATTAAGGTGCTGGGGAGGTTGACGCTCTTCCGGGAGGGGGAGGGAGAGTGGATAAAATTTAACCTCGCTAAATAACGTACACATGCCGATAGATAAAAGTACCTACTCTATTATTTTTGCGAATTTTTCCATTTTTTTTTTTATAGACTAAGGGTGTCAAACGAGTACACAGTCCACCTGATGGTAAGTGCATATTGTGGCCCATAGACATCTGTATTTATCCTCAATTAAGAATCAAAATGCGGATGCGTGGTCACCCCTGAGGACTGAGATGGAATGCCTCGTTTCCAGAAAAAGGGTCTCCGGTTCTCTACATTCACCATACGAAACACACATTTTACGCTGGTATTCTGTGAGAGCGTGGTCCTACCACAGCCGAGCCGGCCCATTCGTGCTACAACCATAATATAGCTGCAGCGTGGCTCTACCACGTAAAGACCATACATAGCTATCTAGAATGCTTGAACTAACAGTAGTATAGGGTCGATCGTAATGCTAGGTGTTGCATCACTATTTGTGGCTTTATCATTGCTTACCTAAGACAATGAAACAGAAAAAAAAGAAAAATGTTTTTTATAAAATTTCTTACAACAATTTTGTGGACAATACCATTAAAATTAATTATTTGTTGCGTACGATTATTGTTTGTAACAAATTTAGCCATTTTCCTTTTATCTTAATACCCGACTCCCAATGCCTGCAGGCTGTGATCGAATTTCCATTTTGTATTTAGAGAATTCGTTACCAAGAGATTCGTGTGTACCTTCGATAATTTTTTACATCACATTTTTATTGTAATATGAAATATTGCTTTTAAGATTTTGTAGTGATATTTTTATGTTAATAATTTTTTTTTGTATGTTCATTTTGTAATTAAATGCCGCTTACCAAAGTGATCCGTGAGTTTCATTCAGTAAAATTTCTCATTTGTGTGACCAACTTTGTCATCCTCAACTATTTTTATTGGCGATCGGGCAAGAGGACTCGGTAGCGATTTCTGGAAGTGTTCGGATGTCCCCACAAGCTTTTAGTACCAACCAAATTTGTCACTCTGTCATAGTAAAGAGATAGTCTCTCATATACTCGTTTACGATGATATAATGATGGCTTGGAAATAGGTACATTTCCAATAATATAGGCAAATGGTGAAGAAAAATTAATTAACAAAAATCTCAATAATTCTGTCCTTTTTATCTTTTAAATTCAAAATGCGTGGTAATCAGGACAGGATTAACCATGTCAGGGCCCTTAGGCAGTGCAGTTCTCGGGGGCCCCGTTTCAGCCGTTTGAAGATCATCAGCTGTTTTCAAGTTGATGAAGGGATATAATAGCATCAGTAGCATCACCGAACCGATGATTAACTCCTCAGGAACTTACAGTTAAATATTTGTATTTGGGCTCATTGAAATGGTTTTAATGAATAGGTTATAGATAAATGATGATCTAAGTCCCATTAGGAATAGATATGACCAGATAAGACCGTCTCGAAAGAAAAATAAGATGCGGGTGCTTTCATTTCAATCGGTCCACCACTGTGCGATTTACAAGAAGTTTTTTTCCTCGCATAACTTCCTTGTGGAATCGATTACCACCAGCGATTTTTCTGGACCGATACGACTTAGGGACCTTCAAGAAAAGACCCTATTCTTTTTTAAAAGGCCGGCAACGCATCTATAATTCCCCCGGTGTTGCAATTGTTCATGGGCGGCGGTAGTCTCTTCATCGTATGAACCGCATACTCGTTTGCTCTCTCTCATATAAAAAAAATAGTTTTGTCAAGTACATTCAGTTTAAATATTAACTTTCCTGACTTTTTGGATACAAAATCGTTCATAACATCTTGAAAGTTGACCTTTTCCAATACATCATTTGCTTCCCTGCCCTGAAATGAATTAAATTTTGCATTTTTATAAGTTTGTGACTAACTGAAATTACGTTGGTAAGTAGTTAAATGTAGTCTCTACATCTCTCAACTTTTCTCTATTGAAATTGGGAACATGACAATGGCAGCCCCGACGGATTTACTTGGGTTTGTAATTATATTACCTGATAAGTGGGTGAACACATGTAGTACATACCTATATTTGATGTTATTACTGTGTTTATCGCTACGACAAACAAATAGGTACACAAAGGTAGGAAGAACTGAGGAGAGTGATAATTAGTTGTTCATTATGACAGACCTCGCGAGTTTAATTTTTTTCTTTCGTGACTTACTTCCTCTTAGTGGCGGGTTTTTAAAATTTTTATTTAATCCTTTTTCGACTACATCTTTTATTTACGGTGGGATTATCAAAATTTTTAATATTGTTTTTTATTTGCCTTCATGTCCTAATCGTTAAATAATTCTCGCTGTGATAGCAAAAAATCTAAAAGCGATTTTAAAAGATCGGTAGTTGGTTTTTGTAAAGATATATTGACACCATAGATTCGAACCAGATTGGCAGCCCAAAATATTACCATTACGGCAGGTTCTTTTTTCCGAGTCCTTTAATAGACATCGAGCCTCGTAAATCGCTTGTGATGTCTGAGTCTCATCGTCAGCAATAGACTGCTAAGCTTTCTGGAAACTCTTGTAACTTTCTGACAAAACCTTAGTCGCATCGGCTCTTGCACACCACCTTGTGTCGGACACTTTTTTCAGCATTAAACCTTTTTCGGAATGTTTCTGCATAATTACCCAGCGATTAGTTGACGCCGAAAAAAAGTTGTATAGTGTCTGTACAAATTCGAAGAATGAGATTGCTCCAACACAGCTCTCCGCAGCACGTACTCCATCCAAATTCAGTGAGTGCGCTGCCCATGGAACGTGGTGTGCGAGATTAGTTATTTTCTTAATATGGGTCTGTAGACCATTGTCTATACATATTTAACCACCAGACGCATTATCGTAAGTCTGGCCTCTCGCATTTTTTATAGCAATGTTATATTGAATAAAAAAAATTAAAATTGTAGCGGCCAGTTCTTTCCAGTAGATAGGCCAGTATTTCATCAACTGACAGCATACGTCAAAAAACGCAATAAAACCTATTGGCATTGAGGATACAAATTTTCTAAATAATTTTCACTGTATGAAATATTTTCAATTACTTTTGTGCGCGCGTGGGGCCCCTAGCCGATGCGGGGCCCCTAGGCAGTTGACTATTCTGCCTAATAGTTAATCCGGCCCTGGTGGTAATGCACTATTTTCACCGATTTTACAGCGCACGCACACATTCGTAAGGGTCGATCGATAGGCAAAAACGTTGTTGCCCATAAATCACTTTCAATTTGGGAAAATTTCAAATAAAAGTAGAAACTTTATTTACTCGTATTTTCAAAAACAGCAATAACGGTATATTATTATTATTTATATATTTGAACTTAAGTTTAAAATTTGGCTACTCATTGTAAAATAACCCTGTATACAATGCCATTTTGCTGAACATTTCATATTACCAAAAGACTATGCTGAGCAAATTGGTTTATATCCACATTAGTACAAAAGCTTTCACTCATTTTTGCACAAGGAATTATTATTCTCTCTGCAAGACTTCCGCGAGTGTTCTTGCAGGTTAAAATGCGGCCTAATACTTAGAGCAAAGAGTACCTATAGTAATATACTCGTAAGTATATGGGAGACTTAGAGAGTAATGAAGTAACGAGGAACCTGTCCTTGATTTTTTTTATATTTCTTAGAGATCCAGGTTTCCTAACAATTTTTCCTTCATCGCCAAGAACTAAAGATGATCAATATCAAAAAATACAAACAATTTCAGATGTACTTTAAGAAACGCGAGATAATGGGATCAATGCATAGGATTAGCCGCGATCGTGTTCACAGCATGTACTGCTATCATTTGCTGAGTATTTTTGTTTATACGAAAAATATTTTCGTATCTAAATGTGTTAGAAAAATATTTATTTAGTCGTAGAACGCAAAGCTCTACGTGATAAACTTAGAAATGAGGATATCCGCTGTAGAACCAGAGTGACCGACATAGCCCAACGGATTAGTAAGCTGAAGTGGCAATGGGGCCGCCATATAGCTCGCAGAACCGACAACCGATGGGGAAAAAGGTTCTCGAGTGGCGGCCTCGTACCGGCGGACGAATTGTAGGGCGTCCCCCCACTAGATGGAGTGACGACCTGGTGAGACATGCAGGAAGTCGATGGATGCAGGTGGCTCAGGACCGTGCTTTGGGGCATTCCTTGGGGGAGGCCTATGTTCAGCAGTGGACTGGTGAAGGGCTGTAATGATGATGATGAGAACGCGAAGAACGATAGTGTAGCGTGGTAGATGCAATATGCTTCATTACCTTAATAAAACCTTTAACCGTGTAGTGGCGGTGTAAGAATATCCACTACCCGATGTCGTCCCGAGGGTGTTGTAAAAGGCGACAGAGGGAAAATGAAACAGGAAATGGGCAGCAGCATCTTCCTGATAACGACTTAAAATAATAGAAAACTGCGGTTGCCAACCCGCTTGCCAAGCGTGGCAGCTATGGCAAAATCCCCCCTTTAAGGTCAATCTATGATGGCCTATGTTCAGCAGTGGACTTTTAAAGGTTGTAATGGATTACTTTTAATAATGTGTGCCTATACTGATATTGTATAAAAGTGCCTATACTAAAAAAAATTCACCATAGTGGTAAAAAATTTAACAGCCGTAGGTATTTTTCCGGTGGAATGACCCCTGTCTTCTTTGGATGTTTTCAGGATATTATATCATGTTTGCAGTTCTTAAAAGGTTAGTCTACTCTACAATATATACAATAAGTACTGTTATTTATTATAAAAACCGTATTTTTTATAATAACTATAACCGTAACCAATAAACGTTTTTGAAATTAATATTGTTTGAATAGTTTCTATTCGCCAATAGATGGCGATGCAAGTATAAAATGTTATTTTTAAGTTTAAAAGATATTTTTTCGGGAAACCGTATGTTAATTAAACAGAGTATCCTCAAATCGTTAGTATTTCAATTTCTTTTTCTACAATAGATTTCACTTAAACGGCTCCTAAAAATTCAACAAAATTTTTGGTTCATAGTTTTTGGTTATGGAACAGTGAAAAAGTAAATCTCAAATATGAACTTGATGTTGAATTACTCGGCGATAGATGGTATTGCGTGCCTATTTTCAATATAATAATAATAATAATCTTTTATTTAAATAAAAGTACAATAATAAAGTGAAGACTCTGATCCCCAAACTAGACAAATCTGTATCTTAGGGATCAGCGGCCTCTCCCAGTGTTGTGACAACAGTATTTTAATCTTAATAATTAATTAAGTAACTAAGCTTAACATTTTTAAGTAACTATATAGCTATTTAAATGTATTTATTTACAACTAAACATAGACTATAACTTAATGCGACTAAAGTAATTTATATTTTATATAATCGTAGGTATATTAAAATTAGTTTGTAAATTGCAATTTGTAATATATATATATGTAGAATAAATATAGAACATAATATATAGAATATATTATTATATAATTTCATACAGAATATATATTTTATTCATTATAACCTATAATGAATAAATAATTGCTTTAAACAAAGATTGCTATTTATAATTTTATACGACATACATTTCTTACACACTTTTTTACTAATTATATCAGGATATTTTCTGTTTTACTATAATCAAGTGACAATAACCAATCTCGAACTTTAACTTTACACTCATGTCTGGAAAGAGTATAAAAATTTTGATTTCTATTTAGCTTATTATAAAGTACTGAGGATAGATATGAACTTTGTCGCCTAGAAAAAGCAGTTCGACATCTGTCAATAATCAGTACATTCGGTATTCTGCATTTATTATAACTGATCTCAGGGTCATAAGAAGTTAGTGTGCATGTTTCATTAAGATCAATTGTTGGATGTACAATTGCCTGACAGTCAGCAGTTTGCATTCTTGTTAAAGCAGATTTGTAGGATACCTGAACGGTTTAAAAGTCATAGTTTTTAGGAGACATCTTTGAGCTCTTTCTAATTTTATCATAAATGTTTTGCATGCTCCTCCCCAGGCAACTATACAATATCCTATAATTGATTGTGCTAAGGCGTAGTATACAGTTCTTAATAAATCAATAATTAACAAATCAGCGATGTGCCTTAGCCTTTTACATTTTCAAATAAGTATCCGAGTGCGCGATGAAATAAGGTCTATGTGTGGGATCCAGCTTAGTTTCTAGTCTATAATTACTCCGAGATATTTAATTGATTTGGATTTCGTCATTTTAGGGCAAAGGCAAGTATCTGTCGACTGTAAATCACAAGAGTGTACTGTTAGTTGTATATCGTTAACAGTTTGGGTGTTGGTTATATGGAACTGCATATAGGTGGACTTAGATATATTAAGAGTCAGTAGATTCTCCTCAAGCCAATTTGCCACAGTTTGAAGGCCCTTCATTGCAAGCTCCTGGACCTCAGGCCAAGTATCTCCGTAGAAAATTAAGGCTGTATCATCAGCATAAGTAAATAGCTTGCCTTGAGTTAGTGTCATTGAGCACAGGTCGTTTATGTAAACCAAGAAGAGACTTGGTTCCAGGATACTGCCCTAAGGGACTCCAAACGTGACACAGGCGTCTGAGCTAATAATTTTTTTTATTTTTACTCTCTGCACACGGTCACATAGAAAATTCTTAAAAATGGAAAGGGCAGAATCTCTTATTCCAATTTTTTCTAGTTTGTTTACAAGAATGGGTATGGAAACGGTGTCAAAAGCCTTGGCTAAATCAAGGAAAATCCCTACACACTTCTGTTTATGTCCAGTTATTTGTTACAAATTCAGTCAAGTTACGAACAGTATCTTCTGTACTAACACCCGCTCTGAATCCGAACTGCATATTAGATAAGATATTATATTTGTTTAGAAATTTAACCAATCGATTATTAAGCATCCTTTCTAAGATTTTTGAAAGAGCAGGTAGCACAGAGATCGGCCTGTAATTCTCAATAACGTCCCGAGCCCCATTCTTGTAAACAGGAGTAATGAGAGATTTTTTAAAAACTTTTGGAAAGCATCCTTGTTCAAAACAGATTTTAAAAAGCGTTGTGAGTGGCAGAAGTATTTTATCCTTGGTCATTTTAAGGAAGACATCAGGGATGGAATCCCAACCAATTGCACAATCATTTTTAAGACCCATCAATATTGTTTCAACTTCTACCTCGTCAGGAGAATCGAGCACAAATGAATTAAGCGACCAGGGCATAGTATTAACATTAGCAGGTTTAGCACCGTTTGTTAGAATTTTATCAGCTAAATTGCTACCTAAAGTTGAAAAGTAGTAATTAGCTCTCTCCACTGAGTCTGTAGGATTTTCACTGATCAAATTTTCAGCGTAATTATTTTTAGTATCACGTCCGGAGATGGCTTTGATTGCAGACCAAGTTTCTTTACTGTTCTTTGCATTTTCCAAAAGACTTTTTTCATATTGGCGCTTGAGCTTACTTAACAAGGAATTGCAGTAATTCCTATAATGCTTATAAGAAATTTGAAGTATTTCATTGTCAGGATAAAATAGCAACTTTCAAGTAGAAATAAAATAAAATGTATTGTTTGTAATTTTTGATTTGAAGTATTTTAAATATTTTAACCTTGTTGTTTAATATTCCTAAGTGAAAAGTAATATTTATTCACTAGCACAAGAAAGTAGAAGCGATGCCTCAGCCGGCCCTGAGTAATGTTGTCGTTCATATAAATGAATAAAAGAAAAGATTAATCGAGTGTCAAATTTTGTTCAGTTATTTATTGGCAAATTGTGTATTTTGTCTGGAGTGCCGAGATTATATAAAATTTGTGCAGAGTACTGGCAAGTCTCGGTAATCTGGAAATTCTAGCTTACTATCATTACAGTAATTATTCACCTCTATTTATACCGATAAAGCTCCCAGTATATGTGTAATTACTATACGCGTAAGAGGCTGGCACTGGGGTGCCGGGGCAGCTCCTTCCACTTGATCGCTCTAAGCGTTGAGAGGCTCGAATTGTCGACGACCGAGTTCTTTCTGATCGGCTTAACTAACTGGCGTTGCGAAGAGATGTTGCTTCTCTTTGCATATTCTATCACATCTATCACGGGAAGTGCTCAGAGGAATTGTTATTATTTATTCCAGCCGCTAAATTTCACCATCGCACATCGCGACCAAACTCACGATACCATCCATACCATCTGGATGATTGGCGATTCACCACTGTGCGATTTACTAGAAGTTTTCTTCATCGCACAACTTCCTTGTGACATCGACTACCACCAGCATTTTTTCTGGACCGATACTACTTAGGAACCTTCTTAAAAAGAGCCTATTCTTTTTTAAAAGGCCGACAACGTATCTGTCATTCCCCTGGTGTTGCAGATGTTCATCGGCAGCGGTAGTCAATTACCATCGGTGAGCCGCTTGCTCTTTTGCCCCCTTTTATATAAAAAAAGGTTAATGAAGAGGGTGGGTAACTTTCATCGTAATGCTCATATTTCATAAAGTAAAGAAAAGGAACGTAACATTGGCTGCTCCGTTATCCTCTGCCTTCCTCATCAGCCTTCTTCTTCTTCACCAGCCCTTGAAAATCCACTGCTGGGCGTCGCCCATTGTAGGGAGGATTTGACATAATTTGTTGTGTGAAAAACTGTTTTTCTTAGGTCTGGTGTAAGCCAAATGATTGTATCTACGATTCTTGAGAAAATCTCATTCCATTATCCAGATCGCAGCCCCCGACGTCTCACACTATAAGCGCTATTGCCCGATAAAACTGCAGGCTTAGCTTTTTAAGACGCTTTTATTAGCTTCGCGTGTATCTATCTATGTAAATTTTCTTAAACTTGTATTAAAGGCCGATTGACTTGAAAATTTGCACTCGTATCAAGGACCGATGACAATACAATAATTTAATAACTTTATCCTAATATCCTGATCAGGACCACCAGGATAAAATAAAATAGTCAGCTTAGGATCGATGCGTGTTGTTTAGGTTTCTCTAAAGTCTAATATTATTATGATTATGTTTGTATGTTTTAGTTATATACATATAATACACACGCTTTTGCAAACAAGCCCGACACGCTGTAGATTATAACGAACAGCTCAAAAAAATTGCAAACCAAGTTGCGAGGAGCGCTCGCAACAGAAACAATTACCAGCGGCCGGCTCGGGCTCCGGGACTGATTGACGTGGCCTCGGGCGGCCACGGTTTCCATGTGGAGTGCGATAATACGGACTAACCTGCAAAATTAAAAAAATAGGCACCCATAATTAGTTTTTTACTTAATAATTTTTACATGTGCTTAAGCCACGCTGCAGCTATATCTATTATGGTTGTAGCACCAAGGACCTCGCTCTCACAGAATACCAGCGTGAAATAGCAGCTTAACGCTGCTGCGTAGAGAACCGCAATAAAGGAATGTAGAGAACCGTAGAAATATAGTCCTCTGGGGTGACAACGCATCTGCATTTTGATTCCTAATCGAGGATAAATGTAGCCGTCTATGGGCCACAGCATCCACTTACCATCAAATTTTCAAAAAAAATATTTCTCGTGTAGCACATACAGTATTTAATATTATATCTAATATCCGATTACAATGTGGGTGTCTTCAAGGCAAGAGTGGATAGGCTTTTGTTAAGACAGTGCGTTTCACCATCTTACGCTACAACACCACTTACCATCAGGTGGGATTGTAGTTAAGCGCTGGCTTAGTTTAGTATTAAAAAAAAAGGATATTGTCCTATCAATATCCGGAAAATTTTCCAATAGGCGTAGTATCACTACGAACGCCTCGGGCGCGGTCAGGAACACTCCGCCCTAATTTGAATCACCGGCGATTTGATTTGTTCGGAACAGGCAACACTGGATTGACGTTTGGAAAATTTGACTAGTACAATTTATTTGTTGTTCTTTAAACGTATGTGTATACTGAACGTATATACTATACAATTATACATATATTTTTTATAGAATAAGACGCACGCAGTCCAACTGATACATTGGTTGAAGTGGGGGTTGAACTTGGTTTGCTCTATAAAAATTTAAGCTTTTCTTGCCTCATGAGCTGTCTCGTCCTTATTAATTAGTTAATCACATCTTAAGCAAGGCATAAAATAAAGTTTTTTTTTTAATTAACCCCCGACGCAAAAAGAGAGGTGTTATAACTTTGACCGATATGTGTGTCTGTCTGTCTGTCTGTGTGTTTGTCTGTCTGTCTGTGTGTTTGTCTGTGGCACCGTAGCTATTAAACGGGTGAACCAATTTGGGGGCGGTTTTTTTTTTGTTTGAAAGGTGACTTCATCGAGAGTGTTCTTAGCATGACTCAAGAAAATCTTTTCAGTCGTTTGAAGATCATCAACTCTTTTGTTTTGGGGATTTTTGATATTTTCAATTTTTTTTATAGAATAAGGGTGCCAAACGAGCACACAGTCCATCTGGTGGTAAGTTGATGCCGTAGCGCATAAACATCTACATCTATCCACGATTAAGAATCGAAATGCAGATGCATTGTCACCCCTGAGGACTAAGATGGAATGCCTCGTTTCCAGTACAAAGAGTATCCGCTTCTGTACATACGAAACACAGCAGCATTATGTAGTTTACGCTGATTTTCTGTGCGAGCGTTCCTCTCCAGGTCGAGTTGCTTCGTACTGCAGCGTTAATATAGCTGCAGCGTGGTTCTACCACGTTAAAATATATGTATAGAATTATAAAAAAAATAATGAGAGCGGGTAGCGTGACCTTGTCAAATCGACAGTAAAGCCCAACCTTCCTCGCTTCGAGGTGAGCAAAAAATCTTTTTTTTATAGAATAAGTGTTACAGACGAGCAGTGAGTAACGAGATAGTGCCCACCTGATGGTACGTGGCTGCTGTGGCCCATAGACATCTACATTTATCCTCTATTAAAAATCAAAATGCAGATGCAGATAGAATGCCTAGTTTCCAGTAAAAAGGGTCTCCGGTTCTCTACACTCACCATACGAAACACAGAAGTTTTGAGCCGCTATTTTACGCTGGTATTCTGTGAGAATGTAGCCCTTTCCCGGCCGAGCCGACCCATGCGTGCTACAACAATAATACAGCTTCAGCATAGCTTTACCACGTAAAAGTCTATCTGTAAATCTGAGTAATAAGTACTGTTTGCGATGTAAGTGAATCGAGCTTACCATTTCCTTCCGCAGATATTGTAAGAGGCGTGATTATGTAAAATGCTAAAAAGATAGCTTCCGATAGATGGCGTTATAACCATTTATTTATTTAAACTTTATTTAACGTTACCTACACATAAAATATTATACTGATTAAATTAAAACAGAGATAACTACTATAATGCTGGAGCTTAGCAGTTAAGAAACAATTTTAGGAAATGAACCCGAACATTCGTCTTAAATGTTTGTTTGCAGGTAGGTTGTCTTAACTTTTCAGGCAGGTCATTCCATAGGCGCGCGGCTTGGACAGAGCACTAAAGGAAAGCAACGTCAAAGCTGCAAGACGTCTGGTGCTGCGATTCTTCTTCTTTCTTTTTTTCTAAATTCTCCCTACAAAGGGAGAGGACTGTATCCAGCAGTGAATTTTACTATGCTGATGATGACAAAGATGTCGATTATATCCATTATAAACTCAAATATCTGAAGTTGCTTCTGTCTCTGAAGTTTTCTTTTTATGATTCATAGATACTAAATGTGTAAAATTATTTTTTAATAGATACCTTCAACTTGAAATAGCGTTTTAGGAATATCCACTACCCCATATCGACACGTGGGTGTCGTAAGAGGCTACAAAGGGAACAAAACAGGAAATGGGAAGCAGTGTCATTCTAATAACAACTAGAAAATAAAACCTATAAACGTGGCAACTGTGGCAAATATTTTCTTTATGACGCAATGTATAGGAGAGTACTATGCATACAAAATATGTATAAAAATATCAAATTCCACAACTATATTGTGGAATTATTATAATGAATGAAAGATGAATGAAATACCATTACAGAACAAATAAGAGCTAGGTCTAGCACTGATTATTACGATCTCTATTGATTGCACTGATTGCTTTTCTATCTGTTATTTATAAACAAAGATAACAAATAACACAATTGATTTGTCCCGGAAGTCTATGAGCGGGCAAATGTTAAACGTCTTGAAACGGTTTTAAAAACAGATGAAAGGGAGGTAGATAAGATAATGGCGGGAGTGCGGCTGACATGAACTCCGCACAATAAAGGAATGTCCCCCCTTTCGGTGCTCGCCTGTTTTTGAATATATCTGCGCATCAGAAGATTCACTTGACAAATTGAATTGATAAAGAGTTTATATCTAAGAAGTTCGAATTGGGTGCACGACGGAACGGTTAGAAAAATATATTGAAATTGTAACTACGTGTAAAATACTCTGATGTGGAAGCATCAGGTTTTAAATGTGAAAAAGATTTAGATTCTACCTATATATAAAAGTAAAACAAGATGTCTGAATTCCGCAATATTTGTTATCAACTAGCGATCCGCCTCGGCTTCGCACGGGTGATTTCTGGATCTCGACAACAGCGCCACCTACCGGGTCCAATTGTAAACATAAACCACCAAGGGACCCACTCAAACACACACAAAAAAATTCATCAAACTTGTTCGAGCCGTTTTCGAGTTTTAGCGAGACCAACGGACATCAATTGATTTTTAAATATAGAGATTTAGCGGCTATATTTTCAAAGAACGTCGACAATGGAGTAGTCGGCACCTTATTTATACGTCTTTAAGGGCTTTCGGTTCGAATTCGCTTTTCATTATTATCTTATATTTTTTATGAATATACTTTTAGTGATTTTAATAAATTGTTTTACGTAGTGTAGCTATGATACAACTGTATTATGGCTGCATCTACAGTATGAATGGGTCGGCTCTATCTGGTAAAGACCACTCTCTTACAGATCACCACCATCGTTTAATAGCAGTATATGCTTCATTCGTATGGTGAGTATAGAGAACCAGATACCTTTTCTACTGGTAAAGACGCCATTTTAGTCTTCAGGGATGACAAAGCATCTGCATTTTGATTCTAATTTGTCGGTAGATGTAGGTGTTTGACGGCCACAGCTTTGCTCCGTGGCCACAGCATCCACTTAACATCAGTTCGTCTTTGTGTTCGTTTGTCGGCCTTTTTATAAAAAAGGATAATCCAGTGCTTATATATTTAGTTTAATAATATATAAATTATATAAAGTTGTACTTATAGCCCAAGTCAAATAGAGAACATCGATATAAAATACGTAGGAGTCAAAACAGAGTTAACAAATTGTAATAAATATTTCGTTCTCTCAGTTTCCTCTCGCTGTACTTTCTTACCTACACCGCATTGCAATACCACAGAGTAAGTAAACAGCAGATAAGACCCGGACAAATAACTGGCTGACCCTCGCGCTCCGCTGTTTACTGCAGCACTTTACCAGGTGTCCGGTTACTGATAGATTGTGTTGCTAAATAGAATTGACTAATGTGTAACCCTGTTAGTGCAGAGTTTGTTTTTATGCTACACTAGTGCCGCGGTTATTGCATTGTTATGGAAAGTTAAAAATGGCCTACTGTAAAATAAATCAATAATTTGAGGACAATGATGTGTGGAAATAACTCTTAGATTGCATATGGAAGTCCTCTGAATACTGATACATTGTTAAAATTTATATTTAAACAAGCTTAAAAAACCCGACTTCGTAAAAAAATTGTAAATATATATAATTATAAAAATATATAAATATATATATATATATATATATATATATATATATATATATATATATATATATATATTTTATAAATTATTAATATCTTGAAAACCATTACCCTTATTCTGGGGCAGTCGGGTAAAAATACTTGTGACATTATATAAATTGATTTTATAACGTAGGCCGTAAACGAAATTGTAACTGATTGTAACATGAAATTAAAAAAAAACGGGCAAGAACCGGTTCTTCTCTGCGAAGGACTTGTTTACCAAACCGGTGTAGATTTTGACGTTCATAAAAATGTTTAACTCAGGTTTTAAAAAAGCCTAAATTGAATAAAGTTTTACCTTTAAGAGGAAATGCGGGTGGTCTTTTCTCCACACAAACGCTCTAGCCTGTTTTCTTTCTAGTTTATCACCTTACAGCAATAAGTTTTCACAGTAAAATTAATATCAACCTCTTCTATGTCCCTATGTTTTGCTTTTTCATGATACATTATCTTTATAAGCACTAGAACCCTTACAAAATGCTCAAAATTGCCTATTTAGACCGCTGTCAACAGAGGCCTAGTGTTTAAATTTGATAACTAATACTGAAAAAAGAAAAGCATAAAGAAACAGTGTATATCCTTCTTATTCAGTTTATGAAATATCTTTTAAATTGGTCCAATATTGGAGGAGGAAATGGTAGAGAGCCAAACCTTGAATTATGCCTTTTTACTTAGGCTATTCAGTCGGATCTGCAGTTGTCTTTATCGGACGCCGAGCGCTCGCAGAGCGACAGCGATATTTTGTTCAAATATCTAATTTTCAAAAGTCTCTCGGCCCGCATTTCCTCTTAACTGTGATATTCGACTATAAATAAAAGGAACGAAATGAAAATGGTGGCGGTATAAAAAAATCGAATTGATCTTCTTGTTTCAAACTTTACTATGGCTATTGCCAGGAATCACTTAAGTGTCTGCAATAAGTCTCCAAACACTTACCATCAGGTGGACTGTGTGCTCGTTTGTCACCCTTATCCTATAAAAAAATATTTTTGTCGAGTTCATTGTCTCTTTTGTCCGCCACGCTAGCGCTTTTAGTAGCTACAGCTTAACCCTGCCAGAAATTAATTCAGATAGGAAATTAGTTTAATATACCCGAATCTAAGTTATTCGTATTATTTTAGATTTTTTATTTAATTTTTCATTACTCGATTCTCTCTCATAAACGTGGTAGAGCCATACTGCAGTTATATTAGTTGTAGCACAAATGGGTCGGCGCGACCGAATAAAGACCACGCTTTCATAAAATACCAGCGTGAATCAGCTTAATGCTGCTGTGTTTCGTATGGTGAGTGTACAGAACCGGAGACCCTTTTTACTGGTACGAGGCATTCCATCTTAGTCCTCAGGGGTGACAACGCAACTGCATTTTGATTCTTAATTGAGGATACGAGTAGATGTAGATGTCTAGGGAACATAATTTTGTACGTGGTAGAGCCATGCTGCAGCTATATTAGTAGTATAGTTGTAGCACGAATGGGTCGGCTCGACCGGGGAAGGACCACGCTCTCACAGAATACCAGCGTAAAATGGCAGCTTGACACTGCTGTGTTTCGTATGGTGAGTGTAGAGTACCGGAGACCCATTTTACTGGAAAAGAGGCATTCCATCTTAGTCCTCACGGGTGACGACGCATCTGCATTTTGATTCTTTATTGAGGATAAATGTAGATGTCTATGGGTCACAGCAACCACTTACCATCAGGTGGACTGTGTGCTCGTTTGTCACCCTATCCTATAAAAAAAAAAAAAAAACATAACAACAACTTACAGTTAGGTGGGCTGTGTGCTCGTTTGTCACCATATTCTATATAATTATAACTTTTAACAAAAAAGTAAAAACCGACTTCAAATTGCTAGAAAATTAGTTATTTATTTGCTACCCTTAGGGGTGGAATTTTTGCCCCAGATTTATATGAGACCACTAAACAAATACATAAAAACATTTAGAAATGCAAACTACCAAGAGAATGAAAAATGTACAAGAAAGCTTTAAGTGAAACAAAATAGACGCGTAGCGGAGTGAGTTGTATCAAGTGTTCACAAATTGCTTGCTGATATACAATACGATACATGGATTTAAGAGGAAAGTGACAGGGACGCATTTAGATGGCTCTTTTTTGATCCCTATTTGTTTATTTATTCTTTATTGCATTCCCTAATACAAAAGAACACAAACGATATTGAACTATCGAATATATTCTTTATTCAAATTTAATCTGATAACAGATGTAGAGAAATAATTAAATCTATTCTCGTATTGGTTTTGTTGCCTCATAGCGAATGCAATCACGAAGCAACAATTTAATCATAAATTCTCACTAATTCTTGCTAATTCTTTCTTTACACTATATAATATTCGAGACGCTTGTACTCGCAATATCTCGGCCTTAGAGATTTACTCTTATTTAGAAAGATCTCGCAGTTTTTAGAAGCATTTATTGTGTTGTCCAATATTTAAATTAATAAATAAATAAGCATTAAATATTATATTTATTTTCATTTAGGTTTATTTACGCCATAAGCGCGAATAAAATAAAACAATTTTTATAATTTATATATTTTATTAATTTAATGATTATAACACAACAAAATAAACTCCCACGCCTGACACGCAGAGGTAGGCAGAGCCATGGCAGAGCCAAGGCAGAGACATTAAGGTAGGGTCTACGACTAACACAGCATTGTGAATTATCATACAAACCTTTTTTGACACATTTTGAATTTCGACAATAAAGTAAAGAACCCATTCCCTCTTAGTTCTATATCCTTGTCATGTTTTATACGTGGTAGAGCCATGCTGCAACTATATTAGTAGTATCGTAGTAGCACGAATGGGTCGGCTCGACCAGGAAAGGACCACGCTCTCACAGAATACCAGCGTAAAGTAGCAGCTTAATGCTGCTGTGTTTCGTATGGTGAGTGTAGAGAACCGGAGACACCTTTTACTGGAAACGAGGCATTCCATCTTAGTTCTCAGGGGTGACCACGCATTTGCATTTTGAATTGATTCGTAACCGAGGATAGATGTACATATCTATGGGCCGCAACAACCACTTACCATCAGGTGGACTGTGTGCTCGTTTGTCACCCTTATCATTTTTTTTTTATAGAATTTAATTTAAAAGAAAATGTCTACCATTCCTACTAAACACACAACCTAAATACACAAACTCATCTACTTGCTTAACCTTAATTCTTATTAATTTTCTTAATAACCTTCATTAACTTCTATTCTTATTTCAAATATCGAGAATTCTTTCAAAAATCATCATTCATACCCGCCAACATGATTATTAATGAATTTTCTGCACTGCAAAACGGATTATAAGGGTAAACGAAACGGTTTATATACACCCATATTTTGTAATTACTAAAAAAATAATAAGTGCTCTCAGTGTCTGTTACTGATCACATTTAGGTAGAAAAAACTTAAAATAATTAACTAAAAAAAATATCTCAAAAAAGGATAATAATTAGTCACTCATTTATTATCGTAATTACTGTATTTTCATTCGTTTTGTGAGCCGGTGAAGACAGAAGAAAGAAAGAAGTAGTGACGTAGGTACTATATTAATGGTGGGAGATGGAACGGGAGCGTCTTATGAATGGAGTGCGTACGTTATTTACTTGTGTAGTATTTTCTAGTACTGTGACAATAAAGTTAGGCTAGTTTTTGGATAAAAACAAACCTCGATAACATTGTGATAGATAAATAATAAAAAAAAATCTGACAGTGCCATTGTCACTAGTAACATCTGCTGCAACTGTACTTCATTTTTTTTGGAACTTACAAAATAGTGGTGTATATAGAAGTGGCTTAAAAGTCTGGTAGTTAATATCAAGTCAAATTTAATAAGGAATTAACTATATTTAACACGCTTTTATTAGCTTCGTGTGTATCTATCTATCTATCTATGAACGGAATCTTTTAATGTAATTTTCACCAATTTGTAGACGGCCGATTGACTTTAAAATTTGCAATATTTTAAAGACATCTCATCATCAATGCGTGTTGTTTAAGTTTTCTTAAACTCTAATATTATTTATTATCAATTTGAAAATGCGGCCCTGCGGCCGATTGTGGAGCCCCATGTTTACACGCTCACTACACACAAACTACACGTCTGTACATCGCATGATGAAGTATTGATGGCTCCTGCCTGCGAACGACGCTCATTTCGGATATGGCAAATCAGATTTCTCTTTATCAATTTTTTTAAACCCTTCTTACTTGCAACGAGGTATTCCATCTTAGTCCTTAGTGGTGGCAACGCATCTGTATTATGATTCTTAGTTGAAGAAAGTTGTAACTGCCACAGCATATATAATAACGTTACCGTTTCAGCCTATCAAAGGTTCACTGCTGAACACAGGCCTCCCTCATAGATTATCTCATAGGCGGAGATATGTACCATAGTTGCCACGCTTGGCGTGCGGGTTGGCAACCGCAGTTGTTTTTATTTTTTAGTTGTTATTAGTAAGACGCTGGTTTCCCTCTATCATCCCTTACGACACCCACGTAACGATACGTTGTAGTGGATATTCTTACAACGCCACTACGCGGTATTATAATACATGTGCCTAAAATTTATTAATAAATTAATTAAAAAATAATTCATCTTGAAGTAAATGATTCAGAAAAAATAATAATACGGGAAAGACAACGAAAAATAAGAAAATTTTAAAGAGTTTTGTACGATCAAACGTGTATTCTGATTTTTTTTATAAAACATAAGTGACAAACGAACTTACAGTCCACTAAGTCAGTGACCACTGCAGTTCATAGAACCCTGCAAGCAACTTCAGATCAGTAAGGCTACAATAGATGCGTTTTCAACTCTGAGGACTAAGATGGAATGCCTCAGGCTATAATTAAACTGACTCTTGTACCCTTCAGACCGGAACACAGCTGCTACTTGGCGACAGAAATAGCTAAGAGGATGATGCCCACCCAGACAGTCTTCTAGGCAGGAAAGATTTGTCCTAACATCTACTACAAAATATTTTTTTATAGGATAAGGGCTTAGATTATTTACTCTCTAGATAACGCGTCACGCAATGAGCGATGCAACAAAAACTGGCCAGTTTTTACAAGCGTGTGTGCGTGAGGCACGCACACACGCTTAGCGGTTGCTATGGCGACAGAATAAATAACTATGGCTTACACCAGCGTCATTTGTATCTGGGAGATACCAGCTAATGAATCTATCCCGATAAAATGGGGAAAAACTGTAAAATTATGTCATGTTAATAAAATCATAAATTATAATATTTTAATACGGTGCTTTCAATTGTGTGTTTAGTTGTCTGTTGAGTTAGAAACAAATTTTTTTTGTAAAGAAAAATATAATCAAATAAAAATCAATTACGCATTTACAAAATATGTTTTATTATTTAATGTATGGTGTCGACTAATAAAAACGACAAATACTAGAGGTTGGCCGGCGGCTTCGCCTGCGTCATAGTTAAATAATTTATCCCGCAGGTACCCTTTACCGTAATATTTAATCCCATAGCGTTTCTACAGTTTAATAGATCCTTTTATGAAGAATTATTCCGTCCTGCATTGTGGTGCCAGCAAGAGTTGATATATGGGTGCCCCATTGAAGCTTTGCATCTAAGGTTACCCCCAGGAACACAGTAGTCTCTTCTATTTTGAACCTATCATTATTTACCGTTAAATGTTTGTAACTACTAATTTAATGGCCCTCTCATTGAATTTGTTTTTTTAAATAATTTGCGTTTTGAGGTGTAAAAAGGTGTAAAAAGTGATGCACTTTTTACATTATCTAATTTAGCTTTATGATAACAGTGTATGGTCAAATATTTTTCGGCAACCAGTCTTATTAGGTTCACTTGGTTTCACCACACGCGTGTTCAGTTTCAACTTTAAAATAAGTATTTATATCACCAATAAATTGTTTTAATATACAAGATAAAATTTTTGTGTAAGTTGGCCTAGTCATTATAAAATTTTGTCTAAGAAACTTTCTGATTACTTTCTCCGAAGTCTTACATATATAATATACATCCCCTTGAAGCATAAATCAATCCGCCTTCATCCCGTGCGCTAATAGAACAATGAACATACACCAGCTTTTAAGACAACTATACGGGGAAATTTGCAATCCAAGACTGGTAACACCAAAAAACGACGCGTTGATTTTGTAAATAAAATTATAAATTTATTAGTTTTGTTTTCGTAAATTACTATTAGTTTTGAGTTACTTAGCGATGGTAGGAGATTTTGTTAGTTGTTTGTAAACGTCCTTTGTAATTTCTGCAGATTTTGATCGCGCAACTTGTCATTTCTCCAAAATAATCTAACACAAAAATGAGCCGTGCGTGCGTATCTCTTGGCGTTACAATTGACACTGAGGAGCGGGGACCGCATTAGAGGCTAACAGTTAGCTGATATTTTTTTCGACGCTTTTGAGCCGCCGTTACTCTATCTAGAGAGTAAATAATCTAAGGATAAGGGTGACAAGCGGGCACACAGTCCACCTGATGGTAAGTGGTTGCTGTGGCCCATAGACATCTACATTGGAGACTTATTGCAGACACTTAAGTGATTCCTGGCAATAGCCATAGTAAAGTTTGAAACAAGAAGATCAATTCGATTTTTTTATACCGCCACCATTTTCATTTCGTTCCATTTATGTATAGCCGAATGTCACAGTTAAGAGGAAATGCGGGCCGAGAGACTTTTGAAAATTAGGTATTTGAACAAAATCTATCTTCGTTTGCGAATCAAAATGCAGATGCGTTGTAAGCCGTGAGAACTAAGATAGAATGCCTCTTTTGCAGTAAAAAGGATCTCCGGTTCTCTACACTCACCATACGAAACACAGCAGCATTAAGCTGCTATTTTACGCTGGTATTCTGTGAGAGCGTGGTCCTTCCCCGGTCGAGCCGACCCATTCGTGCTACAACTATACAATTAATATAGCTGCTGCATGGTTCTACCACGTTTATATTTATAGGGAATAGGCCGGACACAGACCAGTCTTCAAATATAATATAAGCCGTGTCAAAGTAACGTTTAGTTAATAACTATAGTACGTGTAGATAGTATGGTCATCCGGTTAATATGGTCACTTTCTTATAACTCAAAAACTACAGCATTCTTTGCATAGATGGTTTTGTGATAAGATAGCTCTTCATCAGTCAATGAAATAATAAAGGTTCAAAAGGGTGCCGCTTTATCGACGCCATTTTGATAGTTGACATTATAGTAAATATTTTAGTCAATTTTAATATCGTTAGTTAGTTTTTTTTTTAAGTTGGTTTTTCGAAGTGTTACCAATTATTGCCAAAGCTTGTTTGCTATTTTTTTTTCTTAATATATTAGTTACGGTGCACGACTTAGTGTTTTCGTCTCTGTCCTCCTCCTAGTTTTGGTTTTATAGGGCGGCAAAGCTTAAGTAGACTAATGAAGAAGAAGTGACACATTCTGAGTTTCCACAATAGTATCTATGGTTATAATCACTAAACATTTTTAATAACATTAATGTGCTCAATCCTAAACACGACAGTATGATGCCGCCGAAAATTCTTCTTTTTATGGCATAACACCCTGTTTAGCAAACGACTGATTACGACGTAATAGGATATCTATCAGATGAAAAAC
Organism: Parnassius orleans; assembly: GCA_029286625.1. Lineage (NCBI taxonomy): Eukaryota > Metazoa > Arthropoda > Insecta > Lepidoptera > Papilionidae > Parnassius > Parnassius orleans. The sequence continues at coordinate 140,641 of JAGSMP010000116.1, read as the reverse complement.
AAAGTATCAATGAAAGGTTGAAATATAAAATCTAGACATTTATTTCCGTTCATATAAATGTCCTCCAGACCGAATTTCGTTCAACCAGTCTAAACGGAGACTAGCTATCTGCGCGTGACAGAATTATAGTGCCCGAGTATAATATGTGCGCAAATACAGGTGCACTATCTATTCCCTAACTCTCATAGTCCGATGGGACGGTAACCCGACACGACCGGAGAGAGCAGTCGCAGGATTTGCTTTACGCTTGTTTTCCGAGACACGCGTGTGAAACACCGCCAATTTCCTAACTCCAGGCTGCTACTGAGCATTTCTTGACAGAAAAAACCCAATAACTGATTTTGGCCCGACCCGCGATTCGGACCCGGGACCTCATGATCAGCAACCGCTTTTACGATCCGCAGTCTGTTCATATAATAATTACGACATTGTACATTTCACACAGTTTACCGTGCAGTGGCGGTGTAAGAATATCCACTACCCCATATCATCCCGTGGGTGTCGCAAGAGGCGACAGAGGGAAACAACAAATCAGGAGATATCCTAATAACGACTAAAAATAAATAACTGCGGTTGCCAAGTATGGGCAATCTATGGGGGAGGCCTATGTTCAGCAGTGGACATTAATAGGCTGTAACGGTAACATTTCACACAGGCAATTTTGCAACCTGTTTCACACAGAGCTACGATGGAAAGATATTCTCACGAGGACACGTGAAAATTAAAGCAATTGTAGCTTAATCTTACTTAAAACGTTCGGCAACATTCCTGCAAAGATTACGGCGTACGGCGAACAAAAACCGCCGTAATCCAAAAGGCCAACATGAATAGGCCACACGCAACGTACAAATGGATACTAAAAAACGATAAAATATCCAGCCCCATATAAACATTGCACTCGTCACCCCTTCTTATTAAAAAAAGGCCAAGTGTATTTTAGCTTAATGCGTTTTGTGGGTTCCGTAGGTTTTATATATAAAAGTAAGTATTGTCATAATTTAGGCATTTTACTACTCTTGTTTTTATTTTACCTATTTAATTTTTATGTACGATAGTTTTTCGTCTGTTTCATAATCAAGATTTGGTAATGACCACATCCACGACTTTATCGTGGCAGATACGGGCCGGCGCCGCTTAGGAATATGTCAAATATTTAAGAGACTTCATAGCGGGGGAAGTTAATTTGTTTGATAAGTGTAGATAGATATTAATATTTCTTTCTGAAATACCTGTTCCGTGCGGGTTCGAATCCCGCACGGAACAAGTATTTATGTGGCCTACAAATAATAGTTCCGGGTCTGGATGTTTGTCCTTGTGCAATTTATGTTTGTAAACTGCCTCCACGATACAGTAGAAAATCCTAGTGTGGGGGGGTAACGTTTTATAAAAACAAAAAAAAAATGTTTTATATTAATTAGATTAGAATTGTATAACCATACCAAGGATATTCCTAAAATTAGGAGAATTAAAAAAATGTGTAAAAACTTAAAGAATACAGCACTGAGGCATTCTTTTGTGATAATACATATACTAGAAACTAGATATTTTATTTAAAACGCAAATTTTAAATCTGGTGAGCGTAAGAATATTGGCCCTCATTGTATTTGTTGAAGAGTACTCAAAACACCGAAAATATCAATTAACTTAAAATTATAGTAAAAAAAATATGTTTTTCTTAATACTAAAAAGTTTCATTAAAGTATGATCGTATAATTTTACGAATATAATATTACTTGGAAATTGCAAGTAACCAAATAATAAAAGTACCAGATATACCTTCCAGCTTACCAATTTTTTTTTATAGAATAAGGGTGACAAACGAGCACACAGTCCACCTGATGGTAAGTGGTTGCTGTGGCCCATAGACATCTACATCTATCTTCGTTTGCGAATTTAAATGTAGATGCGTTGTCAGCCGTGAAGACTAAGATAGAATGCCTCTTTTCCAGTAAAAAGGGTCCCCGGTTCTCTACACTCACCATACGAAACACAGCAGCATTAGGCTGCTATTTTACGCTGGTATTTCGTTACTTTTAAACCACGGACATAATACTTGCTTATATTATCGGTCACTTCTAACAACAACAGCTTCCATTTGTAATAGGTTAATTTATTATTAATCATGTTACAAAATATTTTATCAGATCATTAGGGTAAAACAAAATATTATGATAACGCCATGTTTAGTGGCGGCATAAGAGAATTCACTAGGTACTCCATATCATCCCGTGGTTATAAAAGGCGATAGATGGAAATTAATTACAAGACGGACAGCAGCAATCTTCTGATAACGACTTTAAATAATAAATAAGAGAGATTGCCAAACCTCCTACCGAGAGTGGCAACTATGGCAAATATCAACTCTATGAAACAATCTCTGGGAAGGTTATGTTCAGCAGTGGACTTTTGTTAGGCTGTAATGAATGAATAAATTAAGATAATCAGTCAATCAGTAGGATAAGTATTAATATGTGTATGCGATATAATTATACTTAGGTATTTGTCTGAGAAAAAAATTATTAGGAAGTAAATAAAATTTTACTAAATTAACAACAACTATTTTGATAAGGATTTAAAATGTGACAACGATACCCTAAAATAAGAAATGAACGCGTGAACGCATCCAAAAAAAGAACAATAGAGGTTTGACAATCGCTAAAATGGCGGCCTAATTTGACATTAAAAAACGCGCGAATTCAATTGTCGGATAATTTATCGATGTTTTGATAACAAAAAGGAGACGTTTTATTAATGATGTTTTATAAAAATTCATTCTTTCGCGTTTGCAGACCATAAATAATGCTAGCTTTAGATGTTTTCACGCTACAGTTAGTTTTAAAGCGGTTAATGTTTACAAATTGTCGATCTCACTAACGTTCAGAAACTGGTTTCGCTGACGTCTTAATTAAAAATCATTCCGGTACATAAACTTCTTGGTCCTGTCATTTCTTAATTTGATGAATTAATGCTGCATTTATTAAGATATTTTTTCTATTTTTGTTGTTACTATTAAAATATTACTTACATTACCTTGTATTTTGATCTCGGGACAGTCAGGAAAATTACGTTCATTAACTAACTAGTTGTGTGTTGGTGGCGTTAGTGAATCCATCACCCTATTTCATCCCATAGGTTTCGCAAAAGGCGAATGTGGTATCCCACATTCGACTTTTGCGAAACCTTGCCAGAAAAAAATTCTGGCTTCCAATACATAGGGATAAAACCATCTCGTTAACTTCAGATATTAAAATACCTATAACATGTGTATATTTAAGTACTCCGTGTCTTTATAGAATAAGGGTTACAAAAGTTTCATATTAATATACCATAGTAGGTACATACGTTGTGGAGTGTTGCCAGCGTCAATGGTTTAGAGTTACAAATGAGCACACAGTCCACCTGATGTTAAGTGGATAAAGGTAGATATCTACATTTATCCTCCATTACAATTTAAAATGCAGATGCGTTGTCACACCTGAGGACTAAGATGGAATGCCTTCTATCCAGTAAAAAGGGTCACCGGTTCTCTAAACTCACCATACTAAACCCAGCAGCATTAAGCTGCTATTTTATGTTAGTATTTTGTGAGAGCGTGGTCCTCTCCCGATTGAGACGATCCGTTCGTGCTACAATCATATTATAGCTGCACGGCTCTAGCACGTTGAGTAGCACTGCGAGCGTCAATCCGACCGCAATGTGTGACAATTAAGGCAAATCCTCTCTACTACAGGAGATATTTATGTCCAGGATCCAGGAGTGGAATTTTACGGGCTAATGATGAAGAAGAGATTTAATACAACAAACATTTTTCAATGTACGTGTATTCGTAATTAACACAATCTGCTTTTAATAATTAATATTCATCTGATGATGTAGTTCTTCATCTTCTTCTTCTTTTAAGTTATGGCTTCTTTTGATAGAGATGATGTAGTTGTTCGTGGACGGCAGTTGACAATTTCCATCAGATGAGCCGTATGCTCGTTTGCCCGCACTTTTATTTTATTATATATTCTATATATAATAATATAGAATATATTATATATTCCATATTTTACAAAAAATAAAATCATGCTGTTGGTACTGAATTTTTCGTGCGAATATTCCCTACAATTTTTTTTTGAGTCCTTAAATCATAATATATCAATGAATTTGTTAATAATGCAACAAAAATCTTAACTTCGATCGCTGAGGGTTGATACTTTACGACCGTTTAATGTTGCCATATGTGGGGTCGTAACTAACGCGCAGAATGGCTCAGCGACAAATAACTCTAATATCTGTTTAATAAATATATCTGAGCATTTCACGGGTCATTAGGTAATGCATTGATTTATTGAGACCTATCAACCCTATTATATATTAAACGGCTCAACACGCTGTACTGAATTGCCCTTAAAAGTTAAGACTTTTTAATTTCCCGTAACAATATTCACACACAAATTCCAATGAGTACAAAAAGTACGACGGTAATTAAAATAACGGTAGATTTTCCGGTCATTACTGAAAATCCTCGTTACATGTCGAGTGATGTCCTTTTTTGACTCGCCTTTGACGTACAACGTCAAATTTTATTATAAGACATTATTTAGTATGCACCCATATACAGTCTATGTAAGCGTCAATGTTCTGTGTCAAAATAAAATTCATTTCTTCGATAAAAGTTATAGGTATGGTACATTCATGTTAAATTAAATATAAGCTTTCAATAACGGTGACATAAGAGTTAAAAGTTTTTTTTTATAAGGGCTACTTTTTAAGTTTATAAGTTTTGAGTTTTCGAAAACACAAATACCTATGTGTTATAAAGTTTTTTTGAAGTGAAAACGTTCTTTAGAATCGTTGTGATTTGAATCTCAATGAAACGAAAAAGCGACACTAAAAAGAGACAAACATATACAACTATAGGGTTTAGCCTGCAAGAGAATAACATAGAATAAATACAGTATTCAGTGTTCCTTATTATGTATGGAGATTATGCATGTGATCTATGAGCAGTAAGGATTAAGGACGAAATTTGCTGATTAGAAAATATTTATGTACTTACGATGATGAAATAAAAAAATTGGAGTCTATACATATAAAATGTAGCGTAATAATAAAATGTAAAACAATTTTTTTTTATAGGAGAGGCGGCATACGAGCATCCGGCTCACCCAATGGTAAGTGACTACCGCCGCCCATGAACAACTGTAACACCAGGGGAATTGCAGGTGCGTTGCCGGCCTATTAGAAAGGAGTAAGCTCTTTTCTTGAAGGTCCCTAAGTCGTATCGGTCCGGAAAAATCGCCGGTGGTAAACTATTCCACAAAGAAGTCGTACGCGGAAGAAAACTCCTAGTGAAACGTACAGTGGTGGACCGCAAAGCATCCAGATGGTGTGGATGGTATCGGGAGTTTTGCCTCGATGTGTGTTCGTGAAATTTGGCGGCTGGGATTAATCCGAACAATTTTAAACTTGGTAACAATAAACCCTACAATTATCCTAATCCCGATACTCTGCATTCGTCTCACTCTCTCGAAGTTTAGTTTTCTGAAGCTTTCACTTCTACCGTGTGAACTGCACACAAGTTTTTTTTTAAAGTAAGATATTTTGAATAGATATGAGTTTTCAAAAATTCACGTATGGAAAAACCGAGAAACAAAATATCTGAACACTGTAGTCGCTGTTAGGTGCCTCGCGCACTCATATTTACCTTGATTGAGCTCGCGCCTATTTCAAAATTTCAAATTTCGAATTTGTTTGGTCCTCTCCAACGTAACTTTTGGTCTGCACTTAGCAGGATTTATGTGGATATATTTTATCTGTCATAAGCAGAAGGTAGAATTTGTTACACTTTTATTTCTTTCTTACATCAAAAAGTCCGACCGGCAACGCACCTGCAATTCCCCTGGTATTGCAGATGTTCATGGGCGACTTACCATCAGGTGAGTCGCATACTCGTTTGCCTCCTCTTCCATAAAAAAGTCCGCATCAGTTGTCTCTTAAAATAATTTTGTGATGACCATAACTTAATGTCAATATTTATATTAAAAGAAGGACAATTCCTGTCAAAATGTCAGTTAAGAATATTTTAATTAAAAATTAATCCGATTCGCCCAACGAATTGGCACATTCTTTTTATTAAATTATAAGATTTTAAAAACAAACATTGTTTTATCTCTGTTTTATATATAGAGGCATCCCGCTCTAAGACCACATGACGTCACGCCGCGTGCGCGTCACGTGCCCACTTGCGTGGATTTTCTATGCATTTGTGCGTTTATTTTATTGGTTTGGAAATAATGCGTTTGATGTGGGGGCTTCCCTTTATGTTGTTTGCATTTTCTTTTATGTCTGTTAGCATCGTAACATGCATAGAAACGTTTATATATTGGACGTGGACTTAGAATTCATTAAAAAAAAAACTTAACTGCGAGTCGTCCATCCATCCATTACAGCCAATAAAAGTCCACTGGTGCACATAGACCTCTCCCATGGATTGCTTCATAGAGGAGGTTTTCCCATAGCTGCCAAGCTTCGTCAGCGGGTTGGAAAAAAAAGTTTATTTTATTTTAGTTGTTATTAGGAAGTAAGATGCTGCTGCCCATCTCCTGATTTCCTTATTTTTTACTATACGACTATTGAGCTTAAAATGTACTTCATTCCAAATATAATTGCTCGCATAGATAATATTATGTCTACAGAGACAATAAAAGTAACATTTAAAGCTCCATACCAAGTATCTACAGCAGATACTTATGAAATCCCATCGGTCGCTGTCTGTCTGTTTGTAACAGAGATGTGGCAGAGGCTCACTCTAGCTGAGGAATATTTACAGACTTTTAATCATTAAGTTTAAAGAACTTAGACATTAATTTATTTTACTAATTAATGACATTTTAATAATTGAATAATTAAAAATTTACTTTGAAGAAAAATTTAACAGAATAAAATACTTATTTTTACTTTTTGAAGAGTTAAAGTTAAAATAAATTAAATAAAAGATGACAAACATTTTGTGTGGACTAAATTTAAAAATTTCATCCCCTGTTTTGCCACCGTTAGAAGTGGATTTTTTCTCCCCACCCCTGAAGTCTATTTATAAGCCTAGCTCATTTAATAAAAAAAGAATAATCAGAATTGGTTCGCTACTGGCGAAGACATACACTTACAGAAAATAAATAAAAAAACATATAGTCGAATCGTAAGTCTCTTTTATCTGAAGTCGGCTAAAATTATAAGACTTAAAATTATCATCAGATTATTTGAAAATTTAAATGGAACCACTACATATGAAAAATCATTAAAACTTGTTTGTAATATTTGAGCTTTTGAATTACATAAATTAAAAAGTAGAGCTTCAGATATTATTCTGATTTTTTTGAAGTCGCTTAATAAATGTCAATAAATAATAAGGGAAAGGAGTTCCATAACAACAAACGAAACGCAAAACTTAAAGTCCCAAACGGGAACATGATTTGTTTATTTAATTCGATCGCTGGGAGTGAAGGAGTCGTATGTGAGAGCATGTAATAGTCGGCTAAGGGCGCAATTTGTCCTAGCGTATGTGTTTGACATAAGTTGCCGACGCGTGGGCGCCACGTGCCTTCTGCTTGCGATCGACCCGCGCGGTGATGTTTGATGTTTTCGCGCCGTGTTTGTAAAAATTTGCTGCAACAGATGATAAAAATATTATTCATCCTTAGGTTCGTCTAATTAATATTACATTACATCTCACAGCTGGGCTAGGACAAGCCACCTCCTATATTCCGTGACGGTTTATGAAACAAGGTGGTAGGACTCCTATGCACTATTTTTAAATTGATTTTTTTTAATCAATATTAAAAACTATAATTAAAAAAAAAAACTAAAAATAGTAACTTAATTATCATACCGTCTTACTCCCCGCGGTATCGTGCCAAGAACGCTGGCTGCGTTTCCCCGCTGAATGGCTATACTTAGCCTTTGAGCGAGAAAAGAACCAGCCCTCTTATCACCAACAGCAACGACCAGTCGCGGATGGAGTTCCTTTAGGAACTTCACCGCACGTGCAACCCACGGACCGATAGTCTCTACAGAAAATGGCATAAATACGTAGGCAAATAAGCAAATGGCACTTACTCAATTCAGCTGCCTCTGATGCCGCCCCGGCTCTAAACGAGGTAGCCTTGAGATGAGAGGCCGCCAAAGAGTCTACGCAAGTAGCATCCCACACTAGGGCTTTACCTCTCTCCCAAGGGACCAATGTCATACCGTCAGGTCTCCTGCCATCGTCTCTAAATATTCCACAAGGCTCTAAAACCGAGGGAACATTTATAGAGACAAGAGCCCTTCTGATGACATCGTTCAAAGAACTGTGCCGTGAAAACCTACCAGCACTTTTCTTACATGAGAGTCCGTGGAGCCTAAACTTGTCGACGCTGCTAGTGCTACCACAGGGGCACTGATGGGGTTGACAAATCGCTGCTCCTAGTCGGATTCCTACGGCGATGCGCAAGCTTTCCCATCAAGTAATGTGCCGAGATTACTTGATGGTAAAGCGTGTAACCAGTGACTAGATTCCTTAGTCAAAACAGCTAGAAAGCGTGCCTGATCTTGGTCACTATGGAAATTGTGAAACAAATCTCTCTGCACGTTCTATTCCAACGGAATATCCCATTGTTTTTGTTGGTTAACTTCTAGTGGAACATTTTCGCCGGGACAGAGCACTCGCCATGTCTGCTCTGCCTCCGTAGCAAAGCACAGGTCTACTTTATTATTTATAATTATGTTACATAAGTCACTGACACTATGCACGGAATCAAGGAAAGCAGGCAATGCAACGCTAGAAAGATTTCTCACACCAATACCCCCAAATTTTATAGGTAAAGTAGCTTGAGTCCAGGCTGTTGTATTTAAAGTTAAATTTAGAATTTTTTCTATAGCTATTTTAAGATTATTATCAATATCTTTTAAAATATCCGAACATTTCCAGACTGGACTCGAGCGGAGTAAGTATGTAATTGAATTACATAATATGGCCATTATTGATCGTTTTTTTTATAGTATAAGGGTGACAAACGAGCACATAGTCCACCTGATGGTAAGTGGTTGCTGTGGTCCATAGACATCTACATCTATCCTCGATTACGAATCAAAATGCAGTTGCGTTGTCACCCGTGAGGACTAAGATACGTTTGCTGTCACCTGGCCGCCGAGCTTCAGCACGTCAAGCAGGTTCTGCACGACAACAAGCTTCGGTCCCGCAGCTACGTCACGGTGACCGAGTGAAGCCGGCCACAGTAGAGCGTGTGCCTGCTGTACTATCATATGTCAGAGGTGTCAGAGACAAGATTGGCTACATCTTGAAGCGAGATTCTATTAGAATATTCTTCAAGCCGCCGAAGACGATTAGTCAGTTCTTACCATCCGTCAAGTGCAATATCCCTCTACAAGATGTGAATGTGGTCTCTCACATATAGGGCAAACAATACGATGTATCAAAACCCGCGTAAAAGAACACATAGCTGACGTGAAACACCAACGTCCCGGGAAGTCTGCAGTTTGTGATCATATCCTAGACGGCCCGCGCCATTACATTAGATTTGATAAACCACAAATTCTCGCGAAAGAACATCGATTCCTGCCAAGGACGATACGTGAGGCTATTGAAATTAAAAAACATCCTAATTTCAATAGAGAGGGAGGATGGGTACTACCACCTGCTTAATAAAATTAAAACTAAACCCAAGCATACCATTGCAAGACTTCAAGACACAGTAAGTTCATTCTGCGTAGATTGGACCAAAACTAATAATTAAAAAAGCTGAAGATACTCCGGGTTAACTCTGACATCGGGACGTCAATCACCTCAGTCCCCCGTGACCATGGGTGCTGTGAAGCACTCGAAACGTCGGGAATTTAATAAAAATAAGTTAATTAAACGCAATAAAATCCGTAATAGTAGTTTTATTCAATGTGTAGTGTTCGCGTAAATATAAGAAATCTTCACATGTCTTTGAAATATTTTATTTCTTACTCGTATTTCTCAGACATGCAGGTTTCCTCACGATGTTTTCCTTTATCGCTGAGCACGTGGTAAATCGGTAATCAGTTCCGCTCGGTTTTTTGCTGGTTCTTCCCTGGACAGAGTCTTTTTTTCCGAACCAGTGGTAAAACATAAATATTCTCTATTATGTTCTATTTTGTTCTATTCTGATCTATTCTGTTCTATTCTGTTCTATTCTGTTCTATTCTGTTTGATTCTGTTCTACTCTGTTCTACTTTCTTCTACTCTCTTCTATTCTATTCTATTCTATCCTATTCTATCCTATTCTATCCTATTCTATCCTATTATATCCTATTCTATCCTATCCTATCCTATCCTATCCCATCCTATCCCAACCCATCCTATCTTTTCATCCTATTCTATCCTATTCTATCCTATCCTATCCTATCCTATCCTATCCTATCCTATCCTATCCTATCCTATCCTTTCCTATCCTATCCTATCCTATCCGATCCTATCCTATCCTATCCTATCTTATCCTATTCTATTCTATCCTATTCTATCCTATTCTATCCTATTCGATTCTATTCTATTCTATTCTACTCTACTCTATTCTATTCTATTCTATTCTATTCTATTACATGATCTAACTTCTAATACATAACGGTATAACCATCTCGTATTATCACGGCGGGTAAGAGAAATAAAAGAGATAAGAAACTTGTATCTAAAGTGTCTGCGGAACAAAAATTAGTTTTTTTTAATAGATTTTAGATTTTAGAAGAAATAATATGTGAGTATAGTTTGGTGTAATTTCAAGACATATTTAAAAATCCTATAATTCGTCAATTATGTAAGAAAATATGATTTTATTTAAGCCTTTTACGGTAACTGCTATTTTTTTTTCATAAAGAGCCCGTGGTCAAAGGACAACAAATAAAAGTTCACACACGGGGTGTGAGGTGTAGGTGCTAAAACGTTATAAATAAGGTGGACTGCGCTTGACGTAAAACTACGGCGGCCACGCTTTCAAATGTTTTATTGGGATAAGCTATATTATGGTTGTAACATGAATGGGTCGGCTCGACCGGGGAAGGACCACGCTCTCACATAATACCGTCGTAAAATAGCAGCTTAATGCTGCTGGGTTTCGTATAGTGAGTGTAGAGAACCGGAGACCCATTTTACTGGAAACGAGGCATTCCATCTTAGTCCTCAGGGGGACAATGCATCTGCATTTTGATTCTTAATTGAGGATAAATGTAGATGTCTATGTGGCCACAGCATCCACTTACCATCAGGTGGACTGTGTGCTCGTTTGGCACCCTTATTTAATAAAAAATATTGTAATATAATTATTGTCACAGTAATGCTAATACTAGATTTCTCCCAGTAATAGTAATATTTTCAACAGTGTCTAGATCGTCAGCAGGGTGCTCAGTGTCCGGCCGCAGTTGGGATTTTGGAAAAAAGGTTATTCTCTATTAACAAGCCGTGCATTACAATGCATGGTATGTAAGAGAGTCCTTCCCCATCCTTTCGACCCATAGGTGTCGTAAGATGCGACTATGGGAAATGCCAGACGATCATTATATGGCTTCCAATGGATAGCAACATAACCACCATCACATCTGACGTAAGATCTAAAATACGTAAACCGGGGACAAGGACTGGTATCAAAGGTGCCAGACGTCAAAAACTACGATCCGCAATCCGCTTGCCAAGCGGTTTTGATTAAGGTAAATTCTCCCAACAACGGGAGAGGCCAACGACCAGCAGTTCACTTTAACGAGCTGAAAAAGCAGAAATAGAATATACCGTACCCCAAAAAATTTTTTCATATAGCTCTTGCGCCTCATCAATCTTCTCAGTCGTATTGTCATCCCATCAGTCTGTGAGAAAGAGGGAATAGAGAGTGCATCTTTGTTTACGCAAACATTCGTGCACTATAAACCTGACCCGCGCAGATTGCTAGTCTCCGCTGAGACTGTCCTCCGTGACCGAATTCTGTCTGTAGGACATTATACAATATGGTCATGGTTTGAAATCGGCTGCTAAAACATGATATGGACTAGTCCGGAAAAAAGTTGAAATTATATGTAACCTAACATTTAAAACCACCTTCACATTTGTAACGGTCCCGCACCGCCCTCACGCCGTTATTTGCTGTAAATAAGATGGAAAAAATAAACTGGTTTGTAGCATCAAAAAGTAATAGACTTTGACCAGAGAAATAATAGAGACGTATATTTAAAATCACAATTTTGGGTAATATTTTGTAATGAAGGCATCCACGATTTTTTCTGCCACCAGGGCGGCGCCACTAGAAAGTGAGGTATAATATTTGACAGATTTCATAGCGGGTAGTTAATTTGTTCGGAAAATGTAAAAATTATTGTTTCATTCTGTACAGCTATATTTTATATTAATAACATTAAAAATAAATAAACCAAACCACAGATATTCATAAAAGTAGAAAAATTAAAAAAAGTTTATAATGTGCAAAAATTAAAGAGCGAACCACTGAGGACATACTTTTTTCTTTATCTATCTATACAAATAAATAAAATTGAAGTGTCTGTTTGTAATGTTAAAATAACAACTTTTCACTAAATGTATATGAAAGTATATACGGTACTTATAACAAAAACACAATTTTTTAAATTTTTGTCTGTCTGTCTGTCTATCTGTTTATTCCGGCTAATCTCCGAAACTTTGCCGGGACTTTCACTGGCAGATAGCTGATGATATAAGGAGTAACTTAGGCTACATTTATTTAAAAAAAAGAATTAGGGTTCCGCGCAAAAAAATTAAAAACCTAAATTACACGCTGGCGAAGTCGCGGGGAACAGCTAGTATATCTATATAAAAGGACATTGGTATTCAAACATCGTAGTTTTGTAGCTCTTATGGGATTCCGAAGATAGTAAGTATACTACGCCGTCACCGTTATATTTAATAATAATATCGACGTTAAGATAAGTGACGTTGCTGTGATTTTTTACATATACGATCAAAATAAATTATATAATCGAATCTATTGATACAAAAATTAGAAGGGTCGCCACAACCGGGTGACCCATTTGTGCTAGAGCCATAATATACCTGCAGCGTGGCTCTACCAGGTAAACATACTCTGCCTCTACTCTGCTAGCGCAAGGTGATGCTTAATTTGTTCATTAAACTTAAGTAATTTTCATACCGTTTAATTATTATTTTAGAGGTCTCCTTCTGTTCACCAGGTATCCTCTTTGTTTTTCACGTTCTTAGTAGTCTATAAAACGTGAATGTATTTCATTATCGTAACGGAGTTTTATTTAGTTATTTATTGAACTTTAACCGTGTAGTGTAATAATAAGAATATCCACTACCTCATATCATCCCGTGTATGTCGTAAGAGGCGACAGTGGGAAACAAATCAGGAGATGGGCAGCAGCGTCTTCCTAATGACGACTAAAAATAAAAAACGGTGGTTGCCATTCCGCTTGCCAAGTGTGGTAACTATGGCAAATATTACCCCTAAGAGGCAATCTATGGGTGAGGCCAATGTTCAGCAGTGGACTGTAACGGTAACGGTATTGTAACTTTCAAAACAGAAAGCACTGCACAGTAGTTAGCCGTTGCAGCGCTACAGTTGTTACTGCGAGACTTACGCCTGCAATACTCCTACTAGCTGCTGGGACTTCTATTCTGCCTAGGAGTTCATCTAGGTAGCTACACCCTGTTACCTATTTGTGCAGCCAAACAGCAGTGTACAGCTGTGTTCCGGTCTGAAGGGTATAGAGAGCCGGTATGATTACAGGCATTCCATCTTAGTCCTCAAAGGTAACGACGCAACCAACGGGACCCTATTAGCCTCCGCTGTCCGTCCGTCCATCCGCCCGTCTGTCTGTCAGCGGGCTGTATCTCATGATCCGTAATAGGTAGACAGTTGAAATTTTCACAGAATGTGTATTTCTGTTGTCGCTATAGCAACAAATAATAAAAATAAATTAGAAATTAAAGGGAACACCCCTACTAGCAACGTGTTTTACGATGGTACGGAACCCTTCATGCACTTGGTCGGTTATTTTGTTTGAATTTGGTTGCCGGTAAGCTGGATGATTGTTATACGTGGTAGAGCCATGCTGCAGCTATATTATGACAGTGCAGGACAGGCAGTGACGCACGTATGGAGCCGTGGTAGCTCAGATGGTTAGCGCTCGCTGTAAGTTACACAGTACGCGTGCAACCCGGGTTCGATCCCCGCCGGCACCAATGAAATTGTTAATTGCAATTTTAAGTGCTGATTTACCACGTGCTCGGCGGTGAAGGAAAACATCGTGAGGAAACCTGCATGTCTGAGAAATCAAAAAAAATATTTCGAAGACATGTGAAGTTCGCCAACACGCATTGGGGCAGCGGGGCGGACATTTCCTTGCCCTAAAACCCTCTCAGAAATGAGAGGAGGCCTGTGCCCAGTAGTGGGACGTATATAGGCTGTAACTTTTACGTATGGGTCGGCTCGACCAGGGGAGGACCAAACTCTCATAGAATACCAGCGTAAAATAGCAATTTAATATCTCTGTGCTTCGTATAGCGAGTGTACAGAACCGGAGACCCTTTTTACTTTAAACGTGCCTAGTTTCAATTTAAGTCCTTAGGGGTGACAACGCATCTGCATTAAGAGTCTTAATCGAGGATGAATGTAGACTCCAATGGGTAACAGTACCGCTTACCATCAGGTGGACTGTGTGCTCGTTTGTAACCTTACCTTTATTCTATGAAACAATGTGTTCATGGGCTGCAGTAGCCACTTACTCGTGCCATTAGGTGGACTTAGTAAGAATAACTTCTTTTCACTTTCATTTTATTTAAAAAAAACTCCAAAATAAATTGTAATTAAATTTTAAGCGAAATCGTCATCGTCATTCATTTCTTTTTCTGATGGAATCTTTTCACAATATCATATAGGTATAGAAAACATTACTGTGATGCCTGACTTACACAATCCTGTACATAAAGCTAGCAATTCCTATATGTATACATATTTAAATATGTAATTCGTTTCTCGGAAACGGCCTTAATGTTCTGGGTGAAATTTTGTATTTAGATAATGTGTTACCTATTTTCTACGTGGTAGAGCCACGCTATAGCTATACTATGATTGTAGCACGAATGGGTCGGCTCGACCGGGGAGAGACCACGCTATCACAAAATACCAGCGCAAAATAGCAGCTTAATGCTGCTGTGTTGCGTATGGTGAGTGTAGAGAACCGGAGACCTTTTTTGCTGGAAACGAGGCATTCCATCTTAGTCCTCACGGATGATAACGCATTTGCATTTTGATTCGTAATCGATGGTAGATGTAGATGTCTATGGACCACAGCAACCACTTACCATCAGGTGGACTGTGTGCTCGTTTGTCACCCTTATCTTATAAAAAATGCTCTTTCGCTCAGGTACTTACTTAAAAAATTAAAAAACCACTTTATATTTCCCGTTTATTTCCACATAAAACTTATGAGACATTAATGTTTACGAATTAATGGAGTCTTGATCAAGCTTAAATTATTATGATACGACATTATATTTTATATGTACAATAAAATTATTTACAATTAAACATTATTCTTAGATTTACAAATTTGTTACAAATATTTCGTAATTTGTAATTTCTATCAAAAATTTACATTTCATATATGGTAACACTAAGCAATAGTATAATTGCCAGGTACTTTAAATATAGTTTTAAGGAGTTACAAAGTCTGTAATTAATATTGTTGTGAAAACATCAATAATTATTATAACATAATTCGACAGCGTACATAACTAGTAATTTTGATACAAGGTTCTTCTTGGTTATGGACTCGTGCGATTAATACTTTTACATATGTCAAGTGAATGGAAATGATCCTTTAAAATTGTGTTAATAAAATGTAGTTATGAAATTTTAAAATCTAAACGTCGTTTTAAATTGACCCTATTCTACGGCACAGTGCATAAGAGAGTGACAATGCTGCCTACATAAACAACAAAAAAAGTTCCTAGTGAAGTAATGCTATTACATCACAAATAAATTTTATGCGTAAGATTTACTTAACAATAATAATTTGCATACAAAACTTTTAGCAATATATATTATATTAATGTTTTTACATTGAGAATTTTTTGGGAGATTTTGACGACCGCTTAACGCAACAAATAGTAGATAACGGTAATATCTCAAGGCGTCAAAGAGGACAAAATAAATTTATATACATATCAAAATCATATCAAAATCAGAGCACTTGGTTCGTCGTTTCCACTATTGGTTCACAGAGGCAGACTAAATGTCTGTATGTACAAAATTGTATCAGTTTTACATATAAAAATCCACTTCAAACCAGTTTTTAAACGATAATACGGGAGCAGCGATCTGCAATAGTGGTCGAACCCACCTAAACCTCTTTTAAAATATTACTAGTAGCATATATGTTTATAAGGTTTTATTAGAACTCAAAACCTCATGCCGATAGGTTTATTGAATAGGTCCACTCTATCAGGTAGAGTCTATTCGCAATAAGACAACCGTAGTGGTAGGAAAGTGTACTAACATTTTAATTTTAAAATGATTCTTTAATACTTGTGGCACAAAAACAAAACAGTTAAAGCATACATTAATCCGTTAATATATTTTGTTTTATTCAAAATCCACTACTCGATCTTTTTGACCGCTTGATAAAAGACTCTTAGACGCTCCTTTAATCCCACGTCGGTTCGCTTCCTGAAAATACTCTAAGGACCATTGAGTTATATGTACTACGTACTAGAGAAGCTATTCCAAACAAAAATGCACTACTCTGTTTTCTTGCATGCGCGGAGATAGTAGAGTCGCGCATGCGCAGTTGATATAAGCGTTGCGCCTGCGCAGTTTTGTCATAATAGATTAGGTAGGTATTTAAATGAAGAAATTTATTTTTTCTATTGTAAAATTATTACCTATTTATTCATTTGACTACTGAATTACTATTTACGTTCAGGTTTAATTAAACTTTAATTTGAAATCTCGTATTATTAGCGCAGCTCCACACTCTATGAATATTGAAGCCATACTATGCGTAAGCATCATATTAGTCTGTGGCCACACTAAATGACACTAAAGGTGTACGGATTGCAGTACAGTTCATTTGAACATAGTGAATGTTCGGAATGCCAAATCTAGTGCGTAGTACATATATATCGATGCTAAGGACTACGTTGATAACATAATACCGTTTGCTTCTCGCTTAGAACGTAAACAGAACTTAAGAACTCAATTTTTGGAGCATATTATATTCCATCTAATAGGTAAACTCAGCTTGCATTCTTTATCGAATCGAGGATGTCAACGTGTTTAAGGTCATAAAAGAGGTTGATTTTTGTCGATGGTCTTTTATTTGTGTTTATATATAAATAATATCTTCCAGATCGAATTCCTATTTATCTAGGTTATATAAATCTTCGGTAGAAGATTAACGTTTAAGATACCAGACGACAGACTTCATTATCACCGCAAATGACTACTCGTACAATTGTGTAATACCTCGATACTGCTGGGTAATTTGGTTGCTGATTCTTGTAATTTTTTTTATTAAACGCCTTATATATTTGTATTATGTCAGAAATAATTGCGAAAAAAATATTATTAAGGAGAGTGATTTTACCCAAATAACGAACGAAATTTTCTTATCTGTGTAGTTAATTTTAAAAATAAATATACGAACTTACGTTAAATATTATTTACACAAAATTTACATTAAATCACTTTATAATATAATTATTTATTGTAACAAATTATTATTTGATCAAAATTTTGCGACTAAGCGGGACGGATGTGTGGATTATAATATGTCGGAAATTATGTTCATTAAATTGTAAATTATTTCATTAAAGTTTGTTATAATTAAACAAAATACTAAACATATAATGAAAAAAAGATGACAATAGATTTTTTTTTCAAATAGGTACATGATATTTTGTAAATAATTTAATAGGTTATTTTTGTTTCAAAACTGCCTATTTTTGTAATAAACATGCTTTCACGATAAAATTGTATAATTAAGAACGCGCTTGATACCTGGCAATTTCTTTGTTGAAAAAAAATTAAATAACGTAACCTACGCATTATTTTTTTTTTCTGATTCCAAATATATATTTACGTGGTAGAGCCATGCTTCAGCTATATCATAGTTGTAGCACGAATGACCACGCTTTCACAGAATACTAGCGTCAAGTAGCAGCTCAATGCTGCTGTGTTTCGTATGGTGAGTGCAGAGAACCGGAGACCCTCTTTACTGGGTACGAGGCATTCCATCTTAGTCCTCAGGGGTGACAACGCATCTGCATTTTGATTCTTAAAGAAGGATAGATGTAGATGTCTATGGGTCACAGTATCCACTTACCATCAGGTGGGCTGTGTGCTCGCTTGTCACACTTATTCTATAAAAAAATACAAAGAGGAAAGTTAGGGACAATGATCCATATAATAAATACATTTAGTGCTTCTGCTATATCGGGTTATATCTGTAGTCAGTGCAATGACTTATTCAACCTATTATTAAGTCTGGGTCAGTGTGATACAAACTGAGGGGCTAAATATAGCTATGTTACAATAAGTTACAATTATTAGAGACTTATATTAAAATAATATACAGTTATTTATCTTGGTAACGAAAACACGTCATGTCACGTTGATTTCTTCGTCAGAAGCGCTCGCATCGCTGTCAAATTCTTCGCCGTCCTCCATGTTTGAATAATTTTCGCGGGAATACATCGAGCTACCGCCTATTTTATCATCGTACCGGTAACTGTCGCTCTGACTGGAAGAGGCGGCGAACATTTTGCTTTTGTCTTCATTTTGGTCGTCGTTTAGAGGCGATAATGGGGACATTTTTGATTTGTCCGCCTCCGCGTCGGATAAATCGGGATGCGGATTGTTCTTATTGGGTAACGTCTGCTCTCTGGAGCCACCAGATGCGAGCAGTTCCCGCTCTTTTGAGTTACGCCATTTCATGCGGCGGTTTTGAAACCATATTTTGACCTGTGAATAAAGAGAAAATTGTAAGAAAAAATTTGTCATTCATCCAAAAAATTTATCATTTTGATGTAAAGATATTCTCATCTCAGTAAATATTCGAAATTTTTATTATGTCAATACAATATAATATCTTATTATTGACGTTTAGGTGGCACAGTGGCTTAGCATTTAGTTGCGGCGCTCATGGCCGCGTGTTCGAATCCCACATGGAACAAAAATTTTCCATACAAATAATTGTTCCGAGTCTGGATGCCCTTGTACAATTTTTGAATGTAAATCGCCTCCAAGATATAGGAGAAATCCTAAAGTAATGGGGTAACGTTCTAAAGAATTAATTTATCGCATTTATGGTAGCTGTCCAGAACCCCTATGTGACTATGGGTGCTACAAAGTACTCGAATGTTGAATAAAAAAAAAAAAAAGTTTAATTCTGTAAAATTAGTTTTATCCAAAGTGTAAATAATAGAGTAATTATTATTATTACATTTTTTTAAATAATAATAATTACTTTTAACGTGATAGTGCCATGCTGCATTCAATGCGACGTCTTGTGCTCCGTATGGTGAGTGACGCGAACCGGGGACCCTCCCTCCCTCTTTACTAGTAACGAAGCATTCCATCTTAGTCCCGATGGTGACAACGCATCTGTATTTTATGATTCATAATCTAAGATAAATGTAGGCCGCAATATTCACTTACCATCACGTGAAATAAGTGCTCGTTTGTATCTTTATTAAATAAATCGCTCCAGCTGCGATTCTAACACAGAATCTACGACTCGGTAATCAGTTAATCTTTCAACTAAGTAACGCTGTAATTCTTTACGTATATCATAGGATAATAAACAATTTATAAATCATTGTCGACAAAAAAAAAAGAAAATGCAACCCACAATCGTTAGAATTATCGTCAAAAAGGGCCAAACGCATTAATTTTTTTTCTGCCATTGATTTCTCATTTTTACCAATTTTTGGGCGAAATCCTAACAATTTTTGGAATAAACCATATTCGCGCATTGTGTTCCTGCCAACAAATTTTATTGATGGTGGGAGGCGTGGCAGAACGCGGGAGTTCCTGTGCCACTGTATGCAATAAAAAATGTTTTTTGTTTTTTCTTTAGACTAACTGCTAAAAAATCGGATCGTGATTTTTTTGGGTTTACCCTCGTCGCACCCCTAATACATGATACGTGTGTACTTAATACGTATTTTGATATTCAAAGTATTGTGAATAAAAATTACTTCGATTTACAGCGAACCTAATGCCGTAGTTTGCCCTTTTCTACAAAATCAATTAATTTTCGCACAGTAAAAATAGGTCCAATTTTTTAAACGATTCGGTTTATTACCTGTATTTAAGTTTAATTTTTAAATAACATTTAAATGGCAAACTTACAGTCCATCTAAAGGTAAGTGGCTACTAAAACCCGTGGCCTGCTGCGACCAACTTCAAACAAAGAAGGCTACGAATGCGTTGTCACCTCTGAGGACTAAGATGGAATGTCTCATATATTATACTGGCTCTCTATACGCTTCAAACCAGAACATACAATGTACGTAATGCTGCTTGATGTCAGAAACAGGTAAGAGGGTAATACCTACTCAGATGGACTCTTTAACAGAAAAGGAGATCTACAATCTATTGGGAGTTAATTAAAAACTTAATAAACACAAATTTTACCCATAAACATACCGAATCAGGGAAAAGGTAAATTAAATGTTAAAGGTTACATAACGATAATTTTATTTCGCTATTAATATACACAAAAAACGGCTTCGCGCATATATTATACAGGTATGTTTCAAAAGACGGTCCTTACTACATGGAGTAACGGACTGGTTAAGTCATTCAGGAAGTCAATGGATGCAGGCGATTAAAGACCGTGTTTTGTGGCGCTCCTTGGATGGCTCAGTTCTGCAGTGAACTTGTGAAGGGCTGTAATGATGATGACGATAATGATATCGCAAAGAAACAAGATCCTTTTGCTTCCTCCTTACATACTCCTTTCATACGTGCACGAGCCAAGATGCAGCTATATTATGTTTGTAGCCACGAAGGGATCGACTATAACCAAGCTCTCACAGAATACTATGTAAAATAGCAGCTTAATGTTGCTTATGTTTCGTATGATGAGTGTAGAGAACCGGAGATCCTTTTTACTGGATACGAGACATTCGATTTTAATCTTCACGGATGACGACGAATCTGCATTTTGATTCTTAATCGAAGATAAATTTAGATGTCTATAGGAGATAGCATCCACTTACCATAAGGGACTGTGTGCCAGTTTGTAACCCTTCTACTATAAAAAATATACTGTAACAGTATTTTACCACATATTATTTACGTCGAATGATTAGTTTTTCGTTTTACACGCAAATCTGTGTTACCTACACGTATGTATAAATATTTATGGATGACATACATCTGTTTCGTCAAATTGTTAGCAATTTGCAGAAAAATAGGCGTGATGCTGCGGATGAATGATGAACGTCGCAAACGTCCGCAGATGAATGCTCGAATATGATTAATCGTTCAATATTTCTTTTTGCAATTGTCATCACAGTGTTCGTCTTCTTGCGTGACGTGATACTTTAATTCGTTTCGTCTTTTGTTAGGTATTTGTTTTTTTTATAGATATATTACATATTTAATTGTGGTATAAGAAATTTATTTCCCAGAGAGTATACACTCACTTACTGAGAAACGTAAAAGAAAGAAAAAAGTAACATGTGCTTTGAGTGGGCATAACATATCTACGGACTTACGGTAAGTATTAATTATGAACATAAAATCTTGCACAAAATATGAAAAAGACAGTACCGGGTCCAAAAGTGAATCTAAACTATTCTCTAATCAACTTAATCACACACACAAAATTTAATTAACATCGGTCCCGCCGTTTAGGAGGAGTTCAGTCACATACACACGGACAGAAGAATTATATATTATATAATATGCATGAATTATACATATAAAGCTTCCTCTTGAATAACTTTGTCTATTTATTTTTAAAAAAAACGCATCAAAATAAGTTGGGTAGTTTAAAAGATCTAAGCGTACAGACGCCGGGAAGCGACTTTGTTTTATACTATGTAGAGATGAAAGTTAATAGAAACTATATATTTTATAAAAGACAGTATAAAACAGAATTGACATATAAAATAGTAATTAGAATATTTAACAAGCTAACATTTAGAATATTTAACATTTACCACTTATTTTATTTACATAACATTCAAATATACACAATATAAAAAAACCATAATAGAAAAACAAAAACTTAAATTATCATAGTTCAACTCTTCGCGGTATCGTGCCAAAAACGCTGGCTGCGTTTACTCGCTTTGAGCGAGAAAAGAACCGGCCCTCTTATCACCAGCAGCGATGACCAGTCGCGGATAGTCCCACTGACCGATAGTTTCTACAGTAAATGGCACAAGTATTGTAGTCGTCTCTCAGAAACCTCGTCTCTTTTAATTGAGATGCAGATTTATTTTTTTATTGCCTTTTAAGCCCATTTCACGTGCTCAAGAAAATCTGTATACGGGTTATAGGTACAGAAACTTAAAAACATTTCTAATCACTTAATGATTTCTTATATTTACGCAAACAATACACACCTACACACAATTTTTACGTACAAATTTAATTATTTTTAATTCCCGACGTTTTGGATGCTTTGCAGCACCCATGGTCATGGGAGCACTGAGGTGTAGGTTCCTTACCATGGTACTGAACCACCTATGTACATCGACTTTCTGCATGAGTTACCAAGTCGTCACTCCACCTAGTGAGGTTGACCATGAGAGATACAAAAAACGGCCCCCATTTCTTGGCGGTTCCACTATTTCTGACGTCGGTAGAGACCATCGTCAGGGCAAAGCTGCTAAGAATTGCCGGTGGAGACTCGGTTGACACCTTCGAAAGAGACCTTATTATACTTAGAGAGCAAATAAATGCTTAAATACTTATAATTACTATAAATAATTCCAGTAGTCCTGGCGAAAATCGGACTCAGTTTGCTCGACTAACATTAAAGACTACTTTTCAATTAATACTAGAAATAATTTCTCATACCTCTAGCTTCGTTTAAAAAGCTAAAAGTGAAAAAGCTAAAATAATATTCGAACCGGAAATGACAAATCACATGGCGCGATTCGCCGGAACTAATCGGTTAGCGATCGATTCGCGCCTTTGCGCCGAGAGCGTCATTTGTCAAATTTTTAAATATCGAACTCCGATTCCTATTTCATTGTCAAGAATTGAATCGTTAAAATTGCGTAATCGTGATGCGTCAGAAATTAAAAATTGACGATCGATAATGATATAGTCAAAGTGACAGATGTTTCTATGATTTAAAAAATAAATGTAGTTATAATGTTACAACACTGGAATACGTAGAATTCACAAATCACACACATGTATTGTATTGTCTTTTTTTTTGTTTTTTTTTTTTAATTACCTCCACACTAAGATCTCCTGTACCGTGGAGGCAGTTTACAAACATAAATTGCACAAGGACGTAGGATTGATTGGACACGTGATGATTAAGGTGGAATGCCTTGTTACCAGTAAAAAGGGTTTCCTGTTCTCTACACTCACCACACCACAGCAGCATTAAGCTGCTATTTTACGCTGGTATTCTGTGAGAGCGTGGTGGATTTAAATGGGGTGCTCCCGTAGTGTGAAACTATGAGTGTGTGTGCGCTTAGCCCTAAGATATCACGGCGAACAAAAAATCCCAAATTGTTGAATCCATAACTCCCTCACACGGTTTTTTTTATAAAACTGAAGTGACAGACGAACTTATATTAAGTGGCTACGGCATTCCATTTACACCTGCAAGCAACTTCAAGAAAGTAGGCTACAGATGCGTTGTTACCTCTGAGGACGATGAAATACCTTACAGCCTATAACTATACTGGCTCTCTATACCCTTCAGACCAGAACAAAGCTTGCTTTGGCGGTGATTCTTGGCATATGTGTAGTAGGGGACTAAAATACGATGTATCAATCAAAAATGTGTAGCATAAACATACGAGTATACAGAATGCATACGAGTATTTAACTTTTTTTTAATAGAGGATGAGGCAAACGAGCATGCGGCCTTCCTGATGGAAAATGACTACCACCGCCGTATTAATAACTTGTTTTAATAATAAACAAATCGTAAATAGTGCAATATTTTAAATAAAAAAATCTGAAAAAACGGTTGACCCTGCAGGCCAGCCCTGGAACTTCCCGCTTATTTTCGAGCGCAAATTTTTGGTTTTTATTTTTCAAAAACTTTGAAACGGCTCGACCGATTGACTTGAAAATCGAATCAGCTCGAAGTCTCAATGAACACTTTCCAACGCCGTTTCACCCATCTCGATCGGTTGGTTCGTTCTAAAGATATCGTACGAATAAATTTTAGTTACACACACACACACACACACACACACACACACACACACACACACACACACACACACACACACACACACACACGGCCGGGCGTCCAGCCGGGAATAGTCGGAACGGCTTCCAACTTCCAAGGACCTCAAAACGTGGAGATCTGATGAAAACTCGCATTCTCAAAATCGGACCGAAATCTATAACTTCCTACTTTTGAAAATTATTAATTTTTAAAGCGGGAAGTTAAAAAACTATTCCTGTTCATCCCGTCGTAATCCTGTTATAATTTGTCAGTGAAATAAAACAACTGCGAGCGTATCCCCGTCTTGACCGCGGCTCGGATTTGGCGACACGTTTCCCTGAAGGGCCGTGACAATACGCCGCCGGCAGCTGACGCCTAAAGCGGCCCTTCCTAGAGCCCTATAGTGTTGGTTTTATATCGATAAAGAGTTCCCAATTAAATAATTTAATTTATTAATTACAAGTTATTCAAGTACAAAGTTTCATCCCGTAGGTTTTGATATACGATTATCATTTCAGTCGTAAAGGCGACAGAGTGAAACATCAGGAGATGGGCAGCAGCGTCTTCTTAATAACGACAAAAAACTACAGTTGCCAATTCGCTTGCCAAGCGTAGCAACTATGGCAAATATGAGGCAATCTTTGGGAGGCCTATGTTCAGAAGTGGACTCTAATAGGCTGTAACGGTAACGGTAACTGCAGTTTTTTATTAATTTGTGTTGTTACCAATAAGATGCTGCTGCCCATACCCTGTTTTATTTTTCCCTGTCGCCTCTTACGATACCCACGGGGTGATATGGGGTAGTCGAGTATCGCCACTACTCAGCAATTATCCCGGTTGTCTATGGCCGAGATTGATTTTGTAAAAGAAAATTATCTATTATCTATGAATTATAAAGTTGACGTGAGGTTTTCATTGACCCCTCCCTTTAAATGAGACCCAATTTCGAGCTCACCAAATGAACGCTTCCTAAGTAAATCGTTAAAAGCTTATAGTCTCCATTATCTTAGTTCTTATTTCTTATTTTTCCAATTTCAAATATTTACAACGCGTAAAATAATAATATCGACACAATTTGACGGATAAATGTCGCACCACTATTAGGAGACGGAGGGTTTACCGCCTGAGAATTAATTACTTTTTGACATATTCACTTTTATTACAATTTATACGGAATAAGTGATACCGAGTGGATGATTGGGGTACGGGAGGGATAGGGAAATAGGGGGCGACAGTGTGCAATGACATATTGTTATTATATTAAAAACTAGCTGTTCCCCGCGACTTCGTCCGCGTGGAATTTATTACGTTGGATTTTATGGGTTTTATTTTTTTTGCGCGGAACCCTAATTCCTTTTCTAAAATAAAAGTAGCCCAAGTTACTCCTTATAACATTAGCTATCTGCCAGTGAAAGTCCCGTCAAAATCGGTCCAGCCGTTTCGGAGATTATAATCGATCTACTCAGCGTAAGTCATTGTTATACCATATCACAAATAATCTATAGTATATGTCACCACATTTGAAATGTGTCAAATTAATTTAAAAAATTACCTCACTGTGGTATATCTCTATAATATACATAAAAACGGATGGACGGATTTAGATGAAATTTTTTGTGTGTGTTTGTGTGAGTCTCTGGATGGTTTAGACAATTAGACCCGGTAGGTGGCGCTCTTGACGAGATCCAGAAATCACCCGTGCGAAGCCGGGGTGGATCGCTAGTGTTATACAAATATTATTTTGATATCCTACTACTCTATACACTTAAATATAAAAGAAGCATAGATTTTGCAACTGCAAATATGTACAAAAGTCAAACACACATTAATAAAAAAGTTTTTGAAAGCAAACAACAAAAAAAAAACTAAAGGGTTGATAAATTTTGTTTCCGAGTATTAAAATAATGTAAATTACTTTTATTTGCATGCTATATGAACTGTTATTCAAATAATTTTTGACATATATCGTAATGTAAACAAACATGGCGGCCTGTCAATCATGAAGCGGTTTCGAAAACCGCGCAAACAAAAAGTACGTATTCAAAATAAATAAATGCAAATATTTGAAATTGAAGCGCCGTGAATGTAAACAGGGCTCCGTTTGAATATTCATTCAAATATGAATATTTCAAATTTCGAAACGCGCGTCCGAAAATCAGATTCATGGGAAGCGGACTCACCAGGGATTCGCAAAGTAGACGGATATCGCGTAATTAGGAAATATGAAATATTTTAAGTTTCCGAACTCTATTTATTATTGTACTGCCTCGTGGGTCTTGTGGTCTTAAACGCGATTGCTGATGATGAAGTCCTGGTTCAACCAAAATGAGTTATTGTTGGAGTCGGCAAGTTGGCGTTGTTTCATCACAGTGCCTCGGAAAGCACATAAAACCGTTGGTACTGACCCTGATTTCTCTCCGATCGTGTCGGATTATTGTCCCATCGGACTATGAGAGTGAGGAAATAGAGACTGCACCTATGCTTGCGTACACTCTGACACTATAATCCTGTCCTGCACAGATGGCTAGTCCGCGTTGGGACTGTCCGCTGTGACCGAAATTCGGTCTGGAGGACATTATTACTTTTCGAATTGGAACAAACTTATCTCAACGAACACCATCCATACCATTATAGCCTAAACTCTATAGCCTATAGCCTTAAATCCACTGCTGAACATAGGCCTCCCCCATAGATTGTTTCATAGGGGTTGCCCGTTGTTGCTACGCTCGGCAAGGGGTTTGGCAACCGCAGTTTTTTTTTTATTATTTTGTGTACGTTACACCTAAGATGCTGCTGTTAAGATACATAAAAGATGATACATGAGGTAAAATAGTAGATATATTCAAAACCTGCTAATAGCTGATGAGTAAACGAACGCGCTGTGTGGCGATGTTATGTGAACTCATTCGATGAACAATGAAAATAAGTAAATGAGGCAATAATTGTTTTTTCTTATCTTTTGTTTTGTTTTTGTTTTTTTATATATTTATCTTTGATGTTTTTTATGTATCATTTTATTTTCTGTATCAAAACTGTATGAGTGTAAGTTGCTGAATAAATGCATGTCTATGTCTACGTCTATGTCTAATGCTGATCGGGCGATATATGCGGTTGTACTGTACATTTTGAGTTGTTATCAAGAAGACGCTGCTGTCCATCTCCTGTTTCAGTTTCTCTCTGTCGCCTCTTACGACACCCACGGGATAATATGGGGTAGTGGATATTGTTACACCGCCACTACACGGGGCCAACGAAAACATTTCGCTTTAAATGTAGCCAAATATTTGTTAAAGTTATGACATATATGTATTTCTTATAATGTATTTCTTTGTGAACTCTATCTTTTATAAATAACGGTGACAAACGAGCCGTCAGTTCACCAGATTCAAGGTGAATGCTGAAGTCCATGCACACCGACATATATTCTCGATTATGAATCAAAATGCCGATGCGTTGTGATCCCTGAAGACTAAGATGAAATGCCTCTTTACCGGTGAAATGGCTCTCTACACTTACCATAAGAAACACAACAGCATTATCCTGATATTTCACGCAGGTATTCTTTGTGAGCGTGGTCCTCCTCCAGTCGAGCCGACCCGTCGTGCTGCGGGATTAGCAACTGCAGCGTAGCTTTACTATACAGGGTTATTTTTCCAAGAGTAGTCAAATTTTAAACTTAAATTCAAATATATAAATAATGATTGCAGTTTTGGAAAGTACGAGTAATTAAGGCTTTGTACTTTTATTTGAAATTATCCCAAATTGAATGTGATTTATGGGCAACAACGTTTTTGCCTACTGCAGGGCTAACATGGGCAGGAGACAATTTTATCCCCGGGGAAAGGAGAAAATATTTATCTCCTCGCTTAGTTTTATCCACCCTTAGAGCATGGGCACACCGGTGGATATAATATCCACAGTAGACAAAATGGGAGATAGAATACTTAGATAGATTTTTTTGTATGAATATAAACTTCAACCCACGTCCAATGAACTAGGATAAAATCATCCCTTTCAAATGTCAAAAAAGCATAATTTTTTATCTTTCATTTGGCTCCATGCTACGGACGGGGGATATATGTTTACTCGTTATGTCAAACGGAGATATACTTCTCCCCGTTTGACATAACAAGATAATTTTATCTCTTGTCAGTGGATATAATCGGGGGATAAATTTTTTGTCCCCCGCCCATGCTAGCCGGGCTGATATACCCTTACGAATGTGTGCGTGCGTAGTAAAATCAGTTTAAATAATGCATTACCACGCATTTTGAATTTAAAAGATAAAAAGGAGAGAATGTTTGAGATTTTATTTAAGTAATTTTTTTCACCGTTTACTAATATTACTTATTCTGAAACTTCTCTGCAAATTTGGCCGCTTATTGCAAAATAACTCTGTATAAAACTTTTATTGACAGATTACATAAAACAAACAACTTAGTATCTGATCTGACTTATACTTAGATAAATAATAAAAACGTCACATTAACAAAATAAAAATCTATACAGCTAAATAAAATTGAAGTGTATGTTTGTAAAGTCAAATTAACAGGTTTTTACTAAATGCATATGAAAGTTTATACGGTAGGTACTTATAATGAAAACAAAAAATAAAATTGTTGTCTGTCTGTCTGTTTGTGTGTGGCTGGACCGGTTTTAATGGGACTTTCACTGGCAGACAGCTGATGTTTTAAGGAGTAACTTAGGTTACTTTTTAGAAAAAAAATTAGGGTTCCGCGCAAAAAAATTTAAAACCCATGAAATACAATCATAATAAATTCCACGCGGACAAAGTCGCGGGAAACAGCTAGTATATAACTTAAATTTCGAGTAATTATAAAAAAAATCACTTCAACAAAATAAAAATCGTTCGACAGTAATAATGAAATATCGAAGCATTCCGTCGCTACACCACCCCCGCCTTGAATCCATTGAATCATATCCACATTTTGTGTTTGACGGTAAATAAATGTTGCTTTTTGGATATTATAAAATATTTTATAGAGTCGCTTTTTTATAGAATAAGGGTGACAAACGGGCACACAGTTCATTTGATGGTAAACAGATACTGTGGCCCACAGATATCTACATTTATGCACGATTAAGAATTAAAATGCAGAAGCGTTGAGGACTAAGATGGTATGCCTCGTATCCAGTAAAAAGGGCCTCTGGTTCTCTACCCTCACTATAGAAAACACAGCAGCATTAAGCTGTTATTTTACGCTGGTTCTTCCCCGGTCGAGCCGACCCATTCGTGCTACAACCATAATATAGCTGCAGCGTGGTTCTATCAAGTAAAACCTTATTCTATAAAATAACACTACATATTGTCAATCTTCTTCGTTACTAACACATCTGTGACCATTTTATTAGGTGTATTTCATATTTCAAACAACCATATCTACATACATCATCATACATTAATTATATTCATAGACACATACATAAAAAATACTTTAAAATGAATTTTTTAGAATATCTGGTCCTCAATAATTAAATTGTTTGTTTGTTCGTCGTTATAAACTGGTAAATTCAATAAATTTGTCTTATCTAATATATTAACAGGTCTATAAAGCGAGGGAAGGTGAGCACAAATTTATATATTGACAGCTTCCCATTAGGGAGGGTTGAGACAGGAGCCGACGACATCCCGATGCTCCGGCATCATTTTCCTGTTTAGGAATTAATGGAGTCACGTGTCAAAATATGTCGAAACTTATTCCTTGTTCAAGAATTTATTTATTTATATAAACAATATTATTTAGGATTTCCGTGTTTTTTTTTTATTAAATTGCAAAGACAAGCGAATTAACGGTACACCTGATGGTAAGTGGCAAGTGCAACCCATGGACACCTGCACCGACTATAAATAGAATAGAATAGAAAAGAATCATTTTTATTCAATATAAATTACAAAAAAAAAAGAAATAAAGAAAACTTTATTTGACATCACAAAGAAAAATAAAATAACACGAGATATAAAAAAAAACAGGATTTGTGTAAAGTCAAATTAGGTCCCTATTTCAACTAACAGCTGCTGAACTAAATGACAGCAGTGCTGATTTACTAACAGAGCCTAATATTGGCTTCACGGACGGTTATACATTACCTAAAGCTAAAACTTAAAGAATAATTTTGTTTGTACAATTTTTTATTGAATTTTCATAGAACCAGCATGGTGGCGATCACCTTATTCCCAGGGGTTATTTTCATTCATGTATTCCTTGATATTATAATAACCCTTTTTGTACAGTTTTTCTTTAATAAAACTTTTAAACTTGTTTATTGACAAACTTCGAACATGTTCTGGGATTTTGTTGTAAAAGCCTATTATACATTGCCCCATAAATGAATTACTGATTCTGTGGAGTCTAGTAACTGGCATTACAAGCTTATGTTTGTTCCTAGTGTTTAAAGTATGAACATCCTTATTCTTATTAAAGCTATTTATGTTTTTATGTACATACATTACATTTTCATAAATATATTGCGATGCCAAAGTTAATATGTTTATTTCTTTAATTTTTTCTATGAGGGATAATATAATATGTTTATCTCTTTACAATTTAAGTTATAAATCGCCCGTACGGCTCTCTTTTGCAAAACAAATATGGCTTCAATATCAGTCGCATTACCCCATAGCAAAATTTCATAAGACATTACGCTATGAAAGTAACTAAAATAAACTAATCTAGCTGTCTCATCATCTTTGAGACTTCTAATCTTTCTTACAGCATATGCTGCAGAACTAAGTCTGCTTGCTAATTTAGATATATGGGGACCCCATTGAAGTTTCACGTCTATAGTTATACCAAGAAAAACAGTGGTATCCACAAGACTCAACTCCTCCCCATTTAAGAGCACATTGATATTCGAATGTTTTACATTAGGTATTGTAAATTTAATACATTTCGTTTTATTGCCGTTTAAGAGCAAATTTTTGGCGTTAAACCAATGTACTAATTTCAGTAGAGCATTATTTACATCGTCATAATTCATTGACTGCCGTTTGAGTTTGAAAATTAAAGAGGTATCATCAGCAAATAATATAGATTAAGAACAGGAATGGACCAAGAATCGAGCCCTGAGGAATGCCCATTTATACTACCGATCCGGAGGAACCTTTACCATTGATCACGACTTTTTGAGTTTTGTTACTTAAATATGAAGTTTTTTTATAGGAGAGGGGGCAAACGAGCATACGGCTCACCTGATGGTAAGTGACTACCGCCGCCCATGAACAACTGCAACACCAGGGGAATTGCAGCTGCGTTGCCGGCCTTTAAAGTAATAAGTCTAAGCGCCAAATTTTTTACACCGTAATGTAACAATGATCATCATTAAAAATTTACCGTATAATGACTGGATATTATCTCGTGGGTGTGTTGTGCAACAGGACGAAATGCAACAGGAGATGGGCAGTACCATCTTTCTAATTACAACTATATAAAAAACTGCGATTGCCAACCCGCCTGCCAAACGCTGCAGCTATGGCAAATATGGGGGGGATATTGTGATGTAATCTATGGGGGAGGCCTATATTCAGCAGTAAGCTTTTAATAGGCTGTAACCTTAACGGAATACATTATCTTCAGTGCCTTTATGCCTATTATATAATAGTTGGTCTAGTGGTCTAGTGGTCTCGTCGTGCCTACTGCTGATCATGAGGTTCCGGACGTGAATCCTGGGTTGGGTCAGAAAATCAGTAATGACGGCATCCACGACTTTTTCTGCCACCAGGGCGGCGCCACTAGAAAGTGAGGTATAATATTTGACAGATTTCATAGCGGGGAAGTTAATTTGTTCGGAAAATGTAAAAGTTATTGTTTCTTTCTGTACTATTAGCTATATTTTATATTAATAACTAATATATTAATAAAAGTAGAAAATTTAAAAAAAAAAAGTTAAAAATATGCAAAAAATTGAAGAGCAAACCACAGACGCATTGTTTTGTGTATTAATATAATACTCTAGAAACTGATAAACTTTTATTAAAAAACAACTTCTCAATTAAATTACATTGTGTAACAAAAAACTTTACCTCAATGTCAACGAGTGACATCTGGTGAGCAGAAAATTATTAGCCCTCATTGGGTTTGTCTGTCAAGAAATCAGTAACAGTCTGGAGTTAGGATGTTGGCGGTGTTTCACCTCGTGCCCCGGAAAGCACGTACAGTAGTCGGTTCATATAAGTATTTATTTAATATATAAATTTTATATTACACATTTTAAATTTATAATGGTAATAATATAGATACAGACACGATACATTTGCTCGTAACTATTTTTCAGGTCATCAGCTATCGACAGTTTTATGGATGTTAGAGCCACGATGAAATGCTACATGTCTCTATCGTGTAGTGTCTCTACTCTGCGAAGTGGAATAGCAGCTTAATGCGGCTGTGTTTCGTATGGCGATAGACGAGAATTGGAGACCCTTTTAAATAGTTCCCCAAGGCACGCCTTTACGTGGTAGAGCCACGAATGGGTCGGCTCGACCTGGGAAGAACCACGATCTCACAGATTACCAGCGTAAAATTTATGTAGAGAACCGGAGGTCCTATTTACTGGAAACGAGGCATTCCATCTTAGGCCTCAGGGGAGATAACGCATCTGCATTTTGATTCTTAATCGAGGATAAACGTAGATGTCTATGGGCCACAGCATCTTCTTACCATCGGGTGGTGTGCTCGTTTGTCACACTTACTCTATTTCAAAAAAAGATTAAAAAGACGCCTCAGAACACAGTCCTGATCCATCCACCTGATACACCTACATTTATTGATTTCCTGTAGGCTTTGCCATTTCGTGAGGGCAATTACAATTATTATTAATAATTACTTAGTTTCGGAAATTGACAACAGTTGAAAATATAGCTAAAACTACATTTTATTAATATGTCTGATAACCCTATCGTTATCGAATATCCAACTTACTACGTGAAATAACTGGAAACGTGAACCAACCGACCTAATACCTCGAAAACATTCAATAAACGCTAAACCTGCTCGCAAGTATCCTATAAAAATCAGATATCGTAAAAAAAACCGTTTCCGAGCACGGCTAAAAAAAGGTTAAACGCTTAGCCACCAATGCGGGGCAGCGCTACACTTTTATTGAATGCATGCCCGCCAATAGAAACCCGGGCTAAGACGCGATACCTACGTTATGCCCGTCTCTTTCGCGTTTTCTCCCATCCCTATCCGCTTCGCCGGGTTGAATTCAGTCGTCTTGAGACAGAAATGATATTTTGTATATTTATTGCGTCATTACGTTGTATTTCTTTTTGTTTTGCGCGCCATTTTTGCGGCCATTCCTTTTTATTGGTTCGGAACGATAGGTCGTATGGTTTTGGCGGGCAATTTTCTGCGCACCACATTTTCATACGCTCTTTGTTTTGTGTAATATACCCGCTTGCTACGCTTATTGAGTTGTAAAGAGAGGCCAATACTCAGACTACATTCATAAAAAGAAAATATTCCAAGTGACACGAAGAAAAAAACAAATACATATTAATTTTGTTCTGTACTTAATTAATACATTTGATAAATGTTTGGCTGAAGACCGTATTTTGTGTAATTGACGATTTAACACCACGTTATTAATTATATAAAAAGTAATAAATAACATAGCTTCTAAGCCTAGCTTTTCCATTTTTGCATTTTATTTTATTTACAGAGAAATAAGAGGGTTATCATCCTCATCATTACAGTTCTTCATAAGTCCACGGCCGAACCGTCCCCATGGAATTTGGCCTTGAGGCCTTCCCCGTGGAATGCCCCAAATCAAGGTCAGGAAAGAGTTATAATAGATAATACCTACTTATTTAACGGGCAAATACTCAAACACTACTCAATTTTAAGATTTCGTTAAGTGTCGTAGTGTCACAGTAATTTTGACTTGTGATAGAAAAGTGATAGAGACAACACGAGATTACTAGATTAACGGCAACTTAAAATTGAGCAGCGTTTTCGTATTTGGGCATAAGAGAGTTAAATAATAAAATCCGTCAAAAATTCAGATACAAATTTAATTGAGAAAAAACACAAATTTAAGTATTTTTCTTTTTTTTTTTAAATGTACACCCCACACTAGGATTTTCTCCTGTATCGTGGAGGCAGTTTAAAAATCTAAATTGCACGAGGACAAACATCCAGACCCGGAACAATTATTTGTAGACCATACAAATACTTGTTCCGTGCAGAATTCGAACCCGCGACCACCAGCGCTACAACTCATTACTACCTACTTACATTTAAGGTTGTACCCAGTACCTACATTTGAGGTTTTATGTGATTGTGTACATTTTGTATACGATTTAAATAACGAAATATTTGGAAATATTATAACGTTTATGAGTTTTCAATACGACTCAATTGTGGGCGGGGAGGGGACATCAGGCGGAGACCAAATGAACAGATAGGTAATTGGTGCGGATTACGGTATTACGAACAAATCAAATCAGGGATTAAGCCCAAACTCAAGGAAAACAATGGGAAAACGTTTGACAGTTATGAAAAATAGGAACTACCTAAGTTTGATTAATTGAAAGCAACCTAGCTAATTTTATTAATAGATTTGATAATTATTTAATGCAGAGCAACAAACATGTAACATTAAAAAAACATAGGATAATATTTAGTGACAAGAGACTATCACCGCATACAGTTGTTTGATTTTTTTTAAAGTTTTTCTCATACTGGATATTTCTCGTGTTCTGTTTCTCTTGTAGATACATAAATTGCACATGGAAAGACAGAATTGATACTTTATGCGTACATATCGTCCAGTTTTGAAGTCCTATGACATCATTTACTAGGTAGTATGACTGTTTTCCGTCTGAGTAGGTACTGGCTTCTTATCAATTTCTACCGTCAAATAGCAGTGACTGCATAATATGTTCCGGTTTGAAGGATATATAAAGCCAGTAATTACGGACTCTATCTCAAATCTAACAATTTCTTATGAAGTGAGATTAGCTTTAATTATATTATCAAGAATTGTTTTAATTATAGATTTTAATACAATAATTTTTTTATTTATCAAGATTTCAATAGGTTTTTTTTTAAATATTACCTTTAAGAATTATTAAATATTAATTATTTAAATTTTAATTTAAGAATATTAATATTACCTTTAAGATTAGCTGAAACTAATCGAACTCCTTTTGATCTTGTAGAGGGAGAAAGAGAATTAGTTTCAAGGTTTAACATTGAACATAGAAGAGGGGGATTTGATTTAATATTTTTAGCTGAATATTCAAGAGTTTTTTTTGTAACTTTTGTGTTTATATATATATATATAACACAAAAGTTACAATACGTATATCTTTATTTTTTTATTTAAAATTAGTTTTTATTTCATTTTTATTTGTTTGAGTTCGAGGTACATTACCTCGTTATCGATATGATAAACTAATATATTTATATTGAAAAATATATTTACCTATTTCTTTAAATTATTTATTATTTTTTGTTGGATTAAAATATTTTAATTTAGTTAATAATTGATAGAATAAATGTATTATTTTTTAAGTTTTCATGACAAATGCTTTAACAAGCAAATTGTCCGGTAATGATGTAAGGATCTTCAACAGGACGAACTCCAATTCAAGTTACTCCATCTTAATCCTCAGAGGTGAGAACGCATCTGTTCTTTTTTTTTATTTCTTTGAATGTTGGTTGCAGATATCTAAAGTAGTCACACCATCAGGTGGATTGTAAGTTCTTTTGTCACTTGAATTTTATTTAAAAAATCTATGAATGAGATACTTAGTTTCCACAAAGAATTTTGGGACGTGAGAATAACTATTCTAAAACCTCTTCTCTTTTAATGAACCTCTAGAAGATTCCATTATTGGAGATCTTCTTCCCTTATAGAGACGATATAGATATAGTATTCATACCTTGCAGGCGGGTTAAATTGCAGAAACAGAAACAGATTTTTTTTTTCAATATAGATTTTAAATCACTCTTTTGTTTAATTATCACTGGTTCGAAAAAACACCTCTGTCCTGGGAAGAACCAACAAGAAACCCAGCGGAATTAAAAAAAAACAATAACAGCTTATTTTTTTAAATAGCTGTTATTAAATCCAAACCCAAGTATACCACTTCAAGACTTCAAGATACTGTAAGCCCATTTTGCGTAGATCGGACTAAAAATTAATATTCAAAAACTGAAGGTAGCCGGGCTAACTATGACATCGGGACGTCAAACACCTCAGTCCCCCCCGTGACCGTGACGTGAAGTTAAATTAAACGCGATAGAATCCGTAAAAAAAGGTTTCATTTAATGTGTAGTCTTCGCGTAAATATAAGAAATCAATGAGCTGTTATTTATACAATCATGCAAAACTGCCCCCGCGATACAGGAGAAAATCCTAGTGTGGAGGTAACTTTGTTTTAAACAAAGAGAATAAATAAAGAATGTATGTTACACGATTAACAACACAAAACAAATTAGAAATAGCTTGGTACCGATCACCTCATTCCCAGGGGTTATTATCATCCATAAATTCCTAAATATTATAATAACTCTTTTTATACAAAATTGCATTACCTAACATCTCGTATCTCAAAGCATGGTAGCTAGATGGTGGGATTTCTATTCTGCCTAGGAGTCATATGGGTAGGTACCATCCTCTCACCTATTTCTGCCGCCAAACAGCAGTGTTTGTATTCTGTGATCCGGTCTGATGGTTATAGAGCTAGATTAATGTCAGGTCTATACGTGGTAGAGCCACGCTGCAGCTATATTAGTAGTATACCTGTAGCACGAATGGTTCGGCTAACCCGGGGAAGGACCACGCTCTTACAGAATACCAGCTTAAAATAGCAGCTTAACACTGCTGTGTTTCGTACGGTGAGTGTAGAGAACCGGAGACCTTTGTACTGGAAAAGAGGCATTCCATCTTAGCCCTCAGGGGTGACAACGCATCTGTATTTTGATTCGTGATCGAGGATAGATGTAGATGTCTATGTGCCACAGCAACCACTTACGATCAGGTGGACTGTGTGCTCGTTTATCAGCCTATTCTATAAAATAGCTAGATGGTAGGATTTCGATTCTGCCTAGGAGTCATCTGAGTAGGTACCATCCTCTCACCTATTTCTGCCGCCAAACAACAGTGCTTGTATTTCTGTGTTCCGGTCTGAAGGGTATAGAGCCAGTGTAATGTCAGGAGTGAGTTATTCCACCTTAGTCATCAGAGGTGACAATACACCTGTAGCCTTTTTAATTGAAGTAGGTTGCAGGTGTCCATCAGTTGCAGTAGCGACATACCATCAGGTGGACAGTCAGTTCGTTTGTTGGTTTAGTTATTTAAAAATATGGTATTTTGCTGCTATTTACTGTGGCAGTTAATCTTCCTGCCAAGCGTGACGATTAAGGCAAATTCATCTCTGCGACTGGAGAGAGACACGGTGAGCACATCTGAACAACTGCGCAGGACATATTATTATAGTGCGTTGCTAGCTCACCTACTCTCTTGTCCTAACTCTTTACTCTACTCTTTTTTTCATGGGGAAATGGATATCTTCCGCTGCGGGGGCAAGGAACAGGTTATGCCGGACTCCTACCGGCTAAAACCCCACGGTGGTCACCATCAGCGTATACGAGGGGTCCCGGGATCTCCGTTCGGAACGCAACCGGGGTCCCTCCATCGCTTTGCTACACTAATAGCACGTCCCGGGGGCAGTACTTGCTGCCCCTAGCATCCTCGCAGTGCTACCACGATGTCTCGAGACCACTTCCGAGTCATCGTCCTCCTCGGGGGTTATATCACTAGGCGTTCGAGGCCCCCGCCCCGAGCGTCTGCATCCCCAGAGGCCCCGTTTCTGGTAGGGGAACACCGTTTTCTAGAGGAGGGCCATGACGAACGCCTTGGCGACGTCGTCTCCGCGCGGGATCCGCCTTCTCCCGATCCCGCTCAGAAGCCTCCTTCTGAATCATAACAGATTCACAGAAGATGGCTACGGCCCTCCACGCCGAATCCCCGCTCAGCATCGCCGACACGACTGCTGGCAGGGAGAGGTTCCGTCCGATACGGTTCACCAGGATCGTCCGCTCACGTTCCCACGCTGGGCATACTGCGAGCGTATGGGAAGCGGAATCCTGGTCCCGTACACCACAGTGGACGGGAGCGGGATTCCGCCGTCGCCTCGCGTCCGATCTCACACAGATAATCACCGAAGCACCCATGCCCGGTAATTATCTGTGTAAGTCTGTAGGTGAGTCTTCCTGCTCGTCGCTGCATCCAGGCTTCGAAGACCGGCAGGATTGCTCCAATGACGCGTTTGCGTTCATAGCGCTCCTCGAGTCGAGTGCGCCATGTTGCCAGAGCGTTTTGTCGTTCCTGCCGTTTAATTGATTCGAGCGCCTCTTCTGGCTCACTACCACCGCTCTGGCGGAGGGCACGGATTCGGACGTACACCCTCGCGTCCATTTCCGCCAGTATATCTAGTGGTGGAAAGCGAGCCAGGATTGTCGCCGCCTCAAAGGATATAGTGCGGTATCCACGTACGATCCGTATGGCCATCCTCCGCTGGACACTGTAGATTTTAGTTCTACAGCGTCGGATGGCCAGCCTTTTTGCCCAAACAGGCACTCCATACAGAGCCACGGACCGTATAACTCCCGCATAGAGACGACGTACTTCCTCCGTCGGTCCCCCTAGATTGGGCAGCAGTCTATGCATAGCACCAGCCACCATTTCGATCCGGGGGACTAGGCGCTCGAAATGTTCTTCGAAGCCCCAGCGACTGTCTAGGTGGAGGCCTACATCATGTACCTCCCCACTCTGACTTCAGACCCACCCACGCGGACGTACCAGTCGGGTGGTTCCCTGCCCCGTGGTAATTTATGATACCATAGGGCCTCGGTCTTGTGAGGCGCTATTTCTAAACCCAACTCGTGGATTTTGGCGACGACGACTTCCACCCCAAGCTCGGCGAGCTCTTTGGCTGAGTGTCGTCGACATAGCACACGATATTTACGCCAGCGGGAAGGTCGACCCAGCACCGAGCCCTATGGGACCCCACGTTTGATCTCCCTCCGGATCTTTCTACCATCTTACCCCATGTACAGAATAATTAAATAGTGCAATAATTATAATTGTAGTTTGTTTGTAATTTGTTAGTCAACTTTTGACTTATACGTACTTATTGAATTTTTGAAATTAAAAAGTTAAATTCTTTCAATGTTACATTTTATATCGTTATAATGTATGCGGCTTTACAATTATAATTATTTGACTAGATTAGTCTAGTAAGATAGTTACGAACCGGTATATAGCTATATCCCTAGGGATATAACTATATCACGGCTTTAACTATCTTCCTGCGACATATATATTAGTTGTAGGTAACATGTCAATAGGCTTAAGAAATAAAGTGTAAGAACAGAGTAGCGGAGTAAATAAGTATAATAGAATAGAATAGAATAATTTTTATTCAATATTATTATAAAATACTTATTGAAAGTCATTTTTTTATTTACCACTGGTTCGGAAAATACCTCTGTCCTGGGAAGAACCAGCAAGAAACCCAGCGGGACTTTAATGACTTAAATTAATAGTAAAGTAGAGTATCAAAATGTGGTAAGAGTAGACAACTAGAGTTAGAATAGTGTTAAATGCAATAGTATAATGTAGTAGTGAATGTAGTGTGAGCAAAAGAAGTATGCACGGCGTACGATATGTATATAAAGAGTACAACCAAGAAAAACGCGTTAGAAGAATAACGCGAAGAGCGAAAAAGAAATAATGTATATATCTGAATAGTAGTTTATAATATGCACAAATACATCGAAGCCTAAACTTCGGAACTTGTAAATAATTATGTATAATGATAGGTGTAGAAGCAAATAGTTATGTAATAGTATGTATGTAAATTTATCGTGTAGATAGTTCTTAAATATGTAAAAAAAAACCTAACCTATCTGTGCCCGTGCGTTAACTCGAATACTCTCTGTACGTATTTTACCATACCAGCGTAATGCTGCTGTGTTTCATACGGTGAGTGTAGAGTTTTATTAGTGACAAGGACTTCCATCTTAGTCCCAAGGAGTAACAACGCATCTGCATTTTGATTTTTCACGAGGATAAATGTTGTTCTCAGGTCATGGCATCCACTTACCATCAGGTGAATTTTGTGCTCGTTTTTCACCCTTATTCTAAAAAAATCAATAACTAGACTCGAAAACGAATATTATGTGTTTTACCCTACAAATATTGAATTTGCTTGAGATTCGAACCCAGCACCTGTTTTTTGATGGTATGGTACTTTTATCACTAAGCCATTATGTTGTCTCGGTTGGGTATGCATATATTTAAATCTATTTAAATAAAATGTATCTAATTAAGTGTTCGTTTGTTCATAATTTTAAATCTTCAACTTTGCTTTGAAAAAAAAACGCGCGTGTTTTTATACACCTACTGTTTAAAAACTTTTTTGGCAACAGAAACGTGTGGCCGGATACAGCTCTCAAAGAGTTTATATGTGTATAGTCACTCACTACGTTTTACAGCTATTATATAATATAAGATCTCCAAAATAATAAAAATATATATTTCCATAGTAATAAAATTTCGCCCGCCAAAATGTTAAAATAGAAATTATAAAAACAAAAACTGTTAAAAATGCCTCCACACTCGCGCGGAAAAGGCGAAGGCCACCACCCTTTCAGCCAACAAAAAGACCTAATCGAACTCTATGGTTGCACGCACAGATTCAAAATGCAAATATCGAGTTCAGGAGCCGGTAATTGTTTTAAAGCGTCCTTTCCCGGGCGGTAGGGGCGGAAACATTCCACCCCTAGCCGCCTGCGTCTGACAGACCCCTCCCTTCTATTATACCCTTGGGGTAACAATTTTTTGTAACACCCCAGTTACTATTTCCCCTAGAGCCTTACGCGCGCGTTTGTGTTCCGTTAACGTTGGCTTACCGTTACAGTGTTGAAGATTGTGTTTCGTATTTATTGTTATTTGTATTTTTTAATCGTTCCTTAATGTATTTCAATCAAAAGATAAATTTATTTTCCTTCTTTCCTCTTTTTTATAAGACGTGACCTCATCAGGATTTTCTCCTGTATCGTGGAGGCAGTTTACTTTCATAAATTTCACAAGGACAAACATCCAGACCCGAAACAATTATTTGTAGGCCATACAAATACCAACTTGTTAGCGTCGAACTTATTGCTAAGCTACTTCGCTACGTAGTCGTCGTAATAATATCTTACATTGTTATAATATCATAACCTAACCCAAATACGAGTAATATTAAGTAAATTATTTATTTCTTCTATTTACGCGATAAAACTAATTTTTCGAATTTTATTGCGTTTAATTTTTTTTTTAATTTCCAACGTTTCCTTCAACTTTTAATTAATGAAGGTAGCCTTCGTTAAGTATGATATCAGGACGTCAAACATCTTAGTTTCCCATGTAACCATGAGTGCTGCAAAGTGCCCGATACGTCGGGAATTAAAAATGTTAAAATTAAACGCGATAAAATCCGTAAAATTAGTTTTATTCCATGTAAATATGTCTTGTATTGTTTAGAACCTTGTTACGACGTACAGAAAAGTATACAATAAAATTATTGTAATCTATAAACAAAAAACGCACCTGACTATCCTTCAGGCCGAGCTTCTCAGCCAGCTTCTTCCTGTCGGGCTTCGAGATGTATTTTTGTACTTGAAACCGCTTCTCCAGCCCCTTGCGTTGCAGGTCCGAGAAGACGGCTCGTCGCATCATACCGCGTCGAGGCTTACCTTAACATTATAAGGACAAATATTAATTTTATTATTATCTGTGGATAATCGCCGTGTTTTTTTTAAAATCATGGTGAACAAACGAACACACAGTCCACCTGATGGTAAGTGGATTCTGTGGCCCATAGACATATACATCTATC
Organism: Parnassius orleans; assembly: GCA_029286625.1. Taxonomy (NCBI): domain Eukaryota; kingdom Metazoa; phylum Arthropoda; class Insecta; order Lepidoptera; family Papilionidae; genus Parnassius; species Parnassius orleans. Next base: position 98,301 of record JAGSMP010000116.1, on the reverse strand, counting down.
CTCAATTAAGAATCAAATTGCAGATACGTTGTCACTCCTGAGGACTAAGATAGAATGTCTCGTTTCCAGTAAAAAGGGACTCCGTTTCTCTGCACTCACTATCGAAACAGTAGTATTAAGCTGCTATTTTACGCTCGTATTGTGAGAACGTGATTCTACTATTGTCGAGCCGACCCATTAGCGCAACAACTATGATATAGCTGCAGTATGGCTCTGCCATGTGAGGCGGCAGGATATGAGAATCCATTACTCGATTTGATCCGTGAGATATGCCAGAATGATCTTATGGCCCCCGATATGGCGGCATAACTATCTAAGGTACTTTACGCCTGACGTTTACCGGTATAGGCCCTAGGTCCTAGGTAATATGTTGATAAAAAATCTTTAAAAAAATATTATTTTACTTTTTACGTACAAGATTATGCTTAATTGTTTTTCATTAAATTTATACAAATTTTAGTTTTCTTACTTGTGGTGGCGGTGTAACAATATCCACTACTCCATATCGACCCGTGGGTGTAGTGAGAGGCGACAGAGGGAAAGTGAAACAGAAGATGGTTAGCAGCATTTACCTGATATGAACTCAAAATAATGATAAACTGCCACGCTTGAAGAGCGGGTTGGCAACTATGGCAAAATGTGTTCAGCCGTGGACGTAGTAGTACGTTATAGGCTGTAATGGATGGATAAATGAAATAAATTTAGAAAACGATAGCGGTATGAATAAGTGACTGGTGGGATTCAATTTTTATCGTTCACCTCCTCAGCGATTTAAGAAGCTATAGGTGCTTAAATTCGTGTGTGCATGTGTGCGTGTGTGCGTGTGCATTTGTGTAAATGATTGTTAAGCGTAATGTTTTCTTATATTTACGCGAAGACTACACATTAAATGAAACTATTTTTTACGGATTAAATCGCGTTTAATTTTACTTTTTTTAATTCCCGACGTTTCGGGAATTAAAAGATGCAGGAGTGTACAAGCTGGATTGTGAATATGGTCTCCCTTACATAGGACAAACAAAAAGATCTATATAAACCCGCGTAAAAGAGCATATAGCTGACTTGAAGCACCGACGTATCGGGAAGTCTGCAGTTTGTGAACATGTTCAAGATCGTCCCCGTCATTACATTAGATTTGATAGACCACAAATCCTCGCAAAAGAACACCGATTCCTACCTAGGATGATTCGCGAGGCTATTGAAATTAAGAAACATCCTAATTTCAATAGAGAAGATGGATGGGTGCTGCCATCTGCTTGGGATCCTATAATTAATAAAATTAAATCCAAACCCAAGTATACCACTGCTAGACTTCAAGATACTGTAAGCTCATTCTGCGTAGATCGAACCAAAAATTAATATTAAAAAACTGAAGGTAGCCGGGCTAACTATGACATAAGACGTCAAACACCTCAGTCCCCCCCCCCCCGTGACCATGGGTGCTGTAAAGCACCCGAAACGTCGGGAATTAAAAAGTAAAATTAAACGCGATATAATCCGTAAAAATTAGTTTCATTTAATGATTGTTAAGCGTTTCAAACTTAGAGTAGGTATACATTAGCAACTACGTTCTTCTTACTTAGAGTATACATTAGCAACTATGCTTATGTACTTATATACTCTAAGGTTTCATACTTATACGTCTTTTTTAAAGGCTCAGAAGGGCTAGAACCCAGAGCCGTAAAGCCAGTTTAAAAAAAAAACATCTTCTTTAACTCACCTCTCGAACTGTGCGCCCAAGGAAAGCCCCGGGAAGTGGAAAAACTTGTGTGTGTGCCTGCGCTGGCCGTACTGCGAACAAGTTTATGTATTATTATAATGACTTTATGATTTGATAAATATATAAAGTTCTTATCAAACTAAAGAGATTAATAATAAAATAAGAGGACTGTAGAGGGCCGTTGTTTTCTATGTGTCGACCTATTTTTTTATAGAATAGTGGTGGCAAACGAGCACTTAGTCAACTGATGGTAAGTGGATGCTGTGGCCCATAGACATATACATCTACCCTTGATTAAGGATCGAAATGCAGATGCATTGTCACCCCTGAGGACAAAGATGGAATGCCTCGTTTCCCGTATAAAGGGTCTCCGGTTCTCTTCACTCACCGTACGAAACGCAGCAGCATTGCTACAACCATAATATAGCTACAGCATGGCTCTACCACGTGTACCAAACCTTACCTTTTTTATTAAAGTAAGTTTGAAACGAGCACACGGTTCACCTGATTAGTGGACACTGTAACTCATAAAATATCGTCTCTAACTTCTTCAGCTTCTTTATCTGCCCAGTAAATGTACTTTGGGCTTTTCCGGTTGTAGAGAGAAGTTGCCTTAATCGTCACTCTTGGCAGGCGAATTGACGACGGCAGTACTTTTATGACGTCACGCGCCTTTGATGTTGCTGTCACCTACACTCGACTAAAACTGACAATTATTTTGAAGTTTTTTTTTTCGATAACATAAAACCCAAGCGCGCCATTGTTGAAATTTGCAACAGTCACAAAACCGTGAAATAACAAGCTCAATTGGGCCTCACACGCCCAATTTGATGGACAAATAAAAAACAGATGCACAAAACGTTCGCCGAGTTAATCTCCTAAAATAAACATTCCGCGCTGCTCATAAAGTAAAATTTGATGTTCGCTTAAACGTAGAGATTGAAAATAATTGTATTTATACAAAGACATTATAAAACTGAGGTCAATTAAAAAAAAATTAAGTTACTTTCTCTCTTTTTTACTAAATCACAATAGAAAGAGACAGGTATAGAGATAATAATTAAACGATAATGAACGGTTATAAGTAAAGCCGTTAATTATTAGAGGTTTACTGGCGATCACTATCTTTTTAACCCCCGACGAGAACAGAGGGGTATTATATGATTAACGTGTATCTGTGTGTCTGTGTATCTGTGTGTCTGTGTATCTGTGTGTCTGTATATCTGTGTATCTGTGCGTCTGCCTGTAACATCGTAGCGCCCAAACGGACGAACCGATTTTGATTAAGTTTTTTTGGTTGATAGGTGACTTGTTCGATAGTGTTCTTAGCTGTGATTCAAGAAAATTTGTTCAGCCGTTTGAAGATCATCAGCTCTTTTTTCGGGGGTTTTAAATTTTTAATTTAAGTTATTTGTCTCTAATTTTAATTAATTTATTTATTTTAAAATAGTGTACATGCTGACTTACAGTATGCCCAAAACGCCAGCATGCTAATTTACAAATTACAGTTTTAAATAATAAGTAATAGTACAAGATACATGTCAAAAAGGTCAAACAAATTAAAAAATACATGTTCAAATAAATAAAAAAATTAAAAAAAGATCAAATAAATAAAAAAAAAGTTATTGCCAATTGGCACAAACTAACTAATACAGTCTATCGACCCCCGATTTTGTCCGGTTGACGTTGTTAACTCTCGGTAGGGAGTAGTATATACCTATGAGGTGATCGCTAATAAGCTCTCTATTAAGCTTCAAATTTGTTATGTGTTGTTAATTGTGGAACATATTAAATGTTGTAAACGAATCTTTTTTTTTTGTTAAATATGTGCCTGTTGGTTTCTTGATGGTTCTTCCCAGGACATAGGTATTTTCCGAACCAGTTATAAATTTCTATATTGAACAAAAAAAATCAATATCTAAAATAAAATGGCTGAAAAATCATATTTAGTGTAAGCTTGATGTAAAATTCCCAGATCAGTATCAGTAATAGTGCCGGCGTCAAAGGTGGGAAACATCTGATACTGCGTGTAATTGACAGGTAATTCTAATTGAATATATTTTTAAATCAAAACGATGATTGTGATTGTAGTTGGAAAAATATATTATTACGAATATTTTATTATAAATATGATAGTAAGTACGTCCGTCGTTCTTGCCTGGCTAATGCAACAATATTTGGCAAATTAAATCAAGCGCTTAATCCTTTTCGTATGTAGATAGTAGATACTTACTTATTTATGTAATAATGGAGTTTTGTATATTGACACCTAATTCATAGAATTAATCATTTCAAAAAACCCGTTTACTTATTTATTTGGAGTGCTATCTATAATTGCAAAATAAGGTTGTAATAATTATTATTTCCATGATAATCGAAGGTAATAAATTATAAAAAAACATGCGTGAGTGTCGTGGAACACTCGGTTGGAACGAAGTTCCTTTCGTAGTATATTATTATTGATAAACGTATTATATAATTGATTAACAAATACAAATAAATGAATTACTAGCGTCTATTAAAATGAAGCGTCATTTAAAATAAAATAATATTTCTTTCATGGCAAGATAAGAAAAAGTGCGAGGGAGATGGATATTATTCCATCTCGCTTCCTTATAGCCGCCAAGGCCGTCTACACTACATCAGAAGGGGTCGTGACGGAAAATTTTTATACTTTTTCCCGCCTAGCTTATCTGCCAAATTCGCACCGTCCGATAAAGAACTTCGTTCTAAAAATCAGAAATAGGAAATGCCAATTATGTTTTTTATCTTCACAAAAGGAATAGTTAAAAAATTCCAACTGTCTACTCAGTACAAAGCTGGGTATTAATTTTTTTTCTCGCAATATGCAAGAAGGGCATAACAAAAAGTTATCGTTTTTGGCGCATTAGCAAGTGGTAAATTTGAGGTTATGATATTTGAAAATGGCCATTGTTGTATTGTTATTTTTTTTAATTTGGAGGATGGATTTAAGGCAAACGCAGTGAATCTTATGCCACTTAAATCTTTTCGATCTATTATCTGTTAACAATAGTCTTATAAATCAACAGTTTATGAGGAAATAATGCATCATTTGAGATAGATAAGCCTTGAGTTTATAGCATCACACTAGTTATGTAATACGTTACCAAGAATAGGGCGACATCTTGATCATGATAATTTGTAATTTTCAACGTTCTATGTATAAGCATACAGCCACAGTTTAAAAAGAGTAGATAATACAGCGCACCTGATGGTAAGGGATCATTGATTTATGACTAATGGATACAGCAATGTCGGTGAAATGAAATAAAATAAAATCAATTTTTTCTCGTTATATTCATATATATTATCATAATCATTGAAGCCCTCCACAAATCCTGAACGTAGGCCTGCCCAAGGAACGTCGACGCAAACGCAAAAATAAACTGTGTTAATATACGGTTCATTTTTGCCTTTATACACGCACGGTTAGGTCAGGACAAATAATTGCCTCCGTTTTTTCCCGTAAACGTAAGTCACTTTATTATTTTCTGCAGTAAATTTTTTCGTTCATTACAGCCCATTAAAAATTCACTGCAAAACATGAGTCATAGATTCTTTCATATGTTATATTTTGGTTGGCATAAAAATTTAACAATACTGTCTGATAAATGAGGTATTTAATTGTAAATGTCATTACAGTATTCATCATTCATTCATTGCAGCCGTACAAAAGTCCCCTACTGAACAATGACTTCCCTATAGATCTATATATAGAGGTATATTTTCCATAGTTGCCACGCTTGGTAGACGGGTTAGCAACCGCAGTTTTTTGTTATTTTGAGTTGCTACCAGGAAGCTGCTGCCTCTCTCCTGTATAATTCCGACAAGACAATCATATGACAGACGGGATGATATGGGGTAATTAATTCTCTAACGCAATAAAGCATGGCAATATTGCAAAGTTGGCAGCTTTTAGTTATTTGTTAGTTGTCCAATGATTTATCACGTGCTCGGCGGTGAAGGAAAACATCGTGAGGAAACCTCCATGTCTGAGAAATAAGAAAAAAAATATATTTCGGAGACATGTGAAGTTCGCCAACTTTGGGGCAGCGCGGCAGACATTTCGTTGCCCTAAAACCCTCTCAGAAATGAGAGGAAGCCTGTGCCCAGCAGTGGGACGTATATAGGCTGTAACTTTAACTTCTTAACTTTTATTTGTCCAAAACCAGCGTGGAGGATTCTCTTCATCAGGTTTTCAAAAGAATTTCTAAACAAAGATAACCATCTTACCAGCTAAATATGGATGGTGACAATGCGCCAGGAGATGCTGCAAATGCTGATGCTGCACTGGTATCGGTCTGCTGGCGATAGGTTTCGCTATCGGCCAAGGATTACCCATTATTGGTTGTCGGTAATCTAAAAGAAAACATAAATTTTATTTTAAATTGGTATACTAACATATGATAATTATTGGGAATATTAAACTTCTCTGCAGGAAGTTATTGTCATCATCATCATCATCATCATCATCATCCACTGCTTAACATAGGCTTCCTCCGAGGAATACTACAAAGCATGGTCCTGAGCCACCTGCATCCATCGACTTCCTACATGTCTTACTCGGTCGTCACTTCATCATCATGTCCTCCAGACAGAATTTCGGTCACAGTGGCCAGTCTTAACGGAGACTAGCCATCTGCGTAGGACAGGGTTATAGTGCCCGAGAGTATGACTAAGCACAGGTGCACTCACTATTTCCTCACTCTCATAAACCGATGGGACAGCAATCCGACACGAGCGGAGAGAGATCAGGCGCAGAAAATAAAACTGCGGTTGCCAACCCGTCCGCCAAGGTTGGCAATTGTGACAAATATTACTTAAGAGTCTATCTATGGGACGGCCTATGACCAGCAGTGGACTTTGAGTAGACTGTAAAGGATGTATGGATAAAACAATGCACTCTATGTTTAAAAAAAGAAATGTCAATAGACGAACATTTAACTACCGGTTTTATTGTCTATGCGTAATTAGCTCGTTATTGAATGCTGCGACTCAATTAAGTAAAGACGCCTCAAATCGACATAAAACCGTGGAATCTAAACGCTAAACACCCTAATCGTATTACAACACCATTACAAACAGTACGGGAGCGTGTTCTCGATTGATTGTCTTGGTACGAATCATAAGCAGAAGCGTGTACACGTGTAAAACTAATATTTTTTCAATTACTAATTGATATCATAATAGCTGCTCCGTATTACAGTGGCTAAGGGTTTGGTCGCTTGTGTATAGCCTACAAAAATCATATTTTTAAGATAGCGTTTTAAAAAAAACAGAATGAGGCTATTATATTTTTGAATCGGCATATTAACTACAAGTGCCTTGGTGACCGAGTTTTGCTTAGCGTAAGAACTTTTTTTAGGGATTGATATCATCTGCCTAATAAGCTTGGAAAATAAAATATATTCTAAATACAAAATTGCATCCAAATCCTTAAAGCAGTTTCCAAGAAACCTTACATACCTTACTTACCTTACATATACGAGTATACAAGGATTAACACATTTAAAGTATAGGAGATAACCAGCTTTAAGATGACTATTCGCATGATTCAGGCATTCTTGGACTTAAATACCTGAATTCTATAATAAAAACGAGCGCCTGCAATACCTTGACTCTGATATCCATAGATTCTTTAAATCAATACATACCTTTATTTTTACATTTTTTTATTTAGAGAATACTAGCAACGAAATTAACACTACTAGTCTTGTTAACCGTGGCAACCAAGTATACTTAATTTTATAGTATTTTACGTGGTGTTTGACAGTGTAGTGGCGGTGTAAGAATATCCATTACCCCATGTTATTCTGTGGGCGTCGTAAACGCGTGGGTGGTTTACATGGTAGATCCATGCTGCAGGTATATTATAGTTGTAGCAAGAATGGGTCGGCTCGACCGGGGAAGGACCACGCTCTCACAGAACACCAGCATAAAATGGCAGCTTAATGCTGCTGTTTCGTATGGTGAGTGTAGTGAACCGGAGATCTCTTTTACTGGAAACGAGGCATTCCATCTTAGTCCTCATGGGTGACAACGCATCTGCATTTTGATTCTTTATTGAGGTAAGATGTAGATATCTATGGGCAACAGGATCCACTTACCATCAGGTGGACTGTGCGCTTGTTTGTCACCCTTATACTATTAAAAAGGTAACGGAGGAAAACCAGGAGTAGCGTAGCAGCGTCTTCTTAATAACAACTAGAAAATAAAAAAAACTGCGGTTGTCAATCCGCTTGCCAATCGTGACAACTATCAGAATCTCCTTTATGAGGAAATCTACGGGGAAATCTATATAGGCCTATATAGATTGTAAAGAATGAATGTTCATAGTAGAGTAACACTGCAGCGTCATATAGCTGCAGCTTGACACTACCAAATTTTTTCTGCAGCAGAATTAATTTGGTAGAGTCAGTTAGACCGGGAAAAGACCAAACTTGGACAAAATACCAGCGTGAAATAACAACATAATGTTTCTGTGCTTCCTATTTTAGGGACGAGAACCGGGGACTCTTTTGACAGGACTGGACAGAGCCAATGCGTCTCTAAGGTATGACAGCACATCTGAATTTTGATTCTTAATTGAGTATAGATGTAGATGTTTATGAACCACAGCATACCCTTATCATCTGGTGGAACGTGTACTCGTTTGTCACTCTTACTTCAATAAAAATAGATCAAAAATATTTGTGTGGATTATTACAGTATTCCCACATGGGAGATTTGAACTCCCAAAATTTTTGTTCTTCGGTCCGTACCCATGGTTGGTAGCGACAATGACAATTAATTCAAGTAAAAATAGAAATAGAATAGGTAAAAATTAAAACAACGTAATTGCCTAAATTTATATGTATTTTAATATAAAAGGACAATTCTCTTATAAAAATACACTATTTTTATAAGAGTACATTATATATGAAGTAAAATTTACTGGACTTAAATTTTATTCTCCGATTGTTTTCGCCCCGTCCCCGAATATATGTTTACGAAATCTCTTGTAAAAAACTGTTTCTCTTTTTATATCCTTATTTACTTCTTTAAATTAAACCCCGCACTCAAAAAAATCACCTTTATGTAATATCATTTTATTCAAGCCGTCTTTATATATTACATCTACGAAGTTACGTTACCAAAGTATCACATCAAAAAGTTTCAGACAAAATCGCCTAGACTAACAGCCTGCAAACGAACATCGAAGTAATTATATATAATTATTCCATTTTGGTCATTTTGACATGACACTAAAAACAGTCATGAATTACAAGCATATAGAAATATCGAGAAATAAAAAAGTCGATACATCGCTTTTAATTTGGGCCAAAGTCTAAACACCCCTGCGATTTCTTACCACCCCGACTGTCAAAGCCACGCCCGCCCTAATATATTGTATAGCCTTTGTAATGCCATTAATCACGTTCAAAGCATTTTGTTTTTGACTCTCCGGTATTAATTTAAACTACGTATGGTGATATGGCGGGAGCGAGAGACGGCGCCAAACCTTGCAGATTCAATATGGCCGCACAAGTATACTCGAAGCATAATTGAAGGACTTCATGTTTAATAACGTAGATTAAGAAAATCAAATTACATTTCAGATTGGAATTTGTTTGAAGAAAGAACAGAAAGAAGGATATTTTTAAATTTTTGAATCGAAGTTCGAATTTGGCGGATGGAGACTAGGCAAGAAAAAGTGTAAGATTTTTCCGTCACGACCCCTTCTGACGTAGTGTAGACGGACTTGGCGGCTATAAGGAAGCGAGATGAAATAATATCCATCTCCCTCGTAGTTTTCCTTATCTTGCCATGAAAGAAATATTATTTTAAATGACGCTTCATTTTAATAGACGCTAGTAATTCATTTATTTGTATTTGTTAATCAATAATATAATACGTTTAACAACAATAATATACTACGAAAGGAACTTCGTTCCAACCGAGTGTTCCACGACACTCACTCATGTATTTTTTATGTTTATATTTACTTTTAAGTTACGCGTTACGCCTTAAAACTATGCCAGGCATTCGGAGATAATTTTGAGTTGTTTTTTTTTTATAAGGGTGACAAACGTGCACACAGTCCACCTTATGAAAAGTGAATGTTGTGGCCCATAAACATCTACATCTGTCCTCGATTAAGAATCAAAATGCAATGCAATGCAAAATCCAGTGAAAAGGTTTTCCGGTTCTCTACACTCACCATATGAAACTCAGCAAAATTAAGCTGCTATTTTATGCAGGTATTCTGTGAGAGCGTGATCCTTCCCCGGACGAGCCGCCCAATTGGTGCTACAACCATGAAATAGATGCAGCGTGGCTTTACCACGTGCAAAATACTCAAACTTCAAAATGTCAAAATTTTAATCTAGACCCTGCCAAATGTGCACAGAGCCGACTTTATACCATGTGGCATTCTCTGCCAGTCAACATTTGAAATGTAAATATATAATTTTTGCGTTATTATGTTATGCTAACTATCAATAAATTGCGTTTTTTTGTTTTTTGTTTTTATAGAAAAAGGGTGACAAACGAGCACACAGTCCACCTGATGGTAATTAGTTGCAGTGGCCCATAGACATCTACATCTATCTTCGTTTGCGAATTTAAATGCAGATGCGTTGTCAGCCGTGAGGACTAAGATAGAATGCCTCTTTTCCAGTAAAAAGGGTCTCCGGTTCTCTACACTCACCATACGAAACACAGCAGCATGAAGCTGCTATTTTACGCTGGTATTCTGTGAGAGCGTGGTCCTTCCCCGGTCGAGCCGACCCATTCGTGCTACAACTATACTATTAATATAGCTGCAGCATGGCTCTACCACGTTTGTTTGCGTTTATTGTTAATTGCGTTCTAACATTATGCTTACTATAATAAGCCTTTATAAGTCAAGTGCTGAACATAGGCCTCCCCCACAGATTGCTTCATAGTGGGGATTTCGCCATAGTTGATCGTTGTCGCCATGACGATATGGGGTAGTGAATATTCTTATACCGCCTATGCCTATGGCTTATGATGACGATGATGATGATGATGATAAATGTTGTCGTAGAAGTAGTTCAAAAAGTTTTTATTGATTGCATTCTTCACATCATTGAGGCGGGCATACCAAAGGTGCGTTGTCGCCATGACGATATGGGGTAGTGAATATTCTTACACCGCCTTATGATGATGATGATGATGATGAATGTTGTCGTAGAAGTAGTTCAAAAAGTTTTTATTGATTGCATTCGTCACATCATTGAGGAGAGCATACCAAAGGTGAACCCGAACTGTAAAAGAAGTCCTGCAAAAATCAGTACTGTGCTAAAGACCTGTAGAATCCTGGGACGGTACATTATAATGACAAACGAACTAATTAGTCCACCTTATTATATATGGTTACTGCAGCTCTTGGACATCTGCCACCAACTTTAAACACGTACAACTTCAAATGCGTAGTCACATCTGAGGACTAAGGTGTAATGCCTCACATCTTGTAGTTATGCTAGCACTTTTTAGCCGACGTTAAAAAAAGAGATGGTTCCAATTTCGACTGCTTTTCCCCCGCTTTTTTTGTATGTATGTAATTGGATATATTTGTAAATATTTGTGAAGCGATTTTAATTATTCTTTTTGGAACGAAGTTCTTTATCGGAAGGTACGGATTTGACGGATGGGGGGCTAGGCGACAAAAAGTGTAAGATTTTTCCGTCACGACCCCTTCTGACGTAGTGTAGACGGCCTTGTCGGCTATAAGGAAGCGAGATGGAATAATATCCATCTCCCTCGCACTTTTTCTTATCTTGCCATGAAAGAAATATTATTTTAAATGACGCTTCATTTTAATAGACGCTAGTAATTCATTTATTTGTATTTGTTAATCAATAATATAATACGTTTATCAATAATAATGTACTACGAATAGAACTTCGTTCCAATAGACTGTTCCACGACACTCACGCATGTTTTTTTTATAATTTATTACCTTCGATTAAATAGGTTATATACTTAATATAAATTTGAAAAACAAATCTTCTAGTTTTTCGGTTAATATATAGCCTAGATCACTCCTGGCATTGCTCTCTATCTTTTTTCGGCGTTTCACTACAATTGGTTCAGCCATTCCGAATATTACCCGGACAGCTACACTGCTACAACGGGTCAGTAAGCTGAAGTGGCAATGGGCCAGTAATATAGCTCGAAGAACCGACAACCGTTGGGGAAGAAAGGTTCTCGAGTGGCAGCATTGTACTAATAAGCGTAGTGTGGGGCGCCCCCTACTAGATTCTGCTGTGTTTCGTATGCTGAGTGTAGAGAACCGGAGACCCTATTATTGGTAACGAGGCAATCCATCTTAGTCCTCAGGGGTGACAACGCATCTACTATTATTATTATCGATGATAGATATAGATGTCTATGGGCCACAGCATTCCCAGATGGACTGTGTGCTCGTTTGTCACCCTTATTCTTACAAAAAATATAAGTAGGTACTATGGAACTTGGCGTCCGTTCTCTCAGTTCAACTCTTTTATAGGTGAAGCTGACAGTTTATGTTTTTGGTGGGATTTATTATTGTGGTGTTGATTATTTTATTTGTTATGATTTTTATTAGACTTGTAACGAATATTCAGCTATTGTTATTCGGTCGAATACCGAATATCTTTTTTTTTTGTAGTATAGTGTAACAAATGAGCACACAGTCCACCTGATGGTAAGTGGTTGCTGTGGCCCATAGACATCTACATTTATCCTCAATTAAGAATCTAAATGCAGATGCGTTGTCACACCTGAGGACTAAGATGGAATGCCTCGTTTCCAGTAAAAAAGGGTCTCCGGTTCTCTACACTCACCATACGAAACACTGCAGCATTAAGCTGCTATTTTACGCTGGTATTCTGTGAGAGCGTGGTCCTTCCCCGGTCGACCCATTCGTGCTACAACCATAATATAGCAGCATATAGGTACCATTCGGCCGAATACCGTATACATAAGTAAGATGTTTTGATGTAGTCAGATAATTGGTAAAATGAGATAATGATTTAGTTTATAATAATGTATTTTTCTTGAAAATCTTAAAAGTAGCTATAGGTACATAATAAAGTTCCGTATTATAAAAATTAACAAAAAAAAACTATGAAATAAATTTTTATGCACTTGAATTATCGTAATTAAAATTTAGAACTAAAATATTATGGTACAGAGAGACTAATTTTTCTGCATTTTCAGGCAGTAGTTTACTCCTTTTCTACTCTTAGACAATCCCAGCTTCAGAGGAAAGATGCTCTAAATAAACATTATTTACTTCCCGGCCGAATAATTTTGCCTAATGTTCTCTATTCGGCCAGAAAGCCCGCAGAATATTCAGTATTCGGCGTGTGGCCGAATATATTATTAGTTGCAAGTCTAATTTTTATCCTTTTTTTAACAGACTTCAAAAAAAGGAGGAGGTACTCAATTCGACTGTTTTTATTTGATGTGTGTTACTTCAGAACTTTTTTCTAGGTGAACTGATTTTGATGATTCCTTTTTTATTTGAAAGCTGGTGCTTCTCATGTAGTCACATATAAATCAAATTAAAAACTGACGAGTAGTTTTTAAGTTATCCTCAATAATGCGTAAATGACTTCGGCTACCTTAATGATGATAAATCTCATTTTATTTATATTGAAGTCGGTTGTGCAAAATTTTAATTCTACCACTTGTTTCGCCGGTCATATTATATTTCACCACGCCTACGGTTGACTGTGAAAGAATACTAAGGATCAGACCTTGCTCACAGTTTCCACAATAGTTCACATTCGCAGACGCTTAAACACAAAATCACGACATGTTTACGTATGAAAATCTACATAAAGTTGCATTTGTCGGCGCTTTGATTGAATGCGAAAAATCACGTGCTTGCACTATGCTTGACCCTTTAAGGTTCTTCACATGATACCTGTGACGGACTGTGGTGAAACATGTCCATCAGGCAACATCGGGCACCAGTTGATTTGCTTTTGTCTTCAAAATAAAACTATTATGTTGGCACTACGAGTTGGCGCACATCTCTGACTTCACAGCTTTCCCGCCTAGGAGTCGATCTGGGAAGGTAAAACCGTCTTACCTATATCTACCGCGTAATAATAACTCTTGCACTGCAAGCAGTTTAAAGAGCAGTATGATTGCAAGCTGTGAGACATTCCATCTTAGACCCCAGAGGTGACAACGCATCGGCAGCCCGTTTTTATAAAATAAGGGTGACAAACGAGCACACAGTCTACCTGATGGTAAGTGGATGCTGTGGCCCATAGACATCTACATTTATCCTCGATTAGGAATCAAAATGCAGATGCGTGGTCACCATCGAGGACTTAGTTAGAATGTCTCGTTTCCAGTAAAAAGGTTATCCGGTTCTCTAAACTCACCATACAAAACACAGCAGCATTAAAGAAGTTAGCAGCAGGTGTCCAAGGAAAACAGGAACCACCTCGCCATGAAGTGAGCTGTAAGTTCGTTTGTCACTTCGGTTTTAGAAAAAAAAATCTCTGCGTAACCGATGGAACGCCTTAGTAATAATCATCAAGTTTACATAAATGCGGACGCCGTCCCTCCACTGCAATTAATAAAATAATTAAAATCACCGCTCGGCACACGTTGCTTACCGGAGGGTTGCTTGAGGGCGAAGTTTTCCGCGACGACGCCTCCCTTAGCTCTTAATATCTTCCCGAAGGGCTCTCAGTTTCCCCTTCTCATTATAATATTACTTCGAGGAATTTGAGCGTAGTTAAGTTTTAAGAGATGAAAATTTTAGTAACAGTTTATTAGTTACAAAGTTAATTTGCCAGATCCTCTCTAAATTGAAGTTCGATAGTGTCTCAAAGTTAATATGATTCAACGTGTTATAGGTATAGTAAAGAAGGTGCGGAGAAAGACCATACAAATGTCTAAGTACATTTTTTTATTTTAATTTTATGTGAGTAAAATGGAGCAGATAGGTCAATCGATTTCATCCTTGCGGAAGCAAGGTTGAAATAGATTGCGAAAAATTAAGCCTTGCCAAAGAATATTACGTTCAATAGTATTGGCAACACTGAAGAACTATTTTTATAACTAAGATAAGTTACTTCAAAATAAGAAGAGGTGTTTTTTTTTATGGAATACGCGATATCTTCGTCAATTGTGAACCGACTTTATTCATTCCTTTTTTACCCGACTGCCCCAGAATGTTTTTTGAGATTGTGTATGTATATACATATGTATGTCTATTTCTTGGCATGCTCTGTAGCCTAAACGGTATGATGAATTTTAACATATTATGAGATGTCGTTAGATTCGTCTTAATTGTGGGAGTGACATAGGCCATGTAATATTCATATATTGCATCTGCAAATACAAAAAAAGGCAGGGTAAGGTGTTTTTTTTACGCAGTCGGGTTTTTTAATTACTGTTATAATTATGTTCCTTATAAATTTGGAGACGAAATTTCACCACTGCTGTGGCAAAATAATGTATAAAGCTTTTAATGTAACTTATTAGACGACTTTTAAATTGTAGTTCAAGTAATAACTTGAACCATTAAAAAAACAAATTTAAAGAACTAAAAAAAAAATACAATCAGAAGTCGTAGCTTTAATTCTTCTGCTATGCATCTTAGCATCGACTTCAGGAGTCGGCTTTTACTTTTTTTAATTCCATTTTTGATATAGCTAATCAAACGTTTAAACTAAAATTACGAATTGAGCATCGCGAACTTTGAAATAACAAGACCGCACACTTGAGACAACAACGCGACGCATAAAAGACCTTTTTAATCCCTGCTCGCATCATTTTCACAATGCGATCGCTATAAAATACTCACTATAATACCAACCTAACAATAACTAAATCTCTGCGAAGATAAACAGGGGAAAAAACGAAGATCAGCCAGCCCGCCACACAATAGACATGTATTTTTTATAATATTCTGACTAACCCCAATTTGTTAGGGATTTGTATTAAAATAATATTAGGCATGAATGCATTGTTTGGACATGTTTTTAATAACTGTTTATTGTTGGGATTTCGTGTGATAGTTAATTTTATCATGGCACTATTTATGACACGCCCTCGGATGTTTATTCGTCAGTCGATAAATTTGATTTGTTTGGTTGCGTTCAAAATAAATATTTCTTGTTTTATTGCTTTGTGCTACACTGTTTTTTATTGTTAATGCACATGCTGCAGGCTGACCCATCTGTATTCTACACTACAGTTTCTTTTCGGTAGAGCAGAACTGCCGGATCATCATTAGCTACGAGATGCGTACAATAGTTATCTTTTTGTATCCATTGCCTGGTATGATTGGGTATAAAAATAAGAATTCAAATGTAATCTTTGCGAGAACTCACTAATGTTAACAAAATATGTACAATGTTTTTTATGGTTGGTGCACATTCTGCAGGCTGATCTATCTGAATTCTACAGTACAGTCTCTTTGCGGTACTAGAGATGCCGGATCGTAGAATTGGAAACAAAATGTGTGCAATATAGTATCTTATGATGCCTAATATGATTAAATACAAAAACCATTTCAAATATTTTTATTTATTTTATTTAAAAAGTTTAAATGTAACACCCTAAAGTTAAGGGTACATAGGGTGGACTTAATGCCATGTGGCATTCTCTGGCATGCAACTCTGGGTGCCAAAGACAATAATCGTTGGCAGGTGCGAAACATATATTACAGAATATTACACAACTTATATTTAAATATACATACATATAATATATTAGCTATATACATATACATAATACACATTATATGTACGAGATGTATATTTAAATAAAAATATAGTCTTTACGAGCATTCGCTAACAATGTCAAAAATACAACAAAATACCGAATAAAATAATCGTTTCTTAATCGTAGATGAAAGACAGGACATTTTTTAAATTTACTCTATTCGAAGTAGCGCTTTCCGGGTACAAGTACCTATTCATTAGCATGAACATTATATTTTTTTATAAATAAAACTGAAGCGCAAACAAGCTTACAGTCTTTCTGATGGTGTATGGCTACTGCAGTCAATGGACACCTGCAGACAACTTCAAACAAAGTAGGCTATAGCACCTACGTTGTCACCTCTGAGGACTAGACTGAGGACTGACACCTTGTTGTCTCAAGTGTGCGGATAGAATGCCTCATATCATGTAATTATATCAGCTCTCTATACCCTTCGGACCAGAATACAGCAGTGCACGCACTGCTGTATTCTGAAAGGAAGAACTCTGAAAGGAGAACAATTACAGCGGAAAAGTGATTTAAAGTTTAGATGTTAGATCCCTTAATAATGTGACTAAACAAAACAGGTAACGCATACATATATAATACTTATGTATATTTTATTGTACCGTGTGCTGGCAGTGTAAGAATATCCACTACCCCATGTCGTTCTGTGGGTGTCGTAGGAGGTGACAGAGGCGGCAGCGTCTTCCTGATAACAACTGTAAATAATAAAAAAACTCGGCTGCGACCTCACCTGCCAAGAGTGGCAATTATGGTAAAATCGCCCAAAATAGTATGATACAATCTATGGGTGAGGCCTATGTTCAGCAGTGGACTTATAAAAGGCTCTAGTGGCTGGATGGATGGATAGATACTTTATTTTATTTTTTGTGTATGATGGATGGATACATTATTATAATCGATGTTTTTACCCGACTGCGGCGGGGCCCAAATGGAGAGTAAGCTTGTCGCCGGATTTTAATAAAAATATTTCAAACGATTTGTAATAATTGCGAGAAATTCCGCAATGTGTTCGTACGCGGCATCTAAACACTGGCATTAATCTCATCTTAGCGTTAAAATTGTGACATCAAATCTAACCTACACGAAAAATCTTGATCATGGTCGAGAGGGGATACGTAGTACTTATCTCCAATTAGAAAACATCGTTAATTTTTCTACAAGACGAGGCAAACGAACATGCGGCATACCTGATGGTAAGTGACTACAGCCGCCGCCCATGAACAACTGCGACACCAAAAGAATTGCAAATACGTTGCATGCCTTTTTTTTAAAAAAAGGCTCTTTTCTTTTTGTTTTATGGTAAAGGCACCTAATTTCGAGGGGTTCTAAAATTGGCACCATATTCCGTGGTATTTAAAAAAAAACTGAGTATACGAGTGATTTACAAGGTCTTTTTTATTGCAAGATCTCTTATTAAATTGATAATATAACAGCTGGTCTGAACCCACGCTTCATACATTTTTGACCTCGTGCACGTGAGTATCATGTTTTTTTTTTAATATTTCATGGATTATACTTTTAATCCAAAACACTAAACATATGTGTTTTCCAGAATAAATCAAGGTGAAAATAACTCTTGAAAATACTTAACCGGCAAAAATATTTTAGCCGGTTCCTTATTCCGATGTATACCGCGGAATTGTGATTTCAGATACTTGATTTCTTTTTAATTTTCAGGGTTGTTTTTATGATTAGGCCCTTCCCGATTTGGGTTTGACAATTTAAAAAGACAATGAATACTAAAATCTATTTTGAGATATACTTTTGCATTTCATTCACTAATTATAGCATGTCAAAAGTGATCTATTTAGGTATTTTGTTAATTCATTGTATGGGAAAGCAAGAAGGAAAATTTAAGTTCATAGACAATTCGATGCAATTTTTAGTAAGTACTATATTATATGTATTTAAGATGATTTTGCAATTAAGTATTTATCTACATATAGACTATACAAAAATCTTGCATGTTTTAATACTCGGAATTAGGATACGAGATTTTTTGCTATAAAACGCTATTCCAATGTATAGTAAGGATCGGGATAATGTTCTATGAGCACCTTAATCCACGGCATATACCTACACACGCAAAATACAGTGTTCACAATTTTACGCAGCTTGCTATACATTTTCCGTTAGTTTCAATAACCTATTTCTTTCATAATATCTTTCACAAACTTAGGTAAGTAGTTGTAAACATTTATGGATGGAATAATTCACAAACTAAATTATATCATTATACACAATATCTTGCTTTAGAAAGAGCCTCATAACGTTTGTACTACTATTGTAATAATACGATGAGTATTAAAATAAATAAAATTGTTTAGGTATATGGTATATTTTCCAAAATAGAAGAAACACATAATATTAACACGCGAAATAAAGAACAACTTTTCTTACCTTCATCCAGAATTAAAATGCTAAATTGCAAACCATATTATACGGCAGATAATTTTTTTTTAAATTACTTCTGAATATTAGAAATGAAAAAAGTTTCTTCTATTTCGTACACAGCTATTTTTACAATTTAGAAGAATATCTACTAAATTAAAATTCTCTACAATAAATTTATATATTATGTATTCTTTATTTTATTATTACGTGAGTTTTTTTTAAATTTTGATTAATTGTTTAATATTTATAACTAACAACTTAATTCAGTATAGTTAGGCATAAACCTATTAACTATAATAAATATGGTAATACCCGAAAATGGTAGTTCAGTTATAAGATACATCATATTTTAAATTAACGCCGAATGTAACACTCAACTTACAATAAATCTTTTGAAATTTAATTTGAATATAAGGTAATAATAGGATTTTATGTCATAAGTATTAACTGTTTATATTGATTATGAGAATGGGTGCTTATTACGCAATCAATCCATTTATCCCCACAAATTTTCACATACCTACATAATAGTGTAATAATAATACATCTGGAAAATTTGCTCTCGCTGTAGGTTTTGTGAAAGAAAATCAAACTTGGTCAACAACACCTTGTTAAATAATTAATTGCATTATTAAAAATAAAATTAACTTGTCAGGTCTACCCACGGCGATGATTATTCATATTTTTTAAATTATAATAATTTTGATTGTAGGATAATGAGCACCATGTAATATTCTTCCCACCTATTTCCTTTGAATTTCGTACACTCGTAATTAGGAACCAAATACATCAAAATTTAAAATTTTTACATAGAAATAAGGTGCCGACGACTTCTATTCATATTTAATTAATTTAGAATACAAATCAAGAACGAATAGCCAAACCTATTGTCTATTAGTAGAAAAATTATGCTTCTGATTAAAATAGTCAAACCTTCAAAAAGTACAATAAATGCTTAATTATCGACCTACTTTCGAGTTTTAGTAAAAATACCGCGGAAATAGGTGCCTTTACCTTAGTTAGATCCAAAATTTCCTAATTTGCATAGTTTATTGAGTTTGTCATTATTTAGTCGGTATCTCGTATAGAAACACGAGTGACATTATTAACAAGCCGTTGTGTAGCCCACCTGTGGCAAGCAGACAGATAAAACATAATATTGTCATGTGCACGACACACGTGTTGGTTCACCGCAACATCGTGTTCCACAAATTATGCTTAATTGCTTACATTAAATTCATTATAATTGGATCATTGTTTCAACAGTGCTGGTTTACATGAGATACTTTAAAAACTTTATTGAACAGGTAAGCAGTTTTAATAACGTGGTAGAGGCACGCCGCAACTATATTATGGTTGTAGCACTAATGGGTCAGCTCGACCGGGGAAGGACCCCACTCTCACAGAATATCAGCGTAAAATACCAGATTAATGCTGCTGTTTCATATGGTGAGTGTAGAGAACCGGAGACCCTTCTCCTGGAAGCGACTGATTCCATATTAGTCCTCAGGGGTGTCAACGCATCTGCATTTCAAAATCGAAGGATAAATGTACATGTCTATGAGTCACAGCATCCACTTACCATCAGATGGACCGAGTGCTCGTATGTCACCCTTATTCTATAAAAAAATGTGCGGGATTCAAACCCGCAGTCTTCAGCGCTGCGTCACATTGCTAATCCACAGCGCCACGGAGCCGTCAAATGAAAACCAATTATTTTTAATAATTGTACATTGCCCTGCAAATGGAGAGGCCCACGTACAGCAGAGGGCTCGTACGGGTTGAATGAAGGAAAAGAAGTAAAGTAAAGTAAAGTTACAGCCTATATTACATCCCACTGCTGGGCACAGGCCTCCTCTCATTTCTAAGAGGGTTTTAGGGCAAGGAAATGTCCGCCGCGCTGCCCCAATGCGTGTTGGCGAACTTCACATGTCTTCGAAATATTTTTTTTCTCAGACATGCAGGTTTCCTTACGATGTTTTCCTTCACCGCCGAGCACGTGGTAAACCAGCACGAACCAGTCGAACCCGGGTTGCTCGCGTACTGTGAAACTTACAGCGAGCGCTAACCATCTGAGCTATACGACAAACATTGTTAAAGGATACTTAAGATTATACCCTCTTTTAAATTTTAATTAAACTTAAAAATCGCCATAAATTTGGGTACAATGTAAACAGCAAATAGTGACAAAATAAGTAAACTCTTTCGTTGCATGATTGATTGTAGGTAAATAAAATATTACCTACACAATTATCCGGGAACTAACTTATCATCGGTAAACAACGAAACAATCAACGGTGAACACAATAACAGTGCTATTTAATTAACTGCTATTCGCGGAACGATCGACTCGGCCATTACTCGGCGGGCGGCGGCTGTCACGACGATTTGGCGCCAATTTTTACGCGGGTAAGTGTGAAAATAATTGATTTCAGAGGGGACCCGTTCGGTTTATTGAAATCTGTTTTGGGTTTCAATATTGCGAGAGGTGTTTTCGAAAACGAGTCGCAATTGTTTGCTTTCAAGCGGCGATGTCTTTTTTGAAAACTGCGTGTTTATATTTTTATTTACCTACGTATTCAACCTCACACAGTCCTCAGCTAAACACAGACCTCCCCCATAGATTGCCTCATAGGATGGATATTTGTCATAGTTGCCACGCTTGGCAGACAGGTTGGCAACCGCACTCACCTACGTATATTATGGTCTCTTCTACACTCGGCGTCACAAAAATCGGACCTCTTTAAATTTCTACTTCAAACTACTTTTAAATCCATTTAATCAATGGTAAGTCTATGAGTATGTTATATCATTGGAAAGGTAATTAAATTTACTCATTAGAAAAAATAATGGCTATCATCTGTTTTACCGGGGAATTAAAAAAAAAGTTAATGTCTCTTTGAGATGTGCAGCGCTGTTGCCCAGATCCACGCCTTCGAAAATAGCCACCGGCGTCCTGGAACCGTTGGAATACTCGTCGAACGGAAAAACGGGATAGGTTTTGTTGCCGAGCGACATCACACTGTCACATCCCTGACTGCAGTAGCGCAATCATTTGAGCGGCTTCACCAGCAGTGGTATTCATATTGTGGGGTTTTTAGCTTGCTTCAGAAGTTTACGTGTATCCTCTTCAACGTTTGGAACTCACATTTTACCTCTACCAGCCCTTTTATAGCACATAACGCACCACAACTAGTGATCTTTATGACGCCTATTTTTGAAACAGTTTTTTCAACGTCTCGTAGTGAGGAGATTTCTTAAGTTTATGAAACAAAACAGTTATTAATTTAAAGGTTAATAAACGCACTTTCAGTACAGTAGGTACCAATATTAACTTGATTAAATGTAAACACTGATAGCCAAATACTCAAGTAACTTTTTTTCGGGGAGGTGCGATTTTTGTGACGCCGATTGTATATTCGTTTAAAAGTTTATGATACCAATAATTATTTTAGGTAAATCAATAACGCTTGAACGTGTTTTTGGAACGAAGTTCCTTATCGGACGGTACGAATTTGGCGATGGGGGCTAGGCGAGAAAAAGTGTAGATTTTTCCGTCTCGACCCCTTCTGACGTAGTGTAGACTAATAAAACTAATATCCATCTCCCTCGCACTTTTTCTTATCTTGCCATGAAAGAAATATTATTTTATTTTAAATGACGCTTCATTTTAATAGACGCTAGTAATTCATTTATTTGTATTTGTAAATCAATAATATAATATGTTTATTAATAATAATATACAACGAAAGGAACTTCGTTCCAACCGAGTGTTCAATCGAGTGTTCCACGACACTCATGCATGTTTTTTTATAGAACAAGTGTAACAAGCGAGCATAGATACAGTAAGTGGATGCTGCAGTGCATAGATATCTACATCTAGCCTCGATTAAATATAAATATGGAGATTTCATTTGTCACACTCCTGAGGACTAAGATTGAATACCTCGATACCAGTAAGAAGGGTCTCCGTTTCTCTACATTCACTATACGAAGCACAGCCATTACTCTTCTATTACGCTGGTATTCTGTAAGAGCGTGGCCCTGCCCCGGTCGAGCCGACCCATTCATGCTGCAGCCATAATACAGCTCTAGCGTGGCTTTACTACGTTTAAAAGTAACTTGTATCAATATTTTAAATAAAACTATTTTTGGTTTTGTGGTCATTCACTAATTTCTCATAAATTTCTCTGAGAGACTCCTTCGGACTTATATTAAATTTTTTCTTATGACTCTCTTCTGCAAAACTAAGATAGTTTCAATATCAGTCGCATTCCCCATATCAATATTCTAGCTATGAAAATTACTAAAATAAACTAATCTAGCTGTTTATCATCTAATATTTTACAGCATATGCAGCAAAACTGAGTTTGATAGCTAGTTTAGATATAAGGGTTAAACCTTCGTGTCAATAGTGATTTCAAGAAAAACAGTGGATTCATCAAGACTTAGCTTATCTCCATCTGTATCGTGTTTAACATTAGGTGTCAGGAATTTAATACATTTCCTTTCATTGCCATTATTGTTATTAAACAAGTGTACTTGTTTTAATATAGCATTATTGACTTCGTCATGTATTAGCAATTGCCGTTCAAGTCTGAAACTCAAGTTTCATCAGCAAACAAAACTATATAAGGTTATTCTCTATCAGGCAAGGTAAATCATTAATACACAATAATAATAGGAAGAGGCCACGAATTGAACCCTGAGGGACACCTGTAGATACCAACTAATCGGAAAAACTTCTACCATGAATAAAAAGTAACAATTATTTGCGTTCTATATTCTGAGATAAAAAGTTTAAACGCTGCATTTTTTAAACTATTACACTGTAGTTTCCTGATTAACGTCTTATGATGAACACAGTACAAAGCCTTGGAAAGGTAACAAAATATTTCTAATGCCATTTTGAGTTCTCCCATGCCCAGAAAATATGTGTGATCAGCTCCGACACAGGTGTCAATTGTCGAGCGACACCTTTTAGAACAAACTGGTTTTTATAGAGCAATAAAAAATAAAAGCATTAGTTTTAGTCATTAGTATTTCCTCTTAACATACAGCTATTATGTGAATTTTTCATAATCGTGATCGAGGATATACAAAACTTTACCGAAGTGTACTATTTTTACTTAATGTAGTTTGATTGAACCAGGTAGGACCACGCTCTCACAGAAATTCAGCGTAAAATAGCAGCTTAATGCAGCTGTGTTTCGTATAGGTGTAGAGAACCAGATACCCTTTTTATTAGAAACAAAGCATCTTAGTCCTCAGGGATGATAACGCATCTGCATTTTGATGCATAATTGAGGGCAGATGTAGATGTCAATGGGCACTTACCTTCAGGTGGACTGTGAGCTCGTTTGTCAAAATTATTCTATAATTTTGACTTAAATTAATTTCATGAATATCCAATGCTTAGGGCGTTGTTTTGCGGTATTTCTGACGGGAGGCCTATGTTCAACAGTGGACTTGTGGCTGTAAGTATGATGATAATGAATATCCACAATTCCTCGATATTAGGAAAAAAATTTCCTAACCGAAAAAAAAATTGAGTTAAGAATATAGCAAAAATTATATTTATATTACAATATTGAATATACTAACATATAAACCGAAACGACCCGTTACAAAATACTAATACTTAACCTAAAATGCGAAAATTCGAAAACCGCAAGCGATAACGGGTCGTTTAAATTCGCAACGCGTCTGCGGTCGAGTTAACGGTCGCGGGAGTGTATGTTTCAGTATTAAAGCATGTGGGGTCCATTCACGATTTGTTTAGTAATTGGATGATTGTAAGCTTAGTCGAATTTAACATAAAATATTTAAAGAAAAGGCATAGGTTCGGAAAAAGGAATCCCCACGCATTTGGCGACATCGTTTTTTTTAAAAATGTATTCACATTTATTAAATGTAAGATTATATATTAAAATATAAGATATTAAAAATCTATAGAATCTACAGAAACAAATATCAGGACAGAAATCAAATATCAGAAAAATTAAGTAGTTAAAGAAATGATACTGTAATTGCGTGATCAAATCTGTAATGAGATTTTTTTAATAGGATAACGGTGACAAATGAACACACAGTCCACGTGATGGTAAGTGGATGCTGTAGCCCATAGAATTCTAAATCTACCGCCGATTACGAAAACAATTGAAACAGAAACAGAAACTTTTTTATTCAATATAGATTATAAATAATACTTATTGAAAGTCACTCTTTTGTTTAATTACCACTGGTTCGAAAAAAAAAACTTCTGTCCTGGGAAGAACCAGCAAGAAACCCAGCGGGACTTTTTTTTAAATAACAGCTTACAATCATGTATGTTACACAATTAACGACACAAAATAAATTAGAAATAGCTTGGTAGCGAACACCCCATTCCCAGGGGTTATTATCATCAAAATTCAGATGCGTTGTCGCCCCTGAGGACTAAGATGGAATGCCTCGTTTTCACTAAAAAGGGTCTCCGATTCTTTACACTCACCATATGAAACACAGCAGCATTAAACTGCTATTTTACTCTAGTAGTATAATATTTCATTCTGGAATTTTCACAGTGTAAATTAAAAAGAAATAGCTCGACCACCCATTGAGTCCAGATTTTGTGATTTTCTTTTGTGTTGTGAAACTTGGTACTATAGCGTCACCTGTCGAATCCTATCATGGCTATGAACCATCGTTTCGACAAAAGAAATATATTATATGAATATGACCTAAATCACATAAGTCATTCATAAGTAACACGATCATACGCAGCACCACGATTATAATATAAAGATAAGTGGCCTTCATCATCATCTTTATTACAGCCCTACTCAAGTTCACTGCTGAACATAGGCCTCCCCAAGGAATGCCACAAAGCAAGCTCCTGAGCTGACTTCCTGCATGTCTTACCAAGTCATCACTCCATCTAGTGGGCGTGGGGGCGCCCTACACTTCACCTACCAGTACGAGGCTGCCACTCAAGAACCTTTCTTCCCTATCGGTTGTCAGTTTTTCGAATTATATGGCCGGCCTATAGCCAATTCAGCTTACTAATCCATTGGGCTATGTCGGTTAATCAGTTTCTATTGCGAATATCTTCATTTCTAAGTTTATCCCGCAAAGAAACCCCGAGAATTTTGCATAGATGGGCGGAGGCAGTAGAGTCCAAGGGAGAGGCGTTGGCCGTTAGTTTGGACGTAGCGAAGGCCTTCGATCGGGTTTGGCACAAAGCGCTTCTTTCGAAGCTCCCTTCCTATGGGCTTCCCGAGAAATTGTGCAATTGGATCACCAGTTTTCTTGCAGATCGGAGCATCAAGGTCGTAGTAGACGGTGCATGCTCCGATTACAAGCCCATTAACGCTTGTGTTCCACAAGGCTGCGTGATATCACCAACGCTGTTTCTTCTGCATATCGATGATATGTTGCAAACCGGTAACATTCATTGCTATGCGGACGACAGCACTGGTGATGCTTTATACACCAGCCGTGCCAATATTTCTCGGGAAAACGTCGCTGAGTACTGGAACAAACTTGTGTCTGAAGTCGAGACTTTGTTGAACAAAGTCTCAGACTGGGGGCGACTAAATCTAGTCCAGTTCAATCCCCAGAAGACACAAGTTTGCGCGTTTACCGCTAAAAAGAACCCCTTTGTCGTATCTCCTCAGTTTCAAGGCACTCCCCTTGTTGCCTCAGCCAGTATCGGAATCCTCGGGTCGACATATCGAGTGACGTGCAGTTTCGTGGTCACTTGGAAGAGAAGGCCAAATTGGCCTCTAAAAAGCTTGGCGTGATCAGCAGAGCGGGACAGTATTTCATGCCGGCACACCGCTTGCAACTTAACTTTACAAGGCGCAGGTTCGGCCCCACATGGAAGACTGTTCCCATCTCTGGGCAGGGGCTCCCCAGTGCCAGCTCCTTCCACTTGATCGCATCCAGCGCAGAGCGGCTCGAATCGTCGACGACCGAGTTCTTTCCGATCGGCTGGACTCACTGGTACTGCGTAGAGATGTTGCATCTCTTTGCGTATTTTATCGCATCTATCACGGGGAGTGCTCTGAGGAATTGTTCGGACTAATTCCAGCCGCTCAATTTCACCATCGCACATCGCAACATAACTCGAGATATCATCCATACCATCTGGATGATTGGCGGTCCACCACTGTGCGATTTAGAAGAAGTTTTCTTCCTCGCACAACTTCCTTGAGGAATCGATTACCACCAGCTATTTTTCCGGACCGATACGACTTAGGGACCTTTAAGAAAAGAGCCTACTCCTTCTTAAAAGGCCGGCAACGCATCTGCAATTCCCCTGGTGTTGCAGTTGTTCATGGGCGGCGGTAGTCACTTACCATCAGGTGAGCCGCATGCTCGTTTGCCCCCTCTCCTATAAAAAAAAATACTACTGCAATACTTCAAGATACTGTAAGCTCATTCTGCGTAGATCGGACCACAAATTATTTAATAATTAATAGTTAAATTTGGTATATATTTTGAAGTAATCTGTTTTCAATTTATAGTTTTTATAATCAAGGATCAATAATTTGCAATCAAAATCTCGAACATTGAAAATTAGATTTACCCTACCCAAGTAACACAATAACAATAAAACCCACCTGGGGAAACAATCAGTGCAGTTACCCCGCGCCCTGTAATAATTTCCTTTTATTCCGGCCATTGGATAATCGAATCGAAGTTTCCCGGAACGATTTATCGGTCCTAACATCTCGACTTAGACTTTATAGCATTCGCGTAAAAAAGCACTCACCGAGTTATATAAACTCGCACAAACTTTCAAGATATTCTCAAGAAAACTACATCTGATCGCTATGTGCAGTAGTTAAGGTCTGTTTTATGGAAAATATCGTTTCTGAAGTGCAATTTGAACTTGGCCCGCGCGGAACGGAGTCGCGCGCAAATTCGAATTTCGAATATTATCGCAATATGGCGTCCAATGACATGTTAATATGGGCCGTCGGGACCGAAATGCATAATTTTATATCGCAAAATGTGAATTTTTGTGAGATATCGGCTTGGAACGTTTCGCTGTTTGATTTTTTCTTGTTTTGTATTGCAAAGATATTTCATTTCATATGATGGTTTGACAACACCTACATGAAAAGTTAAAGTCAAAACATTTTATTCCATTTAGTCTTTGAATAACAAAGTTCTTTTTTATTCAAAGACTAAATGGAATAATTTGCAATAAAGATCTTTTCAGACAAAATCCGGCAAAAAACAATGCGGTCGTTTCTTAATGTCATGGTCACACTATTACTCTACCGAGAGTATTACAATTTGATAATTTTTTTTCTTAGAAAGAAAGATATTATAATAACGGTAACAAACGGGCCCACAGTTCATCAGATGTAGTATCAATGTATTATTAATATTTTTAATGACATTTTAACAATATTCGGCCTAACTCTAACAATTTAAGAACTGCTTGAAGTTGCTCTTTCTCTTTTTACTAAATGAGAAAGAGCAACTTTAAGCCAGGCAGACAATAGAAAGAGATAATTAATAATATGTACTTAATTTAAGAAAGCTATAATAATCAACGATTACTGCAAGTCGGTAGCCAATGGACTTGCAAGTGCAAAATGAGAATTATTTCTACATATTAGTGTCCGCAATATCTTAATCTCTTTTATATTAAGCTTATCAACAAAATTTCCTTAACAATTCCTTTGTATTTAATGCTTGACTAGCAATCCGCCCCTGCTTCGCACGGGTGATTTCTGGATCTCGACAACAGCGCCACCTACCGGGGCCAATTGCGTGTATTGGTCCAACATGTGACAAATAAAGACGCTATTTCTTCATCTTCTTCAGCTCGTAGAAGTCCATTGCTAGTCATAGACCTACTTCCTTACTAATTGTTTTTTAGTAGGGTTTCCACGGGTTTGACTCTCGCATGTTAGAACTATTTGTATGCCATAGGAAGAAAAGTTTTGTTCTGTATGCTTGTCCATGTGTAACAGATTTATTCTTAATCTAGGATAGCTGTAGATGTCTATGGGCCACAGAATCTTCCCTTATTCTATAAAAAAAATGACTATAGGCCCTCTTACAATAACCATAGAAGAAAACGCCCAGTTGGCTTTAAAACTGGCTAATTTTGTAAACCTTATAATATTTATTTAATATTATATTTATATAAGATACAACAATTGGAAGAAAACAATAATCCCCTTAGGAAAATATATACGATCCGTCCCGGCTTCGCGCGGGTGATTTCTGGATCTCGACAACAGCGCCATCTATCGGGTCTAATTGTGACCATCCAGAACCGACTTAAACACACACAAAATATTTAGTCAAAATCGGTCGCGCCGTTTAGGAGTTCAGTTTCAAACACACGTACAGAAGAATTATATATATATATATAAAGGAATTCTTATATCCAAGTCTTGTCATTGAGTACCGACAAATCGCCAAGCGCCATCAAGCGGGATACAGCACAAAAGAACGAATAAAGCTCCCACTCGATTAGGAGAACAATACTTCGACTGCCATATTAACTTCTATTAAGTTTCTCTCAAAAGATGGAATAATAAGGTGCCTATAGAAAATATTCGTATGAACATCGAATCTATTTCAACCATCTAATTTTTAGAACGTCTTTAAAATTAGAAAAAAATGCTTATTATGCTAATGTCATCGCAATCAGTTCGCTGCGCATTAATGTTACGTGTATAGTGTATACCAACATATCCAGCACGATAATAATAATAAAAATCCCTATTTGGGGAAGACTTTACTTTACTATATAAAAGTCGTGGTACATACTAAATAAACATGAATAGTTAAAACATTATCCAGTTAATATAAACAAAAATGGTTCTTTATTAATTAAGCAACTGAGGTAAAACTTTCTGCCAGTTTCAAATTTTTAAATAATGTTAAATATGATACAAAAAGTAGTAATCGATCCTTCACAATACTGGCCCGTGTCAAGATTTAATTAAAGAAAAAAATGTAGCTCTACGTTAACTCGCTATTAATGTAACGCGTTATTGGCAATAACAATTTTCTCTATCCTACGCTACATCTTAATTCACTAGCAGAAAGTCACAATATGGCCGCCGACTTTTTCAATAAAACTGGCAACATCTGGCGCGACACTTAAGCGCGGGGGCGGGAAAGAGACGAACTCGTACTGTATGCTACGTACAAGAAAGTGACAAAACGTTTGGGGGGGTCCGAGAGAGTGAAATTAATATGTCCTTTTCTTAACGCTTTCTTTGGACGAAAGTTGCTTTATTATTTTATTATTGATGTCGGCTCTCGATATTTCTCTATTAATATATTTTTTTCATTGTCTCTTTAGCGAGCCATTAGGGTGTCATATCGCGGGCAGAGATAATACAAGCATTGTAATAAAGTACATATGCGACCGATCTGCTTCAACTAGCACTTCGCTGTTACAGAAATTGAATAACTGTCTATTTACGTACGTAATCATTTTAATATTTTTATTAATAATCATTTTAATAGCATCTATCCCAATAGCTTACAAAGGCATTTAAATTATATAAAAATCTCGTAGATACTTTATATGTTACCCAAGTACAGAAATATTCAATGTGCTGTAATCAGAATGTAAAAGATATTCAAGGCTATATAAATAATTTTGTTTTATAGGATAAGGGTGACAAACGAGTACACAGTCCACCTGATGGTAAGTGGTTGCTGTGGCCCATAGACATCTACATCTATTCTCGATTACGAATCAAAATGCAGATGCGTTGTCACCCGTGAGGACTAAGATGGAATGCCTAGTTTTGCTTGAAAAGGGTCTCCGGTTCTCTACACTCACCATACGAAACACAGCAGCATTAAGCTGCTATTTTACGCTGGTATTCTGTGAGAGCGTGGTCCTTCCCCGGTCTAGCCAACCCATTTGTGCTACAACTATACCAGTAATATAGTTGCAGTATGGCTCTACCACGTAAAAGAATAAATATTTTAAAGGCTAATTCAATCCCTTCGCTAATTCATCATTTTCATCACTGTAGCCCATCACAAGCCGTGCCGCTGTTCTTCTCCTACTGCCTGCCAC
Source organism: Parnassius orleans (assembly GCA_029286625.1). Taxonomy (NCBI): domain Eukaryota; kingdom Metazoa; phylum Arthropoda; class Insecta; order Lepidoptera; family Papilionidae; genus Parnassius; species Parnassius orleans. Next base: position 67,363 of record JAGSMP010000116.1, on the reverse strand, counting down.
ATAATATGGTCACCGAGTTACCAGCATACATTGACGTCCTGCATGTGACTATCTCGTCACAAATCTAACGAAACTGGTGCAGCTACAAGGCTGCCACTCAAGAACCTTGCTTCCCCATCACTGTCGGTTCTATGCTTTGTGCTTGGCCCAATGCTACTTTACTTCGGATCGACAATTGAAAAGCACACAAGCGCCCATGAAAATTCTGTACCTTTAGTGAAAAGGGTGTTGTGAATAAAGAGCTCTGCCGACTGTTGAAAACATTGGTAGAATTTGAATAAATAAAAGAGACACAAATAAATAAAATTATTGAAAGAAAATATGATGTTTATAGATTAATTTTTTTATAGAAAAGTGTGACAAACGAGCACACAGTCCACCTTGTTAAGTGGATGATGTGACCCATAGACATCTACATCTATCCTTGATAAAAAATAAAAATGCAGATACGTTGTCGCAAACCTGAGGTCTAAGATAAAATACCTCGTTTTAATTAAAAAGGGTCTTCACTTCTCTACACTCGCCATATGGAACATCAGCATTAACTTGTTATTTCTCGCTGATATTCTGTGAGAGCGTGGTCCTTAGTACTGCTACCAATTCAAAATTTAGATAGCTGCAGCGTGGCTTTATCACGTTAAAAAGATAAGCTCTACCACGTTTAAGGGATAAGCTAATGCTCGTGCTCATAGCAGAAGCCAGTATCGGAAGATGGGTGGGTTTTTATAACCATCTCTTTGCGCCAGGTACAAAATACTCTGGTTACAGTACTATAGTATTTTACGTCTAGCGCCGGGGTTCACAAAGTGGCTCCTCCCCTGAAACTCTTTTGTGAAAATAGTTGCTTGTACGATTTGGTAGAGTTAGATAACGGTCAAATCTTAATATCCAACACCAAGTTCCAAAGTTTTAAGGATTCTCAATCCCTTTGCAACATCCTTTATGCTAAAATGCGAAAATACTCTATATTTTCGCATTTTCAAATATCACTCTGTTTAGGAACCCTGACCTAGCGTAAAGGGACAGTGACGTGTCGGCCAAAGGTGCGAGGTCTGTCATCTCGAAAAAGCAGAGCAGTCTGATTGCTCCATAATCCTTTCGAAAATGAGAGGATGCCTGTGCTTAACTTTACTTTTTTACATTAATTAATAGAATCAGGCGTTACTTTGCGGAAATCCATTATATTAAAGATGCGGTGGCTGATCGCAAAGTCTATTTCAACTGAGGACGTCTTGTTTAGAGGCGAAACACGAGTTGTATTATCGTCGGTGGTGTGTCTTTCCTAGTGCAGTGGTGTTATGAGTAGTGGTGCTGGGATTAGTGGTGACGGGGACAGTGCACGCATTTGAGGGAGGGCGGGAGGTGCTCTTCAAACTAGGTAAGACACATCATTTTAATTTATTACGCGGATCTTACCAAAATAATTTTTAACATCTTTAACTTTTTAATTTAATGTAATGATACCGTATTCGTTGTGGAAAATAGTAAAATTTTACAATCCATAGTTTCAATATGGGGTGAGCATGCTTATTACAAAATTGAAGCGACAAATGAAATTATAATCCAAATGGTGGTGAGTGCCTACTGCAGTCCATGAACACCAGTAACCAACGGCGTTGTCTCGGATGACTAAGGTGGAATCGCTTACTGCCTGTAATCGTACTGGCTCACTATAACCTTCACACCGGAACACATCAGTGCAAGCATCGCTACTTGGAGGCATATATAAATAAGAATGTGGTAGCTACCTAGACAAACTCCTAGGTTTTGTAATATTTAGCAATTCTAAAATATATATAAGTAGGTAATCTGAAACTTAATCGGACGAAGAAGGATATAATTATATCGGAGTAGTACAACCCTTTAATTATTACCTAATTCGGTCAAAGACCTTAGGTATGATGTTGTGACCCCTTTTTCACGTGGTAAAGCCCTGCTGCAGCTGTATTATGGTTGTAGCACGAATAGTTCGACTCAACCGGGGAAATACCACGCTCTCACAAAATATCAGCGTAAAATGCTTAGTGCTGCCGTGTTTCGTATGAGTGTAGAGAATCAAAGACCCTTTTTAATGAAAACGAGGCATTCCGTCCTAGTCTTCAAGAGTGAAAAGCATCTGCATTTTGATTCTTAATCAGACCTACTTAAATGTTTATGAGCCACAGCATCTAATTACCATCTGGTGGACTTTGTGCTTGTTCATCACCCATATAGGTACTATAAAAAAACCGACAGAAATAAATTATAAGAGTTCTTTTACGCATTACCAACATTAAGAAATAAAAAAAAACATTTTCAACAGTTTATTAACGTTTTATCAATTTTCCTTATTGCGTATTAAAATTAATTATTTTGACATTTGCATTTCCCAATAAGAATACAACACTAGCGATATTCCACAACGATAATACAGTAAACACGGGAGCGGTTAAAAACGTAAGCAAAAACTAAGTGCCGTTTTCACTGACTTGACCCTGGCAGAATTCTATCAAGAGTGCCATAATTTAAAAAAAATAAAAAAAAGTGTTGTTTTCGAGCTTCACGCCTACCGTGAATACATAGTTATACCATTATCTATCGGCATTCATAAAATCTGGCAACTCCTATAATCACATATTACAACCATGAGACGAATTTTCTTACACCACCACACGGTAAAATAATTACAAGATACAAAAAGCATTCCAGAGCGGCATTAAAGTCGGCTGAACAGAGTAAATAGCGCAAAAACAGATCATAAATATTTTTTTGGGCTATTTTTTCATATGCAAACAAAAAGTTTGCAATCTTTTAATATGTTACACAATAATTAACAACATAAAACAAATTAGAAATAGTTTCATAGCGTTCACCTTAACGCAATCGCAAATAAGTTAGAGAGTGTAACACATGTTACAAAATAATACTGCGATTTTTATCAAAATCAATAAAAATGCTTTCGGATTAAATGCAGTCATGTTAAACATACCGTGTATTGGTGGTGCAAGAATATCCACTACCCCATAATATCCCGTCGTAAGAGGCGACAGAGGGAAACAAATCAGAAGATGAGCAGCAGCGTCTTCCTAATAACGACTAAAAATAAAAAAGCGGTTGCCAACCCGCTTGCCAAGCGTTGCAATTATGGCAAATATCCGCCCTATGAGGCAATCTATAGGGAAGGCCTATGTTCAGTAGTGGACTTTAATATGCTGTAACGGTAACGGTTAAACATATGGCCGATCTAAGAACGACCAGATAGGATTGATTTGAAGATTAAGAAGGATTTAAAGTAAGTAAAATTACCTACATAAGACAAAGTTCATTAAATTCGATGACTAGATCAATTATTTTCGCTCATACTAACTAACTTTCGCGTAATAATGTTTTTAGTCCTGATAGTTCGTTGGCACACCCTTAAATTTGTAGTTTAATGCATTCGAACGAATAATCCCGAGCTTTCATTTCTTTAATCTTTACGTTATATTAAAGTAAAAAGAAGCTATAACACATAACCGCTACGAAAAGCAGATAGATACTTTAGCCCACAACTTCAAACGAAAAACCCCTATGCTCTAAGAAAAATCTAAAATAAAATTCTAACAGTGAAAAGAAAGTTGTTTATTTATTTTTGTATATTTATATTTGTGCACAAAACATAGTAGGTACATATGACGGACTTAATGCCTTATGGCATTTTCTCCCAGTCAACAATTAGTAGTAGTTCATATTCTCATAAACGACTTCATAACTGCATATGTCTGTATCTCTTTAATCATACGACACATGTAATGGGTACCAAGAGGATAAGCAGAGTCTAAAGATCAGGGAGCTACTTGTACACGTTTAGCCAAAAAGTTGGTAACTTTCTAACTATTTTGGCTTTTACAGTTGCTTAGATGAAAAATTGTAAAGGAAGTTATAGGTGGTTAAACCGTCTACTACACACTCACGAACCCAATATCCCATTAGTGACATTTTACGACATGCTACGCAAGTAACACAGTTATCGCATCTCTTCAATCATTTCGAATAAAAAGTATTAACCTACGGAAATAAACTTACTTACCGTTAATACTGCTATTTCTCATCGTGTCATCTCTATCGCCCAATATGGCACTAACACTGAACTTGAGCGGCGGCTTCTTCTGTTCATTATACTCCTCGCAACTTCGAACTATATCATCCGTGCTATACGCCTTCCCATCTTTACTACCATCGGCTTCATCACCCGAGTTCTCCTGGTAGTTGTGTAGATTGAAACGCTTTTCCAATTCTTCTAAGCGTCGTATGCCCGATTTTTTACAGGTGTACGGAGGGCAATCAAACGCCCCGCAACTTTGACAGCGTCGGGTAAGGGTCGGTATGTTTAAAACTTCTTTTTCCGTATTCCTCACATCTTCAGTTCTCGCATAGTATTCATTGTTGTAATATACAGTTTCATTTTTAAGATTAAAACCTTCTTCTTCGTCCCTGCTCTTGGAGTCTTCGTCATTCTCAATTTTTGATTCGTCGATCGATTCACGACGGGTACTCTCGTCTTCTTCCGCGATTTTTGTCTCGTCCATTTCTGGTGTATTCTCTCTGGAACGTTCGTATTCTTGCCTTTGCAGAACGTAGTTCTCTAACTGGTGGTTAATATATTGGTTGTGGAAATTAGCAGCCTTCTGTTGATGCAAAATGTTGTCAACTAAGAAGGGAGATGACATGTTAAACGGGTTCGCGTTGGTTTTGTTGTAACACAAATTCTGAATCGTCTTCAGCATAATGTTGTGATCGAGGTTTTTTTGAGTCACAAAAGGGTTCAGTTTTAACGGTCCATGTTTCAAATTATCCGTTGGGTACATCATACGCCGATAGCTAATAATTAGCTAATAAATAACGCGATTTTACGTTAATGCTATTAAAAACATGTCTATTATGTCACTTCACTAAATCGGTAATATCAATTTTAAATTTTGTTTCGTTACGAATTTAAAATGTAAAAAAATATTAAAAAAAACTATAAAATTCGCAAGTTAGTGTATAAGTTCATAGATTATTTTGCTATCGGGAATACAGAGTATGACTAGCACATGCGCTATGGTTAAATGCCGAACGTCGACTGACTTTAAGGGAGTGGTTCTTCAGAAAGGGCGGGCTTCTGGACGCACGGGGTGGCTTTTTAGCCGCGCTTTTGTGCAGAATCGTCCAGCATAACTTGATCTATCCCACCTTTCTCAATCAACGTTATAGAGTTGCTTTCGCAGTGTTTTAGTGTCGCTTTACCCGGGACGTTTATTATCTACCAAAGTTTTATCGTACACTCATTGATAAACAAGTTTCACTCGTATTGCGTTTGAATAAAGATGTTTTTGCACATTGCAAAGTTTGTTGGTAAATTTATAAGGCCCGTATTAGTAGATTACTGAGTTTATACGTGAGCCTTTATTCATAGGTCAAGAGACAAAAGGGTTTTTTCGTTCGTTAATAAAAAAAAATCTCATATCTATTCTTGATACGATTTTATTTTATTTGTGTAGTCATTGCCTAGGGTAGCTTTATACTGCTGGCATTACTAGATGGTATAACTACTTTTCTGTCTAGGAGTCCATCTGGCTAAGTACGACCATGGGTGGTGTAAGAATATCCACGGCTCCATATCGTCCCGTGGGCGTCGTTAGAAGCGACAGAGGGAAACAAACCAGGAGGTGGGCAGCAGCGTCTTCCTAATAACAACTAAAAATAAAAATAAAACTTCGGTTGCCAACCCGCTCGTCAAGCATGGCAACTATGGCAATTATCCCCCCTATGATCTATGGGGAAGGCCTATGTTCAGTAGTGGACTTTAATAGACTGTAACATTAACGGCAACGGAAGTAGCCTAATGGTAAACTGCGGACGGTGATTTCGAAGATCGTAGGTTCGAATCCGTCATTCGACTACTAACGTGAACCACCCCTAACACAGGCATTTTAAGCTTATAAGGGCTAATAGGAATATTATAATTTTTATTCAATATAGATTATAAGAGTACTTATTGAAAGTCATTTAAGTTTTACCACTGGTTAGGAAAATAACCTCTGTCCTGGGACAAACCAGCGAGAAAACCAGCGCGACTTTTTTTAAACCTTAATCTACACAAATAAATAAAATTGAAGTGCCTGTTTGTAACGCCAAAATAACAGCTTTTTACTAAATGCATATAAAAGTATATACGGTACTAGAAACACAATTTTTAAAATTTTTATTCTGTCTGTCTGTTTGTTCCGGCTAATCTCCGAAATGGCTGGACCGATTTTGACGCGACTTTCACTGGCAGATAGCTCATGTTATAAGGAGTAACTTAAGCTACTTTTGTTGTAGAAAAAGAATTAGGGTACCGCGCAAAAAAATAAAAACCTAAATTACACGCGAGCAAAGTCAGGCGAAGTCAGGAACAGCTAGTGTACAATATAATATTATATCTATACAATTAAGTATGAAAACTTTTAGAAACAGTATGAATGAATGAATATACTTTTGTTGTAGACCACGAACAGATATAGAAATGACATAAAAAAGCAGATTATATGTACAATTTGCCGGCCTTATCGCTACATAGCGATCTCTTCCAGGCAACCAAAGGAACCCCTAGGAATAAGGTGATCGCTACTATGGTAGCGATCACCTTATTCCTAGGGGTTATTATCAATCATGTACTCTTTAGTAGTATTTTCTTTTATTAATTCATAACTAAACAATTTTTGCTTATTAATTTTTTAACTTTTTAGATAGGTCATGTATATTTTCTGGGACTTTGTTGTAAAAGCGTATACATTGCCCCATGAAGGAATTTCCGACTTTTTAATCATATTAGTGATGTAAATACCTTTGCTAGTATATTTAAAAATAAACTCCACAAAAGAGCGTAGCAGAAGTCGTAACGCTTATATCGTAGCTTCGTAGCAAACGTCTACGCCAATACGAATAAGTTCCATCGTAACCTTACTTCGAGTCCACTGAAGTGTACATATTATAGTTTTGTCGGAGAGTGAATATAACCATTAATTTGAAGGGTGGGAGTGTGTAAGACAATTATTATTTTAATCCACTTTAGAAAAGAGAAAATTCTTAATTCGTCTATATATACCTATATTTTTTATGAATTTAAATTTACATAACATAATATACAATATTTTATTATATACAATATTAAAAACTATAGGTAATAAAAAAAAACTGAAACTAGTAATTTAATTATCAAACAGTCCTACTCCCCGCGGTATCGTGCCAAGAACGCTGGCTGCGTTTCCCCGTTGAATGGCTATACTTAGCCTTTGAGCGAGAAAAGAGCCAGCCCTCTTATCACCAGCAGCAACGATCAGCCACGGATGGAATTCCTTTAAGAACTTCACCGCACGTGGACCCCACGGACCGATAGTCTCTACAGCAAATGGCACAAATATGTAGTCGTCTCTCAGAGACTCATATTTGCGCCACTTACATTTTTTATTGACTGCCTCGTTGGTCTAGTGACTCTAGTGTCTAGTTGGTCTAGTTGGTTTAGTGGTCATAAACGCGGTTGCTGATCATTAGGTCTGGATTTGAATCCCGGGTCGGCCAAACTTGGTTATTGCGTTTTAGCAGCCCGGAGGCGCGAAGTTGATGGTGTTTCACCCCGTGCCTCGGAAAGCACGTTAATACGGTCCTGCGTCTGATTTCTCTGAGGAATCTGCCGGATAACCGTCCCATCGGACTTTGAGGGTGAGGGAATAGAGAGTGCACTTATATCTGCGCATACACTCGGACACTATAACCCTGCCCTGCGGAGATGCTACTCTCCGTTGAGACTGGCCACCGTGACCGATACTCGGTCTGGAGGACATTATGTATATTTTTTATGTATATTCGGGCATAACCTTTTGTTTATCAACCGATTTTAATGCTTCTTCTATTATTCTTTTTTTAAATTGTTACCCCCACTAGGATTTTCTCCTGTATCGTGGAGGCAGTTTACAAACATAAATTGCACGAGGACAAACATCCAAACCCGGAACAATTATTTGAAGGCCATACAAATACTTGTTCCGTGCGGGATTCGAACCCGCGGCCCCCAGCGCAACAACTCATTGCTAAGCCACTGCGCCACGGAGCAAAATTATATTTTAAAAAAGTTAAAGAAACACGCTAAAGTTAAAATTATTTTATTTTATCCTAGTGATCCCGATCAGGATAATAGGATAAAGTTATTAAATTATTCTATTGTCATCGGTCCTTGATACGAGTGCAAATTTTCAAGTCGATCGGCCGTCTACAAGTTGGAGAAAATTACATTAAAACATTCCGTTGCATAGTTAGTTACATACAGGTCGACCTAATAAAAGCGTGTTAAAAGGTTATAACTTCAGAATTGGTGTTGATAAAAAAAAAGTGAAAAAACAGGTTATGAAGTTTTTAATTTTAATGTAAGTACATTATGATAATGTTTTAGTTGAATTAGTCGGAATAAATATGTTATTTTCAACTTTCAAGTATTTTTTTTTATTTTGCAAGTTTAACTGTTATATGTTGCTATGAATAATTTTATTCCATAAGTTCAACTAGTTGAACTTACCGTTGAACTAATTGGGTCAGGCCAACTATTTAGCCGACATTCTTGTTGTTACCTTGAAATTGTGAAATTCCTTGTTAAAATTTTTTTTTGCCCTGTTAAAGGCATATGGTCTTACCGTTACAGCCTATTAAAGTCCGCTGCTGAACATAGGCCTCCCCCAAACATTGCCTCGTAGGGGAAACATTTTTCATAGTTGCCACGCTTCGCAATCGAGTTGGCAACCGCTGTTTTTATTTTTAGTAGTTATTAGGAAGACGCTGCTGCCCATCTCCTGATTTGTTTCCCTCTGTTGCCTCTTACGACACGGGGTAGTGGATATTCTTACACAGCCACTACCCCGTAATATGGTCTTGCATTAGGAAATTGAAATCAGGTACAATAATCGGTAAATTTTATAGAATAGAATAGAATAATTTTTATTCAACATAGATTATTAGTTATTACATAATACTTATTGAGTCGTTTTTTTATTTACCACTGGTTCGGAAAATAGCTCTGTCCTGGGAAGAACCAGCAAGAAACCCAGCAGGACTTTTTAAACATATTTCACTTCACAATAAAAAGGACTAAGATAGAACGCCTCTTTTCAGTAAAAGGGTCTCCGGTTCTCTACACTCACCATACGAAACACAGCAGCATTAAGCTGCTATTTTACGCTGGTATTCTGTGAGAGCGTGGTCCTTCCCCGGTCGAGCCGACCCATTCGTGCTACAACTATACTATTAATATAGCTGCAGCATGGCTCTACCACGTATTTTTTTGATTGTACAAATTTTAAATGAGTTTTAATAGAACCAGCATGGTGGCGATCACCTTATTCCGAGAGGTTTTTTTCACTTATGTATTTTTTTGATATTATAATAACTCTTTTTGTAAAATTTTCTTTAATAAAACTTTTCTAAATGATACTAACTTACCTAGAGAAAAGGGATGCCAACCGATTTTACATTTACAGTATAATATTTTTATTCTTTTTTAATATTTCGAAGTGACGTACTTACAGTTGAATAAACACGTTTTGCAATTTTCGTGATAACTAGAGTAACCTAAATAATCAATATTTAATACTAAAGGTTTATAAACGTAGTGATTATATTCTCTTTGGACGTTTATCTACACAGATACATTATTTATATTTTGGTTTGTTATAGTTGCACAGGACATGTAATATCAATAAGGTTTTTTTTAATTCGGTACTTTGTTAAAAAAATTGTTCGAATTTATTTAGCTTCAATGTACCTAGATGATTAAAATTCTTAAACGAAAAAAATCTAAATTTAAAAATAAAAAATTATTAAAGTCGTATTTAGGTTAGTGTAGGTATTTAACTCGTCTTGATATGTAAATTTTATGGATTAAATATATAATATGTATATGTTATATTATAAATACACATACGTGGTGTCAAACCTGAAATCTACGAAGGGGTAGGCAGAATCTATAGAGCCGAGAGCTTAGGACCATGTTTAGCCAAAAAGGCTTAGATGGAAAATTGTGAAAGAAGTTATAGGTGACCAGCCCATTGTCTCTATAATCACAAATTCACAAACCTAATATCCCATTAGTCGCTATTTACGACAAGCTAGGCAAGTAACACAGTTGGCACATTCTATTTTGATAAAAGTCCCACATAAGCAGAGATCTATAAGTCCCAGACCTACATGAAACATAAATTGTATTATTTTACGCTTACGTACTACAGTGCTTGATTGCCATTATTTCTCTTTGAAAAACAGATACTAGATATATAGATATAGATTACGTAATAGAAATATAGATATTCCAAAAATAATTGCCAACCCTAATCAAAAATCCTATCCATTTTTTTTAAATTTATTTAATCTTTTTTACATCTACCTTATACTAAGGGATATATAGGGCGGACTTAATGCCTTGCCATTCTCTACCAGTCAAACCTGTATGATTTGAGAAGCTGTGGCAGGTGCAACAATCACTCCATAAATTAATAAATAAATAAAAAGATTATATCTAACAACAAAATGCAAATAAAAAAAAAATATATGTATATATATATATATATTATTGTAGGTATTCATAGGCTAGTAAACGTAAAATCAAGTTAGGCTTTGTCTTATCTGTCTTCTATTGTAAATTCGACGATTCTTAAATAGATAAATAAAATAGATCACAACTGACCGACAGATTATAGGTACTCTACATATTTAGCTGGCCTACATTCCTGTACATTGGCCCAGCGTATAGAGGTATAAAGAAAAAACAATTCAATTTTCAAATTAGACACACCCCCGATACGTTATTGGTTGCCTTCTTCGGATTTAAACGCGTTATCAACCATCAGATACAGCAAACAAAAATATGCTTTACGTTTCAGTAATTTATGACTGAATTTCTATTATTAAGGTAGGTACAGATATGTAATGTTGAAAGATAATAAATGTGAGAGAAGAATGGAATGAATTTTTCGCGCCATTGTGAAAAGAAGTGACGGTTAGCAATGGAAGACATCGACTTTAAATGAATCATTCATGAGTTCGCTTATATATATTTCATCGAATAATTATATTAAAGATTACTAACCTAAGCTTATGATTGAACTTTTATACTTACTTAAATAGAAGGAAAATACTATCGAAATCTATCAACTGCTCAGGATGTACAGTATGATTACAGTGCTTGTGGCACCAAAAGAGTTTTTTTCTTAATAGAATAAGGGTGACAAACGACCACACAGTCCACCTGATGGTAAGTGGTTGCTGAGGCCCATAGACATATACGAGTATCCTCGATTACGAATCAAAATGCAGATGCGTTGTCAACCCGTGAGGACTAAGATGGAATGTCTCGTTTCCAGTAAAAAGGGTCTCCGGTTCTCTACACTCAACATACGAAACACAGCAGCATTAAGCTGTTATTTTACGCTGTATCTATCACGTTTAAACATAGTGCCCGTTGTACGAGCTAACAGCTAAACAGACACTAGCGTGTTATAGTAGGTACAATGTATGTTGTCTCCAAGGTAAAAGTGCGCTAAGCAGTATGATTTGTCATCTAGGGCTTTATCACATCACACTCACCATATGAAACGCAACAGTATTAAGCTGCTATTTTACGCTGGTATTCTGTTAGAGCGTGATTCTTCAACAGTCGAGCCGACCCTTTCCTCGTACAACTAAAATATAACTGCAGCATGGCTCTACCTCGTTTGTATGTTAAATACACTATATGTTCTTCAATTGTGAATATAGGTTATATACTTCAGGGATGGTTCCGTATAAATGTAATTCTTCACACATTATGTCTTAACAGCGACTGAAGAACGTAAAATGAATTTATTCTTTTTAGTTTTTGATGTTTCCTTTTACCTTTTTTCTCTAAAACTAAAGTAACAAACTTACATTCTACCTAATGGTAAGTGACTACTGCATACCTGCGACACCTGCAGCTAGGATTGCCTGCTTCCTTTTCATGTTTTAGAGTATTTGATAAGATTAAATAAAGGACATAGGATAAAAATGATATCATATTATTATTTTCAATAAAATTCTGTTATGGTATCAGAAGCGACATTTATTAATAAAAAGCAATGTTAATACGCATTGTAAAATAATTGGTCTCACTTACGTCGCGCGTCACCTCAACGTGATTTTAAACTCTTTGACTTAGGACTTTGACTTTGAATTAGGACAGGACGTCCTCTATTTCACACCCAAAATTGTCCCTAACTTGAAATCTTTAATAGGGGACAAGGCAATATCGCGCGTATTCGACATTCCCTCTGTTAGTTGAGGTCAAAGAGTTTAAAAATCACGTTGAGGTGACGCAAAAAATAAAGGACGTGTGGTAACCCTACCTGCACCCAACTTCATACAAAGAGGCTAGGACTAAGATGGAATGCCTCACAGCATGTAATTACGCTGGTTCTCTATAAACTTCAGACCGGAATGCAGCAGACCACGCACGCACTGCTCCTTGGCCACAGAAATATGCAAGAGGATGGTACACAGCGGGCTCCTAGGCAGAAAAGGCATCCTACGTCCTAGTTAAATTTTAAACCTATTAAAAGTTTAATTTTTTGTAGAAATGTCAGCTCCGGCTGGCCACCGTATAATAGAAGCAAAGGTAATTCGTTGAATTAACGCCAATTACGGACCCGCGCATATCCATCCCCGGGGGAGAACCCATATTTATACAATTAGGATATTCGTCACGCGCAGTTGCTAAAGGGGTGATGTCAAAATAAAGATAAATATCAATAAATTTCCCTTTATAATTTGACTGGCATTCAGTTTTGATTTTTTCTATATTCCTTAAGCTATTTTAAATGGCTTCATGTGTAGATCAACAAATTTTCGTAAAATGTAATGTGAATTTGACGGCTCCGTGGCGCAGTGGCTTAGCAATTGAGTTGCAGCGCTAAGGGCCGCGGGTTCGAATCCCGCACGGAACAAGTATTTGTGTTTGTCCTTGTGCAATTTATGTTGTAAACTGCCCCCACGATACAGGAGAAAATCCTAGTGTGGAGGTTACGTTTTTAAATAAAGAAAAAAAAAAAGGAATTAAAAAAAATATATAAGATGATTGTGTTTTTCAAACACGAATAGGTGTGTTAAATTACTCTCCGGGGTTGCTTCACCACTAGTTTAGGAAAAAATCTTATTGAGAAATATTTTTCTTGTTTTGTGACATAGACAAAGCAACTTAAATGTAAAGTCTAAGGCTTTACATTTAAGTAACAAAATTAAAATTGCATCTAACAAAATTATAATGACCTGCAGAATAAACAATAAATAGTGAAACGGGCAAGGTCAAACCGCGCAACTCGTATTTTCAATTGAATATTAACAATAATTTAACTCGATCTGATCAAGAAGTTGCTTTGGCTTTTGAGAAACATTTTACTGATGTTCCTTTTTTGACAACAAAATCATTAAATTCTTCTCCTACTGTCGCCGAATCATAGCTTAAACAAAATGTAAAGGCTTGTTCAAATACTTTTAAATTCCATACAGTATTGCCAAATGATATCATTAAATATTTTGATGTTAAGTGAACTATTGATGTTAAGAAAACGGCAGACTTATAGGGATTTCCGTTAAAGTTATTTTATCTATAATAGATATAATAGCACCTTATCTAGCTACTGTATTTAATACAAGCGTCGAATCTGGTGTGTTTCTGATTTAATGAAACATAGTAAAGTCATACCTTTATTTAAATCTGGTAGTACATTAGACCCCGCCAATTTTAGACCACTTTCTGTACTACCAACATTTAGTAAAATTTTGAAAAAATAATTTTATATCAGATCTTAAGTTTCTTTAATATTAATAAATTGCTACATAAAATTAATTCTATTTTACAAGGTCGCTCGACAACTGACACTAGAGTTGAGCTTATTAAACATATTTTTTGTGCATGGGAGAATTCAGAGGATGCTTTGGGTATATTTTGTGACCTTTCCAAGGCCTTCGACTGTGTTCACCATGAGACATTAATCAGGAAGCTACAGTACTATGGTGTCAAGAACACAGCGCTTAAACTCATTATTTCATATTTAAGTAATAGAATGCAGAAAGTTATTATTAATGGTGAAAGTTCTTACGGGTCACCTGTACTAATGGATGTCCCTCAGGGCTCGATTCTTGGCCCATTCCTATTTCTAGTGTATATTAATGACTTACCTTCCCTTGTAGGGGATAATCATGATATAGTATTATTTGCTGATGATACTTCCTTGATTTTTAAACTTAAACGTCAATCATTTAAATGTGACGAAGTGAATAATGCTATATCAAAATTAGTGCATTGGTTTAACGTTAATAATCTACATTTAAACGGAAATAAAACTAAATGTATTAAATTTACAACAACGAATGTTAAAAATCTGAGTACCAATGTGTTTTTAAATGGGAAAGAACTGAGCCCTGTTGAATTCACTGTTTTCTTGGCATCACTCTCGACGCAAAGCTTCAGTGGGGCCCCATATATCAAACTAGCAAGCAGACTAAGTTCTGCAGCCTATGCTGTAAAAAGATTAGAGGTCTCACTAGTGTCGAGACAGCTAGATCAGTTTATTTCAGTTATTTCCATAGCATAATGTCTTATGGGATTTTGCTATGGGAAATGCAACTGATTCAGAAACTATTTTGTTTTACAGAAGAGGCCATTAGAGCTATTTACAACCTAAAACCGAGAGAGTCTCTTAGAGATAAATTTAAAGAAATAGATAATACACACATAAAAAAAAACATACATATCTTATTAATATACATATAATATTATACGTTATATTAACATATATAAATTAACACATATTTATACATATCTTATTAATTCTTTACTAAAAAAAAAGTAGTAAGTGAGAAGTTCTTGACAAGTTTTTTAATCTTGTAAACTATGTATCAATTTTAATATAATTGTTTTCTCGGAAACGGCTGTAAGGATTTGATTGAAATTTTGTATTTAGATAATGTTTTACTTACCAAGTTTATCTAGGCAGGTATACCCACACAGAAAATGTTTTTTTCTAACGCTACCATGCGACGATCGCTTGCCCAGGTACTAAGTATAACTTGATGTAAATATTTATCTTTTTTCAAATGTTGGAAAACAGTGGAATTACTTACTTAGAGTCGCTAGAAAAAAATATTACAGACAGCGACGAATTGTAGAACCTTTTAACTTCACTACTTCCTAACAAAAACTTCGCCGAAAGCAACCCGCGTGCGTCGTAAGAGGCAACAGAGGGATACAAACAGGAGATGAGCAGCAGCATCTTCCTCATAACAACTCAAAATAATAGAAAACTGCGGTTGCCCACTGTTGAAGTATAATGTACTTACAATGTTGCCAATTCGTCTGCCAAGCGTGGCAACTATGGCAAATATCCCACTATTAGGGAATATATGGGCCTATTTTCAGCAGTTGACTTTTGATAAACTGTAATAAATAAATAAAGTAGTTATAAGTAGATTTAAGTAGGTAGGAATGGGTTGGGAATTAATAGTGAAACTGGTAAGGTCAAATCTCGCAATTCAAACTACCGGTTAAGTTTTAACAACAAATTAACGGAATCAGATCGGGATGTTGCAATGGTTTTTGAGAAATATTTTACTGATATTCCGATCTTGACCACTAAGTCACTGAATTCTTCTCCAGCCGTCACCGAATCATTACTTAAACAAAATGTAAACGCGTGTACAAAAAATTTTACATTTCATAAAATATCATCAAAAGATATTGTAAAATATTTTCAAACTATTGATATTAAGAAAACTGCGGATCTGTGGGGGATTTCCGTTAAAGTTATTGCGTCTATAATCGATATAATCGCGCCTCCACTAGCTATTATTTTTAATACTAGTATCGAATATGGTGCGTTTCCTGATTTAATGAAGCATAGTAAAGTAATACCTTTATTTAAATCTGGTAGTATATTAGACCCCGCCAATTTTAGACCAGTTTCTGTACTGCCAACACTTTAAAATTTTTGAAAAAATTATTCTTGATCAAATGTTAATTTTTTTTAATGTAAATAATTTACTTCATAAAATCAATTCGGTTTCACAGGGTTGCTCGACAACTGATGCTGGGGTTGAGCTGATTAAATATATTTTCAATGCATGGGAGAATTCACAGGATGCTTTGGGTATATTCTGTGACCTATCCAAAGCCTTCGATTGTGTTCACCATGAAACATTAATCAAGAAACTACAACACTACGGTGTAAGAAACATTGCTCTTAAATTAATTGTTTCATATTTAAGTAATAGAACGCAAAAAGTGGTCATTAATAGTACAAGCTCTTCCGAGTCGATAGTACAAGTGGACGTGCCTCAAGGCTCAATTCTCGGCCCCTTTCTGTTTCTTGTATATATTAATGACTTACCTTACATAGTAGGGGATAACCATAATATAGTATTATTATTTGCTGATGACACTTCATTAATTTTCAAATTAAAACGACAATTATTAAAATATGACGAAGTAAATAATGCTATATCTGGATTAGTAAATTGGTTTAATATTAATAACTTGCATTTAAATGGCACTAAAACGAAATGTATGAAATTCATGACTACAAATGTGAAACAATTAAATACTAATGTAATTTTAAATGGGGAGGAACTGAGTCTTGTCGATTTCACCATTTTTCTTGGAATAACACTAGACGCTTCAATGGAGCCCCATATATCAAAATTAGCAAGCAGACTTAGTTCTGCAGCATATGCTGTAAAAAAGATTAGAAATCTTACCAGTGTGGAAACAGATAGATTTGTTTACTTTAGCTATTTCCATAGCATAATGTCGTATGGTATTTTGCTATGGGGACACGCGACCGACACTGAAATTATATTTGTTTTACAGAAGAGGGCTATAAGAGCAACCTATGATTTAAAACCTAAAGAGTCGCTCCGACAAAAATTTAAGGAAATTAATATCTATATTAACTTTGGCCTCTTAATACATTTATGAAAATGTAATGTACGTACACAAAAATAAAAGTAGTTATACAAAAATAAGTGATATTCATTCTGTAAATACTAGGAACAGACACAAGCTAGTAGTACCAGTTACTCGACTCCACCGAGTCAGTAATTCATTCTTGGGGCGATGTATACGCTTTTACAACAAAATCCCAGAAAATATACAAAATTTGACCTGCTCAAAGTTCAAAAACTTTATTAAACAAAGTTTGTATAAAAAGGGTTATTATAATATTAAGGAATTTATGGATGATAATAACCCTGGGAATGAGGTGATCGCTACCAAGCTATTTCTAATTTGTTTTGTGTGGTTAATTGTGTAACATATATATATATAATAATTGTAAGCTGTTATTTTTTTAAAAGTCCCGCTGTTTTTTTTTTCGAACCAGTGGTAATTAAACAAAAGAGTGACTTTCAATAAGTGTTATTTATAATCTATATTGAATAAAAAGTTTCTGTTTCTGTTTCTGTTCGTTTTTTTTTGAAATTCACATCCACCATTAGTGGAATGAAAACCAAAAATATCTAGCGACGAGCGGAGTAGATGTACACAGACAGATCCAACTCCTAAAAAGTTCTAGATATCTTTAACAAATTCCATTTTAAAACCTATGGTAACTATGCAATAAAAGTTGTAATATTTTATTTTTTATTTTAAAACGTTAATAATTAAAAAGCATTATAGTCATTTATAATATGATTATAAAACCTATCCTTTAGTTTTAAGCCATAACGTCAGAGTAATAATTTAAAGTAATAAAAAATAACGCATGCGGTTGACGGTTGACACAAATTTTAGCTTAAAACTGCCCGCACGTGACGCCATCTTTTGTTCCATTCGTCACGCTTTCCATTCATTTATTTGTCACGCGGATTTTGTTTTGTCATAATTATATCTCATATCGTTTTATTTGGGAGCAAGTCTTTAATACTATAACCGCCGATTTAATGGTTCGGTTTAAATTTATTCAAATGCGTCACGCTTACACAATTCTTTTTAAACTGGTTTACGTACGATATACATACATATTTGATTATTAAATAAAGTGAATAAAACAAAAAATAAGTGAAAATTCGAATAACGAATATTCATCGTAAATGTGAAAAATATGTTATAGGCGGCCATCTGTTGGCAAGTAGATTTAAAATTTTGACAACTTATTGTTAATTGCTTAAGACGCCACCTATCGATGAATAGAATGTATATCAAATTATGTTTCGCAGTGTGACGCCCAAATTTTAAATCTAAACACAATAAATATAGAAGAGGAAATGCGGGTGGTATTTTTTCCATACAAACGAACAAACTCTCACCTGTTTTATTTCTGGTTTATGACCTTACAGCAATAAGTTTTTACAGTAAAATTAATATCAACCTCTTCTATGTCCCTATGTTTTGCTATTTGATGATACATTATCTTTATAAGCACTAGAACCCTTACAAAATGCTCAAAATTGCCTATTTAGACCGCTGTCAACAAAGGCCTAGTGTCCAAATTAGATAACTAATACTGAAAAAAAAACATAGGGACACAGTGTATATCCTTCTTATTCAGTTTATGAAATATCTTTTAAATTGGTCCAATATTGGAGGAGGAAATGGTAGAGAGCCAAACCTCGAATTATGCCTTTTTACTTAGGCTATTCAGTCGGATCTGCAGTTGTCCTCATCGGACGCCGAGCGCTCACAGAGCGACTGCGATAGTTTCTTCAATTACCTAGTTTTCAAGTCTCTTGGCCCGCATCTCTTCTTTAATCAGTATATTATACTAAGATGAATCGTATTGATTTTGGGAGAGAGGAACTAATAATGGAAAAAATTGGAATAGGACCAGAACTGAAACAAAATATGACCGCAGAAACGTATACCCAAATACAGCCTTGCACAGATTGTCACAGAGCACAGTCCTAAACCACGTTAAATCAACCTGCATCTCCCATCAGGTCGTCACTTCATTTAGCGAGGGTCACCCCATATTGCGTTTATCAGTACCCATGTTACTTCCTTCCTGATCGGTTGTTGTTTTTTGACCTGTATAGCCGGTCCATTACAAAAGCTAGTATGTTATTTAATTATATATAAAAGTAAAGTTACAGCCTATATACGTCCCACTGCTGGGCACAGGCCTCCTCTCATTTCTGAGAGGTTTTAGAACGAAATGTCCGCCGCGCTGCCCCAATGCGTGTTGGCGAACTTCACATGACTTCGAAATATTTTTTTGATTTCTCAGACATGCAGGTTTCTCACGATGTTTTCCTTCACCGCCGAGCACGTGGTAAATCAGCACTTAAAATTACACATCATTACCATACCACGCTAAGCATCTGAGCGGTGGTAGCTCAGACAGTTAGCGCTCGCTTTAAGTTACACAGTACGCGAGCAACCCGGGTTCGATCCCGCCGGCACCAATGAAATTGTTAATTGCAATTATATATAATAATTTTAAAATTTATAATCATTTGGGATATATCATTCTGCTGCTGATACCTTCGTTACCTTTTTAGAACTCCGTAAATTTAGATCCCATATGGAGGATAGACGTAGGCATTTATTTATGAGCCAAGTGGTTATACGTGGCAAAGCCATTCTGCAGCTATATTTAGGTTGTAGCACGAATGGGTCGGCTCGACCGGGAAAAAACGCTCACAGAATACCAGCTTAATTCTGCTGTTTCGTACACTAAGTGTAGAGGACAGGAGACCCTTTTTTACTGGAAGCGAGGCATCTCATCTTAGTCCTCAAGGGTGACAACGCATCTGTATTTTGATTCGAATCGAGGACAGATGTAAATGTCTGTGGGCCACAGTACCCGCTTACTATCTGGTGGACTGTGTGCTCGTTTGTCACACTTATTCTATAAAAAAGTAGACTGAACTCATAAGTTACTTATATAAAAATAAAAAAAATCTTAAAAAAAGCGTATTTTTGCTCTTGCCTCATTTATATTTAAGTGAGGTTACCAATTTTATAATCTGTTGCCATTTCTTTAATTAATTTACTCATAACAAGCAAAACTGTCAGATAGATTTTTATAAAAACTTTATTACTTACGACTGTAATTACATAATAGTGCATAGAATGAAACCAGCCAGACATCGTTATATTCTTGATATGCGAGACGAAATACAAATATAAATAAAAAATGAGATAGAAAACTAACCACGAAAATACAGACATCCCCTAAAAACCATAGCATCCGACTTTAAAACGTGGATAAGTCAGAATTTGTACTACAACTTTACCTACCTTAAAAACTGCTGCATGTATGTTATACTAAAATAAAAAATTTCATTACAGTTATCATCACCATCATCATATTATTATTAGGTAATTACGTTAGCAACATTTATTTATTTAGTTTTTCGGATTTTCTGCAAAATTTAGTTGATTTTGTTTTTATTTTTTTATAGAATTAGGGTGACAAACGAGCACACAGTCCACCTGATGGTAAATGGTTGCTGTGGCCCATAGACATCTACATCTATCTTCTTGTGCGAATTTAAATGCAGATGCGTTGTCAGTCGTGAGGACTAAGATAGAACGCCTCTTTTCCAGTAAAAAAGGGTCTCCGGTTCTCTACACTCACCATACGAAACACAGCAACATTAAGCTGCTATTTTACGCTGGTATTCTGTGAGAGAGCGTGGTCCTTCCCCGGTCGAGACGACTCATTCGTGCTACAACTATACTATTAATATAGCTGCAGCATGGCTCTACCACGTAAAGATTGATTTGAACACATATGGTAGGTAACCATGGTACGACCATGATCCAGGATTTGGCGAGTCTGGTTATTACATTGAAGCGATTGGCATCTGACCTTCTTAATCCTTAGACATGGGAACCAGACAAATTGGACCATGATTACACATCTAGATATTCTAAATGTGCAGGTTTCTTCACGATGTTTTCCCTCACTGCCGAGGTAGTGGTATAAATCCGCACTTAGATTTAGAAAATCCAGAGGAGTGCCTGCGATTGATCTGTCAACTCCACGTATGTGAGGCGCGCGGTCTTATCCACTGGGCTACCATCGCCCTAATAGCGAACCACTATAAGTTAATTTCTCTATAGACTATAAATTCCTTATTTCTAGACTTTTTAACTGGTGCTCCTGAACCAATAAGGAAACCAGAACAGATAAAAAATACAGATATAAATGTTTACGTAAGCATGAGAGGGGGAGCTTTGCATACTTTTGCTGACGAGGGGAGGGACGGTGAAAATTACAAAAAATCTGCTTACCTAATAATTGAACGGCCCCATGAGAAAAAAATTAAAAAAAAAATCGGAGAGAAATAAAGCAACGGAATATTGAAACAAGCACATTCATTTAATATTCATATAATAGCAAATATACAAAACATTTTATTCACAACTCTGCCGCTCCAACACCCGCTTTGGTCAAATCTACAGTACGATAACAAAACAGAACAAAAAGACAGCAAGAACTGGGAAAAAAAAACTAACATTTTGAAACCAAAACTTATTCAATCTACACAGAAAGATGATAATTAATACATTACAATTTTTAAACAAGCCAAAAATATCTTAAACTAAATACAATTTTTTTGATAATATGATTTATTTCAAACTAATTCTAAAATGTTTTATTTCCTAAATTTAATAATGGACAAAATCATTAATTAGGATCACGCATAAGTTAGTACTATATACAAAATTTTGAAAGATTTGACCATTTTAAACCATTCACAAACACAGCGCGTTCATTTAATAATATAATGATTAATGTATTTATTAATAAAGATTTAAATGAAACTTGAGATCCATTAACCCTATAATTAGTTGATCGGTCAACCCACCATGTAGGTCACTCAACTATGAAATAATATTATGACTTAAGAATTATTTTACTTAACTCTGGAACTGTTAAAATAATCCTAAAAGAATGAAGGCAACATTAAAATTAAATAATAAAAATTAGATGTAAAATCAACTTTTATTTCAGTATGGAGACTAAATTATTTTGCAAAGCGGTAGAAAAACTGGGGTGGATTAAATGTTAGACAAAGGCACTGTTAAGAAGACAAAATCAAAGAGTTTGGTGTTATTATAAAAACATGTAATAATTAAAAATGTAACTATACTATTCAATAAAAAAAACTTAGAATTCAAAATACAATTTCAGGACACGCACATTATAGTAACTAGAACTTACAAACTTACTAAAACAAATTGTTTTTACTTTGGATATGTTAGAATGTGCAAGAGAGATACCAAAACAAACTAAATACAGAGAAAACTAATCATGCAAATTTTTTTAAAGTCGTCACGGTCACTAATAATAATATTTAAAATGATTACATTTTCAATTTAAAAAAGGTTTCAACAAAAAATATCTACAATCAGATATTGTATGACACAACTGTAATAAATGAGGGTAGTTTAAGGAAAAACATAAATTTGTTAATTAAAAAGTAAAGTCCGCGCGTTCTATCTTGGCCGGGCTGAAGTTAGTCGCGAGTGGTTGCGCAGATATAGTTTTAGAACAAAATGGTGAGAAGAGGAGTGGGAGGTAACTAATGAATGAATGAAATGAAAACTAATGAAAATATGTATCGTTATGTATTTCAATAAAACAATAGTATCTAATAAAGAATTACGATAAACATTTTGAATATAATAGTAAATACACGATATTAGCGACGACAACAACCCCAAAATAATATAACTAACTTTTTCAATAAAATCTTTAATGCACATCATAACCACTGTATTTAAAACAATGTGTTGCGTTTACACACCAATGAACCATAAAAAATATAAAGTAAAATCGGATCATAATCGATAATAACGATAATCGATTATTTACGTAATTGTATTTTAGTTACCTCCCACTCCTCTTGTCACCATTTTGTTCCTAAAAACTATATCTGCGCAACCACTCGCGACTAACTTCAGCCCGGCCAAGATAGAACGCGCCGACCGACCAACACAATTTCGACTGTAAGCATACTGTCCTATATAAATCGCATTTCTTAATCACCGAAACAAATAACTCGCCTTATATACTTAATGTGAAAGTTATATTATTTTTAAATCTATACAAAATTAAAATTAATATAAATATTACATACATTTCTTATAATATTCTTGTTAAAAACTAAATCACTAAATTATTCATCTCATTTAAAAGAAGCTGCATGTAACTAGATTAGGGAACTGGGATGTTCTGAACTTAATGAGTTTTGTCTCTATGTCTATAAAATGTTTGTCTTGTTTTGTTATTTAGATGGAAACACTTTCAAAATGTAAATTACAATGATAATGAGGGCATCCACAACTTTTTTTGCCACCAGGGCGGCACCACTTAGGAATGAGGTGAAATATTTAATAGATTACATGGTGGCGAAGTCAGTTTGTTTCGAAAATATAAGGGTTAATGTTTTTTCTGCAATATTAGTTATATTTTATATTAATTAGATAATTAGATTAGAAATAAATAAATCAAACTACGGATATTCCCAATAATTCGAGAAAAAAAGGGTTAAAATGTGAAAAATATTATGAAACAAAACACTGAGGCATTGCTTTTGTGTATTTATTTATATTATACTAGAAACCGATGAACTTTTATTTAAAACGCAACTTCTCAATTATATGACATCGTGCAACAAAAAAAACTTCACCTCAGTCCCAACTAGCGAAATCTGGTGAACGCTAGATTATTAGCTGTCATTACTTGATGAGACAAAAACACCAGCACCGAACATTAGCTTACACCTAGAGAACTAACTATAACATTTCGAACAAATATCACAAGGGGAATATGGAAGAATTATATTTCAAAACTTACGTTTCCTCAATTATAAATCATACATTAACATTTTAATACACGTAAATTCGATAATTATTAGTTTAAAAAGCACATTCAATCACATACTTGTTTTTATTTTTTAAGATTTTAAAGGCACTTGTATTATTACATTAGGTCATTGTTCCTTAGTTTACATTATGTCAAATTGAAAGGGAAGAAATAGCAAGTTTTAGCGATCTGGGACAAAATACCAGAACACTGTTCAAATACTTTTATTCTATTTTTTTTTATAGTATAGGGTAACAAATGAGCACACAGTGCACCTGATGGTAAGTGGTTGCTGTGGCCCATAGACATCTACATTTATCCTCAATTAAGAATCTAAATGCAGATGCGTTGTCACACCTGAAGACTAAGATGGAATGCCTCGTTTCCAGTAAAAAAGGGTCTCCGGTTCTCTACACTCACCATACGAAACACAGCAGCATTAAGCTGTTATTTTACGCTGTTATTCTGTGAGAGCGTGGTCCTTCCCCGGTCGAGCCGACCCATTCGTGCTACAACCACAATATAGCTGCAGCATGGCTCTACCACGTAATATACTTGATTAGTCATTTGTTTGGAGTTTCTGTGGTGTCTCATTATTTTTATTACACTTCTCTGTCGATTGGTTTCTTTTCGAGCAATTTAATAGGCTTTCTTCAGATGGAAACAGACTAAAGCCAGATTCCTATATTCAAAAAAAGTTTCGTTCTCCGTAACGATCCCTTTTATTACATACAAGGTGCATGTAAAAACAGTTTATATTACAAACTATTCATTCAACAACTTACAATGACTTAAACTGAAAAAAACTTTTAACGGTTAAATAGCTGAACTGGTATTCGGTTTAAAAAAAAAGGTTATAATACACTTAATTTACCGCAAAACGGATCGTATAAGAAAACGAAGCGGTTTTTAAATATAGAAACCCGACATAAAATAGTTTCTTTACAGTAACTGTAATATGGTTAAAGTACATTTTAGACAGAGAAAAAAAAAGAATATAATTAAGGTGTATCCACAACAATCACACATATGTTGACATATGGAGTGTATGTAGATATAATTTTAATTCTGTTTGAGATGAAAATACAACAAAAACATAACCTGAAGTCATTCTGCAATATCATACGAGGCACCTATAATTTCTGTTTCTTATTGCAGTCCATAAAACTGATAGTTCAGTATGGGAAATTTGTTGATATATCAGTTTTTGTATGGGATAATATGGGAAATTTATTTAACGATCAGTTTTTTGTATGGGAAATTTCAAGACCATGTTTCAGAGAAAAAGAGATGATCTATTGCTTTTTCTCTGTCAAAAATCTTTTATCGACATTTTATTTATATAGATATTTTGCTTTGTTTTTCTGTTACATTTAACTGGAGTCTATGGGTCTCAATTAGTTTTTTTAACATAATTATTATATTTCCTACATTATTTACTTTTGTTTTTTACTCCGGAAGTCTAATTATTATTTACAAAAAAAAATATTTTACTTTATACAGAATGGAAACCATAACAAACTTTTAACTCCTCAATACAATAGTAATATTTGTTTAATGGTGTACAAAACAATGTAAGATTCTACAAAAAAGAATACTTAACAGAAAATATCTGCAAACAAGTCATTAAGATTTTTAAACTTATCCATATCTTCCTGTATACAGCCTTCAACTGGGCAAAATTAAAGTCCATAAAATGGAAGATCTTCCGTAATGGGCACAGTGGTTGAATTTTATTTTTATAATTCCAAAATGCTTACTTTTAAAATATTATAATATATAAATAATGTTAATATTTCCAAAATATCTGACAGTTTATTACGATATAATATGTACACCATATTACATTCATGTTAATTGTATTTCGAAATCATTAAATATGTCGGCAAACAAAATTGATTGTGCTAACAGACAAGATTGTTTAGCACTTTTTTTAAACTTAACAATTTTTTCTTGGGGAAATTTGATGATAGGTATTTAAACAAGTGAAGGTGAAACCATGCTCAACTTATAATAAGTTACAATCATTGTAACACACACGCATTTACCAAAAACATGTTCATTGGGAATGATTTTAGGTAAAATTCATATAATCCTTTTCAGAAAACAAATAAAAAATTACCCTACAAAAAGTTTAATAAAATTTCATTAAATGGGGAAACTTGTATGGCAGTACATTTGATCGGCCGACGGGTAATGCCGCCACACGTTAAAAAATACCGTCGCTGACGACAGTGTTACCAGATAATTGGGAATGTCATTATGGTACCTATGTGCCACTTTCGGATGCGATAGGGTTTTCCCTTAAATATTGTATGTGAATATATATGTGTGTGTGTTCTTACAATAATTTGAGCACGGTTGTGGCGTCACTTCAAATATACGTAGGTGTGTCTATTTCTGTTTGTAACGTGTAAAATTCAGCATTCAAATAATCTGTAAGTGGTATATAAATCTGTAGCAGGAAGGTTATTCTAGGAACTATTATATTGTTTACATAAGTTTAGTATCTTAAAATATATTACACTAACTGTATCATATTGGATTTTTTATTTTTACAAATTATTTGTGATTTATTAATATAACCCTACTGCCATGTCCAGACTGTACTTTTCTTTTCTTTTGTCTTATTATTTAATACAGTGTTATTTTTTTTTAAATACGATGTTCTTTAATTAAATGTATAAAGATAATTGTTTATTTATAGACAAACAAAATTGGAAATAATTTATCGTAATGATTATTCACAAATCTCAATTCCGTAGAGTAATTGCTTATTTAAATCAAAGTCCGTTAGTTATGTTAGAACTTCTTACCCCTCCTCTCTGTTCGTTTGTCTATCCTGGGGGACGTCACGGATTGAATGATGTCGGCGATCTTGGAATCGACGCGTGGCGTTTGGAGACGCTTGGCTGACCTCGTACGAAACTTGGCCGACTCTTGATTTGCGACGAGATTAGGCGTTAATGATTTTATGCATCTGTAAAAGATAGGCAAATTGATCATGGTGGTCAATCCAAATAGATTTTTTTTTACTCCACTCTAGGAATTTCTCCGGTATCGTGGAGGCAGTTTACATACATAAATTTCACAATGACAAACATCCAGACCCGGAACAATTATTTATAGACTATAAAATTACTTGTTCCTGGGATTCGAGCCACTACACCGAGGAGCCGTCGTTCTTGTTAAATCGGAATCGGACCTGGTATGCGATTCAGGAAATCGATGAATGCAGGTAGCTCGGGACCGTGCTTTGTGGCATTCGTTGGGAGAGGCCTATGTTTACTAGTGGACTTGAAAAGGAGTGTAATATATAATAATAATATTTTTCTTATTCTTTATCGGCCCTTTTTTAGTTTCAAAAGTGCAGCTTGGGTAAGGTCGTAAGAGGCGACAGAGGGAAACTGCTATAGGCAACGCGCTAAGGCAATCGATTGGGGAGGCTTATGTTCAGCGGTGGACTTTGATAGGTTGTGATGATGATGATGATGATGATGATGATAGGGATGATGGTGATGATGATAATGATGAAAAATTATGCAAACTTTCTGATACTGCGATCATCAATCTACCTGGTTAAGAATGGTGATTAAAGAATAATATCCTCCGCACTTAGGAAAGAGGTTTATAGCAAAAACAACTAAACAAAATCAAGTAAAAAAATTAAGTAAAAAGACCCTTTCCGATCCGAAAAGATGAACATAGGAACCTCAATGATATTATTTAAAAAAATTAAGCATCATATTATTAATGTATGTATAAAAAAGTTATTGTTATTTAAAATAAATCTTAATTTACTACAATTAGCTCAAAATTTTGGCAATACCATCGTCAGCGTATCAACATATCTTTAAACGTATGGCGTCCACTCGCATGTATTGCCATGTAAGTTTCGCTACTTAATTATTTATTCTTTGAAAAGTATTATATAAACAGAATCACATTACAGGATTACGGACTAGGTATCTTTTAGATAGCACCCGAGGATCGGACAGGTTTTTTTTACAAATTGTGTAAGCAAAGAAAGAGGATGAGGCATTTTCTCTGTATAATAAAAATATATATTGTTAATCAATAATTTAATAGAAGTATGTATTATTAACAAGAAAAACCTTCCTACAATGGTAGAGGCTGATGCCCAGCAGTAAACATTTACGGTATGATGATGAAGAATCAATATTCATTTTAAAAACCAATCTACCTAAAAACCACTACTAATGTTAAAGACTCACTGTCCGCGGTGCAATAAAAAGGTAAACGATGCCGCCTGTTGCGCTCTCTGTCGCACTTACGGGGTTTACGGCAGGCCTGCCGTCTTTAACATGTGTGTGACATGCCGCATCTTGTCAAAGGCGCCGTCGCAACATCAAATGTCGCCGCGTGCGGGGTGTACACCGGCAGGAGAATTTAGCATTTTAAAACTAAGCGCCGTAGTGAAAGGTTCTTTCCTACCCAACTTGTGTTTATTATTTATATTCGTATTTTATTCAATAACCATAAGAATAAAATAGAATACTATTTTATTCTTAGAATAGAAAAACATTTATTTAACAAACAGTAAAAAAATAATAAAATAAAAGCAAAATAATAAGTGCGCCACCGGGTGTACTATCTTAGCGAACAGACTATATAAGTATATAACGACTTAGAGATTTAATCAAACTCGGTACTTAAATAATTAACTCAATGTATGTAATTTACATTGAAACATATATTTTGTATTTGTTCACACTGTCTCTGCATTCTAGTTGCTTGAGGAATATTTCATTCATCATCATCATCATCATCATAAAAGCCCTTCACAAGTCCACTGCAGAACGTAGGCCTCTCCCAAGAAATGCCACAAAGCACGAACCTGAGCCACCTGCATCCATCAACTTCCTGCATGTCTTACCATGTCGTCACCCCATCTAGTGGGGGGACCGCCCTTCACTTAGCTTACCGGTACGAGGTTGTCACTCGAGAACCTTTCTTTCCCATCGGTTGTCGATTCTCGAGCTATATGGCCGACACATTGCCACTTCAGCTTATTAACCCGTTGGGCTAAGTCAGTTACTATGATAAGTGGGAGTAATTAGAGAATCTTGAGTGTGTGGTAGGCATGCGTCAGATATCTCAAAACGAATCTAAAATCCGATTTCAAACACAAATAGAATCGTATCGATTTCTCAAACTAGAAAATCCGATTTCAAAAATCGACCTAACTAAGCTACGATCTTACGATCTGTACCAACAAACGAAACCAAATCGACAATAAAATCGAAATCGATAATATCCAAATCCAAACGCAAACTGATGAAACTGAAATCCGTTTTCTCAGTTTCTCTCTTTCTAACCAAACACGACATAGCGGAATGAAAAGGATTGCGTGAATTTTGCGATTTGGATTTCGGTTTGTCGGCTATGGAAATCTATTGAAATATGCGATCAATATTATCCATACTGCTAAGTACTTAAAGTCTATATTTGCTTTACGAGATTAAGCGTTGATGAATTTTTGGCTCCGTGTTTGGGTGTTTGCTTACTAGAACCTTTGAAATATGCGATCAATTTCGTTCTTATTATTAAGTTGTTAAAGACTATATTTGCGAGATTGTGTGGTTTTTGGTTTAGTGTTTGTTTACTAGAAATAATCTTTTGTTTTCATGTTGTTTTCGTTTAGATGCAAATTTGACCGTGGTGACAAGTGCGCGCGTGCCGTTCAATCGTATCAGTGAATTACAGGATATTTACTGATGTTTATTGTCTGTTTGTTTAATAGAGTTTAGAGTATAAAATAAAATAAGTTAACTAACTGAATTGTGTATGAATATAACATTTAAATATTTTTGATTTTGACTATGAAGTTTTTTTCTTTAGACTTTTTAATTGATTAGACGAGAACTGTTTTGATTTTCAAAATATCGCGAAAACCCAGTGAAGTATGGACTCATTTTGACGAAAAAGAAAATGCTTCCGGTGTTGCAGTGTGTAAATATTGTAGTCAAAATATATCATATAAATCTACAACGGGTAATCTAGAAGCTCATTTAAAACGATCTCACGCTTAAATTTATTTGGCCCAAAAGACAAGTACCGATTTTGGAAATAAAAAAAATATTACGAAAACATTGTAAATATGCCGATTTTAAAATACGCCGGAAAAGTTTTAATTTCAAACAAAACTTTTCTGCTAGTCCAAAGCCTAGATTGAAACATAAAGGATAATCGCGCAAATCTGTTTCTGTATTACATTCGCGTTTGCCGTTTTGTTAACTTACAAAACGAAATCTAAATACGCAAACGAATTGGCGTGGCTAAGCGCTACTGAAATCGGATTTTTAAAAACGGATTTTGAAATGTGAAATCGGATAAATATCGGTTTGCGTTCAAATCCAAAAACGCCCATGATGCCCTTCCTGCCCTTGTGGTGTATTTCGTATAGTATTATATCGGGGGTCTGGATGTAATTTAAAATTTCCAAGGAATCTAAACGAATCTCAACCATATGGCAACACTACATACCACAGAATGTGATTATTAGAATCTAAATCTTAACTTAAAGCTGTTGCGCAAGGAGATTAATAAACTACAGGCAACATCTCCATTTCTGTGTCTGAACTATAGGTAAAACTACGTCTTGTCTATGAACACACTACAGGAACACAAGATGGATCTGTTAGTCTGTTAGTTAGTATAATAATTCGACGGCTCCGTGGATCAGTAACTTAGCAATGAGTTGCAGCGCTGGGGGCCGCAAGTTCAAATCCCGCACAGAACAAGTATTTGTTTGGCGTACAAATTATTGTTCCGGGTCTGGATTTTTCCTTGTGAAATTTATATATGTAAATTGCCTCTACGATACAGGAGAAAAATTCTAATGTCGGGTAACGTTTTTTTTTAATTATATTTCAAATCTCAACCTAAAGTTATTGTGCAAGTAACTTAGTAATATTACAGGCTACGAATGTGAATTCTGTATCATTTGTTACGATGAGATTTATTCTAAAAATTCTATTGTGAACTGAGCTGTTTATGAGCAAACTACAGTAACACAAGTTCTATTTAGTTGTACGAGTCTAATAATTAAGAAACAAAGAATTGTATTATTACCAATTTGATTATTTCCCGAAGCTTGCAGTCAATAAGTGAACATCACCAGGGAATGACGTCATATAGACGTGAGGGAGCGTTGGGTGTTGTCGGTCCGGGTGGTGCTTATCATAAATCTGGTTGAATGGAATATTTTCAAATATTAATGATGGAGATCACAGAAGTCTATTCTGGTGATGAATGTGATACTGTATTGTTTACCAGATAATACATATAAAGCAAGAAGGGTTAGTAGCATTTGAATGTATAACTTTTGACGGGGTTTTAATGGGTAGCGGTTAATAGAATGGTAGAAAATACTTATAGCCTCTTAGAGATGGAAGTTACCAATTCGGTATAAACTGGTAATTAATTGGAATAATATTTTCAGTAATGTTCCTTATCTCCACATTTAACCTCGTATAGTTTAATATAGTATAGGTTAGTAATCTCATAGTAATTTTTTAGTATCTATCTCAATACTTAAATATCCCTAGTATTTGACAATGGTAAAATGTCAGCGCCATAAATATTTTTAATAATGTATACCCAGAAATTGTTAGTTACCGAGATAATAGTATTTAGTTATATGTTTAACAATATTAAAAGCCATAAGAATTATGAAGTAAGAAACACTGGAAGAAATTTTAATTAGATCATAAGCCAATGAAGCAGCCTGAGATGAAAAAAGAGTGTTAAAACTAGCCTAATAATACTGGTAGAAAAGGGAAAGCATGTCCACATTTTGTTTGACCGGATTAATTCTAGATTATGGCGTTATGGAAAGACTATTCTAAAAGTTTATCCGAATTATAATCCTTTACATAAGATATCGCAATAGAATTGGCATAACCTAGTGGATCTTCTCCACCAGCCCGTAAACTTCCCCGCTGCCGGCTAGAATGGGCGGGGGACAAAAATTTTATCCCCCGATTATAACCACTAACAAGAGATAAAATTATCTTGTTATGTCAAACGGGGAGAAGTATATCCCCGTTTGACAGAACGAGTAGACATATATCCCCCGTCCGTAGCATGGAGCTAAATGAAAGATAAAAAATTATGCTTTTTTGACATTTGAAAGGGATGATTTTATCCTAGTTCATTGGACGTGGGTTGAAGTTTATATTCATACAAAAAATCTATCTAAGTGTAAGTCTATCTCCCATTTTATCTACTGTGGATATTATATCCACCGGTGTGCCCATGCTCTAAGGGTGGATAAAACTAAGCGAGGGGATAAATATTTTCTCCTTTCCCTGGGGATAAAATTGTCTCCTGCCCATGCTAGCCCTGCATGACTACAAAAGGCGTAAACGAGATGGTTATAGCCCCATCTATCGAAAGCCACTGATTTGACTTGTGCCACTCAATCCCAAGATCGCATTGTATTGCATATATCCCCATCTTACGACACCCACGGGAGGAAATAGGGTGATAGATACTATTACCCCACCACACGGTAAAACTAGCGGATCAGTAGCTGAAATGGCACTGCATCAAATGATGGGGGAAAAGTATTATCGAAGTGCAATCGCGTACCATCAAACAACGTGTGGATACCCTCCACTATATGAAGCAACAAAATGGTGAGACATGCAGAATTATTGCAGGTTGCCGAGCACTGTGCTTAATGGCTATATGTGGGTGAGACCTAAATTCAGCAGTGGTGACCACCTCTAGGTGATATGAATTCTTTGCAGCTTGGCGTCCATCTGGGTAAGTACCATCCTCTTATTTCTGCTGCCAAATAACAGTGCATACAATGTGTTCCGGTATAGAGCCACTATAATTACAGGCTACGAGGCATTCCATCTTAGTCCTCAGAGGTGACAATGCATCTGTAACCCTCTTACCAGTTGGCTGCAGGTGACCATGGACTGCAGTTGCCACTTACCATCATTTGGACTCTAATTTCGTTTGTCGTTTCGTTTTTATAAAAAAAAAACATGCTGCCCATCTATCTGCTCATCATCTGCTATCGATTATTTTTTTGTTTTTTTCACAGCGAATATGGTATCATAGGTTACAGCGTAGAATACGTGCCACAGCTAAGCACAGACCTACTTTGTTTGCAAGTAGGCTGCAGGTGTCCGTGGACTGCAGAAGCCACTTACCATCAGGTGGACTGTAAGTTCCTTTATTACTTAAGTTTTTAAAAAAAAAGTGGACTTGTTAGTTCACAAGGTTAATATGCTAGTTGAGGTAAGCATTTGTAGAAGTTGTTAAAAGCTCCTACACCCTCATTCGAAACAATATATTGTAATTCAATAAGGCCACATTTTTTGCATTTAAGTATTACAGCCTATCAAAAGTACACCGCTGAACATAGGCCTCCCCCATAGGGATGTCCCAACTTTCAAAACGTAATCATTGTACAAGGACTTCATGCTTAAAGAATTATAGCATAGAAAAGTATGATTCTACAATAAAGAGATTCAATAGACTTCAATAGAGATTCGATAAGTTTAAAAAAAGACTAAGTGGACTAAGGAATATCACAAGCTCTAGGTAACAACCTGAATGCTGTTTAAATAGTTACATTAAAAACTTCATCCCCTATTTTCCCACCCTAAGGCATTTACCCTTAGGAATTTTTTCTTTAAATTTATTCGGAACAACCCCTAAAGTATAATATACACAGTTGAATTGAGAAGTTGACTGAAAATCTGAGAAGTCGCCACTCACCTAGCTGCCTCCTGCAACTTCCTGGAAAGCAGTTCGTTCTTCAGGCGGGCGGCTGCGAGTTCTCTTCTGAGCTGTGATTTGCTCTTGTTCCCAGCAGGATGAAGTAATGAATGCCTCTTTAATCGAGCAGCGGAGGGACGTTGTGCCGGATCGGGGTCAACCATTTTCTGTAACAAGAACATGGCACGTTTAATCATAAAATTTATATGTGGTAGAGCTGTAATAAGGGGTTATTTTTTATATATTGACTTGTTATCAGGAAGATCCTGCTTATCTCTTGTTTGAGTTTCCCTCTGTCGCCTCTTACGACACCCACTGGTTGTTTATGGGATATTGAATTCAATAAATATTATTTATTATGTACACATACTCAATAAAAATTATTATAGTGTAAGGTATATTAAAAAACTCACTTTTAATAGGTCATTAAATTCCCTGGAGAGATTTGATAAGTCGGGTAGCTTGCCGTCCCTTATATCATGCCATTCCTGACCATTCTTTGGTAATGGACCACCACCACCTGCTTCATATAGTGTTAAACCTGCAAGAAAATATATAAAAAATTAAAGAATTAAAGATGATTAGCAAACACGCTATTCTCCCAAATATATAAAATGGTTGTGTTTGTATGTCCCATATTGCATTCCTATACCATTACCATGATGAAACTTTTGTAAGTTGTTGTGTGCCCTCTAATGTTTCTGACAAATAATTTAAATTGAAAATTTTAAAATCCCTCGAAACAAAAAGAGTTCAACAAAAAAAAAAACAAATCTTCAAATGGCTGAAAAGATTTCTTGAATCATAGCTAAGAACACTCTTGCTCAAGTCACCTTTTTAAACAAAAAAAACTAAATCTAAATCGGTTCATCCGTTTGGGAGCTACAATGCCACAGACAGACAAACAGACACACAGATACACACGTTAAACATATAACGGGAGTTAAAAAGGAATGGCAATGCTTGCTGGACACAGCTAGTGATAAATATATTAAATGGATTATGTTTATTTGATGGCTCGGGAGCCCAGTAGCTAAGCGTTTGTCTGCAAAGCTGCAGATCGCGGGTTCGAGTGTTGCACAGCACGAATGTTTGCACAGCCCACAAATATTTGTTCCGGGTGTGTGTGTGTGTTTGTTAACAGTTTCCCTGTCCGCGAAATAGACACAATAGTTATACAATCGAAATGTTCATATGATTCATGGGACAGAGAAAGGGTTAATGTGTAATTTAAACAACTCCCTTATGACAGTATAGGATTTTTTATTTATTTATTGACAGAATGTAGTACATAATATTATGATGTTGCTAGTTATTAATGAGACCTTACATTCTATCATGATAATGGCGTGCAATATAAAAAAAAAAGATTATTATTATTATTATTACAATCTAATGAAGTAAATTATAGAAGAAAATTAATTGTTACTATTTTAAAAAAATAGCTTAACTTTATAAGTTATATATTCGTCAGAAATTATAAAAACATTATGTTGCCAGCCATTTTGTGAGTTTCCTTTTAAAAGTAACGAAAGGGAGATCTTTAAAATTGTTAGGTAATTTATTATAAACTCTGATAGCATTTATAAATACATTTTTATATAAATCTAGCCTGCACTGAGGCTTTGTAGTTTCTTTTCTTTTTCTATTTTTCATATTTGCTTTATCGTTTTCTCCCTCTCAGTTACAGCTGATCATGAACCTCTTCTATAGTAGAAAGGTAGGTTTTTCCGTAATCGCCACGCATGGCTTCTATGCTGCTCCTCATCACCAGACTAGTCTTTTTTTGTATAGAATAAGGGTAACAAACGAGCACACAGTCCACCTGATGGTAAGTGGATGCTGTGGCCCATAGACATCTACATTTATCCTCGATTAAGAATCAAAATGCAGATGTTAAGAATCAAAATGCAGGAGTGCCTGAGAGCTGAGATGGAATGCCTCGTTTCCAGTAAAAAGGGTATCAGGTTGTCTACACTCACCATACGAAACACAGCAACATTAAGCTGCTGTTTTACGCTGATATTCAATGAGAGCGTGGTCCTACCGCGGTCGAGCCGACCCATTCGTGCTACAACCATAATATAGCTGCAGCGTGGCTCTACCACGTTGAAAAGGGTGTTTTACATTTAGCATTTATGTGATGGTATACCACAAGGTAGTTTGACTAATGAAAGTAAATTGTAATATATGAATGACTTACCAAATGCAAATATGTCAGCTTTGGTTAGATGCGTGAAGTCTTCCTGGAGAACTTCCTTAGGTAGATACCGACAGTCGCCTTCCTCCACTGTCGGAGAGGAGACACACGTGACGTGTCCTAGGTCACCTGGATCAAAAACAAAAATAAAGTTAGTACTCTTATTGCTCAAAATATATTAAATTAATAAAATAATTACATATACAGGTGTCGTGGCTTATCTTTAACTATAAAAATGATAGAGGTTTGCAGTTGTGCGCGCATCACGGAAAACCTACTGGATAGATTTCAATTAGGTTTTCTAAGTTTTATTACTTGGACACTTGGCCCTTATCTAAAAAAAATATCTTATCTAATAGCGATATCTTCATTTAATATAAAGTTATTAAAGTTTTAAGAAACAACGACTTTTATAAGCACTATGTGTTCAGTGATATGTGTTAGCAACGCGGACGAAGTCGCTAGTCACATAATAAGTTAAAACTTAGTGATTACTAGTTCAATATGGTATTTTTTAAATAATTAATTTTGTTCTCTTTTGTTAAAATTGAAACAGGGTAATTTTGAAACAATATAAATATTACATTATTCAAACTAATTAAAACATCATGTATAGTGTAAAACTCTATAATGCTACGGTCACACTACCTTACCGTCTGTCTACCGCCCGTTTACCGCAATGATTATGGCATTAAATTACGGTCTAAATTACCGCGTGAAGTAGTGTGGTTGTTTCACTAGAGTTTATCTAGATACAACAATGAACTAGGCGAAAAAAATGTCATTTTGAAGCTGCGACGGTGTTGTACTTTACGAGTGTCAGTTACTATTACATGAATCTTTTACATTTTAACAAAGCTAAACCAAAACTTAAAAGAAGATGGTGGATGATAAAAATGCACAGAAAGTCGCACACTGAACAAGCTGTAGTGTGGCCACTTGACGCAAAAATTACCGCGGTAATCGTCTTTGATATGCGAAAAAGACCGCCACCGGTGCTATTGCCATATTGATTGCAATTATGGCCACAATTATTGCCATATCACGTTAGTGTGGCCGTAACATGAGAGTGGCAATTTAGCTTTAATTTATAAGCAAAGTTTATTGACCTTTTCAATCATTGCTACTGGAAAGTTATTTATCTATCATTGTGTATAAAAAATACTAAAACCGAATAAAATTCCTGCGACTATATTTCTGAATGTATTAGATTAATTGTGTACAATGAAAAAACACCGTATAGTGTTCATGTAACCTAACGCTTCGCTATATAAAAAGAATAAATTAAATAAAGCCAAAAGTGAAAAGGCTTTTGTTAAGATGTGTCATTGCACTATATATATCTTCGGCGACATCACCACTTAGCATCGGGTGACCAAAGTTAAACAACACGGTACTGCCAAACTGGGTATATAAAGGTGTTCGCCGCAAAATGACCAGTATACAGGCAACTGAGGTTCTATCTATATGCATGTAAATGCTTATGAGCCATAGCATCCACTTACCATCAGGTGAACTGTGTGCTCGTTTGTCACCCTTATTCTATGCAGGGTTATTTTTCAGAGTAGCTAAATTTTAAACTTAAGTTCAAATATATAAATAATGATATACCGTTATTACAGATTTTGAAAATACGAATAATTAAGACTTCTACTTTTTATTTGAAATTATCTCAAATCAATGTGAATTTGTTGTCCATACAACAACTACGCTTACGCGCGCTTCTCTGTGTGCGATTCAATTCACGTTTTTGCCGACCGGTCGACCCTGATGAATGTGTGCGTCCGTAGTAAAATAGGAAGCGTTAGATATTAAAATAATGCATTATCACGCATTTTGAATTTAAAAGATACTAAGTGCGAGTCGGACTCACGGACAGACAGACGGACGGACGGACAGCGGAGGCTTAGTAATAGGGTCCCGTTGGTTACCCTTTGAGTACCACTCGCACTACTGAGAGCCTTGTGCAGCAATAAGAACATCCCCAACACGTGTTGCCGGACTTCATATGTGTTTTTATTATATAGGGTTATTTTGCAATAACCGGCCAAATTTGCAGAGAAAGTTCAGAATAAGTAATATAGGCAAATGGTGAA
Source organism: Parnassius orleans (assembly GCA_029286625.1). Taxonomy (NCBI): domain Eukaryota; kingdom Metazoa; phylum Arthropoda; class Insecta; order Lepidoptera; family Papilionidae; genus Parnassius; species Parnassius orleans. The sequence continues at coordinate 29,453 of JAGSMP010000116.1, read as the reverse complement.
GAAAAATTCATTAAAAATATCTGAAACATTCTGTTCCTTTTTAAGGTTCCGTACTCAAAGGGTAAATAACGGGACCCTATTACTAAGCCTCCGCTGTCCGTCCTTCCGTCTCTCTGTCAGTCAATATCTCATGATCCGTAATTGGTAGACAGTTGAAATTTTCACAGAATGTGTATTTCTGTTGCCATAACAATAGCACCGGTGGCGGTCTTTTTCGCATATCAAAGACGATTACCGCGGTAATTTTTGCGTCAAGTGGCCACACTACAGCTTGTTCGGTGTGCGACATGAGCTCAACGGAAACGAACGGCTTTCTGTGCATTTTTATCATCCACCATCTTCTTTTAAGTTTTGTTAAGTTATGTTATGTTAAGTTTGTTATTGCTGTACAAGGCTCTCAGTAGTGCGAGTGGCGCTGTGGGCAGTTGTGGGCAGTGTGTGGCAGGAGCGTGGCGGCTCACCGATCTTGTACTGGTGCGTGTGGTGGGTGGGCGCCGGCGAGTCGTCGTCCTCGTAGCCGTCGTCCGAGTCGTTGGCGGCGCCCTCGCGCCGGCACACGAAGATGTTGCCCGGCTTCACGTCCATGTGCACCAGCTGCAGCGAGTGGATGTACCTGCACACCCCACATCACCATCAAATACATGTTTTATATGTGTATAATTCAAACACCTATATATACTACTAAACGGGCACTAATATTAAGTTTAAGTTAGCTCATGAGTTGCACTAGCCACTTATCAATACGTGAACTGCTAGCTCATTTGCAAATCCACTGCTGAACAATGCCTCCCCCATAAATTGCCTCATATGGGGGGGATATTTGCAATAGCTGCCACGCTTAGCAAGTGGATTGCCTACCGCAGATTTTTTATTTTTAGTCCCCTGATTTGTTTTCCCTCTGTCGCCTCTCTTACGACACTCACGGGATGATATGAGGTAGTGGATATTCTTACACCGCCATTAATTGATATAACAAGTTACAACTTGCGCAGCGATCTAATACGTTTTCAACCTTCGACGAAAAAAAAGGGGTGTTATACTTTTAACGGGTGTATCTGTGTGTGTCCAAACGAATGAACCGATTTAGATTTAGTTTTTTTTTTGTTTGAAAGGTGACTTGATCGAGAGTGTTTTTAGCTATGATTCAAGAAAATCTTTTCAGCCGTTTGAAGATCAGCTTTTTTGTTTCGGGGTATTTTAAATTTTCTTTATTTATTTTAAAAAAAACTTCTTTAGAATCGTAATTTGAAACTCGATAAAACGAAAAAGCGACACTAAAACAGACCAAACACATACATCTATAGAATTTAGCCTGCAAGAGAATGAGATAGAACACAGTATACAATCTTCCCTATTATCTCGGTCTCAAATCAAATCAAATCAATTCTGTTTATTTTGTGAACATAGGTTAATTTACAGATCTCGATATGTACATAATAAAATATAAGGTACATTCTCTATGTCCCCCCAGTAAGCATACAAAATATAAAATTAATAAGTGCAACATTCAATAATAACATTCTTTAATTCTTTTCTCTTCCGATGTCAGGTTCTAATTGAAATCATTATATAATTTTTTTTTTTTTTATAGAATAAGGGTGACTTTTATAGAATAAACGAGCACACAGTCCACATGATGTTAAGTGGCTGCTGTGGCCCATAGACATCTACATCTATCTTCGTTTCCGAATTTAAATGCAGATGCGTTGTCAGCCATGAGGACTAAGATAGAATGCCTCTTTTCAGTAAAAGTGTCTCGGTTCTCTACACTCACCATACAAAACACAGCAGCATTAAGCTGCTATTTTACGCTGGTATTCTGTGAGAGCGTGGTCCTTCCCAGTCGAGCCGACCCATTCGTGCTAAAACTATTAATATAGCTGCAGCATGGCTCTACCACGTAAAAATAATTATGAAAATTTAAAGATAGAGTGTAGGTATAGTGATAGTATAGTGAAAGGTATAGTTTACATACAATAATTGTTATCATTTTATCTAATTGTCATCTAGTATTAATTGGGACATGTCATGATGTAGTCAATGCAGTTTGATAATATAATATTTTAATGTCAAAATGTATCATTAAGGAATTCATCTATAGAATAATATGCTTTATCATTTGGTAGATCAAAAAGTTTACGTTTATATATATTAATGTTGTCGCAATCTCTAATGCACTTAGGTATTTTGTTATACACTTTTGGTGCCATTGCGTATATAATGTTCTGTAAAAAAACAGTTCTACTTGGTACTAAATGAAGCTTATCTGAGCGACCTTGACTTTCCACAAATTTATACGAGTTAGCATTACGTTTTACAAAACTGCTTGTTTCATAAATATATAATGATGGAAATGTTAGAATTTTCAATTTTTTAAAATGTGGGTCCTCTTTGTACAGTGCTTTCATCCTTCCATCTATACAACCTAAGTCTGCTGCTGAACATAAGCCTCCCAAATAGATTGTCTCATAGGGAGATATTTGCCATAGTTGCCACGCTTAGCAAGCGGTTTGGCAACCCTATTTTTTTTTTAAGCGTTATTAGGAAGACGCTGCTGCCCATCTCCTGATTTCATTCCCTCTGTCGCCTCTTATAACACCCACGTGATGATATGGGGAAGTGGATATTCTTACACTGCCATTACACTCTAAAATACATGTTTTATAATTTTTTTTATAGTATAGGATAACAAATGAGCACACAGTCCACCTAATGGTAAGTGGATGCTGTGGCCCATAGACATCTACATTTATCCTCAATTAAGAATCTAAATGCAGATGCGTTGTCACACCTGAGGATTAAGATGGAATGCCTCGTTTCCAGTAAAAGGGTCTCCAGTGCTCTGCACTCACCATACGAAACATAGCAGCATTAAGCTGCTATTTTATGCTGGTATTCTGTGAAAGCGTGGTCCCACCCCGGTCGAGCCGACCTATTCGTGCTACAACCATAATATAACTGCAGCTTAGCTCTACCACGAAAAATATACATAATCTTTGCTTTCTTACGAATATCTGTGGTTTTTCTGCATTTTCTTTTAACATCTTTAATACATTAAAATTATGTGGTGTCAGCTTGCTGGAAGATTTGATATTTTAAAAAATGGCGCAATAATATCAATTTCGTTTACTCACGCTAAACCATCGGCTATATGTGCAAGCACCAGAAGCAACTCGTTCTCCGGTAGTGGCCCACTCTCCATCATCTGCTGCAGGGAACCACCGTCGCAGTACTCGTTCTGGATGATCATATGGTCGTCTTCCGCCCACGCTGAGTAATATCTGTGATCGAGCAAACAGGAATGCTTTAATATGATTGTGATTTTTATATAGGTTTGAATATGAAACATGCAGCCAGTCGATGGATGCAGGATGATGGACCATACTTTGGGGCAATCTATGTTCAGCAGTGGACTTGTGATGGGTTATAGTATAGTATATAAGTTTAGCATAAGGGTGACAAATAAGCACATAGTCCACCTGATGGTAAGCGAATACTGTGTAGGCTATTGAATTGATCAAAATGTGGATAGGTTAAGTGTACATAAGGACTATGGTGGACTAAGGTGGTGGTAAGACAGCAGCATTAAGCTGCTATTTCACGCTGGTATAATGTAAGAGTGTGGACATTCTCTGGTCGAGCCAACCCATTGAGCAATGAATGCAGAAATGTGTGTGAGTAAAGGAGAAAATGTGTGTGAGAAATGAGGAAATGTGTGCGAGTGTGTTCGTTAGGGCTAATGTGTGTTAGTGGTGAAGCAGTGAGTAAGACCATTTGTGTGAGTGAGTAAGGCAATGTGTGTGAGTGAAACATTGTGTATATAGCAAAGTGTGCGTATGAGCGAATGAGTGGTGCAATGTGTAGGTGTGTGCATGTGTGCGTGCGTGTGCGAGCTCACCGTACGACGTGCGGGTGCTTGCCGAGCGCCGCGTGCGCGTACACCTCAGTGAGCGCGGCGTGTGTGTGTGTGCATGTGTGCGTGCGTGCGAGCTCACCGTACGACGTGCGGGTGCTTGCCGAGCGCGCGTGCGCGTACACCTCAGTGAGCGCGGCGTGCGTGTGCGTGTGTGCATGTGTGTGCGTGTGCGAGCTCACCGTACGACGTGCGGGTGCTTGCCGAGCGCCGCGTGCGTACACCTCAGTGAGCGCGGCGTGTGTGTGCGTGTGTGCGTGTGTGTGTGTGCGTGTGCGAGCTCACCGTACGACGTGCGGGTGCTTGCCGAGCGCCGCGTGCGCGTACACCTCAGTGAGCGCGGCGTGTGTGTGTGCGTGTGTGCATGTGTGCGTGCGTGTGCGAGCTCACCGTACGACGTGCGGGTGCTTGCCGAGCGCCGCGTGCGCGTACACCTCAGTGAGCGCGGCGTGTGTGTGTGTGTGTGCATGTGTGCGTGCGTGTGCGAGCTCACCGTACGACGTGCGGGTGCTTGCCGAGCGCCGCGTGCGCGTACACCTCAGTGAGCGCGGCGCGCTCGGCCGCCGAGCCGGCGACGGGCCGCAGCGAACGCTTCAGCGCGTACACGCACCCGTCCAGCTTGTTCACGCACCGCGTCACCCGACCGAACTCGCCCCGCCCCACCACGTCCAGCTCCAAGAACTCCACGTTGTACCGCGAGATGTTCGACTCCTGCCAACCGGACACACAGATATACTTAAGTGGTAAATTATATGTTACATGGTAAATTAAACATAACAGTGAATAGAATAGAACAGAATAATTTTTAATCAATGTAGTATATATTGAGTAATTTTTTTTATTACTGGTAAGGAAAATACCTCTGTCCTGGAAAGGACCAGCAAGAAACCCAGCGGGATTATATTTTTTTAAACATATAAACTACAATAATTTTGTACAATTTTTTATATGAATTTTAATAGAACCAGCATGGTGGTGATCACCTTATTCCCAGGGGTTATTTTTTTCCATGTTTTCCTTGATATTATAATAACCTCCTATAATATAGCTGCAGAAGCTCGCTAGTTTATGCGGAAATGCTGTTTGAGTGAGGAAAGACCATGCTCTCACCATATATACCAATGTGAAACAGCCGTTTAATGCTGCTGCATACTGAATACCAGTGTGAAATAGAAGCTTAACGCTACTGCATTTAGTATTGTGAGTATAGAAAACTGGAGACCCTTTTTACTGGAAACGAAGCATTCATCTTAGTCCTCAGGGGTGACAACACATCTACATTTTGATTCTTCATCAAGGATAGATGTAGATGTCTATATAGGCCATAGCATCCACTTACCTTTAGGTGGACTGAGTGCTTGTTTGTCACTATTATTCCATAAAAATATAGATTAGAAATAAAAACCAACCCTTAGTCGTTTAGCTGGATGCTCGGGTGACGGCTCCCCCCATATTGTTGGTGTTTTTGACAAAGCTCTTTTCTTCTTATTTATTGCTTGCCCTGTATAAAAATAAAAACAATTAAAAAGATTGCCAATCTAAACTATAATAAAAGACCAGATTTACATAAAGATTTTACTTACCATCTGGTGTAAACGGATTGATGTTGGCGAGAGGTCGTCGGGCTCGCGAATCGTCCAACTCATCAGGCGGTAAGCTACCTATCGCGCTGTCATCATAACCGGATGGTGGGTGAAGGTGATGACTGGAGCCCGATGGTACACCTGAACAGAATTATACCCATGTATCTTCACAGTCAATGGAAGCGACAGTAAACATTTTTCTCATGGTGACAAGGTTGGTCCGCATGCATTCTGCGTTCTGGTTGTTGAATTTTAAACCTACTTTTTTAAATTCGGTTAACATAATCCTTTATATAGTCTTATGTATCAGACTGAAAACTAGACTATCTTTATTAGCGTGTAAAAGTCGAAAGCTGAACATGGGCTTTTCCCATTCTAGGGAGGTTTCTCTGAAAAATAATTGTCGATAACAGTAACAAAAACAAGCATCTTTGAAGCTACGGCCTATCACCGTATGGAGTTATGTCTGACATAAATGAGATGATTAAACTGCCATCTATTGTAAGTTTTTTTTACTTAGTCGCCTTTTACGACACCAAACGGCAAAAAGACTAGAATGCTGTCTACCAACTCGATGAAAAATGTATATATGTGTTGGTGTGATAATTTAAAAAAATATTTTAGGAAAAAGTGCCAAGAGATCTAGTACTGACTTCGCCGTGTTGAAATGCCTGCGCCTTCTTTCTGAGCAACGAGTTAAACAATGTACTCGTAGTAAATTTTACGTCAGTAGATTACGTTAATTTTAAAAAATATTTTAGGAAAAAGTGCCAAGAGATCTAGTACTGACTTCGCCGTGTTGAAATGCCTGCGCCTTCTTTCTGAGCAACGAGTTAAACAATGTACTCGTAGTAAATTTTACGTCAGTAGATTACGTTAATTTTAAAAAATATTTTAGGAAAAAGTGCCAAGAGATCTAGTACTGACTTCGCCGTGTTGAAATGCCTGCGCCTTCTTTCTGAGCAACGAGTTAAACAATGTACTCGTAGTAAATTTTACGTCAGTAGATTACGTTAATTTTAAACAGGTTCTTTGTCCTTCCAATATTTTACTACCCTCTCAAGTGATGTGAAATTAATAGAATCGTCCAAGTTAACATTCACGTTGCATTATTTTAAAATTCCCTTAAACTCCCGAACACGCCGATCTGCCCACCAAGTTTAGTGACCAACAACTGTTTAATAACATTATTATTGGAGGGCATCCTCCAGACCAAATTTCAGTGGCCAGTCTCAACGAAGACTATCTATTGAGTACAGGATTACAGTGCACCCAGTGTGCGCAAACACAAGTGCACTCTATTCCCTCGTCCGATGGGTTGGCAATCCGACACGACCCGAGAGAGATCAGACACAGGACCAACGAGTACGTACTCACGTACTCTCCGTGGCACGGGAGTGAAACACCACCAACTTCCTGACTCCGGCCAACAAACAACAATTTACAGCTTGTGCGAGAAGTTTAATGAAGCCTTCAAACATACCTACGTCTGAAGCATGCGACTGCTGTTAGCACAAGTTAAATAAACCAGGCGTGTGGAATAGACATGTGCAACTTTTCAATCCTGTACCGGCAGGAATCGCCGGTCTAAATAGTTACATTAATAACTTCATCTCCTATTTTTCTATCCTTAGGGATGGAATTGATTTTCCAAATTTATATGAAATCACCCTGAAATATATGTCTGTCTATGAGCTACATCATCTGCTTACCCAAGAAAATAGGAAAGAAAGTGCTCAGCGAAAAAAAGGACAGTGAGATGTTTAGAAACACGGCAAACTAACAAGAAGGGAACACAATACAATACATGAATATGATGATTTGTAGAGTTCATTTTTTTTATAGGATAAGGGTGACAAAGGAGCACACAGCCCACCTGATGGTAAGTGGTTACTGTGGCCCATAGACATCTACATCTATCCTCGATTACGAATCAAAATGCAGATGCGTTGTCACCCGTGAAAACTAAGATGGAATGTCTCGTTTCCAGTAAAAAGGGTCTCCGGTTCTCTACACTCACCATACGAAACACAGCAGCGTTAAGCTGCTATTTTACGCTGGTATTCTGTGAGAGCGTGGTCCTTCCCCTGTCGAGCCGACCCATTTGTGCTACAACTACGTATATCAGTAATACAGATGCAGCATGGCTCTACCACGTAAAACCTATTTAATAAATAAAGAATTATTAATATTGGTCCACCATAAGCGAAGATAACGTGTAAAATAAATACAAAAATTAAAGTATGCTAAAAATACGCGGATTAACTGCTAACAAGTCGTAATCTAGGACAACTTTCACTTAGATTACTTGATGCCCAGTTAACTGTTAAGCACAAACGATTTTTTTTTATTGAGGATTATTATATTATATTAAAAGTTTTACCATCAGATGGCCTGAGTGTTCATTTGTCACCTTTACTTCTTAAATAAAAAATATAAATATTTTATTTCTCAGAAATGCAGCCTGCACTAACGAAACTTATCTTACTTACAAAAAAGTGTTCATGTAAAACGCTTTTTCGTAAGGAAGATAGTTTCGTTATGGCCACGACCATGAGGTCGCGGGTTCAAATCCCGCCACTGGCCAAAATCAGTTATAGGGTTTTATGTTAGGAAATTCTCAGTAGCAGCCGTGAGTCAGGAATTTGGCGGTGTTTCACCCCCGTGCCTCAGAAAGCACGTAAAGCCGTTGATCCTGTGCCTGATCCATCTCCGGTCGTGTCCGTTACCGTTCCATCGGACTACGTGAGTAAGAGAGTGCACTAGTGCTTGCGCATACAGTCGGGCACTATAAGGGAATCCCCACATTTATCGACGCAAAATCGGCTTCAGCCGGTCAGAAAAACCTTTATATCTACGAAATACGGGTGTTGCTAATGCCATTCTCATCGGTTCGGGTCAGACGACGCGTCGCGACGTCGGCCGGCAGCAAAACGAGCGGTTTGCCGATAAGCAGATCGCAACCGTACGGCGCTGAAAGTAGCCGAACGCCCACGTCTTGTTTAAGCTTCCGACGACTGCTGAACAGCGCAGAAGACGGCTGAACGGCGTTGGACAACAGTCGAAATCGAATGATGAACGATGAGTCGACTGCCGAACGAATGTGAACAGCCATCGCGGCGGCCTTTCGAAGAAGTCGTTTCCGATCGCTTGTGAATAGCCGTTACAACATCTGATCGTCGTTAAACCGAGTAGTGTGGTGTGATACGCACTCGTCTTAAGCCGATTCCACGTCGATAAATGTGGAGACTCCCTAATCCTGTCCTGCGCAGATGGCTAGTCTCCGTTGAGACTGGCCGCCGTGACCCAAATTCGGTCGGGAGGTTCAATTTGCAATATTTCACTGGCAGCACATTGCATTTGCTGAAAATTCGAGATCCATAAACAACATCTCCGTAGTTAAGCCGAGATAAAATTAATGACTCGCAAAGAGTAATGCGTGACGGTACAGAAAGTTGGTCACGGATTTGGTATAATACCTCTAGACGATAAAAACTGTTTTTTACCATATTAAGGACATGATTTTCAAATCTGAGATTACTGTCGAAGGTTATACCAAGGTTTTTGGCTTCATCGACGCGCAATATATGTGTGCCATGAATCTTAACGACTAGGTCACCACAAATTCTACTTATTTGCGTCTTTGAGCCCATGACCATATATTTTGACTTTGAGGGGTTTAAAACAAGAGCATTTCGCATTGACCAGTCAGTAATTCTGTCCAAATCCTCACAAAGCCGTGTTACAGCTTGTGGTAACTTATCTGGTGAGCCTGACACGTATACTTGCACATCGTCAGCGTAGAAGTGGTACACAGAATAAGCTTAATCGATTTCTACATATGAGGTGTTGTTAGATTCGCCTTTATTCTGGGAGTGACCCCACACATAGGGTATAATTTTTTCTCTTTTCAGTAAAGTTTTTGAAGTGAGTCTTCTTTAGGCACGTTGGGCACTTTTGGGATGGGGAAAACTCGCGTGACCGTCGCGCTCAGATACATAAAATTTATGAAAGTAATGTTTTCAACATCCAATTGCTTCAATTTTATAAAATTGATATCTATACAAATAAATAAAATTGGAGTGTCTGTTTGTAATGTCAAAATGACAGCTTTTTACTAAATGCATATGAAAGTATATACAGTACTTAAACAAAAAAAAAATAATTTTTAAAATTTTTGTCTGTCTGCCTGTCTGTTTGTTCCGAATAATCTCCGAAATGGCTGAACCGATTTTGACGGGACTTTCACTGGCAGATAGCTGTTTCTATAAGGAGTAACTTCGGCTTCTTTAATTTTAGAAAAACAATTAGGGTTCCGCGCAAAGCAAAAAACCCGTAAAATCCAACCGTAATAAATTCCACGACGAAATCGCACGGACGAAGTCGCGGGGAACAGCTAGTGTATTTATAAATTTGTTTGTATTATATAGATAATAATCATTCTTTTTCACGTGAAACAGCGCAATAAATAAAAAAAAATATTACTATATTAATAAGTTGATAAAAATAATTTCTAATAAATGATATTATTTGCAGCAACGCGCCGGGTACCGGCTAGTTTCTAATAAAAAAATACTTCTTAAAAAATGTTTGTTAACAACCCAAAAATACATTATTTTTTTATTAGTTTGTGAAGCTAAGATGTTTTCACTTCTAACGTGCAGTCCCTACTTCTGACAGATTTTTTATGCAGTCGGTTTTTTTTTAATTACTTTTTTAGGGCTTGTTTCGCAAAACATTCTGTGTTTTCTGTCATACATATTATGAAAACGCATTTTCACACAATTATTCTGGAATAAGCAGAACTCACCTGTGGGCGCACTCACAAGGACGTTTGGCGGGAAAAGTCTCGACCTCGGCGGAGGGTGCGATGGAGTAGAGCACTTCTCCAGCAGGGTCTTGGGCGTGTGAGGACTGTCGAACAGCCTGTAAAGAACATAATACATATTATACAAAACTAAAAAAAATGGATATGCTAGTTGACATTTGAGTTGTTTTGTTTGTTCGTATTTTATGCACTGCCATACCGTTCATCATATTGCAGTAAAACTTTGTCAAATTATGGCTTGCATTTGAGCGAAGGTTAAGGTTTTAAGAATTTATAGTACAATTAACTTACACTAGGTGGCGCGCGTATCGTACCTACAAATTTATTTGAAAGTCATATTCAATGAGTGATTCCTAATTAATATAACTGTTCCAAATTTAAAACGATACCTATTTCCACAATTATTTAGCTAGTACATATATAAAAAACAAGTTTCCTACGTGCTAGAGCTATGCTGCAGCTATATAGTTGCAGCACGAATGGGTCGGCTCGACCAGGGACCATGTTCTCACAGAATACCAGCGTACAATATCAGATTGATGCTGCTGTGTTTCGAATGGTGAGTGTAGAAAACCGGAGATCCTTTTTACAGGAGCAAGGCATTCCATCTTAATTCTCAAGGTTGAGAACGCATATGCATTTTGATCGAGGATAGATGTAGATGTCTATGGGCCTCAGCATCTACTTACCATCAGTTGAACTGTTTGCTCGTTTGTCACCCTCATTTTATAAAAATTCTTAATTTGTCCCATATGTGTTCGTACGTAATTCGATTACGATAACACTTGTTGAGTCGTGCGAATGTTTTTGTTATTTGTGGGTTTTTTTTCCATTCAATACCAAAAAATGACCGGTTTGGCCAGCGCAGTTTTTTTATTATCAATATAAAATTGTAACCAGGAATGTGCTGCTGCCCATCACTTGTTTCTTTTTTTTCTGAAAGTGTACGCTGTTGGCCCTGCGGCCTTGACAGCTTCATCGAAATTAGGCTCGTAAGCGAGGACCTACGAGCTATTCACTAGGCAAAATCGAAAGCAGGGGTCGGGGTGCCTTCGCCGACTGCAGTCCTGAGGCACCCCGACCACTGCTTTCGGAGTGAGGCTCCTCAGCTGGGCGGGGAGGGGGGGGGGGTCGATGTGATTCAAGGGCCCCTCAAAAGGAGGTACGAACCTCGGCTTGAACCACTATCGCAATGTCGGTATCACTTGTTTCATTTCTCACTGTCACCTCTTACGACACCCACAGGACGAGATGGATCGCACAAAATACCAGCAGGTAGCTGCTGTTTTTAAACCCCGACGAAAACAGAGGGGTGTTATATGTTTGTAGTGTGTATCTGCGTATCTGTGTGTCTATGTCTATCTGTGGCATCATAGCTCCTGAACGGATGAACCGATTTTGATTTTTTTCTTTTGAAAGTGTCTTAATCGAGAGTGCTCTTAACTATATTTCTAGAAAATCTGTTCAGCCGTTTGAAGATCATCAGCTCTTTTTGTTTCGGGGGTTTTTTTTTAATCTAAGTCATGTATAGTGAGTGAAGAGAACCGGTAACCCTTTTTACTGGTAACGAGGGATATCATCTTAATTCTTAAGGGTGACAGCGCATCTGTATTTCGATTAATAATCGAGGATGGATGCAGGTGTAAGTATATGTTCCACAGCATTCGCTTACCATAATGCGTGTCCACCGTTCATATATTCGTATATCATGCTTACTTCTAATTAAAAGAGTCCCCCCTATATACGCAAATGGTTAGTCAAAGTTGACGGCTCAGTGGCGCAGTAGCTTATCAATGAGATGCGGCGCTGAGGAGGTTCAAATCCCGCACGGAACAAGTATATCTGTTTTTTTTTTATAGGATAGGATGACAAACGAGCACACAGTCCACCTGATGGTAAGTGGTTGCTGTGACCCATATACATCTACATTTATCCTCAATAAAGAAGCAAAATGCAGATGCGTTGTCACCCGGGAGGACTAAGATGGAATGCCTCTTTTCCAGCAAAAAGGGTCTCCGGTTCTCTACACTCACCATACGAAACACAGCAGTGCCAAGCTGCCATTCTACGCTGGTATTCTGTGAGAGCGTGGTCCTTCCCCGGTCGAGCCGACCCATTCGTGCTACAACTATACTACTAGGTAATATAGCTGCAGCATGGCTCTACCACGTATGTATTGCCTACAAATAATCGTTTTATTGTATATATATTGTGTGTATTGTGTAAACTGCCTCCACGATATAAAAATCCTAGTGTGGGTATAACGTCTTTTTAAGTCAGTTATATATACCTACGCAATTAATTCAAAAGTCGTAAACAATATTTACTACTGCGCAATAATCAACGCATTTCGTCTTCTGCGTCTTCTATTCGTAACACGAAGTCAGTTTCTACAAACGCATTTTTTCGGCGAAATCCCTTACCGTCGCAGAACCTTTGCACAGCACCCTATATTTTTTAAATGCCCCACACACACAAACTTGTTGCATGGACGATAAAACGAACACGCGCACAAGTTCTATTCATACGTGAACACCTGAGACGCGCACAATCTTTAGAAAATCGTCTTAGGTTATGTACACAATGGCATATCATACAGTGTACACCTTATGTATTGGTTGTTATAATTGTAAAATGTAAAACGTAGGCACATGTGTCTTTTCGTTTATAAATTGTAAATTAACGTAATATAGACTTTATTACTAATAGAGCAAATAACTAAAACAGAATAAATCTTGAGTCTTGAGTGCTATACTTTGGCAATTTCTTCTATCGAAATTAGTCTTTAAAATATCTACGTAAGGTATAAATTCTAACGCGTCACGCAAAAGGTGTTTACAAGTTTTTTTTCTTTTGTGTGGGCGTTTTTTTTTGACGATTGGCAGATGTCAGCTGTGCTTACTGATCATATGTTTGTCCTTTTGTGTAGATAACTGTAATTCAACTGATTTTAACCGAATTTCACATGTTGAAAAGGAAATTAATAAATTGTAATATATTATGTTAATTTTTCGTTTATATAAATTTAGGTGAAATTATTAGCATTAAGGCCAGGTTGGACAAACATATCGTATAGATTTTGATGTTCGAATTTATTGATACTTCTTGAAATAGTTTATGCACGGAGAACAATACGCACATTGCACATACATGAAATACTCAATTAAATTCTTATTCTAATGGATTTTTAAATACTTTATATACTAATCGATATAAAAATAAGAAATTAATCGCTGCGTAAAAACTGTCGCTAGACTTCTCGTTTTTTAAGCGATATTATATTTTTCGATAATATGAAAAGCACGTTATTGAATGAGATTCTTAATCGGCTACATTTTTATTTGGATCTTTTATTTCCTGATAATAAGCAAAGACGGTTCAAATAAGTAACATTTTATCCACCAAACGTCGTATGCATACTTCGTGCATTGTTCTGGACAAAATATACATGCGGCGATGAAGGGAGTACGTACAAAATAAGTACATATTATTCGCAATATATTTAATAAGAAAGTGGCCACATATGGTAGTTAATTATAAAAAATATTTTTAATCTCACATATCAATTTTCATAATGACTTAATGACATGTATTTTTGTTAGAATTTGTAACAAAATGGGCTTTGTCCGTGACTAAAGGGACAAAGAGAAAACCATCCAAGTGTCTAAATAATTTACCGGGCGATGTAAGAATATCCACTACCTCATATTATCCCGTGGGTGTCGTAAGTGGCGACAGAGGGAAATAAATCAGGAGATGGGCAGCAGCGTCTTCCTAATAACAACTAAAATTATTAACTTCAGTTGCCAACCTGCTTGCCTAGCGTGGCAACTAGGGCAAATATCCCCATGAGAATATAGGCCTCGCCCACCAATCTATGGGGGAGGCCTATGTTCAGTAGTGGACTTTAGGCTGTAAAAGTAAAAAGTAAAGTCTACATAACCATACATATATGTCACGCCTGTAACCAGAGGCATTACATACAAGTCCACTGCTGAACATAGGTCTCTCACAAAGATTGTCAAAAAGCATGGTCCTGAGCCACCAGCATATCCTAACAACTAAATGATGACATACTGTTTTGCTATTGAGAGTGGGTGCTATGCTATGCAGAGTGTATCAAGTAAATAAGGTAAATCTATTAAACTCAATCAATTACCATGTTTTAGGGACTTTTTCATTAAAATAGAAGTTTTTAATGTAGAGTTACACTGTACTAACAATACTTGAAGCAACTCATCAAAAATGTAACAAGTAATTGTTCAGACAATTTAAAATTTGTAAGCAATTCTTCCCCGTTATAAATGTTCATGGTGTAAGCTACAAACAAATATTCTAACAATTACTTGTCAAAGTTTGTGTACAATACTAACATTTAAGACAACCTAATGAAAACAGTAACTTTCATGAATGTTTTCTTGGATGTTAATATTGCACATAATTATTGCTACTTTTGAGACAAGAAACTTGCACAGTATAAATGGGTCATTAGACATATTATAACAACAATACTTTTAAGTTGATGCTTTTTACCAGCAGCTGTTTTGGACTAATTAGTTTAATACTTTACAAAAAAATTAACCCAAGGGCCATTCTTTAATTACGCAAGGACGATTTTGGCGATTTTTTACCCCCCCTACCCCCATGTAAGGGTACATAAGATTTCCACACTCCCCTTCCCTCTTCTTATTTAAGATTCTATCACTTTTATTTAGATTAGATTAATACGAGGGAAGAATATGCTCTAATTATTATTTATAACATTTAAAAAGGACAATATTTTTTAAATAAGATTTAAATCGAAGTGTACGTTCTAGAATGAAGAAAACCATTCAGTATCCGAAATGGAACTAGATTTCTAATATTAAATTTCTTAAAGTTATAAAAATATTACGTAAGAATGGGTTTTACCCCCTTCCCCCAAGTAGAGATTGATGAGAGATTTTTTTTAACCCCTCCCTCCCTCCCTCTCGGGTCTCTTACATAATTAATGAATGGCCCCTAAAGCCATACACATGAACATATTAGTTGTAGTAACTGAGATGACCAATACTTTTTGTTTTAAGAACAACTTCTAGCAATGCTATGAACATTTCTGGTAGGTATTCCTGTTAACCATTACAACTAAGCTAACAATGCTAGTATTAGGGGCATTTTATGACAGGAGTCTAATAATGAATTTCAATTCAACAACTATTTTAGTTTTTACGTCTCTTCGTTCATCTTGCCCTTAACCATTAGTCTACCTGTCCCTTTTTTAATTAATATAACTATTTTTTGTCCCTAAATACTGTTGCATGGAACTTACTTAAATTCTAATATTAGGTACATTTAATTTAACAATATATTTTGATTGCTTAGGTTTACGAGAACACTACACATTAAATAAAACTAGTTTTTATGGATTTTATCACTTTTAATTAACTTATTTTATGTTCCCTACATTCCTACGAGTCATGGGGGACCACTAAAAACTAGTTTCCACTGCTAGGGGGCAAAAACTAGATTTATTTAACAATAAATTTTTCAATAAAATATTGTCAATAATTTTGGCTTGTATCAATAAACTCCATGATTCAAGTGCAAGTCTATTTTGACTACATTGACTAAACTATCCAAGTAAACTTTATAAACTTTAAAGACTATTGTAAGCACAGTTTAGTTTGTATAAAAAATTGCCAAAACATAATATTACAGACAAATTACTTACAAAACACATAAAAATAAACCAGTCAGTGCACTCACAATGATTGCACAAATGTTGTAAGACAAGTTTAAGCAAGGCATGAGAAATGTCTGCTGTGACATGTTGATACATGTCCACAAATTTGGGACAAGTTATAACATGATTTTTTTAAGATAAGTCCTTGAAAGGAATCTATGTAAAACGTATGACTCATTTCATAAAATAGCCCTCATTGTGCTGTCATCCCATGAAAATGCTTCATTAAAAATAGAAATACTTAAAGGTAAATATATTTTTTTATTTAATAATATTGTGGATGCTGTGTAGTGACGGGGTAAGAGTATCCCTGGGCCATATCATCACATGGGTGTTGTAAGAAGAGACAGAGGGAAACTGAAACAGGGGATGGGCAGCAGCACCTTAACTGGTTGCAACCAGCCTGCCAAGCATAGTTTCTATGGCAAAACTCCTCCTTATGAGCAATCTAAGGGGTATGCTTATGTTCTTTTGACTCTGATAGCCTGTAAATATGATGATGACGATTTTGAAGAAGAATATTGTGGTATTTCAAAAGGGTATATAAGTAGACCCACCGACTGTACAAATGTTATCCAGCATATTATGTCACAATATTCATTAGAAGATGCAAAGTTGACAAACATTTTACAATGGTTTTATTCAAATAACTACAGATAGAAATTGGAACTTGAAATATTTATTACTTTTAACATTACAATTATATTCGGAAGATTACTTAGCATTTTATGCCAAATTTCATCATATTTAAATATAAGCAGTTAAGTAATAAAATATAAATAAGTCACAAATATTCAAAAAAGGGATATGGATCTGATGATTTTATGATAAAATGAAAGAATTGTACCAAGTTTTATCTTTTAATAATGGCATGGAAACAATTTCAAATATCATTTTCAAAAATTAATAATGTTGTCAAAGACAACATTTTTATAATTGTTATAATGAGATGATTGATTGTTCAATGATTTTCGGGAAGTAAGCCATCCCTCAAGGGCACTTATCAATATTGCTCAAATTGCAAGTCAAAGTCCACTTGCAAAATTTCCCAGAAATTCTGGAACAGCTGGTCAAGCCTACTTTTAAGATACTTAAAAAATAACAAGTGGTAAAATTAAAAATTTGTACAACCAACTTCAATATAAATGATTAAGGAAAACTCAAAAACTATTGGTCAGACCTTGATCAAATTTACCACATGACTAGCACCAGCTTTCAAATAAAAAAAGAATCATTAAAATCGGTCCACCTAGAAAAAATTATGAGGTAACACACATAAAAAAAATACAGTTGAATTGAGTATCTCCTCATTTTTGAAGTCGGTAAAAAAAGTTACAATTATTTCACTGTAAATATTTGTCTCTATTTTAAGTTTGATAATTTGAAGTTCAGAATTAGAATCCAGAAATGTTGGTAGGCAACCAATGAGATGAACACATGGATTGATAAATCTAGCGAGAGAGTACCAGATCTGCGAAGCCCAAAATTGTAAGGAGCGAAAAATATTGGGAAAGCTTAGCATTCACAGGCCAAGTGTCACAAATATGCTTTATTCACTCAATTATCTCAATATAAGAATATATTAAAACATAAAAATTTTGTACTTAACCTCAATTTCACATATACATCCTAAAAAGTCCCTTTTCCACATCCACTTTTGGTAATGAAGTACGTATATTTACAACAGAAATCTATATATCTATAGTTGTAACATATTTTTCTTATGCATGAGTAGTATGAGAACCGAGACTTATATAAGAACATATAAATTCAAATTCAAATGTTCAAACATTAAATAGGTTGCTAGCAATTTTTAAATCAAACCAAACAGTTATGAATATCAAATTAAGCTTTCAAATAATAAATAATTATAAATTTTCATAATTATTACTCAAAAAATAATTTAATTCAGATTTAATGGATTATCTCAAACAGAATAAGGACTATGTTTACACAAAATATCAGCTTAAAGTAGCAGCATAATGGTGTTGTTTTGTATGGTGTGACAACAAACGCAGACCACTTTACTGGTAAAAGGAGGCATTCCATTAAGTCTTCAGAAAGTGCAATTATATCTGCCTTTTGTTTTCTAAGAGAAACATAGATGTCTATGGGTCACATCAGCTATTTACCATCAGGTGGTCCGTGTGCTCATTTATCAACCTGACTACTATGACTTATTGACTACTATATATTTTATTTATACTATTAAAAAAAACTTTATTTCTTTGACACTTTACAACATACTAATCTCTACATAGTATAAAACAAAGTCGCTTCCGACCATCTGTACATTTGATCTTTTAAACTATGCAACGGATTTTGATGTGGTTTTCATCACTAAATAGAATGACTCAGAAAGGAAGGTTTACATGCATAATATATGCATAATATTATATAATTATTTTGTCCGTATGTATGTGACTGAACTCCTCCTAAACGGCTGGACCAGTTTTGATGAAATATTGTGTGATAAAGTTGATTAGAGAATAGTTTAGATTCACAATTGGACTCAGCAGGTGGTGTTGTTGTCGAGATCCAGAAATCAACCGCGAAGCCAGGGCGATCACTAGTATGGTTATAACATCTTTGTTGTTCAATGTGTTCTAAGTAATTCAACACCTAGATGTGCCCAAAAACAAAACTCTTGCAATTTGCAATAACATATATTCTTATTTACTACTTATACTACTAATACTCAATATCAAACTCATCAGTTTAAATTTATCATGTCATTTTCAAATTTTACCAAATCAACACAAAAAGAATAAAGTACCCAATATCCATCAAATAGCTGATACAGGGCAGACTTACTACCAGTGCAATCATTAATCTTCATTTTCAAACGAATAAAATGAATAAATGAAGCATCTCACAGTACCATATCAAATAATGGTAAGTTCCATGAATTTCTAGATTGTTCCAAATAAATAATAAGAATTATTGCAATATGTAATCAAATTACGGAGATTTCCAGATATAATAGCACCAATGATTTTGAAACATTGCAATATTAATTAACTAGCAAATTGAGGCATAACCAAAACCATATTCATAACTAAAAGTTATTAAAACAACCAAAATCATCAACAATAAGTTTCGTACCAGCCGTAATCATCTAATCAAATCGTGGTGTTTTATGTAAGACTAATGACAGTAACAGGACTTACCTCAAAGCCCTAACTCTTTTATATGGGGGACTTTGAGACACGGGTGCTGGAGATGCATCCCGTATACCATCATCATCATCCATACTACTGAAATCCAACTTTCTAGGCACTATTGAACCCGGTATGGGGCTCAAATTGTCCGAAAATATGTTGAATGACTCTGACATCTCACAAGAAGTTTCCACTGATAATTCCGATGAATTATGTTTGTTATTAAAACCATTCTTCATTCTGTACCACTCACTCATTATTTAAAACACATTTAACACACTTCCTCAACTAAATAAAACGAAATTTGGTGAATTTCGATAAAGCAAACAAAGATCACTTTCACAAATTCCAACGTTATGGCGGATGACGCATAGCACCTGTTTAATTGCTCGACCAATCACGGAAAGGTTTTTGACCGGTGAAATGAATACTTAAATTCTATTGGCTGCAGTTGTTTTTTTTAAATAACGTAGTAGCTTCATTGTTTCTCATTGGTAGGCTGAAAGATGCGTTCATATTTAAACATTTTATTTTTATTGGTATATTATTTTTATCTCACGATTTATTTTCTCTTTATTTCCCTTTATTGATCATGGAACCAACAGCACGTTATAAATATAAACAAAAGTTCTAAAATAATCGTTAATGCCAATAACAGGTTCTTACTTTGTGGACATAATATACATACTATCGGTATCGCTTGTTATAGTTGACAAAATAATGATATTACAAATAATCATATTATAGTGCTTAGATATTTAAAATTTATCTCAAAAATAAGTTTAAACAAAAGACATGCAATAAGCAAAGAAAAAAAAATACAGAAATGAAATATTATTAAACTTACTGCGCAGGGTTGTTGTGTGTGACAATTACGCGAGCGTTAGTGTGTGTGTGTGTAACGTATAACGGTTTGGCCTTACTTGAGGAGGAAGCCCTTTTGTAGAATCGTATAACTGTATCGTATCGTAATACATTGCATGAATATTATGCCGGACACACTCTTAATATGGGTAGGACTACTCTAGTTATTAAGGCAGATCGCTAGCACTTCTTATTAGTTTGTGGGCATATGCTCACCGCTTTTTTTTATAGAATAAGGGTGACAAACGAGCACATAGCCCATAGACATCTACATCTATCTTCGATTACGAATCAAAATGCAGATGCGTTGTCACCCGTGAGAACTAAGATGGAATGCCTCGTTTCCAGTAAAAAAGGGTCTCAGGTTCTCTACACTCGCCATACGAAACACAGCAGCGATATGCTGCTATTTTACGCTGGTATTCTGTGAGAGCGTGGTCCTTCCCCGGTCGAGCCGACCCATTCGTGCTACAACTATACTACTAATATAACTGCAGCATGGCTCTACCACGTAAAAAAGCTACATTAGGCCGGCCAAATACATTCGGAATGGGATTCCGTAAATACATCACACACATACATTTATTTCCGTTCGGAATAACAAGGTTCATTTAAAAGATGCTATCCATTGAGTTTAGTCCATAGACTTAGAATATACTAGCGTATAGACTATAGACAACATAGTGTGCAAGGGAGAAGAAAATTCCTTATGGCAAAAATGCAAGATAGTAAAGGATACCAAATCTCCTGACTCTGTAACCGATTTTGAATGATAGGTCGGTACAATTCGGCACGCAAGAAATAGCTCCGAGATATTTTGTAATTTTTTAAAGTATAATAGTGGTTATTTTTAGTAAGTAACTTTTTTCCAAAATGGTTAATTGTTCCGTGAGTGACTGTGCTGTTAATAATAGAAATAATCCTGATAATTTCACATATCACAGGTAAATTCTCAAGACGTCGTCAATGTTATGACGCGTTTATTTTTGGTTAAAATTTATGTTACATACTGTTTAAAATATAAAATATATTCAATTATTTTGTTAATTTTGATATTTTGCAAAGAAAAAAGTCACGTTGTTGATAATTTGCATGAATTTGGTAAATACATTTTATACAAAATATTTTACATGTACGCTAGGATTGACTCAACTATATCAAAATTAATGTCGATATTTATCTTGAATGTTTATAATGAATCGATAGACTTGCCTACACAACAAGAAAATAAAACCTCGGTTTGCGTTCTAAAATGTAATTTTATTTTGCCGTTTTTCAAACAGATTCCCTCCGGATTCTATAATTAGAAAAAGTGGTTAAGGTTCATTAGACGGGTTGGTTGGAATGCAAAGAAGAACTCAACAATTTGCAGCAAACATTTTCTTGAGAAGTATAATAGAAAAAGTAGAATAAAAACAATTTTATTAAAAGGAGTCATTTCTACATTATTTGTACAAGTAAGTAAAATATTGTTATAATAAACTTCATAAATATAACTTTCAAAACTTTAGATAAATATAGAGACAGATTTTCATACATTATAAAACTGTAGTACATTAAAGACAAAAAAAATCTTGTGATTATCCTCTTTAAGCCATTATGAACCCAACTAAGTATCTATTTATCAACCAAAATAAATGTATAACCTTGCTTAACCAACCGCACAGCCTCACGGTCACACTAGCACAATATTCATAGCATCATGCTATTTTCTCCAAGGGGTTGAGCGGAGCTTCGGATTATATTTCCAAATCATAACGACAAAACTTTTAGTGTAGTTAGGTATAGATATTTAGTAATGCTCCTCAAGCGCTACTAGACGACCGCGCATGAGACGTGATAGTATAAATTCCATAGTATTTGATACTCACAACGGTCAATGCCCGATTCATGCTTGATGGCCGACGACATTGTTGCGAGGGCTTAAATAGCGTGGTTCATCCCCTACAGCGTTAGTCGTAGAGAAGAGGAACTCGTGGTTAAGTAATAGCTGCGCAGATCAATAGATCTGCGAAATTAAGTTGCACTTGCCGCGGTCAGTCCATGAATGAGTGACCATTTTCTTAACATACCGAGATTGAGAGAATAGAGAGTGCATCTGTATCCGTAGACACTTAGTGCACTTTACTGTGTTAAGAACATTATGTTTTTAAAATTCATGCAGCTAAAATGATAATAAGTTTATTATTACTTTATACTTTTCAGGGACAGATGAAAGAATATAAACATGAAGCATGATGAAGCCTCATAAACATATTGCCTTTAAACAGAGTAATCTTATTTAACTGATTCCTACAAGTTTCCTTCCTTAAATTATTAAGTTTACATTCATACTTAAGTCGAATGTTAAAATAAACTTCTTTAATCTATTTAATTATTAATTATTAAATGTTTGTAATTATCACAAGTAATACTTGTATGAAAAATAAAGCAGCCATTATGTACTCCGTGTCCCCGTTTTTGATTCCCCATCAAAACATTTTATAAAATATAAATAGGTATATACTTAGTTAAGTATCTACCTATTTATATTAACAATATGTTAAAAAATAAATTCCGGGGAAACTGCCCACGGCAGTAAATATTTTTCTCCAAAGATCATAGCTCGAAAATACAACATAGATTCTGATCTGATTATTGGGGAGTTTTTTTAAGTTTTTCGGTAAAGTCACGTGGGATTTTATACATTTGAATTAAAATCCGACAAAAGACAGGTAGGTTCAGCTTATTCCCAGGAACATGTTATATGAATATTTTTTAATTATTTTAGAACTATCATGGTAAAATTCAGTTAATTTTTGAAGTTATTCAACTTCATGGACTAAACAATTTTTTATAATCTTTTTACCGCTTCCTTAACAATCATTTTCGATAGTCCTTTTAAGTAAAATATACATCACTAGCTAACGCACACAATGACAAATCAAAATTGGTCACGCGTTTTCGGGCTGTCAGGTGGTCTATACGCCAGTATATTCTAAGTCTATGGTTTAGTCATTCTGCCAGCGAATAATGACGACGATTTTCTGATTGCAATTCCATTGTTTCTGTATCATTGTTACTGGGTGCATCCCTTACAAGACGAAGATTAACTCTAAGATTGCAATATAGTCAATATTATGTAAAAAAATCTATCTATCCAGAGATTTTTGTTTTAAATATGGATGTCTATAAGCTGTTTCGACGAATTATTAAACAAAATAAGATGAAAGGTTACGAAAAGAGATACACATTACGACTACATGTAAAAACATACATAAACACACCTAATCGCTTCGGTCGTGCGACGCACACTGAGCGCGCGTTCCGTACGGAATTTACGAATGTGTGTTGCGACTCATACAAAATCTATGGAAGACTTGTGTTTGGAACGGCTTTTTTACGTGCGGGTTTCCGGACGCACAGGCAATCATGCGGAATTTCGAATCGGAGAAAATTTCATACGGAAAACTACTGTATGTAATATCTGTATATCACATACAGTAGTTTTCCGCACTTGATTTTATATGGATTTGCTGCGTTTGGAATCCCGAATCGGAATTCGAAATGGAATCCCGAATCGGAATTCCGAAATGGAATCCCGAATCGGAATTCCGAAATGGATTCTCGAAACGGAATTCTGAATGTATTTGTCCGGCCTTAGTGCAGGAAGATTCCACCGGGACCTGCGGCCATAAGGCCAGCCACATACATTCGGAATTCTGTTTCGGAGTTCCGAACAGGTCGGCCACTTACATTCGGAATCCCGTTTTTCCTTCAATATTTTAAACGGAAAACTACTGTGCGTGTGTGATAAGTCCTTGATTTTATATGGACTTGCTGCGTTCGGAATCCCGAATCGGAATTCCGAATGTAAGAATGAAGTAAAAATGAAGTTTGACCTCTGTCACCATTCTCTGCCCTAATCATCAATCATTTACTGTTAGTAATGAAATGTCATTGGGTTACTTGGCATCCTGGGAAATGCGTTTCTATTAGGATGCGTTAGGTTTCAGCTGGTGATGTTGAGTTGATGACTGCTGACCCCGATGTGTTTTGCTGAAGTATAATATGATTTTTCGTATTCAAAACATCCCCCATAGTGTACACGGATCACCATAATATACTTGGTTTGACCAATAAGTCACTCCAGCTTGACGGATAGGATGAGGGTTCCTATTCTAAATATTTAAATGCGTATTAACTTAGAAATCCCACGTTTGTCTGTTTCACCATCCGAGACGTATTGATGAAGCATTTAAGCGCACCTACCGTTCAGAAATGCTATATTAGCCTGCGGGCCGTACTGAATTGAAGTAGCTTTTCTATAAGTATCTACGCCTCTCATCTCCAAGAACAAGCAACCGGATCTCCCTAGTCATAAAAAACCCCTAGTCATAACATATACAATATTAAAAAACTAAAACTAATAACTTAATTATCATACAGTTCTACTCCTCGTGGTACCGTACCAAGAACGCTGGCT
This sequence comes from Parnassius orleans, assembly GCA_029286625.1. Classification (NCBI taxonomy): domain Eukaryota; kingdom Metazoa; phylum Arthropoda; class Insecta; order Lepidoptera; family Papilionidae; genus Parnassius; species Parnassius orleans. Next base: position 4,917 of record JAGSMP010000116.1, on the reverse strand, counting down.
GCGTTTCCTCGCTGAATGGCTATACTTAGCCTTTGAGCGAGAAAAGAACCAGCACTCTTATCACTAGCAGCAACGACCAGTCGCGAATAGTGTTCCTTTACGAATTTCACCGTACGTGGACCCCACGGCAAATTGCAAATGTAGTCATCTCTCAGAGACTCATATTTGCGCCACTTACTCAGTTCAGCTGCCTCTGATGCCGCCCGCGCTCTTAACGAAGTACTCCTGAGATGAGAGGCCGCCAAAGTGTCTACGCAAGTAGCATTCCACACTAGGTCTTTACCTCTCTCCTAAAGGACCAATGTCATACCGTTGAGATGTCTAATGTTGATTTAAACCTCAAGTTATTTAGTTTCCTAGGCGCCTTAAGAACTTGAGATACTGTTGTCATCAACATGGACTTTCCGCGGAGTTAAATTATCGTCAAAATCCTCCAAAATTTCGCAATGTGAGGCATCAGCAAATTGTGAAAAGTTTAACAAAATATCTTGGAGGATAATTTCTTGACACTGCCAAAAGTATAGCTATACGAGTCCACATGCAAAGCAAAAAACGAATCAAATTAACATATTATTTAATAAACGTAGTGATTATATCATGATTATATTCTCTTTAATATAAGAATCTAAAATCTAAATAGAATAATAGAATCTGAACGTAACGTAAAGATTAAAAATGTCAAATCAAAAACAATCAAAAGTCAAAATAGTAAACGTAAATTAAACGTCAGCTACAATACGGCCGACGTATCTTGGCGAGTCCGACCTTCGCGCAGAAGGTTGCGCAATAGCTTTTAAGGAACAAAATGGTGGCATGAGGCGACGTACGGGGGCGGTGGTCTAGGCTAGAGATTGACCATAAGTAAACACAATCGACCCTTTAGTCATAAAATATCGCAATCGATTAGTTTTATTTAGAAGTTATTGATTTTTGTTTATATAAGATATTAAACGAAATAGATTTACAAATATAGTGAATTTTGTTGATAATAAACAAGATTTCGACTTAAATAAAAAAACTAAAAACATATTATTTTCTCAGCTGAAAGACATAATGTACTTAAATATCAATTATCTATTAACGTCTTCTTGAGTAACGACTATTTGAGAAAATTTAGAACCTCCTATAAATTGCAAATAAATATATTTTATGTCTTAATTTTAATCGATTTGAATAAAATCGATTAAACAACACCCTCAGGCACGCGTGTTGGACATCCCTTTCTGGTTACTTCGTAAAGCTTCGTGCTTATTCGGCAATGCTCGGTACACGTAATATTTCTCAGTCACGTTAGCATTGGTGTCGTGTTCGTCGCTATCTCTGTCTTGAGCACAGTCGGTTACAAAAGTTTTCGTTGTTATTGTTGTTTGTTTTATTAATAGTGTTAAGTTTGTTTTGTTTGTTTTATTTGTTTTATTTGTTTTATTTGTTTTATTTGCAAGTGTCAGTTAGCACTTATATTATTCATAAACATGCCACCAAAACATAACAGTGGAATAAAAGTATTAAATGTAAATAATATTGTATGTGTTTGTGATAAAATCTGCCCTATCGAAAGGTGAGGTATCAAAATTGAATCTTTAATTTATAATGTCTCCAAAGTGTTTTGATATTTTTGGTCACTGTATTAGGAAATTTTATTTGTACATTGGTATATATAAAAATTACAATAACAGTTTTCTTCACGAGTGTTCATGCGCTAAACTTCGCAGAGCCTATATTCAGACTCGCCAAGATACGTCGGCCGTATTGTACCTATATTATAGATATTCGATAATTGTGTTGGTGTTTTATAGATATCAGTTATTGTCTTGTTACATAAAATTTAAAAAAAAATCTGATTTAGTAAAGATTTGTTTTAACCACAAACTTTTCATATAATGTGTGGACAATGGACATAATGAAATGCAACATGGAGCTAACAATGATTTTATTATTATGTTTAGTTTTTTGCATTCCCCTTTCCTTTTGCCAACAAACTAAGAATGATGGGATTATTTTTCATTACAACAATACGTAAGTATTCGCCAATTTTTTTGATAAAGTTTCTGAAAGTTAAGTGCCATCTGCTAATAGTTATTGTGCAAGTATTGGGCAACAATTATAATTTAATAATGTAATTTGCATGAGAATATTAATTTTTTCTTAGAAGTTAATATGTATAACTTCAAAGATTACTATAATATCAAAGATTACTAATTTTTTCAAAGAAATTAATGGATTTTAATATAATTCAGGTTCAGGTGGCCCTTTGTGGCTTTTCTTGGGGGAGGCCTATGTTGACCCTGAACTAGGATGACTTGTGAAAGGCTGTAATGATGATCTATAATACATCCAAAAGTCTGAACTGTTTTATTATAGATTTAGTAGAATTTTTAGTTTCTTTTCTGATTTATTGTTTATAGAAAAATATAAAGTTTCTGATCCAATTGTTGTAAACAATTTTGGGATTGAATACATTTTTTTATAGCATAGGGTTGGCAAATGAGCACACAGTCTACTTGATGGTAACTAGTTGCTGTGGCCCATAGACATCTACATCCATCCTCAATTACTAATTTAAATGCAGATGCATTGTCACCCGTGAGGACTAAGATAGAATGCCTCGTTTCTCAGTAAAAGGGGTCTCCGGTTCTCTACACTTACCATATGAAACACAGCAGCGTTAAGCTGCTATTTTACTGGTATTCTGTGAGAGTGTGGTCCTTCCCCAGTAGATCCGACTCATTCGTGCTACAACTATACTACTGATATAGCTGCAGCATGGCTCTACTCACTTTCACTCTTAATATCATTTCTGCTCAACGTGGATATAGACTCGTTGAGATGTTCTGGGGCATTGAGTCCACCTTTTTGTAAGCAATTGTTTATATAAGTAAATAAAAATATTTATACTCCTTTAATCTGCAAACTATTTGGTGCTTTTGCAAATAACACAAAGATGACATCCCCAGTTTAGATCAAACATGTGTTCTGGCGGTTAGATCACATTGTATGATGTACAAATAATTGTCCAAGATCATTTTGGTGACGTGTGAGAAACTCACCCTATATCTGTGTTGTAAACGGCAACTATAGAATATACTAGCTATAGAATATACTAGAAATATCTTACATTTTCCAATAGATGGTGCTATAAACACTCCACTTCTCCACATATGAAATACTTTGATTAGGGATAAAGAGCTGTGTCAAAGATGCAAGACATTTGGCACTGCTTTTGTCAGCATGTTGATTAAGGATTTTCTCCATAATGGGAGAACCCTATATACTCCTTACATGTAGTTAGTTAACATAAAAATGAAACAAAATAAAAAGGGGGAAAAATAATCAAAACCAAATGAAATGTGTGTGTGTGTGTGTATGAGCGCGTGAGTATGTAAGCAACAGTCAAGCTAGGAGCTTTTCAGTTTCTTCATATGTGAGGCTTTGTAGCCAATTTTTAAGTTTATTTTTGCATTCAAACTTATTAAGCGGTTAAATGTTGGTCTTCTTATTTACTTTATTATATGATATTGAGCTTATGATAAAATAGTGTTTTTTAGCATGTGCTGTTCTATGAATCTCAGTCTTAGATGGTCAGGTCTATGTTTGGTAAAACCTCAGGATTATGTATTGATGAAGAAAAAACGTTTTAAGGAATTAATAGAGTGCCAGTATCAGTCTAGTAGTAGTTTTAGTCCTCAGAGGTGACAATGAATCTGCGGTCTTCTTTATTTAAAGTTGGCTGCAAGTGTCCATGGACTGCAGTAGCCACTTACCATCAAGAACACTGTAAGTTCCTTTGTCACTTCAGTTTTATAAAAAAAGGACTCGCACATCTGGAATGCCTCTCTGAATTCAGAGTCGGAATTCATAATTTGAATTCCGGAAAGCTGCCTCACACGTATCTTAAAAATTCAGATAAATCGGTGGTCTTGTGTCTCTTGGGTTAGGCACACGTCTCGGATATGGAAGAGGAATTAATACTGTATCGCACTACTTTTAGCTTTTTTTTTTATTTTATTTTTTTATTTAATAAGGCTTACCAACTAAATACATATAGAAACAATTATTATGAGGTGCACTTAAAAAAATTATATATATGCATTTAAATTAAAGGTAAACACAACATATAATAAAAGACTTCCTTTAAGGAGAACAGTAACCTATTAAAGTATCACTACAAAAAATAACAAAATTAGAACAAACAATAAAATAAAACCTAACTTATATAATTTATAAATGGAATAAAGAGAGAAGTAAAAAAAAAAAAACTTTTAAAATGAGAAAATTATTTGGCTGTGTGTGTGTTAGTACCTTTCTCTTTAAAACATTTAAGCTATCAAAATGGATATCCACATCACAATTTTGAAATGTTGAATTGAATGCATTCAACAAAGATGATAAAGGTGTGTTTCTGCCATATTCATTACGACTTTTTTTAATATGAAACGGTTTGTAGTTATGTAGGCGTGCACTAATTCTTGGAACAGTGATATCGATATCAAGTAAGAGAGACCGACAGTCAATTTTAAAACTTAAGAGCTTGTGCAAGAAAGTTATACTTAATACATCCTTACGCCTTTCTAAAGGTATCATATGGTAATGATCAAGTCTTTTCTTATAGCTATTAAAAGTGTGATAAGTCCTTCGATGTAACTTAGTCTAGCTAACATTCTTTTTGTACCTTTTCTATCGTTGTATATTGTTTTGATAACCAGGATACCAAACAAAGGAACAGTAGTCTATATTGCTACGGATCAACGCGAAATAGAGGCCTTTAAAGCTGATATGGACTTAAATTCTGTAGTGTTACGAGAGATAAATGCTATTAATCTATTACACTTATTTATTGTGATATCAATATGACGTGTGAATCTCATTTCGGAATCAATGTTTAGGCCTAAATCTTTAACATATTTTACTTGATTAAGA